>CM035146.1:27903985-28559263 GCA_020205605.1 Panax ginseng | reverse complement strand
CGAAACTGAGAAAGATGACTCAAGATTGGAGGATTTGTGGTTCAAATTTGTAGCATCAACTGAGAAGAAGATGATTGAGCAAGAGAGATCAATTCAAAATCTTCAGAATCAGATGGATCTAATGTTCGAAGCCTTGAACAATCGCCCTCCAAACAATTGGTGCTATAACATGGACAATGAAACTGATGGAGAGCCAGAAGTGTGCATGCCACGGAATGAACTGAAAGGAGTGGACATAGAGGAGACAACTAGGGGTATGGAAAATGAAGAACATGAGCTGACTTGTATAATACCCCAAGTGCCTTCTCAGTTATAGTTGAAAAAATTAGTGAAATTTGCACACCCATGTCCCCTTGGTAGCTTGCATAGCATATAGATTGCATTATATTGTGTTGCTTGGGGACAAGCAACGGTTTAAGTTTGGGGGTATTTGATAAGTGGATTTTTTATATACTTATCCGATATCTTTTACTTGAATTAGTTGCTTATATTCATGTGTCTTAGTTACTTTTCATGCATTTTGTGTTCATTTTGTAGGTTATACAATTGGGAGCGGTGTGAGCCATTATTGGTAAGGAAAAGCAAAGAAAATGCAAAGAAAAGGAAATCCGGACATCATTTGGGCTTTCATGTTACTTCATGTTCTTGGCTTGAAACTTGGACTACATTGTAGAGCGTCTTCGTAGCTTTCCAGAACATCTTGAATCGCTCTAATCGGAGATCGGATGCAAGAGTTATGATCGTTGTACCAACGGACGTCAAACTTCGTTGTTTTGGTTAGCCATTTTCATAGTAGTCCCTTCTAGCTCAATTTCAGCCTTCATCCATGCATTATTTCTCAGTACTCAAAGAATGAAAGTTGTAGAGCTCGTCGATATCTTCGATATGATAGGTGGCAGGCCCCGTAACTCTTCCCGGATCAAATGTTATGGCCATTTTACCAGAGCACCTTTGCGTGAAAATCACCCACTCATGGGGCGCGCGAACTTGCGCGCGACATGCGCGACTTCTGATAGCAAAAGCGCGATTTTTCAGCTTTTACGGCAGCGTAACTTAGGCCAATTCTTGCGTGGCCGCGCGACTTCGGGTGTTGACCAAAACTGACTTTTTATTAAACAGTGCAATTAAAGCGTAACGGAGAGAGGGATTCAACTAGGGCTTATATATTAGACATATTTTCATCATATAAAGAGATTCCACCCCTTGGGGGCTAGAGCTACTATTGTTTTCTTTTCTTTTCTTTCTTTTTAGATTAGATTAGAACCCTAGATTTGATGAGAGTTGAAGATTGAAGCAATCGAAGAGCATTGGAAATTCAAAATTGGAGCAAGAGGAGAATCTCAGATTTGCATTCCCAAATCCCTAACTTCTCTTTACTTCTATCTTTATTTCTCAATGTATAATCAATTGTGGATTATGGGTTTTGATTCTATGATGAGCTAAACTCTATTTTGAGATTACAATGGATTCTATTGATTAGTTTAATCTGATATATTTTATTGTTAACCTTATTGATTGCTATGAGATTGTCTATTAAGATTCATGCTTATTTGCTTAGTTGATTGGCCATCAATTACTGGGATAACCCATATGAACTTGAAAGACGGACTATGGGTTTAGATTGGCCATCAATTACTGGGATAACCCATAAAGTATTTTTGTCATTTTCTCAATCCGACAATAATTCCGTTGTGGGTCCACCAATGATTGTACGGTCGTACGGATATTCTCCGACAAAAAGAATATTCCCCGACTAATCGAATATTCCCCGACACAACGAATATTTTATATCAACTTGCTTACTTTAAAAAAAAATTCACATATTACCCTTAACTTTAAACTTTTATCAATTTAACTCTTTACCAAAATAGAAAAATTGAATACTTTTATTTTTCATAAAATTCGGGGTCTCACACGTATCATCTGATAAAGACAATACAGGTTCCGCAATTAACGTTTCTCTTAAATCCTGTGACGCTAATGGTACCTCCTCTTTCTTTCTTACTTCCAACCGACTATACCCCGTACACAAATCTATCTTTGGAAAAATTCTTTGCCCCTCTCAACTGACCAAATAGATCATCGATCCTAGGCCATGAGTATTTATTATTAACTGCTAACGTATTCCTCCTACGATAGTCGATACGCAACCGTAACGACTCCTCCTCTTCCTTAACACCAACCTAACTTGCGTCATGGTTCGACAATAATAATGTCGCGGTATTTTATTACCGTAAATTACTACCTTAGATTTTCTGAGAAAACTAAAGGTTCACACTTTTCTTATAACCATTTATTATAGTTCTATGGTTAATCAACCCATTCATACCGAGAATTTCCTCAAATCCTCTCGACATTAATCGGAACTTATCTACCGATACTTGCTTACTTCTATTATTCATGAAACCATTTCCACGAATATAATTAACGAAAATTAATCCCTCCTCCTCTATCTTAATGTTTTAAAAGTATTTATAATCCCTTCCAGACAGACTCCTAGATAAGTCTTTCCACATGTCTTACACACCTCGATCCTTCACTTAGGATCCCCTTGTCCAACTTCAGTATTCCAGGAGTTAAAAATTTCTGTCTCTTTGGCATACTGCCACCTCTATTCTCTACCTTGGTTCCTCCCTCTCTCTTGCTCTCATCTTTTCCCTCTTTGTGGTATTGAGTCTACAACTCACTATCACCTTATGTTATAATCACCTTCTCCAGAATGATCCCATAGGAAACACTCTAGATCACCAAAATCCCACTATAGAGCTAGGGTTTCAGGCCCTGCTCCAACCTACGAGCCTTCACCTCCACCGTGTCCACTTGATGTGAAACAAACCTTGCCAATTAATTTGAATTTGGTCGCGTACTGGGGAAATATAATATCCTCTTACTTAAGTTCTAAGAATTCAATCTCTATCCTCCCTCACATATTGTAGGGAAAATAATTCTCAAAGAAAACCATCTTGATTTGTTTCCACGTTACCGCATCTGTTTCAACCCCACCCTGGTGAGTCTTCTACCAAAAGTTGGCTTCACTCTTCCTCGTGTAAGTCACAAAAAAAAAACTTCTGCATCTCACCTACGCTTGTAATATCAAATGCCTTCTCTATTTCTTTTACCCCGGTATAGGCCTTGATTGGGTCCGTCATTCCTTTGAACTCCGGCGGACCTATGCTTTTAAACTCTTTAAAGGTAATCATTCTAGCTACCTTAGGTTTCGCGGGTACTCTACCCCCGGTTTGGGTAAATGCAACCGTTAATAACTTAACGAACTCTTGCATAGGGTTGTTTTGACCCCATTAATTATCATTATGTGATTCCGCTTCCTTATTACGTTATCTTCTCCCTGGTGACATTTTTAGATTAAATAAAATTTCATTATTATCTATTTACTTACTTCGTTATTAATCGCCACATACCAAATCGCATCATAACAAATCATTTCCATGAAAACTTCATTATATTCATATGCTTCTTCATAGTTTAAAACTATTTACAATTTGTTTTCATAGACAAAACTATTACAATTTCTATCCCGCAATTGAACTTCACAAAAGTTGGGATTTACAAAAAGACTACCCTTTAAAAGAGGGTTTTACATCACTACACACATATTTATAACTCTAGACTTCTAATAATGCATAACAACATCCTCGTGTTTCTCATTACAAATCATTGCTCTGATCCCCCAACTAATCATATAGCGAGGTTTGTCTGACTCAATGGAATAACAAGCAACCTTGACTTGAAATCCTTATGTACACTCTTATGGATGTAAGACATCCGTCTTATCTTCGATCCTTCTCCCCGGTTCTCTCTGAAGCTCATTCGACCTCTGCCTTATAATTCCTAGCTTTGCTTCTGCCATAAGCACACGCTTATCGTGCTTTAATTCAAAATCATACCTGCGGACATCTTAGCTTCATGGAGATAACTAATCTCTTCACTCTAATTACACTGGCCGTACCCGAGTTGCACATTCTGTCAATGCCGCCAGATACAATGCTTCCATTGCATCTCGGAGGTGATGACTCGATGTAAGTACCACCATAGTAATCGATGTTACCTCTCTTTCTTCCTCCCCATCATTCATCATACTAAGATATGACGCTATATCCATCTCTCCCTCGGAGTAGTCTTCCTCAAAAAAGTACTCATCTGCCTCCGACTCCTCTAGAATCACTAATGGTAGCTTCGCCACCGGCATAGGCACAGGCTCTACTTTGTTCGCAAGCTCTTTGCTCACCGCGTGTATATCTCTATACATCAAACTATCGATCGGCATCCTACAATAACACATATGTTGATTAGTACATAACACACAATAGTATAAGAACAAATCACATTTAATTTATTTAGGGTTACTTTCCAACTTTTAAATCTTTTGATACTGAGTTTCCTCAATACCTTATTGACTCATTCAACTCAAGTAAAACTCAAGTTTTTTCTTCCTTCGGACTTCTCTTCCTTAATGAGATTATGAGCCTAAGGTTCTTCCCCCCTTAAGTTTTATAACCTAATGCTTTGATACCAACTATGACGCCCCCAAATCCGAGTCTCTTTCAACCCGACAGATGGTGCTCCACGGTGCTACAGTTCACATAAACATTCAATTGAAAAAGCCTTAAAAGAACGAATATGTCTTATATATATTCCAAAACAATACTACCAATCCCCAGGTTCTTTATAACCGTTACATTTGTTCTTGTCATAATATCAAATATTATCATTACAAACCTATACTATTACATAGGTACGCTACAAGTTCGTTTTAGCCTTCACTTTATCCTTGTCGAATCCTTTGGTCATATCGTCTAAGCTGCAATCATATGGTTCAAGCAAGTGTGAGCATAACAAGCTCAGCAAGTACAACAATTTCATTTAAAAGCATGCTTGAAACATAGGAATCTTATATCTTCAATAACTGGATGATAGTTACGAAGTACTATCAATAACTTAAAATAGCATTTCTTTTCCTTCAAAACATTTTACAATAACAATATTCATCAATTCTGGTTCAAGACGTGAACGTCTTATAGTTTCTTTGAAAAGGACAACCCGGCATGAAGTCCGTAAGTCTGACATATCTTACGAGTACATCTAGGTGATCCGCCTATAATACCCTATTTGATCAACACTACATCCATTAAACGTGTATACGTTTAAGTTGTGGTAACCTCACGTGCCCATCGAATACTCGATGAAAATACATTTGTTTATTCATATTCAGACTTACCTTGAATCCGTACCAATTAGTTGGCGTAGGATAGCGTTAGCAATTCTATATTGAAAGACTTGTAAACAGTTCAATCAATCTATCCAAATTAGTCTAGCCGAGCTAAAACTGGCATCGACTCTTTCTTCAAAACCATACATGCATCTCATAATTTGAATCATTTGAAAACTTGCTTAACACGAAGGTTAGACAAGGGTTTAAGAAAAACTTGCCTTCAGCGTCTGCTACCGAATAATTACGTTTCCTTTGAGTCTTTACAGTCTCTACAATACATAATCACATAACATACCACATTAGGTCATGAATGAACATACTTGGTTCCTAAAGAATCTTACCCTTCTTCTCAATCTAATCCTGTATTAGATTTGTTATTTATTGGTTTTGGCTTTCCGTCATTCTTTTACATCGTCCTTACCAACTTCGTTCTCTTATAACACTTAAGTGAAATTATTTCATTAATACAACTCGGTTCGAGTTAATCATCTTTCCTTACGGCTTGTTAACGTCCTTACGTTATTAATCGAAACTCGATCGTCATTGGTTATGTGTACTTATTACGTATAGTTCACGTTCATCTTCAATTGACTTTCTTTAACCCTAAGTGATCATACTTGGGATTTAATTATAACTTAATAATATTTGATTAAGTCCCTTAGTTCGTTACTAACCAATTTCCCTTCATCTCCTACTTGTAAACATTTTTCATTGTCGAAGTTTTAGGGTTGGCGGCTGCGGCCCATTTATTACACTATGTCTTGCGTTCTTGGCGTCGCTTATTAGGGCTTGGAGACCCGGACTTCATTGACGTGGCGTGAGTCCACAGTGTTAAAATCGTGACTGTGGCATGAGTCTCCGTAGTGAAGCTCACTTTACGGCTGTAGATATGACTTATTTTACCTTGGTGGCGTGCATGGCTGATACTCGACACTGAAAATTTTTATAGAATTTTCTTTTAGTGAGATTCCCGGCTTCGTAACTTCTTCGTTATAAGTCCGAATTGGTTCGTTAAAGAGCCTACGGTTCACAAATCACGTACTCTACATGGTCAAGCAAGAATTTTATCTATTCAACTTCATTTGCTAAAATTCCCCCTATTAGTCCATTTTTAACGAAAACGATAAACGTTCGTGAACGTTCAATGCTCGTTTCTTCATTCTAAGTCGGAATCCGGCCATTTTCGAGTATGCAACTCTATAATGACAAATATGACTTGTCTCCATTGAAAACCAATATTTCCAAGCTCAATATCAAAATTCGACTTCTATTCTAAGAATTTCACGAATTCGACGATTATCGTCTAATCGTGTGAATTCCGGCGAAACTTCGTTACTTAAGATTTTTAAACCGTTTCAAAAGGATTCATTCCGACATACTAACCTCTTGACATACATACTTCATTAACTGATATTCATGATAAGTTATTACCTATTCTTGATGAATTTGCAACTTATTAAAGTATAAAATACTTATATTTCCATTTCATGACTTATGTCTTATTTTCATATGACTTATTAATGAGTTAAGTCCTTTAATCATTATTCTTACATCTTATTAATCATACTAATTTTATTAAGGTAAACATGTTACAAACTCTAACAAGCTCTTATACTTTCATTATAAGTTCATAACTTATTTACGATTGAATTTCTTATTCATGACTTATCCGGCTTATTAAGACTTAAGCCCTTTGATTCATTATTTCAACCTCTTCTTAGCATGCTTGTTCTCCCAATACCCCCTTCTCTATCAATGAAAGAGAGAAAGAAACATGGTTTAAGATCACTTACTTTTGAATAACACTTGGTAAATCTTTAATCTCCTTCTTGATTCTTGAACATCAAAGGTTAACTTGCTAGCTTATTCTCACTTACTCTCTCTAACCAATAAACTATAAGTTATTGGTGGAAAAGCTTAACAAGGAAAGTCTAATTTTATAAGTGCTTATTCTCTCAACCAAATAAGCTCTCAACCTTAAGTTGGATGAAAATATAACAACCAACAATTGAATTACAAAGCTTGCTATTTATAGGAAATCCTAAGTTAGGGTAGTTTAGTCTTTAATCCATCCACCTCCATACTATTCATTACCTAGACATTAAGTTAACTTGGCCACCACCCTTTTTTGCTTGCTCACCACTTAAGTTATCCATTGCTTAGCCCTTAAGTATTCTTGTTAAGCACATAACTTAGCCTTTAAGCTTACTTGATTAGCACAACATTTGCTCATCACTTCATTATCTTGGTCACCAAGACTAACCACATGATCATGGGTTGCCCCATGGATCACCCTAACCCATGGGATCAAAGCTTGGGCCTTTAACTTAATTAACTTACTTAATCATTGGGCTTGCATATTAAATTACCTTGGGCTTTACATTAAAATACTTAGGCTTAATATTAATACACACTTGGGCTAAACATTAATCTATCTTGGGCTTGCCCTTAAAGTTTATATGGACTTGCATTTTATACACAATCCACAATTCTATTCATAAATGGCTTAAAGCCTAATAACGCATAATTTACGTATTAATCTCATATCCTAACTCATATACTTATTCAATACATACAACATACCAAAGATTCATACGTTACTCGCATAATACCCAAATATCATACTCTCGTATTCATTACTTCGTATAATACCTATGTATTATACGATTATTGTTTAATTCATTAATCGCATTACATTTCCTTCTCGTAAATCATTTTTCTTAAACGTTAGATTTTAAGTCCACAGACGAAATATTACGTTTTTCATAACTGAAATATTATTAGATATTCCATCTCACCTCGATATTCTTTCATTACGTATTTTCGGAAGTTCAAAAATAATTACCGAACAAAAATGCGTGAATAGTGTTTTTCGGAAAATTTCTCAGAAAACTTTTATTTTCGTCTTGGAAATTCAAACACTTTAATTCTATCACGTAGCCAAAATCCTACGATGTTCTGACATTTCTAGGTCAGAGAACGACATTCGATTAGCTTGCTCCATAAATAATCAATTAAATCCATTTAATAAAAATAAAAATTTAATTCTCAAAAATCCGATTTTCTCGGGCGTTACAAAGACGATTCAGCCCTCCTGCATGGTTAGTAAAAGGAATGAAAAATTTTGAATGTCTACAGTCATAATATATTCTATTGGGCTAATTGAGCTCACCATTTTCCTTTTTGTTCCATTGTTCTTCTCAGGGAATGGGACTAGTTGGGAAGTGGAGTAATGGTCTGAGATAGTTACTATAGAAGTATTCACTATGTTGTGAAATAATGTAATAATAAATGTAATGAAAACTTTATTTGAGTTTGAATATTGTCCACGAGACAATATTTGTATTGAAACTCACAGCTTATGTGTTGTCGTATTTTGCACGACAGTTTACTAGTTGTAAATATGGAAGTTTGTATTTTGATTCTGTACCATGTATTTTGGCGACTCAAAATGGGTAGTGTGGACCTATTTTGGGGGCGTCACATTTCTCTATTCTAAGTCCTTGTACATTTATTATTTTATTCAGGACTTCACAAAATTTATGTTTACAAATATACATCAAGTATTTCATCATCAAATCTTGTACATTTGTAATCTCGTGTAGATTCTAAACAATCTCCCCCTCAATAAATAAACCTTTCAATCTACATGCCTTCCTAACATAATTAAATTTTAAACTACATAAAAGTTAATATAAGATTATTTTTTGAGGTTCGATAGACATGCAATTAAGTTTGTTTTGTATTTTTTTAAAAAATAAAAAAAATCCTTTTCATTCCACTAGTTTGCCTTTTAGTTTTTATGTGTGTGTGCATATAATCCATCCATCGATTCCACAAATTGAGTTCAATTTACAAAATATACAAAGATTAAAATTGTATTTATATTCTATTTTATCCTTAAATAAAAAATTATTTGTTTTATTATGATGACATCATAATAAAAATATAATGAGAAACTTGATTATGTTGTATCATTTTATACTCTAAGTTAGCACCATATATTTTTTAACATACATATACTTGTGTTAATGAACAAAACTTCAAAGTAAAAGGGCCAAGTGCCCAACTAGTATCCTCCCTTGTCCCTGATGTGATTTTAATCATGTTCTCTCCATTCTCTAATACTTTCTCCTCAATGCGATTAATTTCTAGATTATTTTGGGAGAAGTTTTTTCTTGTTATTTTTCATATTTTAAGCGATAAAATCAAATACTTACATTTTCCTCAAAGAAAGAAGATTAGAGAACGAAAAAAGATCTCTAAGAATGAGGATTTTGTTATCTGTAATATATAGTATTATTTAGTAATAAATTTATGCAGAACATAAGCAAATTATAAAATGAGTAACAAATAAATCTGAGTCCTTTGAATTCACAAAGTCTCCTTAAAGCAAATTTATTCCCTCACAGATGCTAAGAATTAAATGAATAATTGCTTCCCAAGATAAAACGGATTTACAATTCTTAATTAGTAGCACTACAAAATTAAGAATTCAGTGAACACAAGTTCTATGTTGTATACTCGAACTTTACTGTTAATAATAATGATGCATGAAAATGATGCATGAATACACTTACTCAGAAACAGGAAACGGGAAAATATTTGCAGAACGGGAAAACACTGCAGAACGGTGGGAACGAACAACAGAATCTGCAGAAACGGGATTTTGCAAAACATAGAACGAGACTCTGTTTTAAGACTATGGAACGGGATTCTGTTTTACAGAAAAAGAAAATGGGAAACAAGAAGTGTTCTGAACGGAAAAAACTTATATCGAAAATGGGATATCACATAGGGTATTTATAGAACATTTTCGCGCGGTTTATGACCGTTAGTGTTCAACTGTCATCAGAATGACGTAGTATCGTGATATAACTTTAAACAAATTCTGATAATTTATTAAACAAATTTTGTCCAAAAAGATATATACCCTAACCGACCAACCGAAGGGCAGCGCTCGTGTGGGTTTGACCTAAGCCTTAGCTAGGTCCTCTCCCTTCCACAAAAGTGGGATGCCCCTTGGGGCTCTTCCCATTGAGCAAACATCCCATATATAAAGACTTCATTTTTCCCTCTAATGCCCTATGTGGGACATTGCAATTTTTAACATTTCAAGTAGGTGACTTTGGAGTCAATTTTCTCATTCAAATCTTAATGAGTTTGAACACATAAATATATCACGTTATACTCCTCGTTGAGGAGAACACATTTGTGTAAAAATCCGACATTTACGAAATGTGGGTCCTACAATAAATTAAGCCTCAAAATGCTTTAATATTTATTTTGTCAAACCCATTTCTAACAGATTTTGTCTTTCATTTTCTTTGTGTTTTTATTTATCTTTATTCCGTGGTAATTTTCTCTCACAATTGTATTCAATAAGGAATAATAATTGATCTAGGTCCTCAGAGAGGATTGAGGAATGAGGATGGCAATGGGGCAGGTCCGGTTTGCAAAATATATCTCACCTCAAACATTCTCAAAATTTTAAAAATTAAAGCAACTCTCTAGTTCGTAGAGCTTTGGGTTCTGCATAGGACCCTCTTTTTATTTTAAATGTATAATTATGAATATAATATTTTTATATAATAGTAATAAATAATATATATAAGTATAAAAAGCATTTAATTATAAATATACATGGTGGGGTGGAACGGGGTAGTATAATCCGGTCCGAACTCCACACCACAATCAAGAGCCCAAATATTGGCTCCGTCAGAATCATGGTGGATGAAACATGCAGGTTCATGGACAATTGTCATTCATAATCTCAAATTTATAGTGTCAAATGAAATTTAGAAATATATATATAATTACTAGCAACAGTCCCGACGGTGGAATTTATCCCAAACTTTGGACGACTCAGATGATTTATTAGGATGAGCGGAAAATTCAAAATCATTTGTATTTTATTAGATAGATTAATTGATATATATATATATATATATATATATATATATATATATATATATAGTCCGCTTCTAAAGGGAAACAAAAAAAACGGACTAAAAACGAACCGGTTATAGCAACGATTTTTTCCGTCGTTATAGCATAGAAAACCGTCGTTATAGCCGACTATATCTAAGGCGACGGTTCGAACCGTCACTATATCTCAGAAAACTATCGCTATAGCAAGATTCGTCTTTGGTTCGTTGAAGATATTTTTCATATATATATTAGGAGTACATCACTTATAAATTGTCATGTATTAAAATATATTTATTTGATACTTTATTTAAAAATTCAAACCCAAATTTGAGGACCTCAACATTAATATTATCATCAAACAAATTTGTAAAAAAAAGAAAATAAAAAAAATGTAACCTAAATTATTATAAACATATAGAAGTTGAATATATTTATGCCACTTACAAATAATTGCATCATGTAGTGACTACTGACTAGCGAGCCCATATGTTTGACTTTTCCTTCAATCTACTAGGAAGAAGTGTGTAATTGAAAGTTTATTTATTCAAGTTAGGCTCTCCTAATTCCTCGATTCTCCAAGTTATTTATGGAGAAAGAAAAAACCAAAAAGGGATTCCATTCCATTTTTTCAAACCCTAAAATCAAAGATTCATTCTTTTAGTCAAGATCCTTTTGATTTGCCTAACCCTAGCTCCTTTTTGACAATCTTTACAAAAAACATGAATTTAAAATTATAAAACAACTTTCATTCATGGCCACCGGCTTTGACTCTTCCATGGCAAGCAAATTAGTAGACACATTTAAAATTGAAAATGAGAAAAAGATCCCTAGCATGTACCAAAGAAATGTCGAAGATGGCTTGAATCATGTGATTAATTATAGAGAGTATGACTAACCACAAAGGAATCTTATGCTTTCTTAAAAACTAAGAGTTCTGGAAAATAAGAGGAATAATCAGTTTAATTTGGGAAGGTTAATAATGTCAGATTAATATTTATGCTATATTGCAAATATTTACCTTAATTTTTTGATTATTAAGCACCTAGATTTATAAGCAATATTAGTGGTAATCTTTTTGGAAAGATGTGTAGTAAGTAGGACCCTTTTATAATTCATGCTAATATTATGTATTGATAAGTTTCACAAATATAATTCACCATAAATTTATCGCAATACATAGTAGAACTTCATAACAAATACATATTTAACTACATTTTTATACTTGTTTTAATAGCACTTTGAACTTCAACGACCACACTTATTATTTTGATAACATAATTATTGCTCTAGTATTATCTATTAACTTAATTTGTTGGTTTAAGTTCTTAAAAGGAAGGTGATATTAACCTGTGCTCAAAGAGTATTGGAATAAGGCAATTGTTTTATATAGACAAATATATCCTTAACAACTGATATATAATGATTTCCCGGCCTATTTCAAATTTAAGGACATATTTCTTTAGAACAAAATACATTTTTTTTCATACTTTTTTGCCTGTTAATATCAACTTTAGTTTCTACACCTATGAGTCCATTTTGTAGACATTGTTCAATTAATATGTAGTTCAAAGCAAATAATTTCCACCAGCCTAACTCCTAAGAATGAAATGTAATTCATGCCATTAATTTGAATAAAGTGTTCAATATATTCCATCAAATAATTTTTTCAAGCTTTCCAAAATTCTTTCAATATATTCCATTCAGTCATTTTTCATTACTTCTTTCACACATTCTTCTGGAGGCTAAGAAATTCTGATTCTGATCTTTTATTTGAAAGTGGGATTTTCATTCTTCCACATGCTTAGGTATCATTTATTATGTTATTTGTCAAATTTCTCCCCCCTTTGGAATTTTTATATCACAAGTTAGGAAGAGATTTTATCCTTGTTTTATTTAAAAATTTTAGATTCTTCAACAAAATTAGTTATTACGTACTTGATTAGGTTGCACCTTTGCTTTTGATTTTTCTCTTTCTAATATTCTGACCACAATAAAGGAATTCTGATTCTAGTTTTTAGCAAGATTGTTGTGAACCTTGAACAAGTTAAGCATCAGTTTGGCAGAGCAGTGCAGTGTGATTTGTTAAACTACTATTTAATTTAAAAAAATTTAGTACATTTTTTTAATAAAAAAAATTAAAATAGTGTTTATTTACAAATTGTAAAAGTGCTTTTATAAAAGAGGATACGGATATATGCAGCACTCCGGGTGTATTGACGTGCGCAACCGGCATTCTTTAACGGGTAAAGTAGACTAATTAATTACCATGTTTGGTTATTAAAAGATTATTTTAACTAACATGATTGAATGACAAATATGTACATTATACTAAAATGTTACCGCACCACTTCACCAAACGGAGTAGTACATGATTGTTGTGAGAGTCCTTCTAGGGGCAAATTTTTTTAGTGACATTTTTTTTAATTTTTATTTTTTTAGTTTTTTTTTGTAGTACTTCCCAAAAAATATATAGTATTTATTCCAACTGGAATTTTTATAAAAAACAGCGTTTTAGGTATAATTTGAATACATACAAGAAACAGGGCATGTACAGTCTGTACAACTATGTTTCTTGTATATATCCAAATTACACGTAAAACACTATTTTTTACAAAAAATTAAGTTGAAATAAATACTATACATTTTTTGGGAAGTATTACAAAAAAAACCAAATTTTTTTTTTAAAAAAAAATGTCACTATAAATGTCACTAAAAAAATATCCCCCTAGACTTATTGTTGTTGTGAACCTTCAACAAGTTTAGGCATTGTTTTGGTTAATTTTTTTTTATTTTATTTGGTCCATTGTTTTGGTTATGTTATTCTTTATTCTTGCCCTTTTAATTTACTAGCTACGTAAACCAAAAGAGAAATATACTGCCTCTATCGCAAAATGAACTAATGAACTCCCATTTTATTTTTAACATTCTTTTCTAAATACTAAAGTTTGAAATAAACACACTTAGACTCTGTTTGTTTAGAACTGAATAAGTCTGAATGAGCTAAGATCTCATCGAATAAATTATTCAAACTATTTGTTTATAAATTTTGAAATTTGAATTGGGTTAAATAGATTTAACCGATTCTTTTAAAAAAAATTTGGCTAAATCGGTAAGTAACTTTCTTTTTACACAAATACCCTCATACAATACATATTCTCTGTTCATCGTGTTTATCGTTCAGCCTACTCCACTCCTACTCTACTGCTCCAGACTTCAGGTTCACAATCTAAAACCTTTCATATTTCATCTTCTTCTTCTTTTTAACCTATTTATGGCTAAGCTTTGAATATATAATATGGATGAACTACATATTTACAACTATATAATTTTCTATTGTCCAAATAAAATATTGACAATTTACATGCAAGTATATACGATCAACAAGTTATATAGTAGTAAGTAGAGTGTCGAACCCACGAAGAATATGTTAATAATATTAACCAAGTACTAACTTTATATCCATTCAATTTTATTTAAACAATTGATTAATGATTATGAAACTAATTATTAAAATTAAAATTAAATTACTAAGCAAAGGTTGATATCAAATTTAAAATCTAAGATTACAATTTTTTCCAATGTCTCATCTAAATCTCTTTACTCCCTTTTCAATTAACTAATCATAACAAATCGTTAATCGAGAAATCAAAATTATAAGCCTCTTTCGATGGACATAAAAATATCGCTTCTAATTAAATCACTATATGTCTATGTAAAATAACTTAGTGCAAGATTCATTAAGATCAGGTTCTCACAAAAGTTACATACGACATATAAGTATATGTCCATCCTATATACAAATCACGTTATTCAATCCTTAGAAGAATAAACTAGACGCATGTTATCATATTTAGATCTAAACATATAATTCATCTGTCAATTTCATATAGGTTATCAAATTAATTTCTAATCAGCTAATGAATCGATGATTGAGCTTTTCTCTCTTTCCAAATCTCATAACTCATTTCCATTGAGCAACCCGTAACAACACATGATCACCAACATTGAATTCCACGTCCTTTCGATGAAGATCAGCATAACTCTTTTGTCGATTATGTGAGGTTTTTATATGTTGTCTGATCATTTGAATCTTCTTCGTAGTCATACGTACCAATTTCAGTCCCAACAACGTAGCTTTACCCACCTTGTAAGACCCCAACTTTTATGAATAAAGAATAATTTTCTCGAAATATATTTTTGAATATTATGGTGTGAATTTGATATAATGTTATAGTTGTGGGTAATATTTACCAATTTTGCAAAGTAAGCAAGTGGTTATATAATATTTGATTGGTCGGGGAATATTTGTTTTAACATAAAAAATTAAATGCATACTGACAGCACAATCATTAGTGGACCCCCAGCGGAAGTATTGTCGTGAGGTAGTAAAAAAGTCTGATGTCTGGCGTGGTTGCATAGTAGCACACAGTATTGATTATTGATGCTTACGTGAGAAGTCACTCAGTTATACTCAATTATTGCTATAGTAATTGCTGCATCATATCTCTCATATTATTGATTCAATTATTGTCACAATATCATCTGCATAATATTTTATATTACTAAATCAATAATTGAGACGACAAAGTTATTCATATTATTATTTATAATATTGACAATGTCTAGAAGTTCTGTCAAAGAGAGGTTTGGTCACCTAATTGCGCGCCAATAAGGAGAAATCTTTTTCAGAAAGCCCCATCTTTCCTGGGAACGACCTGGTTGTTAAATATTATGAGTTATAATATTAATGATGAATAAGTTTGTGTTGATTAAATATGAATTTGATATTTTCATTGTGTTGGGATTATTAGTGTTAATGGAAATCGACATCTATTTCGATAATAATGGATGTCTGGAGGTTATATTGACCAATCGGGTAATTAACCAGATAAATGAGCAATTAGTTGCTATTATTTCACATGCTTATAAGTATTTGTTCACATGTGTGTACTATTGATTCACAGTCATGTTCTATTAGCGGAGGTGGTGCAAGTTTTGATAATACTTGCAGGACTAAATTAAAAATGAAGAAAAAGAGGAAGGTATTATACTGTAATATTTTGAGTCCCAAAACGTGCAATTATCGAAACTATATTTTCCTATAAATAGAAGCTCATTCTTCTTTCATTCTCACCAATTCACTAAGTCAATTCACTAAGTCTCACAAGAGCATTTATTATAGAGAGAAAGAAGAAGAGAAGTCTGCTACTTTACTATTTTAGTATCCAAGTTTTCTAAGGTAAAAGGGGTATTATTTCTTTCGTAATCATGAAGAGAGTTATTTTCTTTCAATACTCGTAAGGTTTGTTATTCCATTCTTTATTATTATGTTGGAATAACCCGTCTATGTGAAGTACCACATACATGGTGAAATTCTTCTGTTATTCCATTCTTTATTATTCTTTTGGAATAACTTTTATCTATCTGGTCTATCGTATGCACCGGTGAATTACATTGTTGTTCTATTTTTATTATTACGATGGAATATCACATGCATGCGGATTACATGACTGGTTTTCGTTCTTTATTATTCTTTGGAATATCTTGTCTATCTGGATTCGCATGACACGGTTCCATTCTTTTATTATTACATTAGAATAAAGCTGTACATGTGGACTCATATATGGTGAATGATCCTTCAGTATTCATTCCTTATTAAATTGTGGAAATGATCTGCATCACGTGGATTACCGCATGACGGGCAAAAATCCATTTGCGATTTCATATATTCTATTATACTCGATTGGTTAAAGTTTTGGCTTCTATACTCCATGAAATTAGTAAAATATCACGGATATTTAAGCTTCATCGATATCTTTTCATGGAAATATTCTTACGAGCATTCTTGAATTTTACTCCACAAAACAATATCATGTTGACAATTTGGGCGTTATTGATTTCTGGATAAATTAAATTATAAATCTTTAAAAATTTATCCTTGAACTTGTTTTTATTGAATTCTTATATCATTGTCATCATCCTCGTGTTTATAATATGTTGAAAGTCATATGTGGCCTGTAGTGCATAGATGGACTTGGTATGATTATGACCAGGGATTATTCGGTATAATCATGACCGTAATGTTACAAATGATGTGGTAAAAGTTCTCATTGGCCATAGTGCATTGTTGGACAGTTGTTGGCATTATCACGACCATTGATGAATACACGAATATCTTTGGCCCGTAGTGCATGGATAATTTGTGGTCGTGATATTAATGAATATCCTTGGCCGTAGTGCAGGGATGATGTGATTTATTTATTAAGCTGAGTCTCAGCGATAAAAGTGACGAAAAACCTTTTAAATCATAGAAGATAGTAGATTTTATTCTCTACTTGAATCTTCTAATGGATTGCTTGTTCCGCTGCAGTTAAACTTGATGTTTGTTATATTTTATCAGTTTAACACTGTTGAAGGCTAACGATAAATTATTCTGCATTATCTTAGTCATAATATTTTTTACTTGGTTAGTTGAGCTCACCCTTTCTTTCACTATTCTCTTCAGGAAATTAGAATATAGCTGGGACTAGTCGGGGAACGGATTGACGGTCCAGATGGTTGTTTTATTAGTCCTCACTATTCGATAAAATAGTGTGATAATAAATATAATGAGGACTCCATTGAGTGTGGATATTGTCTAGATGACAATATTTGTATTAAAATTCATAGCATATGTTTTGTCGTATTTTACATGACAGTTGTATAATCAAGTTTTTATTTGTATTTTGTACCATGTATTTGGCGACTCAAGATGGGTGATGTATACCTATTTTGGGGGCGTCACAGTTGGTATCAAAGCTTAGGGATATGATCCATGGCTAAGATGTGAGACTAGAACTAGGAGGGGAGAGACGGGAAATTCCTTCGCTAGTATGACCTACCTAAGTTTATTTGTAATTTAATTGGCCGGTCAGAGTATAGGGATAATATGTTACATGTCAATTAACCCTTGTTTTGTGGCAGTATTTGAAAATGACATCCGAGAATATTGAGAATAGTAATGGAGCACAGGAGACCGTTGAGTCTCCACAGATCAATAATCAGGATAATATGCATCAGGAAGGCGACAATCCTCATGTAAACAACAACACTGACCAAATGATGAACGATGGAATGTTCAGAGGCTTTATGCAATTCATGCAACATCATGCGAGAGCGGCTCCTATCTAAAATGTAGGTGGAAACACTGGAAACTCTCGGACGGTCACCGCTAAACAGTTCAAGGAGCTGGGACCACCGGAGTTTATTGGAGAGCCAAAATCTCTTAAGGCGGAAGCGTGGATAAAGCAGATCACCAAGATATTTGATGTCTTGAGATGCTCGAGAGAGCAAAGGTTCCTTTGCCACCTTTATGTTGCGAGGAGAGGCGATTCTTTGGTGGGAATCGATAAAGCGTACTCAACTTTGCCTTGTGCGAAGATGTCTTGGGAGAAGTTCCAAGAACTATTCAACGACAAGTACTTTCCTAAAAGTATTCATCACATGAAAGAGGTAGAGTTCATCAAGTTGGAGTGAAACAATATGGCCAGGTATCGTAATCTGAAGCTAAGTTTGCCGAGTTGTCCCAGTTTGCGTCTCACTTGGTTGATAATGAGGAGAGAATGACACAGATGTTTCTAAGAGGTTTGAAACCCGAGATACATTAATATCTAATTTCTTATAAACTGTGTTTGTATTCAGATGTTGTAAATAGGGCTCAGTTATTGGAGCGCGATAACGAGTCAACACAACCAAGAGAAAGCGGTGAAAAAATGATAATACCGATGGTAGCGATCATCGAAGCGGTGACAACAAGCGTGGAGGAATCAACATGCGAAATGGTAACCACTTTACGTGGTAATCATGGCCAAGACAATAAGAATGGACATTTCAAGAAGAGGAGATTCAACAATGATGAAAAGACGTCAGCACCAACACCCGTTGTTAAGGAAGGAGAACGACCACCTATTATATGCTTCAAATACGGAGGGGAGGGATACATCAGTCCAAACTGCGCGATGCAGTCCAAAGTGTGTTATAATTATGGAAGAGAAGGTCACCTAGCCCAATTTTGTAGTGCACCGAAGACAAGTCCAGCTGGGATGGAGGCACCAAAGGCCGTCCCAGAAAGGCAAAGCCGATAGTTCAAGGGAGAACGTTTGTTGTGACCTCCCAGAAAGCAAGGAACCCGAACGAGGTCATCACGGGTAAACTTATCATAAACTCTAGCAAAGTCTATAACTTATTTGATACCGGTTCTACCCATTCTTTTATTTCTTCTACTTGCGCTCAATGTTTAGATTTGACTCCGGAGAAATTAGACTTTGACTTATCGGTTGAAACTTCGTTGAGAGAAACCTTCATTACATCCACGGTTTATAAGTCTTGTTTGATTCAAATCGGTAACCGCACGTTACCTGTCGATCTTATTTCTTTGAAAATACTTGCATTTGATGTGATTTTAGGGATTGATTGGTTAACTACTAATCATGCTAAAATTGATTATTTTTGTAAAGTTGTTAGCTTTCATATTCCTAACCAACCTATTATGCGAATTCAAGCAACCAAACCATTAAAATCAATCACGGTCATCTCAAGCCATAAAGCTATTCATTTATTGAAAAACGGATGTCAAGCTTTCGTTGCTCATGTCTCAGATTTAAACAAAAATACGTCAGATTTGAATGATATTTCTATTGTTAATAAATTCCTTGACGTATTCCTCGAAGAATTTCCTGGCCTACCCCCGGAGCGTGAAATCTAGTTTGGTATCGACCTTGAACCCGGTACAAAACCCATTTCCAAAGCCCCATATCGAATGGCTCCTATTGAACTTCAGGAGTTAAAGACTCAATTGTAGGAATTGTTAGACATCGGTTTCATTCGTCCTAGTATGTCTCCTTGGGGTGCTCCTGTTCTATTCGTGAAGAAGAAAGATGAGAGTATGTGACTTTGTATTGATTATCAGGAGTTGAATCATGTCACCATCAAGAATAGGTACCCATTGCCACGTATTGATGACCTGTTTGACCAGTTGTAAGGCGCCAAATTCTTTTCAAAGATCGATCTTTGTTCCATATATCATCAGTTAAAGATTATAACCGATGACATTCCAAAGATGGCTTTCAGAACTCGGTACGGGCATTATGAATTCCTAGTCATGTCTTTTGGATTAACTAATACTCCTGCTGCCTTCATGGATATGATGAATCGAGTATTCAAGGAATATTTGGATCACTTTGTGGTTGTCTTTATTGATGACATCCTCATATATTCCAAAAGCCGCGAAGATCATGAGCAACACTTGAGGCTGATACTCTAAAAGCTTCGTGAAAACAAGCTTTATGCCAAGTTGAAGAAATACGAGTTCTGGCTTGAGGAAGTAGTATTACTTGGGCACGTGATATCAAATCATGGAATATCTGTTGACCCAGCGAAGATTGAAGTAATTCAAAGCTGGGAGCAACTAAAGTCAGTGACCAAAGTACGTAGCTTTCTCGGCTTAGCTGGTTATTATCGGAGATTCGTGGAAGGATTTTCTCGAATCGCTACTCCATTAACTTAGCTGACTCGAAAAGATACAAAGTTTAGTTGGAGCGAGGAATGTGAGAAGATTTTTCAAGAACTCAAAAGAAGACTCATTTCAGCACCTGTCCTGACAATACCATCTGGCTCAGAGGGATTTGTCATCTACAGTGATGCTTCAGGCAAAGGGTTAAGATGTGTTATCATGCAACATGGGAAAGTCATAGCCTATGCCTCACGACAACTCAAAGAATATAAGAGGAATTATCCTACTCATGATCTAGAGTTGACAGCAGTCGTTTTTGCACTTAAGATTTGGAGGCATTACCTGTATGGAGAGAAGGTGGAGATCTATACGGATCATAAAAGCCTCAAATATTTCTTCACTCAAAAGGAACTCAACATGCGGCAACGATGATGGCTTGAGTAGTTGAAAGATTATGATCATACCATCCAATACCATCCTGGAAAAGCGAACGTAGTATCTGACGCATTGAGTAGAAGATTATATGCGGGCACGAGTGCAATATTGTCAACACAAAGGCCCATTTTATATGACTTACAAAGGATGGAGATAGAGTTAAAGACTTTAGGGAACCATGTGATGATGGCGAATATACAAGTAGAACCAACTTTAATCGATAAAGTTAAAGCTGCTCAAGCTACAGACCTGGAGCTGACGCGTATGGGGAAGAAAGTGGAAGAAGGTGCTATTTCGGAAGCAAGAATCGATGAAGAAGGAATATTTCGAGTCAACTCTAGATTTTGTGTTCTTAATGATTCTGAGTTAAAGTATAAAATCATGATGGAGGCACACAACACACCGTTTGCAATCCATCCCGGGAGTACCAAAATGTATCGTGATCTTCGACATATATTTTGGTGGAGCAATATGAAGAGAGAGATAGCGGGGTTTATCTCAAGGTGTCTAACTTATCAACGAGTCAAAGCGGAGCAGCAAGTGCCAAAAGGTCCATTGCAACCACTTGAAATTCCAGAATGGAAGTGGGAGCACAATACCATGGATTTCATTACCGGTCTTCCTAAGGTTTCTCAAGGCATAGATGCGATTTGGGTCATTGTTGATAGATTGACCAAGTCTGCTCATTTCTTACTGACACAAGAAACTTATACACTTGAATGTCTTGGTAGTATGTACATAAACGAGATTGTAAGATTTCATGGTATGCCAGTATCTATAGTTTCTGATCGAGACCCAAGATTCACTTCAAGATTTTGGGTTAGTTTGCAAAAAGCTATGGGCACAGATTTACGATTTAGTTCGGCTTATCATCCTCAAACGGACGGGCAGTCAGAGAGGAGTATTCAAACTCTTGAAGATCTATTAAGACTCTATGTCCTTGACTTCAAAGGAAGTTAGGACAAGTTCTTACCATTGGTGGAGTTTTCCTACAACAACAGTTATCAAGCAAGTATTGACATGGCTCCATTTGAGGCGTTGTATGGAAAAAAGTGTCGTTCTCCAGTATGCTGGGATGAGGTGGGTGAAGCAACGTTGTTGGGACCGGATTTGGTACGTATGACTACGAAAAAGATTCAAACGATCCGACAACGTATAAAAACCTCACAAGATTGACAAAAGAGTTATATTGATCTTCATCGAAAGGACGTGGAATTCAATATTGGAGATCATGTATTGTTAAGTGTTGCTCCATGGAAAGGAGTTACGAGATTTGGAAAGAGAAGAAAACTCAATCCTCGATTCATTGGCCCATTTTTAATCCTCGATCGAGTAGGAACTGTGGCCTATAGACTACTTTTACTACCTTAAGTATGTCTCGTGTTCATAACGTTTTTCACATATCTATGTTACGTAAATATGTGAAAGACACGAACCATATTATTGAATTAGAACCAGACGAGATAGAGGAAGATTTAAAATATAAAGAGTTACCTGTTAAAATCTTGGATAAGAAGGATCATATTCTACGTTCCAAGGTTATACCTCAAGTCAAAGTTTTGTGGAGAAACCACGATGTGGAGGAAATGACCTGGGAGTTAGAATCTGAGATGAAGTCAAGATATCATCACCTCTTCGATATACAAGGTATGTACCCTAATTACGAGGACAAAATTACATAAGAAGGGGAGGTTGTAAGACCCCAACTTTTATTAATAAAGAATAATTTTCTCAAAATATATTTTTGAATATTATGGTGTGGATTTGATATAATGTTATAGTTGTGGGTAATATTTACCAATTTTGCAAACTAAGCAAGTGGTTATATAATATTCGATTGGTCATGGAATATTCATTTTAACAGGGAATATTCGTACGACGACACAATCATTGGTGGACCCCACAATGGAAGTATTGTCGTAGTTAGAAAATGACAGAATTATCTTTTTATAAAAATAACGGCGAAAGTGTTACCGTTAAAACTGTTGAACCACCCGAAGAGTAAAGTAAAAATAATATGTCTGGCGTGGTTGCATAGTAGCACACGGTATTGATTATTGATGCTTACGTGATAAGTCACTTAGTTATACTCAATTATTGGTACGGCAATTGCTACATCATATCTCTCATATTATTCATTCAATTATTGTCACAGTATCATCTGCATAATATTTTATATTATTAAATCAATAATTGAGACGACAAAGTTATTCATATTATTATTTACAATATTGACAATGTCTAGAAGTTACATCGAGAAGAGGTTTGGTCACCTAATTGCGGCGCCATAAGGAGAAATCCTTATCGGAAAAAGCCCTCTTTCTCGGAAACGCGACCTAGTTGTTAAATATTGTGAGTTATAATATTAATGATGAATAAGTTAAGTGTTGATTAAAGATAAATTTGATATTTCCATTGTGTTGGGATTATTAGTGTTAATCGAAATCGACATCTATTTCGATAATAATGGATGTCTGGAGGTTATATTGACCAATCGGGTAATTAACCAGATAAATGAGCAATTAATTGCTATTATTTCACATGCTTATAAATGAGCAATAAATGAGCAGCCCATGTGTATTCAACACAAGTGGGTCCCACCCATAATTTAATAAAAATTATTTTATTTTCCGAAACTTCAGTAATTCATAGAAAATAGCTCGTTTATCAGAAAAATACGAATTTTATGTCCATTCTGCCTGAAATCGAATTCTCTACAACTTTACAGAAGAAAGTTTTTCCAAATTCTAAACCAAAAATATCCGAAATCCACAAACGGTGATTTTTAATACCTCCCTTCCGACAAAATACTGATAAAACACCTCAGCATTAATTCCTTCATTTATAACCACATAAATAAATCCATCATTTATATTCACATCAAATAAATATTTTCTTATCATATAAATCAATAATTAATTATTCATACATAATATTACAGAATCACAATTATGACAACTAGGCCGTTCAGAAAGAGGGGCTTTCCAATAAGGATTTCTCCTTCTTGGGCGCCATGAATTAGGTGACCAAACCTCTCCTTGACAGAACTTTCTAGACATTGACAATAATGTTATCTAATAATATTATTCAAATAATATGGATTATTGATCTGATAATGGGAAATACTGTAAATTGATAATTATTGAAACAACAATAATATAAAATATCAACGCAGTAATTATTGAATCAATAAAATAAAATATTGAATAGTAACTACTGTAACAATTATTGAGTAGTGCCTTCTTACGTACGAATCAATAATTCAACAATCTTGTGTCTGTCTGGTGTCTTCTTTATGCAACCACACATATTACTGTATTTTAACCACCAGGTATTCTAATAGTGTTAACGGTAACAATTACGTCGTTATTTATAAAAACTCATACTTTGTCGTTTTCTTCATCCGACAGTTATTCCGTTATGAGGCCCATAATTAACTGCGCCGTCGTACGGAGATTCCCGATAAAAAGAATATTCTACGACCAAACGAATATTCCCCGACAAAATGAATATTTTATAACCACTTGCTTTTTTTGCAAAATTTTCACATTTCACCCCTATCCAAAGCATTATATCAAATTAATACTTTATTAATTTAGAATAATGAATAGAGGAAAATTCACTTTTATTTATAATAAGTTGGGGTCTTACAACTATTCCTGAAGTACTATTCACGGGATACTATTCACTCAATTACTATTCACCTAGGGTACTATTCATAACAAAAATTAATTTCTTTTCGGTCCAAATCATTTTTGATACATATTATTCTTGAATTTTACTCCACAAAGCAGTATCATGTTTACAATTTGGACATTATTGAATTCTTGATAAATTAAATTATAAATCTTTAGAAATTTATCCTTTGCTTTATTTTAATTTAATTCATATATCATTGTCATCATTCTCATGTTTATATTATGATGAAAGTCCTCATTGGCCCGTAGTGCATTGATGGACTGTTGATTGGTATGATTATGACCAGGGATTATTCGGTATAATCACGACCGTAATATTACAAATGATGTGGTAAAAGTCATCATTAGCCCGTAGTTCATTGAGGGACAGTTGCTTGTATGATCATGACCATTGATGAAAACACGAATATCCTTGGCCCATAGTGCATGTATAATTCGTGATCGTGATACTAATGAATATCCTTGGCCTGTAGTGCATGGATGATTCGATGATGTGGTTTATTTATTAAGCTGAGTCTCAGTGATAAAATTGATGATAAACTTTTTAAATCATAGAAGATAGTAGATATCATGCTCTACTTGACTCTTCTAATGGGTTGCTTGTTCCGCTGTAGTTAAACTTGATGTTTATTGTATTTTATCAGTTTAACACTGTTGAAAGCTAACGATAATTTATTCAGCATTATCTTAGTCATAATATTTCTTACTAAGCTAGTTGAGCTCACCCTTTTGCTTTCATTGTTCTCTTCAGGAAATGAGAACGTAGCTGGAACTAGTCAGGAATGGAGGGACGGTTCATGATGCTTGTTTTAGTAGTCCTCACTATTTTGTGTGATAATAAATGTAATGAGGACTCCTTTTTGAGTTTGAATAATGTCTATTAGACAATATTCGTGTAAAAACTCTCAGCTACGCTTTGTCGTATTGTATAAATAAAGTTTGTATTTGTATTATGTACCATGTATTTGGCGACTCAGAATAGGTGATGTATACCTATTTTGGGAGCGTCACACATTATATCAAATCCACACCATAATAGTCAAAAATATATTTCCAGAAAAATTAATCTTTATTCATGAAAGTTGGGGTCTCACAACATGGACCCCCACTTACTCATTTTTCAAAATCGTCGATAGAAAGATATCTTAGTTTTTATTTTATATTGCATAGTGTTTGCATAGTACTGCATAGTGTTTGCATAATACTGCATAGTGTTTGCATAGTGAAAATTAAAATTTTCAGCCGAATTTTTCTTCGCACGTGAACTTCCTACTCTACAGTCCGTGATTATTTCCTAAATAGTATCACGTCATTCTCCTATAAATAGGATTCTTAGTTTAGAAATGAAAATCACACTAGAATCAGAGAATTCTTCTTCTATAAAATTGAGCATATTTCTTTTGAGTTTAAGGAAACTTTGAGTGTTGCAAATAGTGCAAGTTTTCTTTAAGAATATCTCCGCTATACCAGTCAAAAGTACTCTCCTTTTAAGGTAAGAAATATTATTTATGTTCAATATTCGTAATAAATAATATTTTCTTCCATACTCTGTAGTATGTAAATAATATTATTTGGTTTCATATTCCTAATTCTACTTATTTTGATAAGTATTGCTTCTATACTCCTTGAAATTAGTAAAATATCCTTGAAATTTGCACTTCATCTAGTATCGTTTCATATAAATATTTTTCTGAACATTCTTATTAAATTTAATCTTTTCATGCCGGGGCACTGTTCAAGGGGTACTATTCACGAAATACTATTTATGGGGTATTATTCACCCGGGGTACTATTCACGACAAAAATTAATTTCTTTTCTATCCAAATTATTTTTGATACATGAATATTATTCTTGAATTTTACTCCACAAAGTAGTTATCATGTTGACAATTTGGACATTCTTAAACTCTGGATAAATTGAATTATAAATCTTTAATATTTATTCTTCATCTCATTTAATTGAATTCTTATATCATTGACCTCATCCTCATGCTTAAATTGTGATGGAAGTCATCTTTGGCCCGTAGTGCACAGATGGATTATTGATTGGTATGATTATGACCAGGAATTATGTATCGGTATAATCATGACCAGTAATATTACAAATGATGTGGTAAAATTCATCATTGGCCCGTAATGCATTGATGGACAGTTGTTTGGCATGATCATAACCACTGGAGATAATAACGAATATCCTTGGCCCGTAGTGCATGGATAATTCGTGGATGTGATACTAACGAATATCTTTGGCCCGTAGTGCATGGATAATTCGGTGATATGGATTATTTATTAAAATATGTTACAGAGATAAAATATTGATGATGAACTTTTAAATCATACAACATAGAAGATAGTAGACATCATGTTCTACTTGACTCTTCTAGTGGATTGCTTGTTCCGCTGTAGTTAAACTTTTTGTCTATTGTATTCTATCAATTTTTATACTGTTGAAGGCTAAGGATAATTTATTCTACATTATCTTAGTCATAATATTCTTTACTGGGCTAGTTGCGTTCACCCTTTTCTTTCACTGTTCTCTTCAGGAAATGAGAATATAGCTGGGACTAGTCGGAGAATGAAGTGATGGTCCAAGATGGTGGCTATAGTAGTCCTCACTATTCTATGAAATAGTGTCATAATAATATAATGAGGACTTCATTTGAGTTTGGATATTGTCCACGAGAAAATATTCATGTTAAAACTCTCAACTTATGTTTTCGTATTTTGCACGATAGTTGTATAAATTAAGTTTGTATTTAAATTATGTACCATATATTTGGAGACTCAGAATGGGTTGTGTATACCTATTTTGGGGGCGTCACAGTTGGTATCAAAGCTTAGGGATATGATCCATGGCTGAGATTTGAGGCTAGAACTAGGAGGGGAGAGACGGGTAAATCCTTCGCTAGTATGACCTACCTAAGCTTATTTGTTATTTATTGGTTGGTCCGAATATAAGGATAATATGTGGCATGTCAATTAACCCTTGTTTTATAGTAGTGTTTGAAAATGGCATCTGAAAATTTTGAGATAAGAAATGGAGTACATGAGACCGTTGACTCACCGCTAATCAATAACCAGGATAATGTGCATCAAGAAGGCAATAATTGTGACACCCCCAAATCCCGGTACTTC
The DNA here is from genome assembly GCA_020205605.1 of Panax ginseng. Taxonomy (NCBI): domain Eukaryota; kingdom Viridiplantae; phylum Streptophyta; class Magnoliopsida; order Apiales; family Araliaceae; genus Panax; species Panax ginseng. The sequence goes on along the minus strand of CM035146.1, from coordinate 28,531,344 downwards.
ATTTCCTCAAGATTTTGTGTTCACTTAATCAAAACGTTCATTTCTAACTACCCAATCATAATAAAATTGAATAATGAAAACACCTTATCTGACTGAGTTAAACTTAAATAAAATCTCCCAAAGTATCTAACCTTTAATTACAAACATTCAAATGCGAAAAATTAAATAAACTTCATTACAATCTTTAAATTAAAGTCTAATAATAAAACTATCAAATCTATTACAAGTCTTCATCACTTGTACATTTTTGCCTTTCCTTTGCTAGTAGTAGGTTCATTGACCTTCTCAACCTTAGCTGCAATAAGTATTTAATATACAAGAGTGAGCAAACAATGCTCACTTGAAATAAGAATGAATAACTTTACAACATTACAACATTTGCCAGAAATAGGCTCAATAGAAATGAATGATAGGTTCTATTAACATTTTTAAACATACTACAGAGGGTCTAATGACCACGAATCATGTCCACGATTATAAGTAATCTTTCAACTTTAACTTTAACGAATATAAGACTATAAGGACTCCACGTGCTTAGGGGATCAACCCTTAAGTACAATGTATTGTGCACAACCATTTCAACATTAAGCGTAAACCTCTAATAAAAGAGTTGTTCATCTTAGTATTTAGAATACAAGTCTGCACCAAAGTAAGTTTGGTTTGGATACATTACAGGGTAATTTAGAATTCAACAGTAATCAACTAAGGATTAGTTGATTACAAAAGAAATAATTGTATGCTATGGAATAATCATAACTGAATTGATAATTATAAATTAACATCATGCTTTAGGAATAATCTAATAGCATAAGCATTGAATAATCATATCATAATTTTTCTTTGAACAATATTAAATCAAAGTTATTGAGAATTGGATACCAAACATGCATAATGAATAGTAATTTGAACGATAGAGTTGTTCAACACTAGAATATAAAAAATATAGCGATTTCATGCTAAATAACAAGGTACATATTAAAGAAACTTGCTCAATACTAAATATACGACTTAAAATACTTGCATCCCTATGAACAATTAGATACAAGAGCTTTCTCAATAATAAACCATCTAGCTCTATGAAAGTGCAGAGTTAGCCATTTGTGTAATTGCAATTGAATTCAAAACAATAGTGTACTCAACAAAATCAAACTTGCATAATGAAGTTTTAGAGTTAGAGAACTTGCCTTGAGCACAAGCTAAACCTTATAACTTGAATCAATACCCTATACATATGTCATCATGACATAATTAGTTATTACCAACATTTTATATCTATACAAACAAGTATATACATCATGTAGGTTAAATTACCAATTCACATAATCAAACTATGTTAATACTAATTAACCCTTGATAACATTCTCATTCATAGTTTAATACTACTGAAATCATCATTTAACAGTCCTATTATTAACACATAATATTTATTTTCAAACTTTGTATACTTAAACAAAACTGTCAGACCATTATGCTAACTTCATGGCTGCTATTTCCACGATTACACTGTGGTTATTATTTGCGGCGTTGAGTTAGTATGTGGCGCGATCACAGAGCAAAAGATTGGTGATGCGGCGTGGCGCGGTATATGACGCAATATTAATCTTTCTTTGGGCGTATTGCGCTAAACTCGAAATCGGCGACCAAGCTTCGGCAGAACAAGTATGAACAAAAGCCAAATTGGCCTACAAGCTCCAATCTAATAGACTAGTTAACATGTAATTCATACAGAGACTTCATGTAAACATATTGTGAAGACTTCTAACATGATTCTACACATAATATCATAAACATCAAATTTACAACACCAAATTTCAATGTTTTTGGAAAAAACTCCATTTTTGATGTTTTCAATGAAAATCAACACTGTAATTTTGTTTTTCAACCAAGACAGTTAATTCAAAATACCATGGTTATGATTATACATACTCTATCAAATTCAATAGTTAATTTATATATATTAACAATTAATCAAACCTTAATTTCATTTTAAACTAAGTCATACTCATATATTTTTCATATGAACACATGAAACAACCTTATAACCAATAATCATACAAAATTATATACATATCAACAATTCATCTTATACAAATATTTTACAGAGACTTTTTGGGAAGAGGAAAACTAAACTTTTAAAGAAAGAGATTGAGTTCCTACATTTGATTAAGAAGATGATATCCTAGAGTTAGATTATCCTTTTGATTATCAATCTTCTTCTCCCCCAATTCTTTTCTCAATTTCTCTAGCCTTCCTTCTTCTCTTCTTTTCTCTCTCTAAACTTCAACTGAGTCTTCTTCTTTAACATACGTACTAACAATATAACGTATATAGTAATAATATATATTAATGACATAATATAAGTATAGATATAATTATATCAGTTATGTTTTATTTAAAAATCAAAAGCCATAAGGCTTGTTTGGCTAATCAAAATAAAATAACCCATTAACCCTTACACCTTGTTTGGTAAACCTAATTAAAATAAATGGATTAATGCTTATACATTATTTGATAAAATACTATTAAATTAAAGACTTAATATGCATTAAGACTTATTTGGTCAAAACTAAATTAAACTCCTTTAATTTATTTTAATAACTCCTTTATAGCAATGTTATTTATCACTCTTCTAATAAATTAAATAATCAATTTAATCAATTCAAATACTAATTTATTAAATTACTTTAACATATAAATCATTCCCACATAATTATAATTTTTTTTATAATTATAAATTTATTTAACTAACTAACACCTTATTTTAATTACAAATTCTAATTAAAATATTATAATTCATTTAATCATTATTAGCTCTCTAACTTAATTATTAAATTAAATTAGTATATAATCTCATAACAATTAATTTTCTTAGCTCTTTAATTATTTATTCAACAAATAATTAACTAAACCACATCAACTCAAATTGAACAATTATTTATTCAATAATAAACATATCCATTAAATACTTATATAAACCAATAAATATTTAATATTATAATTTAAACTCCTTAATTATTTATACAACAATTAATTAACTAAACCACATCAACTCAAATTGAACAATTATTTATTCAACAATAAACATATCCATTAAATACTTATATAAATCAATAAATATTTAATATTATACTTTAAAATTCTGGAATGTTACATCATTCCCTCCTTACAAGGATTCTGTCCTCAGAATCACAACTCAAACAAATCATTCATTACATTCTTCCCTACTTACAAAGATTCTATCCCCAGAATCGAAGACACAGATTAAACAAACAACTCAGGGTAATCTTTCATCATTTTATCTTCGAGTTCCCACGTAGCTTCTTCAGCATTGTGGTTCCTCCATATCACCTTCACAGAAGGTATCACTTTATTCCTGAGCACTTGTTCTTTCCTGTCGACTATCTCGATAGGAACCTCTTCATAAGACAAATCTTTCTCGAACTGCAACGGTTCGTACTCGATCACGTGTTTGTAGTCGGGTTTATATGGTTGTAACACTGAAATGTGAAAAACATTGTGAATATTTTCAAACTCTGGAGGTAGAGCTACCTCATAAGCCACTTCTCCCACTCTTCGCAACACTTCAAAGGGTCCAATAAACCTCGGGCTTAGCTTTCCCTTTTTATCAAAACGAATTTTCCCCTTCCAAGGAGAAACTTTTAGGAATACATAACTTCCTACGTCAATTGCACGATCTTGCTTGTGTTGATTTGAGCTGCTACCAATCTTGTACTGATGAGTTTGACAATGTCAGCAGTTTGTTGCACTAGTTCCGGTCCTAGAAGTTGACGTTCACCGACTTCATCCTAGCACAGTGGAGTTCTGCACTTTCTGCCGTACAATGCCTTGTAAGGTGGCATGCCGATGCTCGCGTGATAACTGTTGTTGTAAGCAAATTTCACCAACGGTAATTGTTCTTCCCAGCTTCCTTTAAAGTCCATAACACATGTTCTTAGCATATCTTCTAATGTTTGAATTGTTTGTTCGCTTTGACCATCTATTTATGGATGATAAGCTGTACTCATTCGCAACTGTGTCCCTATGAATTCTTGTAGTCTCTTCTAGAAATTAGACGTGAATCGTGGATCTCTATCGGACACAATTGATACTGGCACTCCATGCCTTGAAACGATCTCTTTAATGTACAATCTTGCCAACTGATCAAGATTGAATCTAATCTTTATTGGTAGAAAGTGCACTGATTTCGTCAGTCTGTCCACTATCACCCAAATCGCATCGCATCCTCTCTGAGTAGTTGGAAGACCCACCACAAAATCCATCGTGATGTGTTCCTACTTCCATTCTGGTATTTCTAACGGTTGAAGTAATCCGTTGGGTCTTTGATTTTTGGCTTTTACTCTTTGACATGTCAAGCATTTCGCTACGCATTCTGCAACATCCCTTTTCATATTCGGCCACCAAAAATGTCGGCGCAAATCTTTATACATTTTCGTGCTTCCTAGATGAATTGAATATCTTGAGATTTGATCTTCAGTCAAAATTTCTTCTTTCAGCTCTGGTGTTGCTGGAACCCAGATTCTTCCCTCAAACCGTAGTAGTCCTTCGATGTCGATCTTGTATTTTACTTCACTACCCTCAATCAGATTCTCTTTGAATTTCCCACACTCTTTATCTTATAGTTGAGCATCCTTCACTTTGTCCACTAAAGTTGGACCAGCTTCTATCTATAATACTTGTTCGTCAGATTCTTTTGGAAATTTATTTCCAACTCCAGTTTTGTCATTGCTGAAATGAGCTCCTCCTGAGTTGTTATCAACATCAACTTTTCCCGACCTTTCCTGCTTAAAGCATCTGCAACAACATTCGCTTCGCCTGGATGATAAAAGATCTCACAATCATAATCTTTTATCAATTCCATCCATCTTCTTTGACGCATGTTCAAATCCTTCTGAGTGAAAATATACTTCAGACTTTTGTGGTCTGTATAGATCTCACATTTCTCTCCATAAAGATAGTGTCTCCATATCTTGAGCAAATACAATCTGCACCATTCCAAATCATGAGTTGGATACCCTTTCTCATAATCCTTGAGTTGTCTTGATGCATACGCAATAACTTTGTCGTTATGCATAAGAACACAACCCAACCCTTTGTGTGATGCATCACTATACACCACAAAATTTCCTGTATTATCTGGTAATGTCAACACAGGTGCCACACTTAGCTTCTTCTTCAAATCTTGGAAACTCTCTTCACATTTCTCCGTCCGAATGAATTTTACAGCTTTCCTTGTTAAATTTGTTAGCGGAGTGGCTATCTTAGAAAAATCTTGAATAAATCTTCTATAATAACCAGCCAATCCCAAGAAACTCCTCACTTCTGATGGTGTTCTTGGTTGTTCCCAATTGATTACAGCTTCCACTTTTGATGGATCCACTGAAATCCCATCCTTGTCAATAACATGACCCAAAAATTGTACTCGGTCGAGCCAAAATTTGCACTTAGAGAATTTCGCGTACAACTTTTCCTTTCTTAGTGTCTCCAATGTCAAACGTAAATGTTCCATGTGTTCTTCTTAAGTTTTGGAAAACACTAGAATGTTGTCGATGAATACCACTACAAACTTGTCGAAGAATGGTTTAAACACCCTATTCATCAAATCCATGAATGCAGCAGGTGCATTGGTTAAACCAAAAGACATCACCAGAAACTTGTAATATCCATACGGAGTTCTGAATGCCGTTCATGGTATATCCTCCTTCCTCATGTCGACGTCGGGATTTTTGGATGTCCCTTTCCGTTACTTGTTCTTTGGTGTTCTCATTTTAGGTGAGATTTGTTTGAAAAAACAAGTAAAAAAGGTCCGACATGTATAATGTCGACGATGGACTGTTAAGAGTCGCCAGTTGGTTTTTTAAATGGTTGTACCAACACAATGGAGAAAAGGTTTACATTGACCCAAAGATGTGATGCTTCCGCTAAATGGGTCGAGAAAAGAAGAGATTCATTAGGGTCCGGGGACTTGGTTATCGGGGGGAAGGTGTTAGGGCACCCCAGACATCCGTGGTTACTACGGTGACCGCCTCTTTTCAAGAAACTATTATCTGAATGTGTGTGTGTGTGTGGGTCAATGTGATGTCTTGTTATTTGGAAGTAGTCACGAGGCCTCGTTTGAACCTATATACACAAGGTTTGAATTTATGTAAAAATTTAGTTTTTAGCATGATATAGCAATTATGTTTTATAAAAAGGTTTTTCAAACCCTGATGCTCAATAATAATTGAGACCTTTTATACTCCCATTTTATTAAGTGTTCGGCTTGATTGATTTTATTTTACGAATGCGAGGCATCCGTATGAAAATAATGTACAAAATAATGCCGACTTCCTCATGGGTATGGAAACCATCTGAGGAAATTCAGACACATAAAATAATTTACAAAGTCACTACATTGAAAATGTCCATCACGGGAATCGAATCTAGATTCAACGGGATGAATATGTGATCACATGATTCATAGGCGCACAGAATACTGCAATTTGTATGAAAGCAGTAAGCAGGTATATATATAAAAGTTGTAAATATATATATACAAACATGATCACCAACCACGAAGCACCTCCATGGGGATCGAAATGTAAATAAAAGTCATTAAAAGCTATCAAGCGCCCACGGAGGAAACTCCGGGAGGACGGAAGCGTAAATAAAGTCATAATACGGTCCAACCGCCACGAAAGGAAACTCGAAGCGAGGAAAAATGTAAATAAAGTCTGTACAAAAGCGATCAATCGCCACGAAGTAAACTCTAGGCGGGATGAAACATAAAAAGAAAGTCATAAGCGATCAACCACCATGAAGTAAACTCGAGGTGGGACGATATATATATATATATATATATATATATATATATATATATATATTTATATATATGAAGCGTGGTCAAACTACATTCGATGAGCACGGATTTTACATCTGTGCGTTTATTCACTTATATATATATATATATATATATATATATATATATACAAAAGCGAGTAAACGCCTCGCTCCAAGTTCTAGGCTCGTCCGAACAAAGTCCGACACACGCTTAATATATATATATATTAAAGCAAATAAACGCTCCGCATCAAGTTCAGGCTCAATCGAGGCATAACTCGATAATGTTAGTCAATATATATATATATATATACTGATGAAATGAAACCACAGATTGAAGTCCGGGCAAAAGCAAGCAACACGACTCTCAACGTGTAGAAGGGTGTGTGCAAAGATGAAGAGAAAGACTCTAAAATGTGTGAGAAGGCTTACAGTTGACTGCTAAAGAAGACTTTTATATCTTTAGAGTGGGTAAATCCTGACTTTTGTAGGTACAAAAAGGGGCTATATATGAGCTCACAGTGTTTTAAAGGGGAAAGTACACTGCATGGGGTGAGTGCAGAGCAAATTGGGCAGGGCGTCCTCACCTTTTTCTATCCCAAAATGGGCTGCCCAAGCCCTCTATTTATAGAGGATGGAGCTGCATGTGTACTGCTGGTGAAGTGCATGTGTACTACTTGGTGAGCCAGCAGTGTATAGAGAGGAACCCGGGTTGGCCTGGAGTTTTTCGTCGGTCGTTTTGAAAGTCGTGCACTCGGGCACTATAATGTCCACTCTAACTTTCAGAAGTGCAATCCGGGCATCCGTTTGAGGTATACAGGACCTATTTTAGACCTTCGTTGTCGAGAGTTGTATGATGGCATGAGATTAGAGTTTGTACGAAGTCATTGAAGATGGGACGATGCCCTCCGGTCTTCAAGCCTCAACTTTCAATCGTTACCCCGCACAATAGTCACTCGGGATTGGTTTAGTCTTGTGGGACATTGTTGCATAGAGATGTTAAGACGACGTGATGTGGCATCATGTTGACGAGATGATGATGTTGGCCCTCACCGGTGTTAACGCTGAATTGGGCTGATGAAGCAAACGTTGCTCAGACTTCGCTGAGATTGGACTGCTATAATTGTTCAAGGCCCTCATTGTCACCTTTGAGGTGTGCTTGTCTTCCTGATGTTATTGCCGGGTTGGTGCAGTGTATCTCATTGTGAGCGCCGAGATTCAAGCTGGTCGCATTTGAAACAAGCATTTTCGGGGTTATCGCCAAAACTGCATCCCTTGGGGTTATCATCAAGGTTGGTGGATATTCCCATGGTTGGGACTGAGACTGGATACCTCGGGGTTATCTCCGAGATTAATCGGTCTTCTCCGGTGTGTTCCGGTATTGGATCTGCATGCCTCGGGTTTACATCCGAGGTTGGAACTGTTACTCCCAGAGTGTTATCTGGGTTTGATGTTGAACTTCCGGTAGTATCCGGTATGGATTTGGATTGTCTTTTAGGGTTCTCTCTTAAAAGACGAATCTGTCCTCCTGCAATGTTAGTGACAGTAGTACAGAAAATTTTGAGTGTCTACAGATGCCCCTCTTTATCATATTCATGCATGGCGATGCATGGGTAGGATAAATAATCCTAGACACTTGAAACGCAACAAAACGAACATGGTACTGTGGGTAGAAAAATGATGCAAATGTATGATGCATGTATACGGGGTTGTAGCCCAACATGCTGGGGATGATTGCTGGATCCCTGTTGCTTCAACTGGGGATTGGCAATGCTGACCAGATTTGATGTGTAAACCGAATCTGTTAGGATGTTGATGTTAGAGTTATCACCAAATTCCCGTGGTCTTGATAACGACTTGATCCTGAAGAGGTACCTCTTATGTGCAAGAGATCTGTGAGGATAAAGCTTGGTATGTTTGAGGATGTGTATAACATATTCCATCATCTATCCTCTTTGATAACATTGACCTCTCCTGGCTGGTATCTCTAGGACATGTCAAGATTATGTTGGATTTACAACCAACAGCAAATGCTGTCAGGGATGCCTGACCTTCGTTGACGTGTACTTCACCGATATGTGAATCAACGGTTGAGAAATCCTGTGGGATATACTGTCAAGGCTGCTTGACCTTCGCTGATGTGTGAATGAACGGCTGAGAATTTGTGAGTAGATCGTCAAGGTTGCTTGACCTCGTTGACGTGTGAATCAACAGAACATTGCGTTGTGACCCCCGCCGGGGAGCCGCTGGGGAATACGAGTAGTTGGGTATGATAATCTCGAATAGCTCTAGAGCTTTGATAGGTTTAATCGCTATCGGCTGATATGACGTCAAGGTTACTTGACCTTCGTTGATATGTGTGTTAACGGCTGAGCATGCGTTGTTACTCCAGCCGGAGATATACGTTGTAACCCCCGTCGGGGACCTACTGGGGACTCATGAGTACGTACGTAATTATCGAACAGTTCTCAATGCTTTGATGGGTTTACTTGCCATTGAGTGAATTAACGTCAAGGCTACTTGGCCTTCATTGATAGACGTGTCAATGGATGAACGTGTTGTAACCCCCACCAGGGATCTACATTGTAACCCCCGTCTGGGACCTACGTTGTAACCCCTGTCGGGGACCTACGTTATAACCCCCATCGGGGACCTACGTTGTAACCCCCAACAGGGACCTATGTTGTAACCCCCGTCGGGGACCTATGTTGTAACCCGTCCGTAGAGACCTACATTGTAACCCGTCGAGGGACCCTACGTTGTAACCTAAATCCGGGGACCTACGTTGTAACCCTCGTCGGGGACATATTTAGGGTAACGACCTAGAGTTGGTGGCATCGGACCTGTATAAGGTATTGCCGGATGTGATTTATAGCAAAATGAGATCATCGGCAGGGTATACCTTGTGTTTAGGTGACTACCAATGAGTGATGTATAGACTCAAAGTTTTATCTGAGAAGACTAGGATTGTATGCTGTTTTGCTCAATTGCGTGGCGTTTTTATTCTCGATTTGACCTTTCCAGTCTGTGAGAACTCCTTTGCAACTCAAACTGGATCAAGCCAGAGGGGTGGGACCCACATAGGGGTGCCGCAGGTGCACCTTCTGCAGCCGCAGATGAGCCTGCGGCCAATCATGGATCATAAATCCTACAGGTTGGTCTTCATAAGTCACTTTTAACTTGCTTCGCATAGAGAAAACCGTGAGCCATCTTCAGATCTCATCGAGTTGGTGTTTGCTACGCAAATTTCATCACCGTGCATAAGTGTTCTACAATATCCTGGTAACGTATGGATGTATTTTTTTCCAGTTTACATCCGTTGGATTGTGAGTTATCGTACGAAATGCATCTAAACACATAGTAGTGATTATGTATGCACAAATAACTTGATAAAAAATATTCAACATAGTAAATGTTAGTATTAAACCATGCTGAACATAATGATGTGAAAAAATTTAACTTTTGAGACAGTCAAATTGGCACCTTTTTCTGCTATTTTTTGTCCTATTTGAGGTCCAATGAGCACAAGGTAACAAGGCAAAGTACTCCTAGTATTGAGGTTGACCTTATGCATGATGATTTTGATTTTTAATGCATATATTATGTATATGACTTTAGGGAGGTGTCTTTCTTGAATGGCCACCTAGACATGCCTATGTGCATGTGGATAGTCCCTATTTTCAAAGGGACTATGGCAAAATTTTTCCAAATGTAGGCATTGGGTAGTCATGCATTTTAACTCTATTATATGTTAAAGTAAATGCATGCATGTATATAGTCATAAATGCATTTTGGAAAGCTCCAGGTAAGGAAATACCACACCCTTTCTGAGGTGATTTGGAGACTTGTTGTCCAGATATTATGGATCCAAATCAATAGAAAGCGGTTCTATCGACCACTTACGGCGTCTGGCGGAGGGCTTCAAAGTGCCTCGTCCTGATACATCGAGATGGCCTGGAAATGTCGGTTGGTGGAGGCGTGATTAAATCCTATCCGGGTAGATGTACGGGCGTTGAGGGCGAGGCGGATATTCCGATTGAGGATCCCGCTCCTGCTGCACATGTCCCTCGTAGGGAGCTTCCGAGCATTCAGGTGGCAAATCCAGAGTTGCTGGGTGATTTGAGCAGACATCCATTGATGTACTTGCATGCTAACGAGGTATGGCGTTAGACTTTGATCTTCCTTCTTTCCTATTGATGATGATTAAAAGGTTTTGATGTTGATTTGCATTTTATGCAGGTTCTAGGTTTTACACAGCCTCGAGGGAACTGGTTCAGCATTCACTCCATGTACCAAGTGGTTCATCCTGACTATAGAGCGATAGTGCATGAGTGGAGATTTGGGGCATTCTTCTCCATCCTTCCCCGTCGTTGCCCCTGGGGTTACCTCAGGGTATTGTCTGAGCGATGGTTTCATCGGACACTCCTCCATCTATTTGGATTGCGAGGTGATGATGACGCCTATGGACTGGCGGTTTATCACAGGTATGGAGTTTGGAGGGGAGCCAGTGCCTTGCATGGAAAATATCACCCCTACTGCCGTCCGATCCTTATTAGGAGTTCCTGCGGAGGCGCTCACAGGCAGGACTGTCCGTTCAGGTCCTTTGAGCGTAGATGCTATGAGTGAGCTTTTGAGTGAGCCCATGTCTGATGATGCCAGGATTAGGGATTGTGTTCTGCGGTGATTGTTCCTGATGATCATATGAGGCTGCTTCATAGCAGATAACTCTTCTACGGTATCCTTTGCTTTGATTAGCGCCACACGTGATGTGGACCATATTGGAGAGTATTATTGGGGCTCCTATACCTTTGCCTATTTCCTCTGGGGCATGCGTATGCGCTCACAGGGTTAGACTGAGGCTTGGCTAGGGTTTTACCCATTTCTGCTGGTGAGTATTTCTCTTGTCTTTTCCCATTCATAGGTTTAAGAGTGGTTACTGATAGCAGATGTTTTTCCATTGTATTGGTAGTTTTGGGCCTATGAGAGGCTCCCATGTTTGCGTCCTATGAGTGTGTTAGGTTTAGATACCTATGCACGAGGACGACGATGACACCATTCTATTTTGCCGGAGGTCCCTGTAGCTGAGGGATTCACTCACTGCCGTATGCAGCTGGAGTTGCTGACACCAGGTACCATTACATGGATTCCCTATTCAGGGGAACATTTGACCATCGGCTTTGAGGATGGACATCCGACCGGAGTCGAGTATTTGATTTCCACTAGGAGAGTTCCTCTCTTCACTGATGGAGGCTAGGAGCTCTATTTAGGAGAGCGTGCTATTAGGAGCACCATAGGGGAGATCCATATACCAATCTTGCCTCCTGCCAGGCGTCATTGGCTTGTATCGCAGTCACCCGTCACTGATATCCCATTGTTGGGGGTTGACAGTTTTGTATTATCAGAGGGTCTATGTACTTTCGAGAGAGGCGTTCAATGGTGGTCCCTAAGACTATTGGAGCCCGATCCGCGCCACCATTCATAGGGGGACATGGTTCCAGTATCTTTGATGATGACGGATTGGGTAGCTTATGTCCGAGCTCCGACTCATATGACCCAGATTGATAGCTTGACCCGGCAGTTGGATCAGACACATATATTTATCCGGCATTTGGGCAGAGATCCAGCAGAGGCAGAGTCATTTGTTCCTTCCAGCTCAGGCGCTGGCCCCTCAGACGACCCATTCGGTTTTCCCAGTGCAGATCCTCCTCTTTATAGGCCTGACATCCCTGTTGATAGAGATCCAGTGACTTAGGAGGAGTTATATCAGGTGGATAGGATTGAGGACGTAGACATCGAGACCCTGGTTTTCTTCTGATGTATATTCTCGTTATATCTTTTGATAGGCCTCTGTTAGATATTGGGTGGTTGTTCCCTATTCTCGCTATATCTTTTGATAGGTCTCTATTAGTAGTAGGGCGGCTGTGCCCCATTTCCCAGTATTTGTAGCTGTAAAGAGCTGATGTATTAGATGATGATATACTTAGGAATGTATGCACCATTTTTTTTCATTCCCTATATCATATTGCCATCCATTATCTGTTATGTATGTATCATGTTATGCACATGTATGTATGTCCAAAGATATTTGGCATTGACCCCTGGATGGTCTTATGGCACGGCCCGCACAGATGTCTTCTTCGACAGTTAGCCGTATAGATCATAACCCCACCGTCAATGGTGGTATTGGGTATGCGATCATGGTATGATAGCATGTCACCACCAGACAAGGTGACTGTAGACCAGTTGCTGCAGCATACCATGACTTTATTGATGTTTTAGGTTCCCGCAGGGTTCGTAGACGGGATGCTAGAGCATTGGCTACAGGATAGGCAGGTATTCCGGTTCGGAACCCATGAGTTGACTCCTACTCTGGAGGAGTATGCACGTTTGACGATGCTGCCTTTAGACAGACCTTGCGTGCATCTGGCTTTGGGAGACATGAGTAGATGATTCATGACTCTCATAGGATTGCGGTCTGGAGTAGTGCGGAGACTGTGCATCTAGCCATGTGATATCCCAAAGATTTTCATGCATTTATGCATTTGGTTCGGAGGATAGCTATTCACGACATTCTGGGGATTTCACCGCACCAGAGGACCATTGGCGTCTGGCCAGAGTTGATGTATTGTTGTTGTGCATATTGTCGCATGTCTATATGCCATGATATATGGACGAGATAGACATTGGTGTCATTATGGCTGTGAGAGCTCTTAGAGAGGGTCACACCATTGTACCTATGATCATAGCAGAAACCCTGCGGTCGGCATCCTATTGTTGCACGTATCCTAAAAGAGTGTTCACTGGGAGTTCGGTCATATTGTTCGTGTGGTTTATGTCACACTTGAGACCGGTCGGTACCCTTAGACGGCATGGGTATTAGTTCACCCATGATGTAGCCATGTCATACTCCTTTCAGCCGTCGGAGTGTATAGATGCTCTGTCTTGGTCCGCATTTTTGGCAGACATTAGAGATCCATTCACCATATTGTCGTGCTCGGGGCTTTGCTCGCCATACAGCTTTATTACTCAAGCTCCGGGCATGGACTATCTCCCTATGGCTGGTTTGAGAGGTGTGACTACTTATCACCCACTGGCCGTGATGTCGCAGTTCGACCAGTTCCAGGATTTCCATCCTTTTGAAGCGAGAGGTCGTGACGTTCACCTCTCGATATCTCTCGGCGGAGAGGACCGATCCCGTGTGTATGCTTGTTGGGATCGGCGTGAGATAGCTTCTTTTACATCGGTCATCCGGTAGTTCTGCGAGTATTCCGCATGGATGGAGACAGAGATTTTGTCATTATGCAGATGTCTGCGATCTGGGATATGATCGACGATGTAGAGCCCATGGAGGACATTGATACCTACATCGAGGAGGAGCCCGCTGCTGGGTTGCCAGCATTTCTTTCGGATTCTCCTAGTACCAGTACTGTTGTGATTCAGCACTCGGCATAATACTTAGAGCAGAGTCTTCATCTGATGACCTTTGAGAGAGATCATGCTCGATCTATGATGTTGACTTCCCTTGAGGGGAGGGACGCAGCTCTATTAGAATGAGATGAGGCATCAGCTCACAGAGATGCCGCTGTTGTTGAGCAGGATGAGGCTAGATCAGCCAGAGATACAGTGATAGTTGAGCGGGATAGTGCTATATCTTCCTAGGATGTAGCCGTCACAGATAGTACTGCAGTGAGGTCCCTTACCACTGGCATGATCGTAGAGATGAGCGCATAAATTGATGATCATATGGTCACCATGCAGATGGCTACAGATCTGTTGGGTCGTGTGGATATTCTCGTACAGGAGACCACAACTTCACCACCTTCCTCTGAGAGGGACGCCATGTTGGGCTTGTTAGCTTGCATATACCCTAACTTGTAGATGAGCTTGTATTTTCCTACACAGACTAGCTTAACCATTTTGTCATGTACAGTTTACATTGTATAGATCAAACAACATTATATATGATAGGGAAATATATTTTTGGATCACTTCCCTTTTAGATATGCCTTGCTATTTGCTTGATATTTTGCTTGCTGCTTCAGTGTTTGTGGTCTTGATGTATTCTGAATTCCTCCTGGGTGGATGGACATTGAGTTGCCTCTAGATAGTTCAGAATGGATCATCGATCTCTGTGTATCCCTACCATCTTTGGTGTCTTGGGACTGGTTTCTAGATGGAAATATGGAGAGGAGTGTGGCTTTCCTCTATGAGATTGACCGCACCACATATGGTCGCCAGTACTTCTATTTAGGAGAAGCCTAGTTAATTCCATCTCTTATGGATTGGTGTTGCTCTTCAAGGTACGACCGCAGCTTAGATGGTCGTCGAATCTCCTATTTGGGAGGAGTTCAGGTAATTCCATCCCTTTGGTCTGAAGCCAAATGAAATGTAGTGTATTAAAGGATGATCCCAATACCAACTAACAAGGGTTTGTGTTTTGGTCGGGGGTGAGACCGCACCATGAATGGCTACCTACGTACTCCTATTAAAGAGGAGATCAGGTCTGCGTAGTTCGAACTTGGTGTAAGAGGTTCAATGCTGTATATGGCAGAAATGGTGTAGGAATGTTTTAGGTTGTTTTTGTTTTTGTAAGGGTAGAAATGTTTTTGTTATTTTTTTTATTACGACCGGGCCACGTAACATGGTTGCCTACGTACTCCTATTGAAGAGGAGACCAGGTTGACGTAGTTCGCCCCTCAGGGCGAGACAAAAAGCGTAATCCCATGTCCAAGTTAGAGTGCGGGGCAGAGAAAGTTTAATCCTAGGTTGAGGATAAACTGTAGGTATAAAAAAGTTTGGTCCCAGGTACGGGTAGCCAAACTGCAAATGCAAGAGGTTCAATCCATGGTGGGATGACCTATGTTGTAGGAATGCAAAGGAGAAAGCCAGGCTGCTGGCTTTGAAAAGTATGTTTCCCTGAGGGGCAAAGTATAGGAAAGTTGTAGGTGGTAAAGGGTTAAAGAACCGGAATGACTGGTGATCTGATGGTTCTGCATCGTGGTGTGTTCTGAATTACTTGAGATATAGTACTGCTTTCACGGTGTCCAAGTTGATGAGTTGTGGAAATTCATCGCCATCCATTTCTTGCAATCTGAGGCGCCTCTCATCAATACTTCCTTGACAATAAACAGGCCTTCCCGCTTAGGGAGCGAATTTTCCTTTAGCTTTGATCTTGGTTGTCAAGAATCTTCTTCAAAACCAAGTCATGTTATTTAAACTGCCAGTAGCAGCGACTTTTTTGTTGTAGGATCTGGCGATCCTTAGTTGATATAACTGACCATGGAAGATAGCTACTGGTTATTCTTTCGTCATTATTAGAGACAATTGGTGATACCTGTCTTGTACCCATTGGTCTTCATCTAGCTGAGCGTCTATCAACACTTTAAGGGATTCCATTTCAACTTCTATGGGGAGTACTGCTTCCATCCGATAGGTTAATGCGTAGGGGGTTGCCCCAGTGGAAGTGCGCATTGAGGTTCTGTAGGCTAACAGAGTAAGAGGCAATAGGTCAGGCCAATCTTTGTGGTTGGCGGACATCTTTTGCATAATCTTCTTGATGTTTTTGTTAGCTGCTTCAACAACACCATTCATCTTCGGGCGATAGATGACAGAGTTGAGATGTTTGATGTGGAATTTACTGCATAATTCCTCCATCATTTTGTTGTTGAGGTTCTTGGCATTGTCTGACACAATCACCTCTGGTTGTCCATATCGACAAACGACATTGTTTCTGATGAAAGTAATGATGACTTCTTTAGTGACCCTGGGGAAGGAGGCTGCTTCTACCCACTTGGTAAAGTAGTCGATCATGGTGAAGATAAACCGATGACCATTACCGGCTTTAGGCTCAATGGGCCCGATAACGTCCATTCCCCACATTGAGAAGGGCCAAGGTGAACTCATAATGTAGAGTTCGCATGGAGGGGCGTGAATAGCATTCCCATGAATCTGGCACTGATAGTATCTCCTGACGTGGTCATTGCAATCAGCTTTGAGAGATAGCCAATAATATCCTATCCCCGAGGACTTTCTTGACAAGGGGGGCCCACTCATGTGGGGCCATAGACTCGCCATGGATTTCATCCATAAGCCTTTGGGCTTGGTCTTTGTCTAAACATCTGAGGAGACCTAGTCCTGCATCTCTTTTGTAGAGCGCATCTCCACTCAGGTAGAACTTCATAGAAAGTCGATGGATCCGCCTTTTCTCAGTCGGGCTTGCCTCAGCGGGTGTAGATCTATCTCGTAGATATTCCTTGATATGCTGATACCAAGGATGTTGGATGGGAGGTAGCTCATCCGATACTTTTTCAACGTAATTCCCATAGACTGGGGCCTTGTGCAGGGAAATCGCGACGCTCAGCAAGTGTTCCTTGTCTGATATGCGAATCAAGGAGGCCAAAGTTGCTAATGCGTCTGCAAAGTCATTCCTATTCCGAGGAATGTGTAGAAAGGAGATTTCTTCGAACTCCAAAGCTATCTTCAAAACCTGCAAATGGTAAGGCAGCAAATGTAGTTCCTTGGTTTGATAGATTCCGGTGGATTGTCTGATTACCCACTCCGAATCTCCAAAGACAGTTAACCGCTTGATGCCCATTGAATGGGCAAGTTTTAGCCCCATGAGATAGCCTTTATACTCAGCCATATTGTTGGTACTGACAAACTGTAATTTGACTACAGCGGATCTGCTCCCGTGCGGATACTAGAAGCGCTCCAGCTCTGAGAACCTTCCATATTAATGTACTCCATCAAAATACATCTTCCATGATTGGTGCGTATCGTACTGATGGTGTTGCTGCACTGTCATTACTCCTTCATCGGGGAAATATGTTTCCAAGGGTTTAAAATCTCCTGAAGGTGCGGCGGCCAGTTGATCCGCGATTCCTTGACCTTTGATGGACCTTTGAGTCACATATACGATGTTAAATTGCTGTAGGATCAACTGCCATCTGGACAGTCGACAATTTAACATAGGTTTGTTGAACACGTACTTGAGAGGATCCACGCGGGATATGATATGGGTTATGTGACCATGGAGGTAATGTTGTAACATCATGGAAGCCCATGCTAAAGCACAACACATCTTTTCAATCAGAGTGTACTTGTGTTCACTGCCGCTGAACCTTTTGCTGAGGTAATAGATAGCTCGTTCTTGGCCTCTATCGTCCTTCTGTCCCAGCATGTAGCCCATGGCATTGTCACTTATGGACAGGTACATGAACAGGGGAACATCATCCCTGGGTGGCACCAAAACGGGAGCTTTGACTAGCTGTTTCTTGATTGTAAGGAAGTCCTTTTGACACTCCTCATTCCATTTCATGGAGGAGTTCTTCCTTAATAGCTTGAAGATTGGCTCACGAGTTCTTTGTGAGTTGGGAGATAAACACCGCTAATGAAGTTGATTCTTCCCAAAAATCCCCGTATTTCCTTCTCTGTCTGAGGAATGGGCATTTCCGTGATGGCTTGGATTTTGGCAGGATCTAGCTCAATCCCTTTGTGGCTGACTAGAAATCCTAGCAACTTGCCCGATTTAACGCCAAAGGCGCACTTGGCTGGATTTAACTTCAAGTTGTACTTACGCAACCTGTTGAACAATTTTCTGAGATGGTATAGATGGTCATCCTCCTTCCGGGACTTGACAATGATGTCATCCACGTAGATCTCGATCTCTTTGTTCATTAAGTCATGGAAAAGAGCTATCATAGCTCATTGATAGGTGGCTCCAGCATTGATGAGGACGAATGACAACCATCAATAGCAAAAGGTTCCCCAAGGCGTGATGAAAGTAGTCTTCTCACGGTCTTCCTCAGAAACCATGATCTGATGATACCCCGCAAAGATATCAGCAAAGGAGTACATGTCGTATTGCGCAGTATTGTCAATGAGAATGTGGATAAATGGCACGGAAAAGCTATCTTTTAAGTAATCTTTGTTCAAATCCCGGCAATCCACGCAAACTCGCACCTTCCCTCTAGGTTTAGGTACGGGCACAATGTTGGATATCCACATAGGATATGTAGACACCATTATGATGCCAGCTTGAAATTGTTTCACAATTTCTTCTTTCACCTTTAAACTCCATTCAGGTTTCAATCGCCTGAGCTTTTGCTTGACTGGCTTAAATCCCTCTTTAATGGGAAGGCGATGAAGGACAATGTCAGTGGACAAACCCACTATGTCTTCATGAGACCATGCAAACACATCCTGGAATTGGGTTAATAGCGTAACCATATCATTTCGTTGGTTTGGGGTAAGGTCTGAACCAATTTGGATTAAGTTAGGGCTTTCTAAGGTTCCGAGATTGAAAGAAATGGTTTGATCAAGGTTGGGTTTGGGTTTGTCTTTGACCCATTCTTGAACTTCTGGAGGCACTTCAATGTCATCCTGTATATCCATCAAGGCTGAATTCATCTCTACATCAAAGGTACAATCCTTGTGGAGAAGAGGCATCGTATCAGCAAGTACAGGCACATCTAAATTTAGATTCCTGAAACAAAATATGCTTTCACTTAGTATATATGAAATGTGTTGATCATACACAGTATTAGCATATACTGGCAAAATAAACTGCTAATACTGTACAGAAAAGTAAGCAGTTATTATATCTACAGGGTAGAAAGAGTTTTTGCCCGCTTTACCCTTGACGACCAATGCAAGGAATGCTGTTCCAATTGGGAAGAGCAAAGTCTGGGTAGACCGCAGTAATGGAGGGATTGTCATCATCCTCCCTGTCCCGAATGATGCCATTACGTTTGGGCAATCATCGTCTGGGGTGTATTTGTTGGTATGTTCATCATGAACGATGATGCGTATACCGGACATCATCTGTATGACGTCTTGCTTGATTCTTCGTTCCTCTTCTTCCCGCTGCGCAGATTTGGAACAAAGACTTCTTTCTCCTTCTTTGATGCCGAAGCAGGGACATAACATAGCCATTACATTGGCTGGCACCTTTATGGGAGGTTGTGCGTACTCAGAGCTTGAAGGCGAAGATAAAAGTTGCATGGTTGAAGCTGAAGGAATCTGCTGATGTTTATGAGGATTCCTGTGACTAGAACTGGCAGAATAGCCTAACCCAACTGTTCCAGTTTGCCTGGTTAAGCGAATTGGGTACTTGATATCCTGGCAATCTTTACCCAACCCTTGTCCCGGCTTATGACCCAACGACAACATTTCTTGAGTAGCCGACATTACCTCAGCAGAAATCTTGGGTTCGGGCAATGGTGCTCTAATAGCATGGTATTGGGTGTTGCTTATTTCCAAAGCATGAAAACTGACCGGTTCCACATCTGTATTGGCATTGATGAATGGCATGTCTCCGTGCTGAGGAATCTCCGGTTCAGCGTTGACTGTGACCAGGCTATTATTGATAATGTATTTCAACTATTGGTGAAGAGTGGAGGGGACTGCCCCAACCATATGAATCCATGGTCGTCCCAAGAGCAGGTTGTATCCCGAATCTATCTCGAGCACATGGAAAGATACGCAGAATGTGTGAGGACCAATTTCGATTGGCAGCTCAATTACTCTGACCGAATTTCACCGGGCTCCATCAAAAGCTTTAATGATAGTATGGCTACTCCGAATTCGATTGAGATTGATATTCATCTTCACCAAGTTAGCGTATGGACAGATATTTAGAGATGAACCTCCATCTATCAAGACTCCAGCTAGCATGTATCCAGAGGACAAGACCGCAATGTGCAATGACTTGCAATGACAGGTCCCTTCGGGCGGTATGTCATAATCAATGAAGGATATCACATTGTTCTTGAAAATGTGATCAACCAGATGTTAAAACTTTTTTGTATCCACTGATGTCGGGAGATAGGCTTCTTCTAAAACCTTTTACAAGACCTTTTGGTGATTCTTGGAAGTTAGGACCAAGTCCAAAATTGATATTTGTTGTGGAGCTTCTTTCAAGCTTAAAACCACCGTAGCTTCATTATGACCCACAACGCGGAGGAATTCTTCAATCTTCTCCATGGGTATTTTCCCCTTTGATTTGGTGGTAGGCTTCTCCATAATTCCACGGAATTGTGTGCATGCTAACAATAGGATATTGTGCTCTACACGACAAGTTGATTGGCTCGGGAGCAGCCACTCTTAAAGGATTGTTGCCTCCCTTGAGTTGAATTGTTGGCGTTGTGAGTAATGTATTAATCCCATCAGTTTCAGTGGATATGACTTCTACCACACTTTTCCACTTAGTAGGGCCTGCATTCTCACTTTCACGTAACACAGTATCGTCGTCCACTAAGCGCAGGACACCACTGTTAATTAGACTTATAAAGTGGTGGAGTGCCCAGCATTCTTCTGTGCTGTGACCACGAGACTGGGAGTGATATTGACACACTACATCAGAGTTGTATTGTCCTGAACAGGGGTTGATTGGAGGTAGAAGGGAACTGATCCTTCCTTCATTGATTAACATATGAAGGAATTCCTCCATAGGTTGGCCCATATAGGTGAATTCCCTTTTGTTGGCGAAATCCCGACGGGCTTTAGCATTTTCTCTCTTCGTCACTTTGTCTTCTAACATTTCATTTTCTGAAAGTGACGAGGGAATATTCATGATAAGAGGTAGGAGACTGGCATGCTCCTGGTTGATTAACTGACGTGTTACTTGATGTTGATAAGTCACAAGTTCCTCTAATTGCTCAATTTGTTTACAGAGAACTTTCATCTTTCATTCCATTATGAACTAGAACTTAGCATAATCCCATTTATCATCACCGTCTTTGATGCTCTAGGAAGAATCACAGCTGAAATTGGAACTCTATCCATTGCTCCAATTAATCATGTTGACCTCTTCTTCTTTGTGTCGAGGAAGAGGGTTGTCTTAAACATGAGGTTGATCTGGTTTGGTGACCATGATCTCTCCGTTGTCTATCAGGTCCTGGATCTTATGTTTCAAGGCCCAACAATCCTGAGTATCATGTCCAGGTGCCCCGACATGATAAGCGCATTTCCGAGTAGTATTGAAACCCCGTCCATTAGGGCTGGCTGGTGGAAAAAGATGTGTAATTTTCTTCTGTGTGGTCAGAAGATTCAAAATGTTCCTAAGGGTGTAAACACTCGAGGGCGTTTGACTTCCCCACCTTTTGGTATTGGAGGGTTTGTAGACTGTGCTGGAAAGGGAGTGTAGTTTCTCCTTTGAATAGGCATATTACGATTGCCTTTTGACCCGATGAGTATCGAAACATCTTCTTCTTTCTTTTTATGGACCCTCCGGGGTTTGTTCCCATAATTTCCAGATTGGATGTGATCAGCAACAACTTTGAGTGCAACTAGGCTTTGAATCTTTCCTGACTTCAATCCCATCTCAGCCATCTCCCCATATTTGACCATTTCAGAAAATGGTTTGCCGATGCCGGCTAAAACTCTCTCATAGAAGGGAGCTTCTTGTATGTCTATGAAAGTCATGACCATTTTTGATTCTGTTATGGAAGGACTAACTTGGGCAGCCAGGTTGCTCCACCTCTGAGCATACTCTTTGATAGACTCGTTAGACTGTTTCTTGATCTTGGTAATTTGATACCGATCAGGAGCCATTTGAGTTTGAAAGTTGTATTGAGTGAGGAAAGCTTGTGCCAGCTCTTCCCAGCTATGGATTTTGGAGTTGTCTAATCTTGTGTACCACGAACGGGCTTCTCCAATTAGACTTTTTTGGAACAATTGCATTCGAAGCTTTTCGTCCTCTGCATAAGATCCAAGTTCTCCAATAAACACTTTTAAATGTGTGTAAGGATCTCCTAACCCGTCATATTTTTCAAAGTCAGGAGTTTTAAATTTTTTTGGATAATGAACCCTAGGAAAAATACACAGATCAGCATATGAAACACTTCCATGTGTTCCAATTCCTTTGATAGCGCGAAGGGTCTCTTCCATTTGGAGGACTTTCTTTTTTGATGTCACCAATTATTCGGATCTCCGATTGGGATGGGCGAAGATCATGAGTCTTGTTGGTCGTATCCAATTGTGGTTCAGGTATTGTAATGACCTGGGTTCCTCCTTGTGTGGAGGATTCAAAGATGTCTGGTATTTTACGACCTGTGTGGTAGGTGTAATTCTTTGAGTAGAACAGCCAAATCTGTAATTTGTTTGCTTAATCGGTCAAATTCTTTGCGAGAAATTGGATTAAGTTCAGTCTGGTTGGATGACGACATGATTGACTGTAGGCCTGTTGCCTTTTTGGACTTTGAACGGGTAGTAGGTCCGATTGATTCCCTGCGAAAGACTTGCATAGTTTAGTCTTTAGGGAATTTATACAATAACATGCTATGTGATGTGTTTATTTTAGGAATTTTATCCTGCACAACGGATGTCAGTTGTTTGTAGCATGTATGTGTACACATTTCTTCATATTTCTCATTACATTGAGATAGATATGGAATGAAATTAAAAGTAATTGTGTTTACAAGTAATTGAAATGAGAGTATGAAGAGACTTTCCTCCGTTTTGGGTTTATCAGAGGCTGACCTATCTTAGGTTACTCTTGCGGCTTTTTGGCATGAAGGTTCCCAAATCATCGCAATCTACTTGACGGGAAGTTAATCCGGTCTTTCAATTGGAGCGAATTTGGGTGGTGCCTTTCCTGAGCCTCGGAGAATTAGTCTTCTGACGAGTCCAGTAATCAAACACCAACGGGATAGCCTCCTGGTAGAGGGACCACACAACATACATTCACATACATCGCGTCTCACCGTATGAAAATGATGACATGTGCGAAGCACTAATATCCTGGCGAGATATATGGTGCAAAGCACTAATATCACAAGCAGTTATGGTGCGAAGCACTAAGTGCAATAAGGAAATGCATTCGTACACATTCATCAAATGTAAATGCAACATCCACATACAAGTAGATAATAGTTTTGAAAAGATTGTAATAGCGTCTTAAGTCCTCTTACTGGAGTCCCCAACAGAGTCGCCACCTGTCGATGTCGGGATTTTTGGATGTCCCTTTCCGTTACTTGTTCTTTGGTGTTCTCATTTTAGGTGAGATTTGTTTGAAAAAACAAGTGAAAAAGGTCTGACATGTATAATGTCGACGATGGACTGTTAAGAGTCGCCAGTTGGTTTTTTAAATGGTTGTACCAACACAACCGAGAAAAGGTTTGCACATTGACCCAATGATGTGACATCAACGCTAAGCGAATTCGGTGAAACCGAGATTCATTAGGGTCCGGGGACTTGGTTATGCGGGGGAAGGTGTTAGGTACCCCCCGACATCCGTGTTACCACGGTGACCGCCTCTTTTCAAGAAACTATTATCTGAATGTGTGTGTGTGTGTCATATGTCTTTGTTATTTGGAAGTAGTGCGAGGCCTCGTTCGAACCTATATACACAGGGTTTGAATTTATGTAAAAATTCAGTTTTTAGCAAGATATAACAATGATGTTTTATAAAAAGGTTTTTCAAACCCTGATGCTTAATAGTAATTGAGACCTTTTATACTCCCATTTTATTAAGTGTTCGGCTTGATTAATTTTATTTTACGAATGCGAGGCATCCGTATGAAAATAATGTACAAAATAATGCCGACTTCCTCATGGGTATGGAAACCATCTGAGGAAATTCAGACACCGCAGAATAGTTTACAAGCTGCTTACAGCTAAAAATGTCCATCACGGGAACCGAATCTAGATTCAACGGGATGAATATCTGATAACATGATTCCTAGGCGCACAGAATACTGCAATTTGTATGAAAGCAGTAAGCAGGTATATATATAAAAGTTGTAAATGTATATATACAGACATGATCACCAACCACGAAACACCTCCATGGGGGATCAGAAATGTAAATAAAGCTGTTAAAAGCTATCAACCGCCACAGAGGAAACTCCAGGCGGGACAAAAATGTAAATAAAGCTGTAAATACGGTCAACCGCCACGAAGGAAACTCTAGGCGGGATAAAATGTAAATAAAGCTGTACAAAGCGATCAACTACCACGAAGTAAACTCCAGGCAAGACGAAACGTAAAGAAAGCTATAAAAGCGATCAACCACCACGAAGTAAACTCCAGGTGGGACAAAATATATATATATATATATATATATATATATATATATATATATATATATATATATATATATATATATATATACATTTATATATATTAGCGTGTGTGGGACTCTATTCGATGAGCACGGATTTTATATAAAAGCGAATAAACGCACTTTATGTAAAAATCCGGGCTCATCGAATAGAGTCCCATGCCACACTAATATATATAAATGTATATATATATATATATATATATATATACAAAAGCTGTAAATGCTCCTGGCATCAAGTTCTAGGCTCATCGAACAAAGTTTGACCCACGTTAATATATATAAATGTAGATATATATATATATATATATATATATATATATATATATATATATATATATATATATACATATATATTGACTAACATTATCGAGTTATGCCTCGATTGAGCCTGAACTTGATGCGGAGCGTTTATATATATTTACATATATATTGACTAACATTATCGAGTTATGCCTCGATTGAGCCTGAACTTGATGCAGGAGCGTTTATTTGCTTTAATATATATATATATATATATATATATATATATATATATATATATATCTGAAATGAAACCACGTCTTAGAAGTCCTGGGCAAAAGCAAGCAACACGACTCTCAACGTGTAGAAGGGTGTGTGCAAAGATGAAGAGAAAGACTCTAAAGTGTGTGAGAAGGCTTACAGCTGACTGCTAAAGAAGACTTCTATATCTTTAGAATGGGTAAACACTGACTTTTGTAGGTACAAAAGGGCTATATATGAGCTCACAAGTGTTTAAAAGGGGAAAGTACACTGCATGGGGTGAGTGCAGAGCAAGTTGGGCAAGGCTTCCTCACCTTTTTCTCTCCCAAAATGGGCTGTCCAAGCCCTCTATTTATAGAGGATGGAGCGGCAGGTGTACCTGCGGTTGAGCCGCAGGTGTACCAGAGGCAACCCGAGTTGGCCTGGGTTTTTTGGGTCGGGTCATCTCGAAGTACGTGCATCGGGCATTGTAATGTCCACTCGAACTTTCAGAAGTGCAATCCGGGCATCCGTTTGAGGTATCTGAGGCCTATTTCGGGCCAAATCGTTGTCGAGAGTTGTGCGATGGCATGGGATTAGAGTTTGTGCGAAGTCATTGAAGATGGGACGATGCCTCCTGGTCTTGACCTCGACTTTGATCCGATTACCCATTAATAGTCACTCGGGATTTGTTTAGTCTTGTGGGACATTGTTGCGTAGAGATGTTAAGACGACGCGATATGGCATCGTGTTGACGAGATGACGATGTTGCCCCTCACCAGTGTTATCGCTGGATTTGGTTGATGAAGCAGATGTTGTTCAGACTTCGCTTGGACTGCTGTAATTGTTGAAGGTCCTCTTGTCACCTTTGAGGTGTGCTTGTCTTCCCGATGTTATTGCCGGGTTGGTGCAGTATATCTCGTTTTGAGCGCCGATATTGAAGCTGGTCACATTTGAAACAAGCATTTCCGGGGTTATCGCCAAAACTGTATCCCTTGGGGTTATCACCAAGGTTGGTGGCTATTCCCATGGTTGGGACTGAGACTGGATACCTCGGGGTTATCTCCGAGATTAATCGGTCTTCTCCGGTGTGTGTTCCGATATTGGATTTGCATGCCTCGAGTTTACATCCGAGGTTGGAACTGTTATTCCCAAAGTGTGATCTGGGTTTGATGTTGAACTTCCGGTAGTATCCGGTATGGATTTGGATTGTCTTTCAGGGTTCTCTCTTAAAAGCGAATCATCCTCCTCCGCAATGTTAGTGATGATGGTCTGAGAAAATTTTGAGTGTCTACACCTCACTTTCAACTGGTGATACCCACTTTTCAAATCTATTTTCGAAAAGTATTTAGCACCCTTCAATTGGTCAAACAAGTCATCTATTCTTGGCAACGGGTATTTGTTTTTAATAGTGTCTTTATTTAACTCCCTGTAATCAATGCAAAGACGCATTGATCTGTCCTTCTTCTACACAAATAAAACTGGCGCTCCCCACGGCGATACGCTTGGTTGAATATATTTCTTGTCCATCAGCTCTTGCAACTATACCATCAGTTCCTTCATTTCTACCAGAGCCATTCTGTACGGGGTCTTTGATATCGGTGCTGTTCCTGGCGCTAAGTCGATCACGAACTCAATTTCTCTGTCAGGCGGAAGTCCTGGCAAATCCTCTGGAAAAATGTCTTCGAATTCCCTCACTACTGGTATTTCTTCTAGTTTTACATTCTTCTTCTGAGTATCGACTATATAAGCTAAATAGCCCACACAGCCTTGACTCAACAATTTCTTGGCCTGCATAATCGTCAGACATTTCATCTGTCTAGGCGACTTGCTAACATAGAATACTATCTTTGACGGAGTCATAAGGTTTACACACTTCTTTTGGCAATCAATTACCGCTCCATATTTGAACATTCAATCCATTCCCAAAATAACATCAAACTCTCCCAGTCTAATCGGAATCAAATCTACCATAAAGATATTTTCCTTAATACTCACCCTACAATTCTTGTATACGAATCTAACAGGGATTACTTCCTTATTCACAATTTCTATGTTCAAAGGAAAATTCAATTCTTCTCTAGGCAATTCTATCCTCTTAGCAAATTCATCTGATATAAACGAACAAGTAGCACCCGAATCAAATAATACATAAGCATTTATATCATTGATTGGGATAATACCTGACACCATATCTTTTGATTGCACATCATCTTGCATAGTCATGTTGAAGGTTCTAGCTGTGGGTTTATTTGATGCTGCAGGTCCTGCAATGGCCCATGTATTTCCATTGTTACCTCCATTGCTTCTGGTTGTCACTCCATCCTTATTTTTAGGGCATTCACGAGAAAAGTGATCCTTGGATCCGCACGTGAAGCACGCATTCTTCTTTGGTTGAGTGCAATTTGGGGAAATATGACCCTCCTGGCCACAATTGAAGCAAACTCGTTTCCCCATCAAGCACGTACCCTTAAGAAATTTCCCACATGTCGTACATGCTTCAAACTTTTTGTTTTGCTGGTTAACCTGATGGTTTCCAGCACCCATGTTCCCATTCCACTTCCTCTTCAAGCTATTGTTGTTGTTGTTGTTGTTGTTGTTTCCACCGTTACCACCTCCATTCTTAATCTCATTCTCATTCTTCTTCTTCTTTTGTTCCTGATTGAAACTTTGTCACTGCCTCGCCTCCACCTTGGTAATCTTGCCTTCTCCATCAACTGCTTTGAACGTCTTCAATCGGAACAGGAAACCCTCTTTGTAAACCGGGGCTTTAGTCCTATTCAAATCTCTTCGCCTTTACGCTTCGTCAGTCTTGACTTGATATGGCGCAAAACCTCGCTTGATTCATTGAATTTCGCGGCATACTCGAGATACCTTCATCGTTCTCGCTTTTAATTCCAAAAACTGCACTTCTAGCTGACTCTTCGAACTCTTCGAAAAATAGGTCTCGAAGAACAACTCCTTGAACCTATCCCAGGTCATCACTCCTGGCCCTTCCCGAGTTTTATTGGCCTGCCACCAATAGCTAGCTTTTGCTTTCAACATGAATGTTGCGAAAGCAGTCTTCTGGTCATCCCCTACCCTGGCGACATTGAACACATTTTCTATCTCCATAATCCGTGTTTGTGCTTTGATTGGATTCATGGACCCATTTGACGGTGGTCCAACCGCCTTGAAATCCTTAAACGTTGTACCATGGTTTTGTGGTTGATTCTGTAACGCTCCTGTCAGTAGTGTCACTAATTGTTGAATGGGGTTACCGTCAACATTGTCGTTATTGGTTCCTTCAGTGGTTCTCTATCGTGGTGGTTGACGTCTGGGAGGCGTTTTCTGTTAAAATACATTCATTAGATTATTATTCAACTCTTTTAAGACATTTCTACTAAACTTGTCTCCAAAAAGAATTAACCACATAACACTTTTAATAAAGTAATAACTTTTATTTATTCATAACCTTTTTGAAAACATAAAACAATAGCATCTCTGCTATCTACATTACTTTCCTGAACTACAAAAGTTTCAGGACAACATCATAGTCATATCCCATAGGTTGCATAACACTTGGGATTTACAATTTATTTAACCTTTCATTCATCGTACAACAACTACGATGTTCTATTAAGATACTTCTTAGCCCTATCACATTCTTCCTCCATGACCCAGAACATTGTTCTGCTGTCTAATACGTATGATGGCAGCGTCTCAAACTGAATAGGATATCCCATGACTCGATCTTGAGCTCGATTAATTACAGTGTTAAATACTTTATCCATCTCTTCCATCTTCATCCTCTTAACCTGTGAGTTCCTTACTGCTCTTCCAGTTCGTTGAAAAGCTTCCTCAGATGCATCTTGACTCTCGCCTCTTGGTAGCTTCTTCCTTCACTTTTGTTCTTGATTCAATGACCACCTCGATCAATTGTTCTTTTTCTCTTCTTGATGCATTAGTTTCTCCTCAAAGATTTGTCGGGCCGTTCCTCACGATCCTCGGATCTCATTTGTCTTTTGTGTCATTGCAATCATTGTTCAAACTTACTATCTCCTGCAATTCCTCAATCTGTATCCTGAAGTTCCACGTTACTATCGTAGACTTCATCGTACATACGAGCAACCATCGAGGTTAATGGAGTCTCCTCCTCCTCGTCCTCGTCATCCTCATCCTGCTGTGGCAACTCAATGGGATCCTCCTCATCCGTTTCCACGTCATCATCCTCATCTTCAACTATTGTGACCAATGGGGCTGGCTCCTGTGGCAGTAGTTGTTCCCAAACTACCTGAATGTCGCGAGGCTCCTCCTCTATAGGCATTTGAGGTCCCTCCTCCCTAGCCTGACTGGATTCTCCGACATTAGTCATCCTGACAACAAAGTTTTAAAGTTTTAATTATTAATCATTACTACTCGACACTCACGAGTAAATAAATTATAATCACATAAACACATAAGTGTTTTATCACTTCTTTCTTAAAACTCGATAAGAGTTATCTCAACTATCTTTTCAAAGGTTAATTCCTAAGGCTTCCCACCCCCCACCTAAGGTTCATAACCTAAAGCTTTGATACCAACCTGTGACACCCCCAAATCCTGGTACTTCATTTCCTCAAGATTTGGTGTTCACTTAATCAAAACGTTCATTTCTAACTACCCAATCATAATAAAATTGAATAATGAAAACCTGCCCATATAGGATTAAACTTAAATAAAAATCTCCCAGGTTATCTAACCTTTAATTACAAATATTCAAATGCGGAAAATTAAATAAACTTCATTACAATCTTTAAATTAAAGTCTAATAATAAAACTATCAAATCTATTACAAGTCTTCATCACTTGTACATTTGTTACTTTCTTTTGCTAGTAGTAGGTTCATTGACATTCTCAACCTTAGCTGCAATAAGTATTTAATATGCAAGAGTGAGCAAACAAGGCTCACTTGAAATAAAAATGAATAACTTTACAACATTACAACATTTGCCAGAAATAGGCTCAATAGAACTGAATGATAGGTTCTATTAACATTTTTAAACATATTACTGAGGGTCTAATGACCACGAATCATGTCCACAGTTATAAGTAATCTTTCAACTTTAACTTTAACAGTCATAAGACTATAAGGACTCCACATACTTAAGGTGATCAACCCTTCGTACAATGTATTGTGCACAACCATTTCAACGCTAAACGTAAACCTCTAATAAAAGAGTTGTTCATCTCAGTATTTAGAATACAAGTCCGCACCAAAGTAAGTTTGGTTTGGAAACATTACAGGGTAATTTAGAATTCAACGGTAATCAACTAAGGATTAGTTGATTACAAAAGAAATAATTGTATGCTATGGAATAATCATAACTGAATTGATAATTGTAAATTAACATCATGCTTTAGGAATAATCTAATAGCATAAGCATTGAATAATCATATCATAATTTTGCTTTGAACAATATTAATTCAAAGTTATTGAGAATTGGATACCAAGCATGCATAATGAATAGTAATTTGAACGATAGAGTTGTTCAACACTAGAATATAAAAAATATAGCGATTTCATGCTAAATAACAAGTTACATATTAAAGAAACTTGCTCAATACTAAATATATGACTTAGAATACTTTCATCCCAATGAACATTTAGATACAAGAGCTTTCTCAATAATAAACCATCTAGCTCTACGAAAGTGCAGAGTTAGCCATTTGTGTAATTGCAATTGAATTCAAAACAATAGTGTACTCAACAAAATCAAACTCGCATAATGAAGTTTTAGAGTTAGAGAACTTGCCTTGAGCACAAACTAAACCTTATAACTTGAATCAATACCCAATACATATGTCATCATGACATAATTAGTTATTTATATCTATACAAACAAGTATATACATCATGTAGGTTAAATTACCAATTCACATAATCAAACTATGTTAATACTATTTAACCCTTGATAATATGCTCATTCATAGTTTAATACTACTAAAATCATTTGAGTATATACATCATGTGGTGATTTGTGGGAGCAAAGTAAAGTTGACTTCATTTGGTTCTTCAGTCACATAATTTTGGGATTCTGCAACTGGAAATTGATTTACTGGATTGAGACTCACTTCCAACCATCGAGGGAATTCAAAATAGCTAAATGAAGATGATGGTATGTGATTAACTCAGAATTTGGTAGGGATAGACAGTACCTCAGGTTTATCTTTTGAGGAAGAGGTATTTGTAAGAAGCTTCTTGGCAAAGATGACTTTTCCTGGAAATCCATGAGCCAGAACTGAGATGGTTGGATACTCTTTAAAGCTCCAGAACATGTGATCCCATGAGTTTAGGATTTGAGCTTGATGGTATGCCATCATAGGTAGGTAGGAAAACATTTGAGTGTACAGATAGCTCCTATATCCATCTTTCCCCCACGCCAATAATTTCAAGCTCATCATCATCATCTTCCTCTTCTTTATCTTTATTTGAGGATTCCATTATCTCAATGGGCTCTGGATGGTTTGGCACTGATTCAATTTTATCTTGGGCAGGAATCTCTTCTTCTGGCATGGAGATATCATGAGGCTCCCCTCAGCATGATTATCTTCTTGCAAGTTCATAAATCTTCTAAGTCGAACATTTTCTTGAGAGTTCGTAAACTCCCCTCAAATCAGTAACATCTTCTTGAGCTTGCAGACTTTTCCCCAAATCGGTGGGTGTATTCTCTATCATGAGGATTTTAGGGTCTCCCCACCGTTTGCACCGCATCTCTTTATTTTCTTGGGACAGTTCTTCTTCTGCAGCCACACTCTTGGCTTCCCTTTTCAGCACCTTTTCATTTTAAAGAATGTATTTCTTAACTAGCTTTCTCCTTGATCTACTGGGTTTAGCAACAACTTCATGATTCTCTTGAGTCTTAGCTTTGTCTTTCTGAACAACTATTATACTTGAAGCAGCTTCCACCTTTTCTGCCACACTTGGTCTTGTCTCAATGAGCAGCAGAGACTCTACGATAGAGGTGACTGATGGTCTTTCGGACTTATGTCCAACTTTGTTCTTCTTTAGGATCTGTGATATGGTGGCTTGATCCTCATTAGCTTCATCTTATTGTTGCTTCCTTCTCAGCAATCTCAAAGTCTCTATATCAGACGACTCTATAGGAATGTTAGTTGTAGAACCTTGAGGCTCTTCTATCTGTCTAGCTCTTAGCTTCCTCTTGCCCTTGCTTTTTTTGGAAAGGGCAGAGGGTTCATCCTTGTTAATTTCTCCTTCTTGTTCTTCTTCCCTGACAACAGACATGTTTCCAGGAATGCCTGCATTCTTTAGATCCCCAGTTCTTTCACTGGATTCTGTCATTATTCGAACATGCTCTACTGGGTTTCTCTTCCAGTTTTCAAACAACTGCTGGGTCATTCTTCGATTTAGGTTTATGGCTTCTCCCTCTTCATCCCTAATTTTGTCACCCAGTGCTGATTGCAGAATGATACTTATGAAACGCCCATATAGAATTTTTCGAGGGCTTTTTGATTTCTTCGAGTTGAGGATCCACCTACCAATCCATTCGAGTAATACAACTCCATAGTTGAGTTGTATGCCATAAAACATGGCCGTCATGAGCTTAAGTTGAGTTTCATTCACCGAGTCATGACCTGAGCTTTTGCAGCATATGTATTTTCCAATAATGTCAGCCAAGAACTCATACCTTTATGGGAATTCCTTCTTTTTGTATCCTTTTACAGAGGGGGTTTTCTTGTGATGCATTTTCTTTAGACTCTCTTGGAAGTTTATGCTGTCTAAGAATGGGTGCCCTTCATTCTTGAAACCTAGGGCCAGATTGAAGTCCTCTTCCTTTAGTCTCATTTCTACTCCCTTTACTCGAGTAGTGATGGTGTTGTGTTCAAACACACCATTCTTATAGAACTCCTTCACTAGCTTGGGATAGATGAGTGTATCGGTGCTCAACGCCTCTTCGAGACCCGCCTTTTTCAGTAAGGCCAGCGTCTTGTGAAATTTTGGTGGAGCAGACTTGAACTCGTCGAAGCAGAGTCTGTAGCCTGAAACAACATTTGAAGCAGCCATTGATTCTGTAGTTGGAGGTGAGATACGACTGAGCTTTCTGCTGATTTAGGGTTTCTCTTTGAGAGAGAGAGAGAGAGAGGATGAGAGAGATAATCTTTTGAACTTCAGATTTCAAAAACATGATTTCAATTTGTACTTGTAACTTCCCTCTCTCTTTTTCACTTAGTGGGACATGTGTCGATTTTTGCTTGGCTCTACGATTTTGACTGTGCAGGAATGTACTGATTTACCCTTGGCCTTTTCAGAGCTGAGGTGTCCTTAGAAAGACTACGATCGTTAAGGTAGTCTTATGTTCATTGAGTCTGTCCTGCGATCGTCGAGTCTGTCCTACGATCGTCGAGTCTGTCTGGCAGTCGTTGAGTCTGATCAACATTCGTTGAGTCTGTCCTACGATCGTCGAGTTTGTCCAAATCCTTGTGATGAGTTTTTGATAAAGCATCCTTTTAAGGCAGCTCGGGAAGGGCCAACCTCTTGGAGAGATTCAAGGGTTAGGTTTGTTCCTGAGCCATCTCTTAGAGAGATTGCTATGTTATGAGGCTTGTCATCACAGGATACATTTTTGCTTTGTGAATGGGACTTGTGTCATTGTTGAGTCTGCACTACGATAATTAAGTCTTCGCTACGATCGTTGAGGTAGTCTTCTTTTCAGCTCTACGATCGTGAGCTTTCCTTGATCATGTCTACGATTTTGAGTTCAGCCTTTCTATCTGTCATGGTTAGGACAATCTAGAGCATATATTTTATGGTTGTAGATTTAGCATACCTAGCTCACTTATTAACTTATTAAATCTGGATTCATCTAGTAGTTTTGTAAAAACATCAGCAAGTTGATTTTCAGTAGGGATATATTGTAAAGATATAGTTCTATTTTGCACATGATCCCTAATGAAGTGATACCTTATTTCTATATGCTTAGTCCTATAATGCATGACAGGATTATGAGTTATAGCTATGGCACTTATGTTGTCACAGTGTATGGGAATAGATTTAAAGTCGAACCCATAGCCAAATTAGGCCGATTTCTCATCCATAGATCTCGAGCACAAGAGTCGCCAAAGCATAATATATTCAGCTTTTGCAGTTGAGGTAGACATTGAGTTTTGCTTTTTGCTAAACCAGGACACAAGTCTGTTTCCTAGAAGTTGACAAGTGCCACTAGTACTCTTTCTATCTATTTTGAATCCTGCAAAATCAGCATCTGTGTAGCCTATTAGTTCAAATGAGGATTCCTCGGGGTACCACAACCCCAAGTAAGGTGTACCCTTGAGATACCTAAAGATCCTCTTTACATCAGACAAATGTGACTCTTTACGGTTAGCCTGAAATATAGCACACATGCATGTTGCAAACATTATTTCTGGTTTACTGGCAGTTAGGTAAAAAAGAGAGCCTATCATACCTCTGTATTGAGTGATATCAATACTTTTACCTTTCTCATCTTTGTCAAGCTTGGTTGCAAGAGCAATTAGAGTTTTCATGGGAGAGGCTGATTCCATGCCATACTTCTTTAGTAAGTCTTTGATGTACTTGGCTTGGTTTATGTAGATTCCTTCTTCAGTCTACTTTACTTGCAGTCCAAGGAAGAAGTTCAGCTCACCCATCATACTCATTTCAAACTTGCTCTGCATTATCTTAGAGAATCTCTTGCATAACTTTTCTTTAGTAGAACCAAAGATAATGTCATCAAAATAGATTTGAACTAGTAAGACTTTGTCTTTATGCTTTCTAAGGAACAGTGTGGTATCTACTCTATCTCTAGTGAACCCATTTTCGATTAAGAAGTTAGTCAATGTTTCATACTATGCTCTAGGTGCTTGTTTAAGACCATATAAGGCTTTATCTAATCTATAGACATAATTGGAAAGTGATGGATTGATAAAACTTGGAGGTTGTTCTACATAGACTTCTTCTTGGAGTTCTCCATTTAGAAATGCATTCTTGACATCCATCTGAAAGACTTTGAACTTCATATGGGCATCAAAGGCAAGAAAGATTCTGATGGCTTCCAGTCTGGCAATAGGTGCAAATATTTCATCGTAGTCGATACCTTCTTCTTTAGAATAGCCCTTTGCCACTAGTCTTGCCTTGTTTCTGGTGATGACCCCATCTTCATCCATTTTGTTTCTGAAGATCCATTTAGTTCCTATCACAGGATGACTCTTTGGTCTTGGTACCAATCTCCATACTTTGCTTCGTTCAAATTGGTTGAGTTCTTCCTGCATGGCATTTATCCAACTGGAGTCTTCCATAGCATCCTCTATCTTCTTTGGCTCTATTTGTGACATGAAGCTTAGATAAAAACATTCATTTTGAGAGGCAGCTCTTGTTTTAACTCTGGCACTCGGATCTCCAATGATTAGATCCTGAGTGTGATCTCTTGCCCATCTGTTATCGGTTGGGACATCTGTCCTGATGCCTTCATGTCTTAAATCTTCAAGGTCTATCTCTTCTTCTTGGAGTGGAGGCTCGCTGTCTTGCATGGACCTCTCTACGATCACATTCTCATGCTCTACGATTTCACTATCTGGCACTACGATCGTAGTGTTGAGCTCGACGACTTCATTTGTAGTGTCTGCATTATCGATCGTAGTGTCTTGAGGCACTGTTTTGTCTAAGTCAGTTTCATCAAAGATGATGTGTATTGAGACTTCAACATTCAGTGTCTTCTTGTTGAATACCCTGTAAGCCTTGCTGTCTGTGGCATATCCAAGAAAGATCCATTCGTCTGACTTGGGCTGGAATTTTGTCAGATACTGCTTTCAATTGTTGAGAATATAGTATGCACAGCCAAAGACATGGAAATAGCTGACACTTGGCTTTCTTCCTTTCCACAGTTCGTAGGGCG
This sequence comes from Panax ginseng, assembly GCA_020205605.1. Classification (NCBI taxonomy): domain Eukaryota; kingdom Viridiplantae; phylum Streptophyta; class Magnoliopsida; order Apiales; family Araliaceae; genus Panax; species Panax ginseng. The sequence continues at coordinate 28,495,074 of CM035146.1, read as the reverse complement.
TCTTCTTGATCGTAGAGTGTATGAGTGATCTGTTCTGTGTGTAGCATGCAGTGTTGATAGCTTATGCCCATAAGTATTCAGGTAGATGGGTTGCAACTAGTAGAGTTCTTCAAGCCTCAATCAAGGTTCTATTCTTCCTTTTAGCTACTCCATTTTTTTGAGGAGTTTGAGGAGCTGAAAAGTTGTGACTGATCCCATTGTCTGTGCAGAACTGATCCATTTTTGAGAAATTGAATTCTCTTCCATGATCACTCCATATGGCCTTAATTTTCTCTCCTTTCTCATTCATCACCAGTCTGAACATCTTGATTAATTCGGATCTCGTTTCATCCTTTGAAGTTAGGAATAATACCCATGTAAATCTGGTGTAGTCATCGACTATGACTAGAGAGTATCTTTTTCCTCCAAGACTGGCTGTTGGGATTGGCCCAAAGAGATCCAAATGAAGCAACTGCAGTGGCTTGTCAATAGAGTTGGCAGTCTTGCTCTTGAGTGAGCTTCTGGTCTGCTTTCCAAGCTGACAGGCATTGCATGGCCTTTTTTTCACAAAGTTAAACTTGGGTAGGCCAACTACTAGGTCTTTTGTTGCCAGTTTGGACATGCTTTTGAAGTTTAAGTGAGACAACCGTCTATGCCATAACCAGCTCATTTCTACAGATGCTTTTGCCGGAAAACATATTGTCTCATCTGAGCTTAGTTGACCAAGATCCACTGTGTAGAAATTTCCTTCTCTTGTCCCGGTTAGCTTTACAGCAGATGCCTTCAAATCTCTGACTTGACATTGATTATTGAGGAATGTCACTTGATGACCCTTGTCACAGAGTTGGCTGATACTTAGAAGGTTGTGTTGAAGACCTTCCACATAGGCTACTTTGCTGAAAGATACTGCACCATTGCCAGCAGAGCCATATCCTCTTGTCTTTCCCGAGCCGTTATCTCCAAAGATGACTGAGGGACCTTCCTTTTCTATGTAGTTAGATAGTAGACCTTTGTTCCCTGTCATATGCCTCGAGCATCCACTGTCCAGATACCATGTTGAGGTCGTGGAGCTCTTTTCCTGTCAAAATATTTGAACCTTCATTTTGGTACCCATATTTGCATGGGTCCTTCATTGTTAGTACCTTTGGGGACCCAAATTTGTCTAATCTTGGGTCTCACATGCATGGACTTATAATAACATTTTATGGCCCTATGACCATATTTATTTCATATGAAACATCTATTATGATGCATGGCTGTGTGTGCATGATGATTCATCTTCCATTTGGATTTGTGTGGTTCTTTAGTTAACCTTCTGTTAAATTGATTCTCTTTCTTCCACGTGTCCTTAGGTTTCATAAATAATTATGAGTGTGCCTTACCTCTACTGTAACTTCCCAGTTGATTCGTAGAGTTGGTCTTGCTTGACTCTACGATTCTTCGAGGTTGGTGAGTAGAGGTTGGGTTACTCTTCTCCTTTATGAAGCCCAGGCCAGCGTGAGATCCTTTACTTCTTTGAGTATAACTAGAAATAGTAGAACAAGGTTGAACTGGCTCTTCCAACTGTGAGGATTTCACAAAGGCAATGCCTCTATCAAAACTTGAGGCATTACTAGTGCTAGTTTCCACTGTCTTTTCCAGACAAGGCTATGAGTTGAATTTCCCAAAGCTTGAGACTGTTTTTGTCGAAAGTGCTTCTCGACTAGAGAGCGGGCGAGCAATCATAGGCGATGAGGATTTGTTCCATGCAGAGATAGTCTTCTCTAGGTCCTCAACTTTAGAGGTTAGAATAGACTCTCTTTGTGCATTGAGTGTGTTTGTCTGTTTTAAGGTCTCATTGTCAGCCTCAAGCTTGGAGAGAAGATTAGTACTTAGAAGGGCCATTTTAATCTCTTCTTTAACTTTCTTCTTTTTCTCTTGAAGAAGTGAATGATCTTTAGACAAGACTCTGAACCACTTCATGTATTGATGTAGATCAGTAGTTATGCCATGCAGTGCAGTTCTTAAGACATTCATGTCAACATCAGGTGAGTAGAAATCAACTACCTCGTCGAGACTTACATCATGTATGTTGAGGCTTTGTTTGTCCTTTGTATGTTTAGCCATTAAGCACAGATTTTCCATATGCGGTTCTTCCTCGTCTCCAGAGTCAGCATTTGAGTCATTATCTGAGTCCTCCACGATCCTCCAGCTACCAGTCCTTTGTCTCTTTTCTGAGGCCTCTTGTTTCCTTTGTATTCCTTCTTTGCATGTGTTTTCTTCTTTACTTCTTCTTTGATAGGTTTGTTGCAGTTGGCGATGAAGTGGCCAGGCTTTTTGCAGTTGTAGCATAGGTCATTCATTTGCTCTTAACTGCTGTAATTGTTGACCTTCTTTGGCTTGATGATTCTGCCTTGTCGCATCAACCTTCTTAGTCTCTTTACTAGCATAGCAAAGTCATCATCATCGTCTTTATCATCATCAGATTCAATCTCAGTGTTGACCTTTGATTCACTTTTAGTCGCCTTGAGAGCAACACCCTTATCCTTCATTCTTCCTTCTGATAATGTTTCAGCACGTTGGGTCAACTCCAGTTCGTATGTCAGGAGATTTCCATATAGTTGTTGAACTGTCATTTCGTTGAGATTCTTTGACTCTCTTATTGTAGTGGTCTTGGCATCCCACCTACTTGGTAGGGCTCTCATGAATTTTATGGTCAGATCTTTGTTAGGATAGACCTTTCCATATACTCGTAGAGAGTTGAGCAGAACATTGAATCTTTCATAGGTGGCAGTTACATTTTCTCCTTGCACATGAGCGAACATTTTGTACTGCTGTGTTAGAAGAGACTGTTTGTTCTCTCTAACTTCTTCAGTTCCTTCGTGCATGGTCAGTAGAGCTTCCCAAACTTCCTTAGTTGTTTTGCTGTTTACAACATTTTTAAACAGATCGTCCTCTAAGGATTGGAACAGGATGTTCTTAGCCTTCTTATCAAGTTGGACAGCTCTTTTCTCGTTGTCAGTCCACTTTTCTTTAACTTTGATCTGTATATGGTTTGGATCGTCAGTGGTTGGTGCAAGCTTGGTTGGAATATAGGGCCCATTTTGAACGGTCTCAAATAGATCTTCATCTATTGAGTTTATATACGCTTGCATCCTGACTTTCCAGTTAGCAAATTTATCCTTATTGTACATTGATGGCTTGCTGCCTCCCCCGGTCTTGGATTCGCTTGGTACGAGTGCCATTGGATCTACTAAAGCTTGTAAGCTATAAAATAGAACTTGCTCTGATACCAATTGTTAGTTCCTAGTTGGCACAATAGTTATCTAGAAGAGGGGGTTGAATAGATATTTAAAAATCTTTTCGTTTTAAACTTGTTCATTGATAATGATTAAAACTTAGCGGAATAAATGTTTGTTTTAATCTTATTTACCAAGCAATGGAGTACTGAGGGTGAGGCAGTTATGGCAGTTATAACAGATATAGCAGTTATGATATGAATGTAAATAACACAGTCGTTTTTAAGTGGTTCAGAGCACTTAAAGCTCCTAGTCCACTCTTCTACTCAACGAGTAGGATATACACTAAGGATGTACATTACAACTTCAATCACACGATTCCTTCTGAGACCAAAGAGATCTAGGAACTTCTTAGTTCACTCTTGAACTCTTCAAGTCCAACAGACTTGGCTTTCTTATAGTTCACTAAGAACTCTTCAAGTCCAACAGACTTGGTACTCTTCTTCAGTTGGTTGATAATGTTGTGTTCTTGATGGTTGCTACTCAGTCGCTGTGTAAGCACTGGTTCTAAAGAACTGAGTAGATGAGCAAGCTTTGTAATATCTCAGATCGTAGAGTTGAGCTTGAGAGAGATGTTCACGTATTTTGTTCAATGCTTGCTTGATCCTCTCTCATCTGTCTGATCTGCATATATGAGATGTTGAAAACTATCCGTTAGATCCATCCGTTGTGGCATTAAATGCGTCTGAACTTTTTGTACTGTGATGGAGACATTTCTGCACATTTTCTGAAATTACATTCTGGCCCACTGACACAGCAGACTTCTTTCTCACCTACCACCTGAAAAGGTGTTTTGTCCCTCTTATCCATGGTATTATCCTTAGCTTCTTCAATACGCTTCTTTGTTGCATACTAAGGATATTTCTTTACTCTGGGACTGATGAGTACTGCAGAGTCTAGAATCCATTCCTCATATGTTGAAATCTACCTTTACACAAATCATGAGGCTCGACGTTTTCTGACATGAGATAGATGATGCTCTACGATTTGGATTATGATTCTCTACTATTCAGATCGTAGTGACTTGTTGCCTTGGTGCTTGATCTGATGCTATCATTTAGAGAGCACTACGATTTCTCTTAAACCCTTGCACACTACGATCCTTACTTGCTCGTGTTGTTGACTATACGTTCCCGAGAGCACACTACGATCGTTGACTTGTAAACTTCATGTTTTCTTCAACACAATACGATCGTGGAGTTTGGCTCGGAAAACGTTGGGACCACTCTACGATTTCTGAAGAGTCCCTTCAAGGCAGGCACAAACTACGATCCGTTAAGCTCTACGTTTCTGCCTTGACTTCTGCACTGTTGATCAGATGATACACTACGATTTCTTCGAACCCTATCTATTACATCTCAAGATCAACCTAACAGCTTTGATCTTTTCTATTTATACATTCTATTAAAGAATGATGCACGTTAAGATCTTAGATCAACCTAACAACTTTGATCTATCACTAAGTCCTTGTACATAAATTCATTTAAGGACCTTACAAACAATCATGACCTTTATACATTAAAACATCAAATCGTAGAATGCATTCTCCAATAGTTTGGTCACATAATTGCACGCCAATAGGGAGAAATCCTTATTGGAAAGCCCCCTCTTTCCTTGGAACGACCTGGTCGATTAATATTGTGAATTATAATAATGGTTATAAATGTTGTTTTATTATTATTATAAATGTAATAAAATAGAAAACGTTTTATATAAAATAGAATACTTTTTTATAAAGTTTTGTTTTATTTGATTATAAATAGAATATATTATATTTTATTATGCATAGTGTTTGCATAGTGTCTGCATAGGGTTTGCATAATAAAAAAACTTTTTATATAAAACAGAATACTTTTTATAAAGTTTTGTTTTATTTATTATAAATAGAATATATTATATTTTATTGCATAGTGCAACATAGTATCCTTTCCATTCTCCTATAAATAGGATTCTTAGTTAGAAATGAAAATCACACCAGAAATTCAGAGAATTCTTCTTCTATAATCTTGAGCGTATTTCTTTAGAGTTTAAGAAAGCTTTGAGCGTAGAAAATAGTGCAAGTTTTCTTCGAGAATATCATCGCCCTACCCGTCGGAATACTCTTCTTTTTAAGGTAAGGGATATTATTCTTTCGTATTCATGAAGAGAGTTATTTTCTTTCAATACTCGTAAGGGTTGTTATTCCATTCTTTATTATTATGTTGGAATAACTTGTCTATGCGAAGTACCGCATACATGATGAAATTCTTCTGTTATTCCATTCTTTATTATTTTGTTGGAATAACCTGCCTATGCGTTTTATCGCATGCCCGTGAATTCATTGTTATTCTATTCTTTATTATTCATTGGAACATCCTCATCTGTATGCGACTACGCATGACCTGGTTCCATTCTTTATTATTCTGTTGGAATATCTTGTCTGTGCGGATTACGCATGACCTAGTTCCATTCATAATTACTTTGTTGGAATAACCTGTTTATATGGATTACCGCATACATGGTGAATGATCCTTTGTATTCATTCCTTATTAACTTGTGGAAATAATCTGTCTACGTGGATTATTGCATGGCGGACAAAAATCCATTTGCAGTTTCATATATTCTATTATACTCAATTGGTTAAAGTTTTTGCTTCTATACTCCATGAAATTAGTAGAATATCTTGGATATTTGCGCTTCATCTAGTATCTTTTCATGGAAATATTCTTCTGAGCATTCTTGAATTTTACTCAACAAAGCAGTATCATGTTGACAATTTGGACGTTATTGAGTTAAAGATAAATTAACTTATAAATCTTTAAAATTTATTCTTGAACTTGTTTTATTGAATTGTCATCATCCTCATGCTTATATTATATTGAAAGTCATCTGTGGCCTGTAGTGCATAGATGGACTTGGTATGATTATGACCAGGGATTATTCGAGATAATCATGACCGTAATGTTACAAATGATGTGGAAAAGTCCTATCATTGGCCGTGAGAGTATTGATGCACGCTTTTTTGTATGATTATGGCTATGGATTCTCTTCGCCAAGGGTGCAAAGATGAATTGATTTATGACATGATCAGGACCGTTGATGAAAACACGATTATCTTTGGCCCGTAGTGCATGGATAATTCGTGGTCGTGATACTAAAAAATATCATTGGCCTGTAGTGCAGGGATGATTTAATGATGTGGAATATTTATTAAGCTGAGTCTTAGCGATAAAATTTATGATTAACTTTTTTTTAAATCATAGAAGATAGTAGATTTTAGGCTCTATTTGACTCTTCTAATGGATTCCTTACTCCGCTGTAGTTGTTGATCTAAAACTTGTTGTCTATTATATTCTATCAGTTTTTACACTGATGAAGGCTAAGGATAATTTATTCTACATTATCTTAGTCATAATATTTCTTACTGGGCTAGTTGAGCGCACCCTTTCTTTCAATGTTCTCTTTAGGAAATGAGAATATAGTCGGACTAGTCGTGGAATGGATCGACTATCCGTATGGTTGCATTAGTAGTCCCTCACTATTCTGTGAAATAGTATGATAATAAATGTATTGAGGACTTATTTTGAGTTTGAATAATGTCTAGAAGACAATATTTGTATTATAACTCACAGCTCATGTTGTATATTTAAGTTTGTATTTGTATTATGTACCATGTATTTGGCGTACTTCGTAATGGGTGATAAATGCCTATTTTGAGGCGTCCATTCTTGGTATCAAAGCTTAGGGATATGATCCCCGGCTGAGATGTGAGACAAGAACTAGGAAGGGAGAGACGGGGAATTCCTTCGCTAGTATGACCTACCTAAGTTTATTTGGTATTTAATTAGTCGGTCAGAGTATATGGATAATATGTGATATGTTAATTTGTTTAATTAACCCTTGTTTTTTGACAATATTTGAGAATGACATTTAAAAATTTTGAGATGTGCAATGGAGCAAAACAATATGAATGTGTCGCATTACGAAGCTAAGTTTGCGGAGTTATCCCGGTTCGCATCCCATTTGGTCGATAATTAGGAGCGAATGACGCGAATGTTTCTAAGAGGTTTGAAACCCGAAATACGTCAATACCTCATTTCTCACAAACTTTGTTTATATTCAGATGTTGGGAATAAGGCTCAGTTATTGGAGCGCGATAATGAGTCAGCACAACCAAAAGGTAACGACCAACAACACGATAATAATCATACCGGTGGCAACGGCCATCGGAACAATGATAACCATCGTGGGGGAAATTATCATGCCAAGAATGGTAACCACTTCGATGGTAATCATGGCCAAGATAATAGAAGTGGAAATTTCATGAAGAGAAGGTTCAACAACGATGGAAAGACAGCAGCACCAACAACCATTTTCAAAGAAGGAGAACGACCACCAATTATATGCTACAGATGCAGAGAGGAGGGACACATAAGTCCAAACTGTTCACAGCCTTCCAAGGTATGTTTTAGTTGTGGAAAAGATGGTCACATAGCCCGATTTTGTCGTGCACCAATGTCAAGTTTAGCTGGGACGGTGGTACCAAAGGCGGATACGGACAAAACAAAGTCGGTGGTTTCAGGGAGAGCGTTTTTTGTGACTTCTCAAAAAGCGACTAACCCGAACGAAGTTAGAACGGGTTTGTTAATTATAAATTTTTGCAAAGTCTATACCTTATTAGATACCGGTAGTTTAAGTGAGAGCGTTTATCAAGGAACCCGAACGAGGTTTTTACGGGTAAGTTAATTAGAAGCTCTTACGAAATCTATACCTTATTCGATACCGGTTCTACCTATTCTTTTATCTCTCTTGTTTGCGCTCAACGTTTAAATTTGACTCTAGAGAAGTTAGACTTTGACTTATTGGTTGAAACTCTGTTAAGAGAAACCTTCATTACATGTGTTATCCAAGTCTTGGATGAGAGTCACAGTTTTGAATGATATTTCTATTGTGAATAAATTTCCTGACGTATTCTTGAAAACTTCTTAGCCTACCCCTAGAACGTGAAATCGAATTTTGTATTGACCTCAGTACAAAACCCCATTTCTAAAACCCTTAAATATTTCTTCAACTAAAACAAACGTATTATGCGCCAAAGACGTTGGCTCGAGCTGTTGAAAGATTACGATAATACCATTCAATACCATCGTGAAAAAGCGAACATGGTAGCTAACGCGTTGAGTAGAAGATCGTGTGCGTTACGAGTGCGAATATACGAACCTACATGAAGATAACGAATATATGATTAGAACCAACTTTAGTCGATAATGTTAAAGCGGCTAAAGCTATAGACCCGGAGCTGATGAATACGAAGAAGAAGGTTCAAGAGGGCGTTATTTTAAAAGCAATAGTTGTTAAAGAGAGGAAATCTCAACCCTCGATTTAATTAGCCCATTTGAAATTCTCGATTGAGTAGGAACTGTGGCTTATAGACTCGTTTTACCGCCAAGTATGTCGCGTGTTTATAACGTTTTTAACATATCGATGTTACGTAAATATGTGGACGACCCGAACCACATTATTAATTTAAGAACCGGACGAGATAACGGATAATTTAACGTATGAAGATGTACATGTTAAAATCTTGAAATATATTTTACGCTCAAAGGTTATACCTCAAGAGTTAGAATCTGGCTAAGTGTCCTCATTTGTTCGGCATACCAGGTACGTACGTAAATTTCGAGGGAGAAATTTCATAAGGAGGGGAGATTGTAAAATCCCAAATTTTACGAATAAAGATTTAATTTTCTCGAAATATTTTTTTTCAAAATTATGGTGTAAATTTGAGATAATGTTATAGTTGTGGATAATATTTATAAATTTTGAAAAGTATGCAAGTTGTTGTATAATATTCTTTTTGTCGGGGAATATTCGTATGACGGTACAATCATTGGTGGACCCCACAACAGAATTATTGTCAGATTGAGAAAACGACAAAAATATTTTTATGAAAATAACTACGGAAGTTTTACCGTTAAAATCTGTTGAACTACTCGTAGTAAAAGTACAAAGAATACGCTGGTTGCATATTAGCACATGGTATTGATTATTGATGCTTACGTGAGAAGTCACTCGCTTTTGTTCAATTATTGCTAAAGAATTATTGCATAAGATCTCACGTTATTTGATTCAATTATTGTCGATATTTTATATATTATTAAATCAATAATTGAGATGACAAAGTTATTAATATTATTATTTGCAATATTGACAATGTCTAGAAGTTCACATCAAGGAGGTTTGGTCACATAATTGAGCGCCAATAGGAAAAATCCTTATCGAAAGCCCCTCTTCCGGAATAACTCAGTCGATTAATATTGTGAATTATAATAATGGTGATAAATGTTATTTTATTATTATTATAAATGTAATAAAACATAAAACTTTTTATATAAAATAGAATACTTTTTATAAAGTTTTGTTTTATTTGATTATAAATAGAATATATTACATTTTATTATGCATAGTGTTTGCATAGTGCCTGCATAGTAAAAACACTTTTTATATAAAACAGAATACTTTTTATAAAGTTTTGTTTTATTTATTATAAATAGAATATATTATATTTTATTGCATAGTGCAACATAGTATCCTTTCCATTCTCCTATAAATAGGATTCTTAGTTAGAATTGAAAATCACACCAGAAATTCAGAGAATTCTTCTTCTATAATCTTGAGCGTATTTCTTTAGAGTTTAAGAAAGCTTTGAGCGTAGAAAATAGTGCAAGTTTTCTTCAAGAATATCATCGCCCTACCCGTCGGAATACTCTTCTTTTTAAGGTAAGGGGTATTATTCTTTCGTATTCGTGAAAAGAGTTATTTTCTTTCAATACTCGTAAGGGTTGTTATTCCATTCTTTATTATTATGTTGAATAACTTTGTCCGCATGCTAAGTACCGCATACATGGTGAAATTCTTCATTATTCCATTCTTTATTATTCTGTTGGAATAACTTTATGCTATGCGGCTCTATCGCATGCCCGTGAATTCTGTTGTTATTCTATTCTTTATTATTCTGTTGGAACATCCTGTCTGTGTGAATTACGCATGACCTGGTTCCATTCTTTATTATTCTGTTAGAATATCATGTCTGTGCGGATTACGCATGACCTGGTTCCATTCTTTATTACTCTTTTGGAATAACCTACTTATGTGGATTACCGCATGCATGGTGAATAATCATTTGTATTCATTCCTTATTAACTTGTGGAAATGATCTGTCTACGTGGATTACCGCATGGCGGGCGAAAATCTATTTGCAGTTTCATATATTCTATTATACTCAGTTGGTTAAAATTTTGGCTTCTATACTCCATGAAATTAGTAGAATATCTTGGATATTTGCGCTTCATCCAGTATCTTTTCATGGAAATATTCTTCTGAGCATTCTTGAATTTTACTCCATAAAGCAAAGATCATGTTGACAATTTGACGTTATTGAGTTCATGATAAATTAACTTATAAATCTTTAAAATTTATTCTTGAACTTGTTTTATTGAATTGTCATCATCCTCTTGCTTATATTATGTTGAAAGTCATTTGTGGCTTCAGAGTATAGATGGACTTGATATGATTATGACTGTGGATTATTCGGTATAATCATGACCGTAATGTTACAAATGATGTGGAAAAAGTCCTAATTGGCCCATAGTGCATTGATGGACAATTTTTGGTATGATTATGGCTATGGATTCTCTTCGGCCAAGGGTGCAAAGATGAATTGATTTATGACATGATCAGGACCGTTGATGAAAACACGATTATCTTTGACCCGTAGTGTATGGATAATTCGTGGTCGTGATACTAAAGAATATCCTTGGCCTGTAGTGCACGGATGATTTAATGATGTGGATTATTTATTAAACTGAGTCTCAGCGATAAAATTTATGATAAACTTTTTTTTAAAATCATAGAAGATAGTAGATTTTATGCTCTACTTGACTCTTCTAATGGATTGCTTATTCCGCTGCAGTTGTTGATCTAAAACGTGTTGTCTATTATATTCTATCAGTTGTTATACTGTTGAAGGCTAAGGATAATTTATTCTGCATTATCTTAGTCATAATATTTCTTACTGGGCTAGTTGAGGTCACCCTTTCTTTCAATGTTCTCTTCAGGAAATGAGAATATAGCTGGGACTAGTCGGGTAATGGATTGACGGTCCAGATGGTTGCATTAGTAGTCCTTACTATTCTATGAAATAGTGTGATAATAAATGTATTGAGGACTTATTTTGAGTTTGAATACTGTCTAGAAGACAATATTTGTATTAAAACTCACAAATTTCATGTCAGATATTTATGTTTGTATTTGTATTCTGTACCATGTATTTGGCGACTCAGAATGGGTGATGTATACCTATTTTGGGGGCGTCACATAAGTCAATAACCAAAGTACGTAGCTTTTTGGGCTTAACTGGTTATTATCTGAGATTCGTGGAAGGATTTTCTCGAATCGCCACTCCGTTAACTCAGCTGACTCGAAAAGATACAAAATTCGGTTTGAGCAAGGAATGTGAGAAGAGTTTTCAAGAACTCAAGAGGAGACTCATTTCAGCACCTGTTCTGACAATACCATCAGGTTCGGAGGGATTTGTCATCTACAATGATGTTTCAGGCAGAGGTTTAGTATGTGTTCTCATGCAACATAGGAAAGTCATAGCCTATGCCTCACTACAACTCAAAGAATATGAGAGGAATTATCCTACTCATGATCTAAAGTTGGTAGTAGTCGTTTTCGCACTAAAGATCTGGAGACATTACCTGTACGGGGAGAAAGTGGAGATCTATACAGATCATAAAAGCCTCAAATATTTCTTCAACCAAAAGGAACTCAACATGCGGCAATGACGTTGGCTCGAGCTGTTGAAAGATTACGATCATACCATTTAATACCATCCTAGAAAAGTGAACGTGGTAGCTGACGCGTTGAGTAAAAGATCATATGCGGGTACGAATGAGATATTATCAATGCAAAGGCTCATTTGGAATGACTTATAAAGGATGGAGATAGATTTAAAGACTCTAGAGATGCACGTGATGATGGAAAATATACGAGTAGAACCGACATTAATCGATAAGGTTAAAGCTGTTCAAGCTATGAACCTAGAGCTGATGCGTATGAAGAAGAAAGTGCAAGAAGTTTCTATTTCGAAAGCAAGAATCAATGAAGAATGAATACTTCGAGTCAAATCCAGACTTTATGTTCCTAACGACTCTGATTTGAAGTATAAAATAATGATGGAGGCGCACAACACACCGTTTGCAATCCATCTTGGGAGTACCAAAATGTATCGTGATCTTCGACATACATTTTGGTGGAGCAATATGAAGAGAGAGATCGAAGAGTTTATCTCAAGGTGTCTAACTTGTCAACGTGTTAAGGCGGAGCATCAAGTGCCAAAAGGTCCATTGCAACCACTTGAAATTCTAGAATAGAAGTGGGAGCACATTACCATGGATTTCGTTACTAGTCTTCCAAAGGTTTCTTAAGGCATAGATGTAATTTGGGTTATTGTTGATAGATTAACCAAGTCTGCTCATTTCTTACCTATACGAGAAACTTATACACTTGAACGTCTTGCTCTATGTACATAAATGAGATTGTAAGACTGCATGGTATGCCAGTATCCATAGTTTCTGATCGAGACCCAAGATTCACTTCACGGTTTTAAGTAAGTTTGCAGAAAGCTATTGGCACGGATTTACGATTCAGTTTGGCTTATCATCTTCAAATGGACGGGTAGTCGAAGAGGACTATTCAAACTCTTAAAGATTTTTATTAAGACTCTGTGTCCTTGACTTCAAAGGAAGTTGGGACAAGTTCTTACCATTGGTGGAATTCTCCTACAACAACAGTTATTAAGCAATCATAGGCATGGCTCCATTTGAGGAATTGTATGGGCGCAAGTGTCATTCTCCAGTATGTTGGGACGAGGTGGGTGAAACAACGTTATTGGGACCAAAATTGGTACGCATTACTATAAAAAAAGATTCAAATGATCCGAAAATGTATAAAAACCTCACAAGATCAACAAAAGAGTTATGCTGATCTTTATCGAAGGGACGTTGAATTCAATGTTGGAGATCATGTGTTATTACGTGTTACTCCATGGAAAGGAGTTACGAGATTTTGAAAGAGAGGAAAGCTCAATCCTCGATTCATTGGCTCATTTGAAATCCTCGATCGAGTAGGAACTGTGGCCTTTAGACTCGCCTTACCGCCAAGTATGTCTCGTGTTCATAACGTTTTTCACATATCCATGTTACGTAAGTATGTGGAAGACCCGAACAACATTATTTAATTAGAACCAGACGAGATAGCGGATACCTGTTAAAATTTTGGATAAAAAGGAACATATTTTATGATCCAAGGTTATACATCAAGTCAAAGTATTGTGAAGAAACCACGATGTTGAGGAAATGACCTGGGAGTTAGAATCTGAAATGAAATTAAGGTATCCTCTCCTCTTTGACATACCAGGTATGTACTCCAATTTCGAGGACGAAATTTCATAAGAAGGGGAGGTTGTAAAACCCCAACTTTTATGAATAAAGATTTAATTTTCTCAAAATATCTTAAAATTTGATTAAAATTTTAAAATTACTATATTATCAAAGACTCTTTGCAACTGAAAATAACTTACAATCAGACATAACAATTATCATAATTTACCACACTACCACAATAATTAATTTTCCTTTAAAAATAGATATACAGAAAAATCTAAACTTGTCTACAAAACTTACAATTATTAATAACAATTATCATAATTCACAACACTATCACAATAATAATAATTATTATTATTATTATTTTTAGTATTATTATTATTGTTATTATAATTATAATAATTATTATTTTACATTAAAATTAGAATTATTTCATTTGTTTGTGTTTATGAAGAAGAGAGGAGAGAGAAAAATTTTGTGTGTGAACATGAGAGAGAAGGGTGTAGAGGTGAATTTCTTTTTAGTGGCTAACTTGTCAAATGCTCCAACCCTTAGGGTTTAGGGTTTGGACCCGTTTAGGGTTTGAGCCCTTAGGGTTTTAAAAATAAATTTCTAGGATTTTCAATTTAAGTTTTCAAAATAGAAAATTAATATTTCTAAATTATAATTAGGATTTTCTAATTATATTCAACCTTGCTAATTAAGATTTATATTTCCTTAATTAAAGTTGCTAATTTAGCAATTAGGGTCATAATTGGTCATTAGGGTTTATGACCCACTAATTAGAGTTTTACATAGAAAATAATCTTTCTAATTTAGAAATTAGGTTTCCTAATTTAGATTAGGGTTTCCTAATTACTTATATCTTGAAAATTAGGATTAATGTTTCCTAATTAACATTAAAATTATTAGACTAACAATTAGGTTTTCTAATAATCAATTAGGGATATTCCTAATTAAATAAATAATTAATAACATAAAAACCTTAAACTTATTTTCAAACTTCCCAATTAGGGTTTTAATATTCTAAATTAGGGTTTCGACTTTCCGAAACTGAAACTAGGGTTTCTAGAACCGGTAATAGGGTTTCTTAACATTCGTTAGGGTTTTCTTATTGAATGTCGCGGTTCTAAAATATTATTAGGGTTTGTGACTGATATACTTTATTCGGTCAACCCTTGACCCTTAACCACATACTGTACACATATGACCATATACACAGATATTGTTAACACTATAAACCTTTACCAAAAGTTTTTAAATTCACAAAATTTATTCCTAAAAATTTTAAATATATACACTTATTTTCTGTCATGGTTTAATATTTAACCTTAATTCAATCTTTTAAGATTTTAATAAATATCTAAATTTTTGGGTTATAACATTCACCCCTTACACCCTTCATACTCATTACCACATGCTACCCAAACATTTCTCATAAGAGTTAAATTATTCAAATCGTGCTGAGGAGTCATATAGACTACTGAACTTTCATTTTTGAAAAGGTCATATGGAAATTCATCTCATAACCGGTTATAACTTACGGACATACTGAGGATTAGCCCTTAGATGCCTCAGATCGATCAATCTTGTTTGGTCGAAACCATTTTCCTCACATTTCTTATCCGCCTTGGGCGCACAAATATTTCTTTACCTCAGTCTTTATCGGATTCCTTACCAAAACAATTTGGTTCGGGAAAATTTTCAAAGAACGCTTAGGATTTTATAAACGTTGGTCTAATTGAATCGAATAAATGAGACTCATATCAATAGTTCAATTCAATCGAATTATTTAGGTGTTGCCAAACCCCGTTGGCAAATTAAAATTTAAAAATATTTTTGAGAATGACGTTATGATGCCGTACTGTATTAACAATCCGTTTGAGGATGCCGTCATTGTTTGACTTTGTCACAACACATCATACAATAGTGGAACAATGATTTTTAGATCGGATTCACACTATGTATTCCTGTATTTATAACTCTATCAACTTTTTATCATCTCTGCACCAGGTTACATGGTACATGAGTGATAAATAAAATATATTTTGATATTTCAAATCATTTGCGTCTAGCTAAAATAAGTAGCATAGACTATACTTTAAACCATTTCAAAAATAATTACGAGTCTACATATTTTTATTTTTATTTTAAAAGCACACAGTGCGTATTTAGCTTGATACCAAAATTTCAAAGTCTAGCATAGCTAGGAGTTTTGAAAAAACTTATGTCTCCTCTAATAATCATTTGCTTAAAAAGTCTATCTATTCTTATTATCCTTAATACTCCATTTACACACAACTATACCCAGTTCGTCAAACTTACCACACTTATGAGTTCAGGAACTTGCCACGATCATATGAGTTTAAGAACTTGTCCTTGTCAGACCTTTGGCGTCCATTCGCTGAGGGGTTCATAAATGTTTCATATAATTATGAGTCACGAACGTACCATAAGTATGACTCTTAAGAACTCGTACTTAACCTTATATTCTCTACCTATAACCTATCTATCTGTTATACACATGGGAAAAGAATCACCTTCTCAACACGCATATAGAAAATAGCGCGACATAGACATTTCAATGATTTTCAGTGCCAGAAACTAAGTGGTTTTTACACCAAGTTCAATTCCCAGCCCATAACAAGGAATCATACAACTCGACTCAACGACATGAGTCCTCAATTGAAATCCCCACCTAATCTACTCCCTTCTCAATACGAATTTCATTTAATCCAGTATTCATAATCCTTTTCTGGAATCATGCATTAATTCATAAGTACAACATACCCAAAGAATCTTTCTTCAGAAACTTTTCAATCATTCGCTTGATCCTTCTCCATACTATAACCTTATCTGATCACGGGGTGATCTCATCGTATATATTACGATCCATTTATATGTCTTGATCGTTTTTTTTACGATCTCCTATCCCAGTACCTTTCGTCTTTTAGACTCTATCTATTCATCACTACTGTTCACTTTTATTATCAGAGTTAGGGAACTCTGTATCTTTATAACTCGCCGAGATTCGTCTTTGAATCTTACCGACACACTAACTCTATGTGAGTTAGACCTTATCCTATCACTGCGGTTATTAGTCTAAGGTAACTCTACCCTAGGTTTATAACCAACAACTTTGATACCAATTGTAGCGCCCCCAAATTCTAGGTCACAAATCACCACGAATCTGGGTCACTAGTTCTAACTATTACGGAAGATATAAGCATAAATTGTTTATACATTAAACATTATACACTATACCCAAGGTCGAGTAACCATAACTTATACACAATTCAGTATCCTATCTGACATATAAAGATATTATCATACATTACTATTACAAATCTAATCGCACACAATAACTTTAAAGTGGAACTATCTTTAACCTTTCCTTGTATCCGACGCATTCGCCTTAATCTGCAATGTTTATCATGATATAGCAAGGGTGAGCATAAGACTGCCCAGCAAGTTTAAGTTCAAAATTTTAACGATATATCATGATTGAAAGAGTCTGAATAATAAGCAGGCTATAATTCAACAATGTAGTTGTGAACTAGCACAAACAAAATTTTGACTGAACAAGTATTAAACATGAACCAATATATCTGAACCGAATGGTAATGAAGGTGATCAGCCTTTCACACCTGACTTATACATACAATATGTACAGGGTACAATTCTACATGGCAATCAGCAATGATTAACCATAAGCATATCCGAATGAAACAACTCTTAGTAGAGTTAATAAATACTTGTCTGTACCGTTGATTACCGCTATGCAATTTAATAAGCGTTATTTGAACCTAATATTAATAATATCGATTTTCCAAGTTAGAATAATATCATCACAGTATAAAATAACCTAAACACATTACCACATAATCTTATTAGTCTATAATACATATAAGACTCAGTATCAAGTCAAACTATTGCAGTCTGAGTTGAATCCGGCAAAATTCCAACATCCCGACGGTCTAGTCGGATAAATATCGAGTTAAATTCAATTAAACTCTGCCTAACACTTAAAAATTATTTTAAATAAATATATTATCAGTCAAAACATTTTTCATAAGCTCGTAAAATTTTTCAGATAATTATTATCATTTATCTTGATTTTTCAATCATTAAAATCGTATTTATCTAATTTAAATACCACAATATTCTAATATCATTAATATCTATTTATCATCAAATATTAATGAATACATGCAATAATATTATAATGTATTTATAATATCACAAAGTATTTTAATACTTTAAATCATACTTATATAATTTTTAGACCTTTAAATCCATTATCCGATAATTGCCATTAATATTAAATATTAATGTTTTTCATGAAAAATATCAAAAGTATTATTTTATAACTAAAAATATTTTTATAATACTTAAATCATTTTTATATGATTTATAAATCATTAATTCTATTTTTCATAATTTATTTAATACATTTAGTAAATAAATTAATTACCATTAATATTAATTAATTAATGAATTCATCACAAAATATTAAAAGTCATCAAAATAACTTAAAATATTTTCTTATACCATAATATAATTTTTCATTATTTTTCATGTATTAAAATCATTTTTAAATAATTTATTTAATATTATAATTAAATAAATTAAATACCATTTATATTCCAAAATATTAAATATTTATGAAATATACTCAAAATAATTAAAAACTATTTTTCGGACTTTAAAATAATTATTCGAATTTATTATGTATTTTAATAATTAAAAACCATTTTATTTAATTATTTATTCATTTCTGGAAAATCAGAAATTCAAAATTAATAAAACCGTCGCTAAAGGACCCTATAGCGACAGAACCGTCGCTATAGGTGTTCTTGAGCTACCTAGAACCTTCAAAGTCAGTTATAAGGTTGCTAGGTTTGACCAAGGTTTAACCTATGATCTAGTTGCTTTCTAGGCTACCAAATGTGTTAATAATGTAGCATATGTGTAATACTATAATTACCAATCAACATCATGGCCAAAACATATTACAACAGAAAGATCAAAGCTCAAGAAAGTCTTGTCAGACGTGTTCTTGAGTTTCGGGTTGCCAAAACTCAAGCGCTGATAAGGGGCTACTTTCGATCCTTATAACTTGCACTCTGTGATCTTATTTGTGTGATGTAAATATTCAAAATTGTAGTCGAGATGTCAAAGGACAACTCTATAACAACATGGTAGCCTAACAACATTACCAACTCAAGATTTGAGTCGGTCAAAATACGGGTCAGCCACTGTTCTTCACGTTTCTGGGTTTTCCAGATTTCGTCAAGAACAGTTGGTCAATGCTCTTTGACCAAGTATAATTTTGATTCTATGTACTTTCTGGGTGAGCTAATAGCTTTATTGTGTAGAACTTATACCAGACTATAAGTCCATTACACAAACATGGCCAAATCACTTGTCAATAGCAAGATCAGAGGCCGTGAAAAGCTTGTCAGAATTTCTGGGTTTCTGGGAATTTACTGGGTTGCCCAGAAAATTAATCCGTGATCGGGTCAACTAGGTTTGACCGCTCATAACTAGAGATCTAGACATTATCCGGGCTTGATTCAAGTTCCGCATCACGTACTTCTTACATCAAACTACAAGTCTATAACTTAAAACACAACAAACAATTAACATGCAGGATCTATGAAATACCGACATTAGGGTACGTCGAGCACAAATTAGGGTTCATAGTCAGTTTATAAAAACTTGATTTTCGTGTCTTTAGATGTTATAGATCCATGATCTATCAACCCAGATCACTTATTAACACCCTCTAACACAACTTTAAACAACAAATTATAACATATAACATCAAATCTAAGGATTTCGAAATTTAGGGTTTATACCTACTTTTTGAGCTTGATCTTGATCTTGTCTGTACCGTTGATTACCGCTATGCAATTTAATAAGCTTTATTTTAACCTAATATTAATAATATCGATTTTCCAAGTTAGAATAATATCATCACAGTATAAAATAACCTAAACACATTACCACATAATCTTATTAGTCTATAATACATATAAGACTCGGTATCAAGTCAAACTATTGCAGTCTGAGTTGAATCCAGCAAAATTCCAACATCCCGACGGTTCAGTTGGATAAATATCGAGTTTAAGTTCAATTAAACTCTGCCTAACACTTAAAAATTATTTTAAATAAATATATTATCAGTCAAAACATTTTTCATAAGCTCGTAAAAATTTTCAGATAATTATTATCATTTATCTTGATTTTTTAATCATTAAAATCGTATTTATCTAATTTAAATACCACAATATTAATATCATTAATATCTATTTATCATCAAATATTAATGAATACATGCAATAATATTATAATGTATTTATAATATCACAAAGTATTTTTAATACTTTAAATCATACTTATATAATTTTTAGACCTTTAAATCCATTATCCGATAATTGCCATTAATATTAAATATTAATGTTTTTCATGAAAAAATATCAAAAGTAATATTTTATAACTAAAAATATTTTTATAATACTTAAATCTTTTTATATGATTTATAAATCATTAATTCTATTTTTTCATAATTTATTTAATACATTTAGTAAATAAATTAATTACCATTAATATTAATTAATTAATGAATTCATCACAAAATATTAAAAGTCATCAAAAATAACTTAAAATATTTTCTTATACCATAATATAATTTTTCATTATTTTTCATGTATTAAAATAATTTTAAATAATTTATTTAATATTATAATTAAATAAATTAAATACCATTTATATTCCAAAAATATTAAATATTTATGAAATATACTCAAAATAATTAAAAACTATTTTTCAGACTTTAAAATAATTTTTCGGAATTTATTATGTATTTTTAATAATTAAAAACCATTTTATTTATTTATTTATTAATTTCTAGAAAATCAGAAATTCAAAATTAATAAAACTGTCGCTAAAGGACCCTATAGCGACAGAACCGTCGCTATAGGTGTTCTTGAGCTACCTAGAACCTTCAAAGTCAGTTATAAGATTGCTAGGTTTGACCAAGGTTTAACCTATGATCTAGTTGCTTTCTGGGCTACCAAATGTGTTAATAATGTAGCATATGTGTAATACTATAATTACCAATCAACATCATGGCCAAAACATATTACAACAGAAAGATCAAAGCTCAAGAAAGTCTTGTCAGACGTGTTCTTGAGTTTCTGGGTTGCCCAGAAACTCAAGCAGTTACAAGGGGCTACTTTCGATCCTTATAACTTGCACTCTAGATCTTATTTGTGTGATGTAAATATTCAAAATTGTAGTCGAGATGTCAAAGGACAACTCTATAACAACATGGTAGCCTAACAACATTACCAACTCAAGATTTGAGCCGGTCAAAGTACGAGTCAGCCACTGTTCTTCACGTTTCTGGGTTTTCCAGATTTCGTCAAGAACAGTTGGTCAATGCTCTTTGACCAAGTATAATTTTGATTCTATGTACTTTCTGGGTGAGCTAATAGCTTTATTGTGTAGAACTTATACCAGACTATAAGTCCATTACACAAACATGGCCAAATCACTTGTCAATAGCAAGATCAGAGGCCGTGAAAAGCTTGTCAGAATTTCTGGGTTTCTGGGAATTTACTGGGTTGCCCAGAAAATTAATCCGTGATCGGTCAACTAGGTTTGACCGTTCATAACTAGAGATCTAGACATTATCTGGGCTTGATTCAAGTTCCAGATCACAGCCCTTACATCAAACTACAAGTCTATAACTTAAAACACAACAAACAATTAACATGCAAGGATCTATGAGCGCTGACATTAGGCTGTCAGAGCACAAATTTGGGTTCATAGTCAGTTTATAAAAACTTGATTTTCGTGTCTTTAGATGTTATAGATCCATGATCTATCAACCTGCATCACTTATTAACACCTCTAACACAACTTTAAACAACAAATTATAACATATAACATCAAATCTAAGGATTTCAAAATTTAGGGTTTATACCTACTTTTTGAGCTTGATCTTGATCTTGTCTGTACCGTTGATTACCGCTATGCAATTTAATAAGCTTTATTTGAACCTAATATTAATAATATCGATTTTCCAAGTTAGAATAATATCATCACAGTATAAAATAACCTAAACACATTACCACATAATCTTATTAGTCTATAATACATATAAGACTCGGTATCAAGTCAAACTATTGCAGTCTGAGTTGAATCCGGCAAAATTCCAACATCCCGACGGTCTAGTCGGATAAATATCGAGTTTAAGTTCAATTAAACTCTGCCTAACACTTAAAAATTATTTTAAATAAATATATTATCAGTCAAAACATTTTTCATAAGCTCGTAAAAATTTTCAGATAATTATTATCATTTATCTTGATTTTTTAATCATTAAAATCGTATTTATCTAATTTAAATACCACAATATTAATATCATTAATATCTATTTATCATCAAATATTAATGAATACATGCAATAATATTATAATGTATTTATAATATCACAAAGTATTTTTAATACTTTAAATCATACTTATATAATTTTTAGACCTTTAAATCCATTATCCGATAATTGCCATTAATATTAAATATTAATGTTTTCATGAAAAATATCAAAAGTAATATTTTATAACTAAAAATATTTTTATAATACTTAAATCATTTTATATGATTTATAAATCATTAATTCTATTTTTTCATAATTTATTTAATACATTTAGTAAATAAATTAATTACCATTAATATTAATTAATTAATGAATTCATCACAAAATATTAAAAGTCATCAAAAATAACTTAAAATATTTTCTTATACCATAATATAATTTTTCATTATTTTTCATGTATTAAAATAATTTTTAAATAATTTATTTAATATTATAATTAAATAAATTAAATACCATTTATATTCCAAAAATATTAAATATTTATGAAATATACTCAAAATAATTAAAAACTATTTTTCAGACTTTAAAATAATTTTTCGGAATTTATTATGTATTTTTATAATTAAAAACCATTTTATTTATTTATTTATTAATTTCCGGAAAATCAGAAATTCAAAATTAATAAAACTGTCGCTAAAGGACCCTATAGCGACAGAACCGTCGCTATAGGTGTTCTTGAGCTACCTAGAACCTTCAAAGTCAGTTATAAGGTTGCTAGGTTTGACCAAGGTTTAACCTATGATCTAGTTGCTTTCTGGGCTACCAAATGTGTTAATAATGTAGCATATGTGTAATACTATAATTACCAATCAACATCATGGCCAAAACATATTACAACAGAAAGATCAAAGCTCAAGAAAGTCTTGTCAGACGTGTTCTTGAGTTTCTGGGTTGCCCAGAAACTCAAGCGCTTCTGAGGGCTTTGATCCTTATAACTTGCACTCTAGATCTTATTTGTGTGATGTAAATATTCAAAATTGTAGTCGAGATGTCAAAGGACAACTCTATAACAACATGGTAGCCTAACAACATTACCAACTCAAAATTTGAGCCATTAAAGTATTTAGTCACCACCGCGTTCTTCACGCTTTACGGGTTTTCCAGATTTCGTCGAAAACAAATTGGTCAATGCTCTTTGACCAAGTATAATTTTGATTCTATGTACTTTCTGGGTGAGCTAATAGCTTTATTGTGTAGAACTTATACCAGACTATAAGTCCATTACACAAACATGGCCAAATCACTTGTCAATAGCAAGATCAGAGGCCGTGAAAAGCTTGTCAGAATTTCTGGGTTTCTGGGAATTTACTGGGTTGCCCAGAAAATTAATCCGTGATCGGTCAACTAGGTTTGACCGTTCATAACTAGAGATCTAGACATTATCTGGGCTTGATTCAAGTTCCAGATCACAGCCCTTACATCAAACTACTAGTCTATAACTTAAAACACAACAAACAATTAACATGCAAGGATCTATGAGCGCTGACATTAGGCTGTCAGAGCACAAATTAGGGTTCATAGTCAGTTTATAAAAACTTGATTTTCGTGTCTTTAGATGTTATAGATCCATGATCTATCAACCCAGATCACTTATTAACACCCTCTAACACAACTTTAAACAATAAATTATAACATATAACATCAAATCTAAGGATTTCGAAATTCATGGTACATGAGTGATAAATAAAATATATTTTGATATTTCAAATCATTTGCGTCTAGCTAAAATAAGTAGCATAGACTATACTTTAAACCATTTCAAAAATAATTACGAGTCTACATATTTTTATTTTTATTTTAAAAGCACATAGTGCGTATTTAGCTTGATATCAAAATTTCAAAGTCTAGCATAGCTAGGAGTTTTGAAAAAACTTATGTCTCCTCTAATAATCATTTGCTTAAACAGTCTATCTATTCTTATTATCCTTAATACTCCATTTACACACAACTATACCCAGTTCGTCAAACTTACCACACTTATGAGTTCAGGAACTTGCCACGATCATATGAGTTTAAGAACTTGTCCTTGTCAGACCTTTGGCGTCCATTCGCTGAGGGGTTCATAAATGTTTCATATAATTATGAGTCACGAACGTACCATAAGTATGAGTCTTAAGAACTCGTACTTAACCTTATATTCTTTACCTATAACCTATCTATCTGTTATACACATGGGAAAAGAATCACCTTCTCAACACGCATATAGAAAATAGCGCGACATAGACATTTCAATGATTTTCAGTGCCAGAAACTAAGTGGTTTTTACACCAAGTTCAATTCCCCGCCCATAACAAGGAATCATACAACTCAGCTACTGACATGAGTCCTCAATTGAAATCCCCACCTAATCTACTCCCTTCTCAATACGAATTTCATTTAATCCGTATTCATAATCCTTTCTGGAATCTGTACTAATTCATAGTACAACATACCCAACAATCTTTGCTGTAAACTTTTCAATCATTCGCTTGATCCTTCTCCATACTATAACCTTATCTGATCACGGAGTGATCTCATCGTATATATTACGATCCATTTCTATGTCTTGATCGTTTTGTTTTACGATCTCCTATCCCAGTACCTTTCGTCTTTTAGACTCTATCTATTCATCACTACTGTTCACTTTTATTATCAGAGTTAGGGAACTCTGTATCTTTATAACTCGCCGAGATTCGTCTTTGAATCTTACCGACACACTAACTCTATGTGAGTTAGACCTTATCCTATCACTGAGGTTATTAGTCTAAGGTAACTCTACCCTAGGTTTATAACCAACAACTTTGATACCAATTGTAGCGCCCCCAAATTCTAGGTCACAAATCACCACGAATCTGGGTCACTAGTTCTAACTATTACGGAAGATATAAGCATAAATTGTTTATACATTAAACATTATACACTATACCCAAGGTCGAGTAACCATAACTTATACACAATTCAGTATCCTATCTGACATATAAAGATATTATCATACATTACTATTACAAATCTAATCGCACACAATAACTTTAAAGTGGAACTATCTTTAACCTTTCCTTGTATCCGACGCATTCGCCTTAATCTGCAATGTTTATCATGATATAGCAAGGGTGAGCATAAGACTGCCCAGCAAGTTTAAGTTCAAAATTTTAATTATATATCATGATTGAAAGAGTCTGAATAATAAGCAGGCTATAATTCAACAATGTAGTTGTGAA
The DNA here is from genome assembly GCA_020205605.1 of Panax ginseng. Lineage (NCBI taxonomy): Eukaryota > Viridiplantae > Streptophyta > Magnoliopsida > Apiales > Araliaceae > Panax > Panax ginseng. Next base: position 28,469,744 of record CM035146.1, on the reverse strand, counting down.
CTAGCACAAACAAAATTTTGACTGAACAAGTATTAAACATGAACCAATATATCTGAACCGAATGGTAATGAAGGTGATCAGCCTTTCACACCTGACTTATACATACAATATGTACAGGGTACAATTCTACATGGCAATCAGCAATGATTAACCATAAGCATATCCGAATGAAACAACTCTTAGTAGAGTTAATAAATACTTGTCTGTACCGTTGATTACCGCTATGCAATTTAATAAGCTTTATTTGAACCTAATATTAATAATATCGATTTTCCAAGTTAGAATAATATCATCACAGTATAAAATAACCTAAACACATTACCACATAATCTTATTAGTCTATAATACATATAAGACTCGGTATCAAGTCAAACTATTGCAAATCGAGTTGAATCCGGCAAAATTCCAACATCCCGACAGTGCAATGGGATAAATATCGAGTTTAAGTTCAATTAAACTCTACACTAACACTTAAAAATTATTTTAAATAAATATATTATCAGTCAAGACATTTTTCATAAGCTCGTAAAAATTTTCTTATAATTATTATCATTTATCTTGATTTTTCAATCATTAAAATCGTATTTATCAAATTTAAATACCACAATATTCTAATATCATTAATATCTATTTATCATCAAATATTAATGAATACATGCAATAATATTATAATGTATTTATAATATCACAAAGTATTTTTAATACTTTAAATCATACTTATATAATTTTTAGACCTTTAAATCCATTATCCGATAATTGCCATTAATATTAAATATTAATGTTTTTCATGAAAAATATCAAAAGTAATATTTTATAACTAAAAATATTTTTATAATACTTAAATCATTTTTATATGATTTATAAATCATTAATTCTATTTTTTCATAATTTATTTAATATATTTAGTAAATAAATTAATTACCATTAATATTAATTAATTAATGAATTCATCAAAAATATTAAAATTCATCAAAATAACTTAAAATATTTTCTTATACCATAATATAATTTTTCATTATTTTTCATGTATTAAAATAATTTTAAATAATTTATTTAATATTATAATTAAATAAATTAAATACCATTTATATTCCAAAAATATTAAATATTTATGAAATATGCTCAAAATAATTAAAAACTATTTTTCAGACTTTAAAATAATTTTTCTGAATTTATTATGTATTTTTAATAATTAAAAACCATTTTTTTTTATTTATTTATTAATTTCCTAAAATCGAAATTCAAAATTAATAAAGCTGTCATTAAAGGACCTATAGCTGACGTAACTGTCATATAGGTGTTCTTGAGCTACCTAGAACCTTCAAAGTCGCTTATAAGGTTCTTTAGGTTTGACCAAGGTTTAACCTATGATCTAGTTGCTTTCTACGGGCTACCAAATGTGTTAATAATGTAGCATATGTGTAATACTATAATTACCAATCAACATCATGGCCAAAACATATTACAACGTAAAGATCAAAGCTCAAGAAAGTCTTGTCGGACGTGTTCTTGAGTTTCGGGTTGCTCTAGAACTCAAGCGATTCTGAGGGCTACTTTCGATCCTTATAACTTGCACTCTAGATCTTATTTGTGTGATGTAAATATTCAAAATTGTAGTCGAGATGTCAAAGGACAACTCTATAACAACATGGTAGCCTAACAACATTACCAACTCAAGATTTGAGCCGGTCAAAGTGAAAGGTCAGCCACTGTTCTTCACGTTTCTGGGTTTTCCAGATTTCGTCAAGAACAGTTGGTCAATGCTCTTTGACCAAGTATAATTTTGATTCTATGTACTTTCTGGTTGAGCTAATAGCTTTATTGTGTAGAACTTATACCAGACTATAAGTCCATTACACAAACATGGCCAAATCACTTGTCAATAGCAAGATCGAGAGGCCGTGAAAAGCATCGAAATTTACGGGTTTCGGGAATTTACCGGGTTGCCCGGAAAAATTAATCCGTGATCGGTCAACTAGGTTTGGACTGCTCATAACTAGAGATCTAGACATTATCCGGGCTTGATTCAAGTTCCGCATCACGCCCCTTACATCAAACTACAAGTCTATAACTTAAAACACAACAAATAATTAACATGCAAGGATCTATGAAATGACATTAAAATCATCGAGAGCACAAATTAGGGTTCATAGTCAGTTTATAAAAACTTGATTTTCGTGTCTTTAGATGTTATAGATCCATGATCTATCAACCCAGATCACTTATTAACACCCTCTAACACAACTTTAAACAACAAATTATAACATATAACATCAAATCTAAGGATTTCGAAATTTAGGGTTTATACCTACTTTTTGAGCTTGATCTTGATCTTGTCTGTACCGTTGATTACCGCTATGCAATTTAATAAGCTTTATTTGAACCTAATATTAATAATATCGATTTTCCAAGTTTGAATAATATCATCACAGTATAAAATAACCTAAACACATTACCACATAATCTTATTAGTCTATAATACATATAAGACTCGGTATCAAGTCAAACTATTGCAGTCTGAGTTGAATCCGGCAAAATTCCAACATCCCGACGGTCTAGTCGGATAAATATCGAGTTTAAGTTCAATTAAACTCTGCCTAACACATAACAATTATTTTAAATAAATATATTATCAGTCAAAACATTTTTCATAAGCTCGTAAAAATTTTCAGATAATTATTATCATTTATCTTGATTTTTCAATCATTAAAATCGTATTTATCTAATTTAAATACCACAATATTCTAATATCATTAATATCTATTTATCATCAAATATTAATGAATACATGCAATAATATTATAATGTATTTATAATATCACAAAGTATTTTTAATACTTTAAATCATACTTATATAATTTTTAGACCTTTAAATCCATTATCCGATAATTGCCATTAATATTAAATATTAATGTTTTTCATGAAAAAATATCAAAAGTAATATTTTATAACTAAAAATATTTTTATAATACTTAAATCATTTTTATATGATTTATAAATCATTAATTCTATTTTTCATAATTTATTTAATACATTTAGTAAATAAATTAATTACCATTAATATTAATTAATTAATGAATTCATCACAAAATATTAAAAGTCATCAAAAATAACTTAAAATATTTTCTTATACCATAATATAATTTTTCATTATTTTTCATGTATTAAAATAATTTTTAAATAATTTATTTAATATTATAATTAAATACCATTTATATTCCAAAAATATTAAATATTTATGAAATATACTCAAAATAATTAAAAACTATTTTTCAGACTTTAAAATAATTTTTCGGAATTTATTATGTATTTTTAATAATTAAAAACCATTTTATTTATTTATTTATTAATTTCCGGAAAATCAGAAATTCAAAATTAATAAAACTGTCGCTAAAGGACCCTATAGCGACAGAACCGTCGCTATAGGTGTTCTTGAGCTACCTAGATACTTCAAAGTCAGTTATAAGGTTGCTAGGTTTGACCAAGGTTTAACCTATGATCTAGTTGCTTTCTGGGCTACCAAATGTGTTAATAATGTAGCATATGTGTAATACTATAATTACCAATCAACATCATGGCCAAAACATATTACAACAGAAAGATCAAAGCTCAAAAAGTCTTGTCGGGATTTGTTCTTGAGTTTACGGGTTGCCCAGAAACTCAAGCAGTTACAAGGGGCTACTTTCGATCCTTATAACTTGCACTCTAGATCTTATTTGTGTGATGTAAATATTCAAAATTGTAGTCGAGATGTCAAAGGACAACTCTATAACAACATGGTAGCCTAACAACATTACCAACTCAAGATTTGAGCCGGTCAAAAATGCGAGTCACCATCGCTCTCTTCACGCTTTACGGGTTTTCCAGATTTCGTCAAGAACAGTTGGTCAATGCTACTTTGACCAAGTATAATTTTGATTCTTTGTACTTTCTGGGTGAGCTAATAGCTTTATTGTGTAGAACTTATACCAGACTATAAGTCCATTACACAAACATGGCCAAATCACTTGTCAATAGCAAGATCAGAGGCCGTGAAAAGCTTGTCAGAATTTCTGGGTTTCTGGGAATTTACTGGGTTGCCCAGAAAATTAATCCGTGATCGGTCAACTAGGTTTGACCGTTCATAACTAGAGATCTAGACATTATCTGGGCTTGATTCAAGTTCCAGATCACAGCCCTTACATCAAACTACAAGTCTATAACTTAAAACACAACAAACAATTAACATGCAAGGATCTATGAGCGCCGGACATTAGCCGGCCGAGCACAAATTAGGGTTCATAGTCAGTTTATAAAAACTTGATTTTCGTGTCTTTAGATGTTATAGATCCATGATCTATCAACCCAGATCACTTATTAACACCCTCTAACACAACTTTAAACAACAAATTATAACATATAACATCAAATCTAAGGATTTCAAAATTTAGGGTTTATACCTACTTTTTGAGCTTGATCTTGATTCTGACTTTGATGTTTGTTCTTGGCAAGCTAAAGGCTGACATTGATGTTGTTTCTCACTCAATTTCACTCTATAATTTCGGAGGGGAGAGAGATAGAAGACTTGGCAATGTTGAAAATTAAAGTGAGCATTTTATCTCTCTCAATCTATATATAATATGATATGATGCAATATGGCTGATCATTTGATCAATTGTTGGCTGATTAAAGGTTGCTTTCTTGACCATGTGGCTAGCTAAATTTGGTCACCCACTCCTTACTAGGGTTAGATCTACACTCCACCTTATTAAAATAATATAAAGGGAACTTTGGTCATTTGATTTTTACTTTTAGTGGCTAACTTGTCAAATGCTCCAACCCTTAGGGTTTAGGGTTTGGACCCTTAGGGTTTAGGGTTTGAGCCCTTAGGGTTTTAAAAATAAATTTCTAGGATTTCTAATTTAAGTTTTCAAAATAGAAAATTAATATTTCTAAATTATAATTAGGATTTTCTAATTATATTCAAGCTTGCTAATTAAGATTTATATTTCCTTAATTAAAGTTGCTTATTTAGCAATTAGGGTCATAATTGGTCATTAGGGTTTATGACCCACTAATTAGGGTTTTACATAGAAAATAATCTTTCTAATTTAGAAATTAGGTTTCTTAATTTAGATTAGGGTTTCCTAATTACTTATATCTTGAAAATTAGGATTAATGTTTCCTAATTAACATTAAAATTATTAAACTAACAATTAGGTTTTCTAATAATCAATTAGGGCTATCCCTAATTAAATATAAAATTAATAACTTAAAAACCTTACACTTATTTTCAAACTTCCCAATTAGGGTTTTAATATTCCGAATTAGGGTTTCGGCTTTCCGAAACTGAAACTAGGGTTTCTAGAACCGGTAATAGGGTTTCTTAACATTCGTTAGGGTTTTCTTATTGAACGTCGCGGTTCTAAAATATTATTAGGGTTTGTGGATCGATATACTTTATCCCAATCAACCTTGACCCTAACCACATATCGTATACACATATGACCATATACACGATATCAATTAACATCGTAAACCTTTACCAAAAGTTTTTAAATTCAAAAAATTTATTCCTAAAAATGTTAAATACATACACTTATTTTCTGTCTAGGTTTAATATTTAACCTTAATTCAATCTTTTAAGATTTTAATAAATATCTAAACTTTTGGGTTATTACATTTACCCCTTCTTCTAAAAATTTCGTCCCCGAAATTTACCTTACACCTTACACCCTTCATACTCATTACCACATGCTACCCAAACATTTCTTATAAGAGTTAAATTATTCAAATCGTGCTGAGGAGTCATATAGACTACGAACTTTCATTTTAGAAAAGGTCATATGGAAATTCATCAGCCAACCGTCATTGTGACGCCCCCAAAACAGGTATACATCACCTATTCTGAGTCGCCAAATACATGGTACAGAATACAAATACAACTTAATTATACAACTGTCGTGCAAAGTACGACAAAACATAAGCTGTGAGTTTTAATACAAATATTGTCGTCTAGACAATATACAAACTCAAATTCAATATTATTACATTTATTTTTCCACTATTTCACTGAATAGTGAGGACTACTAATGCTATCATCTGGTCCATCACTCCGTTCCCCGACTAGTCCCTGCTACATTCTCATTTCCTGAAGAGAACAATGAAAGTAAAAGGGTGAGCTCAACTAGCCCAGTAGAAAATATTATAACTAAGATAATGCAGAATAAATTATCAATAGCCTTCAACAGTATAACAACTAATAGAATATAATAGACAACAAGTTTTAGATCAAAAACTGCAGCGGAATAAGCAATCAATTAGAAGAGTCAAGTAGAGAATAAAATCTACTATCTTCTATGATTTAAGAGGTTTTTCATCACTTTTATCGCTGGGACTCAGCTTAATAAATAATCCACATCATTGAATCACCCCTGCACTACGGCCAAGGATATTCTTTAGTATCACGACCACAATTATTCATGCACTACGGGCCAAGAATAATCATATTTTTATCAACGGTCTTGATCATGCCATAAAAAAATTCATCTTTGCACTACGGCTAAAGAGAATCCATAGCCATAATCATACCAAAAACTGTCCATCAATGCACCACGGGCCAGTGAGGACTTTTTCCACATCATTTGTAACATTACTACCATGATTATACCGAATAATCCTCAGTCATAATCATACCAAGTCCATTTATGCACTACAGGCCACAAATGACTTTCAACATAATAAAAACATGAGGATGATGAAAATGATATAAGAATTCAATAAAACAAGTTCAAGAATTAATTTATCTAGGAACTGATAACGTCCCAAATTGTCAACATGATACCGCTTCAGTGAGAGTAAAATTCAAGAATGCTCGTAAGAATATTTCCATGAAAAGATACTGGATGAAGCGCAAATATCAAGGATATTCTACTAATTTCATGGATTATAGAAGTCAAAACTATAACCAACTGAGTATAATAAAGAATGGAATAACAAAAGAAATCACCATGCATGCGATAGACCGCACAGGCAGGTTATTCCAATGTAATAATAAATAACGGAATCAGTCCGTGAAAACGCATAGATAAGATATTCCAATGTAATAATAAAGATTTTCGAATCGGTCCGTAAAAACGCATGTACGTGATATTCCAAATGTAATAATAAAGATGTAATCGAATCCGGTGTAAACGCATGCATGCGAGGATATTCCAACGAAATAATAAAAAGGCGGAACCAGTCCGGCGTAGAATGCCTGATGAGATATTCCAATGTAATAATAAAGACGGAACCAGTCCCATGAAAAGCGCATGTAAAGGATATTCCAACAGAATAATAAAGAATGGAATAACAAAAGAATTTCTCCAAGTATGCGGTACTTCGCATAGACAGGTTATTCCAACATAATAACAAAGAATGGAATAACAGAAGTTCTCTTCATGAAGACGAAAGAATGAAATAATACTCCCTACCTTGGAAAAACTGGATACTACAATACCTCCAACTTTTCTTTCATTTTTAATTTAGTCCTGCAAGTATTATCAATCTTGCACCAACTCCCCTAATAGTAAATCATGTGAATAAATAGTATAATCATGTGAATAAATAGTATAATCATGTGAAAAAATTAATTACAGTATAGTACCTTCAACTATACCTCCATTTTTAACTTAGTCATGCAAGTATTATCAATTTTGCACCACCACCCCTAATAGTATAAGAATGTGAATCAATAGTACCCCGTGAATAATAACTCATGAATAGTAACTCGTGAATAGTACTCCGACACAAAAAGTGCTCTGAAAACCCAAGTGAACAATATAACCTCCAGACATCAATTATCATCGAAATAAATGTCAATTTTCACTAACACTAATAATTCCAATGCAATGGAACAATAAATTTCATCTTTAATTAACACAACTTATTCATCATTAATATTATAACTCACAATATTTAACAACCAGGTCGTTCCCAGGAAAGAGGGGGCTTTCCGATAAGGATTTCTCCTTATTGGCGCCTTGATTAGGTGACCAAACCTCTCCTTGTGTAACTTCTAGACATTGTCAATATTGCAAATAATAATATGAATAACTTTGTCGTCTCAATTATTGATTTAATAATAATAAATATTATGCAGATGATCTTGTGACAATAATTGAATCAATAATATGAGAGATATGATGCAAGTGATTCTTCGTAGCAATAATTGAGTATAATCGAGTGACTTCTTACGTAAGCATCAATACTCAATCTGGTGTGCTACTATGCAACCACGCCAGACATCTTGTACTTTTACTCTTCGGGTAGTTCAATGCGATTAACAGAAAAACTTCGCCGTTATTTTTTATAAAGTATTTTTGTCGTTTTCTCAATCCGAATGATAATTTCGATTAATAGGGTCCACCAATGATTGTACCGTTGTACGGATATTCCCCGACAAAAAAAATATTCCCCAACCAATCGAATATTATATAACAACTTGCGTATTTTGCAAAATTTATAAATATAACCCACAACTATAACATTATATCAAATCCACTCCATAATATAAAAATAAAAATTATTTCGAGAAAATTAAATATTTATTCATAAAATATGGGGTCTCACAATCTCCTATCCTTATAGAATTTCGCCCTCGAAATTTACGTGCGTACCTAGAATGCCGAAGAGATGCGGATACCCTGACTTCATTTCAGATTCTAACTCTTGAGGTATAACCTTTGAGTATTGAATACGATCATTCTTATCCAAGATTTTAAAATGTATCTCATCATACGTTAAATCATCCGCTATCTCGTCTGGTTCTAAATTAATAATGTGGTTCGGGTCGTCCACATATTTACGTAACATCAATACGTTATGAACACGCTACATACTTGACGGTAAAACGAGTCTTTAAGCCACAGTTCCTACTCGATCAAGGATTTTAAATGGGCCAATTAAATCGAGGGTTGAGATTTCCTCTCTTCGTCGATTCATGCTTCTAGAATAACGCCCTCTTGAACCTTTTCTTCAAATTCATCAGATTCGGGTGTGTAGCTTGAGCGGCTTTAACTTTATCGATTAAAGTCGATTCTACTCGTATATTCGTTATCTTCACGGGGGTTCGTATATTCGCACTTGTAAATGCATACGATCTTCTACTCAATGCGTCAGCTACCACGTTCGCTTTTCCACGATGGTATTGAATGATATGATCGTAATCTTCAACAGCTCGAGCCAACGTCTTTGGCACATTACACGTTCGTTTTAGTTAAAGAAATATTTGAGGGTTTAAGAAATGGGTTTTGTACTAGGATTAATACAAAATTCAATTTCACGCTCTAGGGGTAGGCTAAGAAGTCTTCAAGAATACGTCAGAAAATCAATAGAAATACCATTCAAAACTGTGACTCTCATCCAAGACTTGGATAACACGTCAAATTGATACCTATCAACTTGCCATCGTCATTCACGACGTTGCCTACAGAAAGTCTGGCTTCGGTGCATTCCACACAAGAAAGTCAACAACAAAAGGATCGGGGCTCTTTATTTATGGCTTGATATGACAATGATTGACTTTAGTGGTTTGGTTACTTTGACTTCGCATAATAGGTTGGTTAGGAGTATGAAAGCTAACAACCTTACGAAAAGCATGATTCAAATGAAAGCATGATTCAAGCATTACGGTCATGATTATACCGAATAATCCTTGGTCATAATCATACCAAGTCCATCTATGCACTACAGGCCACAGATGGCTTTCAACATAATATAAACATTAGGATGATGACAATGATATAAGTATTCAATAAAGCAAGTTCAAGAATTAATTTATCTAGGAACTGATAACGTCCAAATTGTCAACATGATACTGCTTTGTAGAGTAAAATTCAAGAATGCTCAAAAGAATATTTCCATGAAAAGATACTAGATGAAGCGCAAATATCAAGGATATTCTACTAATTTAATGGATTATAGAAGTCAAATCTTTAACCAACTGAGTCTAATAAAGAATGGAATAACAAAAAAAATCACCATGCATGCGTTAGGCCAAATGCAATGGCGAGTTATTCCAATGAGAATAATAAATAATGTAATCATGTCCTGAAAAACACACGTACATGATATTCCAAATGTAATAATAAAGACGGAATCGGGATCGGTAAAAAATGCATGCATGTGATATTCCAACGGAATAATAAAGAAGGAACCAGGTCTGGCGTAGAACGCATAGACAGGATATTCCAACAGAATAATAAAGACGGAACCAGGTCTAGCGTAGAACGTACAGACAGGATATTCCAACAGAATGATAAAGACTGGAATAACAGAAGAATTTCACCAAGTATGCGGTACTTCGCATAGACAGGTTATTCCAACATAATAACAAAGAATGGAATAACAGAAGTTCTCTTCATGAAGACGAAAGAAAGAAATAATACTCCCTACTTTGGAAAAACTGGATACTGGAATAGTGAGGTAGCAGACTTTTCTTCTTCTTTCTCTCTATAATAATCACTCTAAAGCTTTTGTGAATTGGTAAGAAATGAAGGAAGAGTGAGTTTCTATTTATAGGAAAATATAGTTTCGTTAATTGCACATTTTGGGGCTCAAAAAATTACAGTACAATACCTCCAACTTTTCTCTCATTTTTAATTTAGTCCTGCAAGTATTATCAATCTTGCACCAACTCCCCTAATAGTAAATCATGTGAATCAATAGTAAAACCATGTGAATAAATAGTATAATCATGTGAATAAATAGTATAATCATGTGAAAAAATTAATTACAATATAGTACCTTCAACTATACCTCCATTTTTAACTTAGTCATGCAAGTATTATCAATTTTGCACCACCACTCCTAATAGTATAAGAATGTGAATCAATAGTACCCCGTGAATAATAACTCGTGAATAGTAACTCATGAATAGTACTCCAATACGAAAAGTGCTCCGAAAATCCGAGTGAACAATATAACCTCCAGACATCAATTATCATCGAAATAAATGTCAATTTCCACTAACACAAATAATCCCAATGCAATGGAACAATCAATTTCATCTTTAATCAACATAACTTATTCATCATTAATAACATTCGTTCCGGACTCAAATATCACGTCCGCGTCTCCAAATTCAACTCCGAACACAACTTCAATTTTAATAACATTCATCATTAATTTTATAACTCACAATATTTAACAACTAGATCGTTCCCAGGAAAGAGGGGGCTTTCCGATTAGGATTTCTCCTTATTGGCGCGCAATTAGGTAACCAAATCTCTCCTTGACAGAACTTCTAGACATTGTCAATATTGCAAATAATAATATGAATAACTTTGTCGTCTCAATTATTGATTTAATAATAATAAATATTATGCAGATGATACTGTGACAATAATTGAATCAATAATATGAGGGATATGATGAAGCAGTTACTGTAGAAATAATTGAGTATAACTGAGTGACTTCTTACGTAAGCATCAATAATCAATACTGCGTCTACTTGTGAAACCACACGACATCGTACTTTTTACTACCGGTAGTTCAATAGTTAATGGTAAAACTTCCACCGTTATTTTCATAAAGTATTTTTGTCATTTTCTCAATCCAACAATAATTTCGCTATGGGGGTCCACCAATGATTGTCTGAGTCGCATCGGATATTCCCCGATAAAAAGAATATTCTCTGACCAATCGAATATTATATAACAACTTGCGTACTTTGAAAAATTTATAAATATAACCCACAACTATAACATTTATATCAAATCCACTCCATAATATAAAAAAAAAATTATTTCGAGAAAATTAAATATTTATTCATAAAATCTAGGGTCTCATAGTCATAACTTACGGACATATAGGGGATTAGCCCGGTATGCCCTGTATTGATCAAGTACTGTTGGTCGGAACCATTTTCCTGTTCCTCTTATCCGCCTTGGGCGCACAAATATTTCCTTACCTCAGTCTTTATCGGATTCCTTACCAAAACAATTTGGTTCGGGAAAATTTTCAAAGAATGCTTAGGATTTTATAAACGTTGGTCGAGCTGAATCGAATAGCGTAGACTCATATCAATAGTTCAATTCAATCGAATTATTTAGGTGTTGCCAAACCCCGTTGGCAAATTAAAATTTAAAAATATTTTTGAGAATGACGTCATGATGCCGTACTGTATTAACAATTCGTTTGAGGATGCCGTCATTGTTTGACTTTGTCATAACACATCATACAATAGTGGAACAATGATTTTTAGATCGGATTCACACTATGTATTCCTGTATTTATAACTCTATCAACTTTTAATCATCTCTGCACCAGGTTACATGGTACATTAGTGATAAATAAAATATATTTTGATATTTCAAATCAATTGCGTCTAGCTGAAATAAGTAGCATAGACTATACTTTAAACCATTTCAAAAATGATTACGAGTCTACATATTTTTATTTTTATTTCAAAAGCACATAGTGCGTATTTAGCTTGATATCAAAATTTTGAAGTCTAGCATAGCTAGGAGTTTTGAAAAAACTTATGTCTCCTCTAATAATCATTTGCTTAAACAGTCTATCTATTCTTATTATCCTTAATACTCCATTTACACACAACTATACCCAGTTCGTCAAACTTACCACACTTATGAGTTCAGGAACTTGCCACGATCATATGAGTTTAAGAACTTGTCCTAGTCAGATCTTTGGCGTCCATTCGCTAAGGGGTTCATAAACGTTTCACATAATTATGAGTCACGAACGTACCATAAGTATGAGTTTTAAGAACTCGTACTTAACCTTATATTCTCTACCTATAACCTATCTATATGTTATACACATGGAAAAAGAATCACCTTCTCAACACGCATATAGCAAATAGCGCAACATAGACATTTCAATGATTATCAGTGCCAGAAACTAAGTGGTTTTTACACCAAGTTCAATTCCCCGCCCATAACAAGGAATCATACAACTCAGCTACTGACATGAGTCCTCAATTGAAATCCCCACCTAATCTACTCCCTTCTCAATATGAATTTCATTTAATCCGTATTCATAATCCTTTCTGAAATCTGTACTAATTCATAGTACAACATACCCAGCAATCTTTACTGTAAACTTTTCAATCATTCGCTTGATCCTTCTCCATACTATAACCTTATTTGATCACGGGGTGATCTCATCGTATATATTACGATTCATTTCTATGTCTTGATCGTTTTGTTTTATTATCTCCTATCCCAGTACCTTTCGTCTAATAGACTCTATCTATTCATCACTACTTGTAAGATCCCAAATAATTAATAAATGAAATTTAATTTCCTCTAATTATTATTTTGAAATAGTAAGGGTTGATGTGATTAGTGTGGATAGTTACGGGTAAAATACGCAAATATTTCAAAATATGCAAGTGGTTATAAAATATTCATTGTTGTCGGGGAATATTCGTTTGGTCGTGGAATATTCGTGATCGTCGGGAATATTCGTGATTACCACAAGCTGACCATGTGTGGGCCCCCATAACGAAAAAGCGATTGGAGGAAGAAAATGACAAATATAAGTTGTTTAAAAATAACTTGGCGTAGTTATTACCGCTTTACAATCGTTGGAATACCGGTGGTTAAAACACAAAGAATACGCGTTGTTGAATCGGTAGACACTCGATTGCACCAATTATTGACTCTTACGTAAGAAGGCACTACTCAATAATGGTTACAGATAATTCTTCGCTCAATGTTTTATTTTATTGATTCAATAATTGTCAAGTTGATATTTTATATTCTTTTTGTTTTAATAATTGTCATTACACGATGATTTTCATTGTCAAAACAATAATTCATATTATTTGAATAATATTATTAGATAACATTATTGGCAATGTCTAGAAAGTTCGCATCTAAGGAGGGGTTTGGTCACCTAATTGCGCTTGGCAAGAAGGAGAAATTCTTATTGAAAGCCCCTCTTTCTTAGGAACTGCTTGGTTGTCAATATTGTGATTCTGTAATATTATTTGTGAATAATTAATTATTGATTCATATGATGAGGAAAATATTGATTTTATGTGGATATAGATGGAGAAAATTTTTATAGTGACAATTGTTGAAAATTAATATTTTATCTTTTTCTGATAAAATAATTCATTTAAATATATTATTTTAATAATATATTAACGATGATATTTTTACGATGAATGTGGGATATATGAGTATATGTGGAGGAGGAGTATTTTTGTTACCAAAAATGTTTAAAACATGTTAAACATGTCGGTGGACCCCATTTATTGACTGAAATTTGATTATAGCCTGTAAAATTTCCCATTTGTGGATTTCGGCCAATTTCTGTTTGGAATTTGGAAAAACTTTCTTCTGCAAAGTTGTAGAGAATTGAATTTCCTATAAAATTTCGCGAGATTCAATTTTCTGATAAAAGGCTATTTATTATGAATTATTGAAGTTTTGAGTTCAAATAATTGATTTTGGAAGTTTTAAATATTTATATTAACAAAAACGTTTTTTACATTTGCAAGCCTCATTAATCACATGTTAAGTTGTTGAAATCAGAAGTCTAGTATGCGTAAGGAAAATTTTAATATATATTAATATTATATTAAATTTTCTCGCTTTGAGTGTTCTAAGCAATTTCCTATAAATAGGTGCTTAGGTTAGAATTGAAAATCACACCGAAACTCAAGTTTTCTCTCTATATATCGAGCGTATTCTTGTGAGTATTTTGAGTATACTTTGAGTATTGCTATACGGTGAAAGTTCAAGATATAGTCTATATCCAAAGATTCCAGCTTAAAGTACCGATCTTTCGGTAAGGGATATTATTTTTTTTCGTAATGATATTATTTCTTCAATATCATTATCTTTGAAATATTGATCTGAAGTTTTATCAAATTTGGAACGTTTGGTGTGAGAGTTACTATTCACGATATCTGGCACTATTCACGAATCACTGGCACTATTCATCGAAAAATGAAAATTTTTCTTTTCGTCTAAAAATATCTATTGTGGATACTAGCTTTGATTGTATCCATGTTTTGATCATTCTTGAATTTTACACCACTATAATTATTTTTGAGGTATTTTTGGACGTGGATAAAACAAAGTACTTAATCCTTAATCCTTAATCCTTGTCATTTTGTTTCACTTTGGATTCGTTTCTTTAAAAAATATTTTCATCATCCTCACCTTAAATGATGATATTATTGAATATATTTGGCACATGAGTGCAAAAGATGAATGATTTATGATGAATATCTTTGGCCCGTAGTGCAAAAGATGAATGATTTCGATGAATATCTTTGGCTGTAGTGCAAAGATGAATGATTTACGATGAATATCTTTGGCCCGTAGTGCAAAGATGAACAGTGTTTAGATGAACATGACTAATCGGTGAATGTCCTCGGCACATAGTGCAAGGATGAATATTTGATCTCGAGATATATATTGATTGATGTTACAGGATAAAAATAGATTTATGAACTTTAAAATTCATACATAGAAGATAGTAGTTTGCATTCTCTACTTAACTCTTCTAATGAATTATTATTTCATTGCGAATATTGATTTAAAACTTGTTGTCTATTGTATTCTATTATATTTTTCCTGTTGAAGACTAACGATAATTTTGTTGTATATTATCTTAGTCATAATATTCTTTATTTGGGCTAGTCGAGCTCACCCTTTTCCTTTTTGTTCCATTTTTCTTCTCGGAGGCGAGAATATAGCGAAATGAGTACGTAGTTGGGTATGGAATGAAAGTTCTAGGGAGAGTTGTTTAGTAGTCCTCACCATTGTTGTAAAATAATGTACCAATAATTATGATGAGGATTTATTTGTATGTGGATATTGTCTAGATGGCAATATTTGTATTTAAACTCACGCTTTACTATTGTAATAATAAAGTTGTAGTTGTTTCATCATCGTGTATTGACAACTCGGAATGGGGATGTAGACCTATTTTGGGGGTGTCACGGTTGGTATCGAGCTTAGGGATATGATCTCTGCGGAGATCGGGAATAGAACTAGGAGGGAGAGAGATAAATCCTTCGCTAGTGTGTCCTACCTAAGCTTATATGATAGTTGGTCAAGATATAGGGATATTATGTGATATATTGATTTCCTTAATTAACCCTTGTTTTATGACGATGATTTGAGAATGTCGATCGAGAATATTAACAATGGAAATGAGACCGTGGAGACGCCTTTATACTCACCAACGAGGAGAACGCGTACAGCAGTGGCAATGTTCCTCCCGTGAACAACACCACCGAAAGCGTATGATGAACGAGGGATATTTAGAAGCTTTTGCGCTTCATGCAAAATCGATTTAGGAGACTCGTGTTCAAAACATAGGAGGAAATGATAGCAATTCACGGGTTGTCACAAATGCAAGCAGCTTCAAAGAGTTGGGACCACTGTAATTTAAGGAAAGCCAGATCCGATCATGGCGAAACATGGGTCAAGCAAATTACCAAGATATTCGATGTCTTGGGATGCACAGAGAAACAGAAGGTTCCATTCGCCACCTTTATGTTCCGTGGCGAAGGCGGACTCTTGGTGGAGTCTCATGAGGCGTACCCATCCAAATTTCGCCAAGATGTCTTGGGAGACGTTTGAAACTATTTAATGACAAATAATTTCACGAAAGTGTTCGTCATATGAAGGAAGTGGAGTTTATTAGATCGGAGCGAGAACAACATGACGGTGTCTCAAAGATGAGGCGAAATTTGCAGAGTTATCCGTGTTTGCACCTCATTTGGTGGAGAATGAGGAACGATGACGCGGATGTTTCGAGAGGTTTGAAACCCTAGATACGCCAAGATCTCATCTCTCATAAATTTTCTCTCTATTCAGGATGTTGTTAATGTGGCTCAATTGTTAGAGCGAGATAACGAGTACGGCCAACCGAGGTACCACAATCGATCATACCCTAGATAGTAGTCAACAAAACAACAATAATCGGTGGAGAAAGAAAAAGGCGACAAAATGGTAACCACTCTGGTGGTAATCATGGCCATGAAAATAGAAGAAACGAAGTCGAGGGGATTTTAAAAGAGGAGATTCAACAACAACCATGTGAAGACGACAAAGCACACAAAGAAGAATCGGGTTCCAAGGGAGGAGAACGACCACCGGGTCATATGCTATAAATGCGGGAAAGAGGGACATATCACCAAACCGTCCACAACAGTTCTGTATGCTATAATTGTGGAAAGGAAGGACATATCGCTTCGAGATTGCACGAAAGCGAAACCTAGTTCAATGGGACGGTGACTCAAAAGATCGGTCCCTGTAAAAGTCAAAGTCAATTGCCTCGGAAGAGCGTTTGTTGTGATCGGTCAAAATGCGAGGAACCCAAATGAGGTGATCACGGGTAAGCTATTTATAAATTCTTGTGAAGTTTATACTTTACTAGATACTAGGGTGCTACCCATTCATTTATCTCTCCGCTTGTGCTCAACGCTTAAACTTGACTCGGAGAAATTAGACTTTGACCTATCTCGTGGAAACTCCGTTAGAGAAACTTTCATCACATCCACCGCTTATAAATCTTGTCTAATCCATGTTGGCACCCTTTATCTTACCCGCCGACCTTATCTCTTTAAAGATACTTGCTTTTGATGTGATTTTAGGGATTGATTGGTTAACTACTCATCATGCCAAAATTGATTGTTTTCAGAAGGTTGTTAGCTTTCATATTCCTAAACAACCCGTTGTTCAATTCAAGCAACTAAACCATTAAAATCAATCACCGCTATATCTAATCATAAAGCTATTCGCTTATTAAAAAGCGGATGTCAAGTTTTCTTAGCCCATGTTATGGATTTGAATAAAGACACGCCAAAATTGAATAATATTCTGTTTGTTATTAACTTTCCGACGATTTCAAGAACTTCCCTGGCCTACCCCGAACGTGAAGTTGAATTCTTTATTGACCTTGAACCCGTACAAAGCCCATTTCTAAAACCCCATATCGAATGGCTCCTATTGAACTTCAGAGTTAAAGGTCCAACTACAGGAGTTGTTGGACATTGGTTTCATTCATCCTAGTACATCTCCTTGGGGTGCTTCGCTTTTATTGTAAAGAAGAAAGACGGAGTATGCGACTTTGTATTGACTATCGGGAATTGAACCATGTCACTATCAAGAATAGGTATCCTCTACCTCGTATTGATGACTTGTTTGACCAACCAGCAAGGAGCACAATTCTTTTCAAAATCGATCTTCGCTTCGGATATCATCAAATGAAGATTAGAACCGAGGATATTCCAAAGACGCCTTTAGAACTTCAGACGGGCATTATGAATTCTTAGTTATGTCTTTGATTGGCTAATGCTCCTGCGGCTTTCATGGATATGATGAACCGAGTATTCAAAGAGTATTTGGATCACCGTTGTTGTTTTTATTGATGACATCCTCATATATTCCAAAAGCCGTGAAGATCATGAGCACCATTTGAAGCTGGTACTCCAAAGGCTTCGTGAAAACAAGCTTTATGCCAAGTTAAAGAAATGCGAGTTCTGGCTTGAGGAAGTAGCATTTCTTGGGCATGTGGTGTCAAAACATGGAGTATCTGTTGACCCGGCGAAGATTGAAGTAATACAAAGTTGGGAGCAACCGAAGTCGGTGACTGAAGTACGTAGCTTTTTGGGCTTAGCTGGTTATTATCGGAGATTCGTGGAAGGGTTTTCTCGAATTGCTACTCCGTTAACTCATCTAACTCGGAAGGATACAAAATTCGTTTGGAGCGAAGAGTGCGAGAAGAGTTTCCAAGAGCTTAAAATGAGACTTATTTCGGCACCTGTTCTAACAATACCATCTGGTTCGGATGGATTTGTTATCTACAGCGATGCTTCGGGCAAAGGGTTAGGATGTGTTCTCATGCAACGTGGGAAAGTCATAGCCTATGCCTCGCGACAACTTAAAGAATATGAGAGGAATTATCCTACTCATGATCTAGAGTTAGCGTGTAATCGTTTTCGCATCTTAAAGATCCGAGGCACTATCTATATGGAGAGAAAGTGGAGATATATTCGCACCATAAAAGCCTTAAATATTTCTTCACTCAAAAAGAACTTAACATGCTGGCAATGACGTTGGCTCGAGAAAGCTATTGAAAGACTACGACCACACTATTCAATACCATCCCGGAAAAGCGAACGTGGTAGTGACGCGTTGAGTAGAAGATCATATGCGTGAACGAAAGCGATGATGTCAAATATACGCATAGAGCCAACTTTAATAGAAAAAGTTAAGGTTGCTCAAGCCACCGACCCGGAGCTGATGCATATGAAGAAGAAAGTACAAGAAGGAGCTATTCCGGAAGCGAGAATTGATGAAGAAGGAATACTTCGAGTCCACTCCAGACTTTGTGTTCCTAACGATTCTGATTTGAAGTACAAGATTATGATGGAGGCACACAATACACCATTTGCAATCCATCCGGGAAGCACTAAAATATATCGTGATCTTCGACATACATTTTGGTGGAACAATATGAAGAAAGAGATTGCAAAGTTTATCTCAACATGTTTAACTTGTCAACGTGTAAAGGCGGAGCATCAAGTGCCTAAGGGACCATTGCAACCACTTGAGATTCCGAAATGGAAGTGGGAACACATTACCATGGATTTCGTTACACGGACTTCCCACGGCTTCTCAAGGCATAAATGCTATTTGGGTTATTGTTGATAGATTAACCAAGTCCGCTCATTTCTTGCCGACACGAGACTTATTCCCTTGAACGTCTTGCTCAAATGTACGTAAATGAGATTGTGAGATTGCATGGCATGCCAAGATCCATAGTTTTGGATCGTGACCCAAGATTCACTTCAAGATTTTGGGTTAGCTTGCAAAAAGCTATGGGTACGGATTTAAGATTCGATTCAGCATACCATCCTCAAACAGACGGACAATCGAGAGGACTATTCAAACTCTTGAAGATTTATTAAGACTCGTGTCCTAGACTTCAAGGCGCTTGGGATAAGTATTTACCATTGGTGGAATTCTCCTATAACAACAGCTATCGTGCAAGTATAGGTGTGGCCCCATTCAAGCATTATATGGACGAAAGTGTCGCTTCCAATATGTTGGGATGAGGTGGGTGAAGCAACATTGTTGGGACCCGAGTTAAGTGCGATATGACTCACCGAAAAGATCCAAATGATTCGACAACGATATACAAAACCAAGCACAAGATCGACAAAAAGAGTTATGCGGATCTTCATCGAAAGGATGTGGAATTTAGTATAGGGGATCATGTATTGTTGCGTGTTGCCCCATGGAAGGGAGTTACAAGATTCGGGGAAGAGGAAAGCTCAATCCACGATTTATTGGTCCATTTCAAATTCTTGACCGAGTAGGAAATGTAGCCTATAGACTGCTGTTACCTCCAAGTATGTCTCGTGTTCATAATGTGTTTCACATATCCATGTTTCAGTAAATATGTGAAAGACCCGAATCACGCTATTGAGTTAGAACCCGGACGAGATAGTCAAGACTTAACGTATGAGGAAGTACCACAAGATCTTGGATAGGAAGGAGCATGTCCCTACGACGAAGGTCATACCACAAGTTAAAGTCTTGTGGAGAAACCATGCTATAGAGGAAATGACCGGGAGTTGGAAACGGAAATGAAAAACGAGGTATCCTCATCTTTTCAAACACACCAGTATCGTCACGTCAATTTCGAGGACGAAATTTCATAAGGAGGGAGGTTGTAAGACCCCAAATAATTAATAAATGAAATTTAATTTCCTCTAATTATTATTTTGAAATAGTAAGGGTTGATGTGATTAGTGTGGATAATTACGGGTAAAATACGCAAATATTTCAAAATATGCAAGTGGTTATAAAATATTCATTGTTGTTTGAATATTCGTTTGGTCGTGGAATATTCGCATCGCTGTCGGGGAATATTCGTATTTACCCACAGCGACCATGTGTGGGCCCCCATAACGAAAAGTGATTGGAGGAAGAAAATGACAAATATAAGTTGTTTAAAAATAATTGGCGTAGTTATTACTGCTTTACATCATTGGAATACCCGTGGTTAAAACACACGAATACGCCGTTGTTGAGCGGAAGACACGGTATTGCACCAATTATTGACTCTTACGTAAGAAGGCACTACTCAATAATGGTTACGATAATTACTGCTCAAAGGTTTTTATTTTATTGATTCAATAATTGTCGCGTTGATATTTTATATTCTTCATTGTTTTAATAATTGTCATTACACAAGATTTTTCATTGTCGAAAACAATAATTCATATTATCCTAATAATATTATTAGATAACATTATTGGCAATGTCTAGAAAGTTCGCATCTAAGGAGAGGTTTGGTCACCTAATTGCGCCGCTAGTAAGGAGAAATTCTTATTGGAAAGCCCCTCTTTCCCTGAACCGCTGTCATTCAATATTGTGATTCTCAGAATATTATTTGTGAATAATTAATTATTGATTCATATGATGAGGAAAATATTGATTTTATATGGATATAGATGGAGAAAATTTTTATAGTGACAATTGTTGAAAATTAATATTTTATCTTTTTCCGATAAAATAATTCATTTAAATATATTATTTTAATAATATATTAACGATGATATTTTTACGATGAATGTGGGATATATGAGTATATGTGGAGGAGGAGTATTTTTGTTACCAAAATGTTTAAAACATGTTAAACATGTCGGTGGGACCCCATTTATTATTCAAATTTGATTATAGCACGTAAAATTTCCCATTTGTGGATTTCGGCCAATTTCATTTGGAATTTGGAAAAACTTTCTTCTCGCAAAGTTGTAGAGAATTGAATTTCCTATAAAAATTCGAGATTCAATTTTCTGATAAAAGGGCTATTTATTATGAATTATTGAAGTTTTGAGTTCAAATAATTGATTTTGGAAGTTTTAAATATTTATATTAACAAAAACGTTTTTTACATTTGCAAGCCTCATTAATCACATGTTAAGTTGTTGAAATCGTAAGTCTAGTGGGCGTATGGAAAATTTTAATATATATTAATATTATATTAAATTTTCTCGCTTTGGTGTTCTAAGCAATTTCCTATAAATAGTGCTTAGGTTAGAATTGAAAATCACACCGAAATCAAGTTTTCTCTCTCTATATTATCGGTTTATTCTTGTGAGTATTTTGAGTATACTTTGAGTATTGCTATACTGGTGAAAGTTCAAGATATAGTCTATATCCAAAGATTCCAGCTTAAATCTTGATCTTTCGAGGTAAGGGATATTTTTTTTTTTTCGTAATGATATTATTTCTTCAATATCATTATCTTTGAAATATTGATCTGAAGTTTTATCAAATTTGGAACGTTTGGTGCTCTGAGTTTACTATTCACGATACTCACGACTATTCACGAATCATTTAAGACTATTCATCGAAAAATGAAAATTTTTCTTTTCGTCCAAAATATCTATTGTGGATACTAGCTTTGATTGTATCCATGTTTTGATCATTCTTGAATTTTACACCACTATAATTATTTTTGAGGTATTTTTGGACGTGGATAAAACAAAGTACGAATCCTTAATCCTTAATCCTTGTCATTTTGTTTCACTGGATTCGTTTCTTTAAAAAAATATTTTTCATCATCCTCAGTCTTAAATGATGATATTATTGAATATCTTTGGCCTGTAGTGCAAAGATGAATGATTTATGATGAATATCTTTGGCCCGTAGTGCAAAGATGAATGATTTCTGATGAATATCTTTGGCCTGTAGTGCAAAGATGAATGATTTCTGATGAATATCTTTGGCCCGTAGTGCAAAGATGAACAGGTGTTTAGATGAACATGACCAACTGGTGAATGTCCTTGGCCCTGTAGTGCAAGGATGAATATTTGATCTCAGATATATATTGATTGATGTTACAGGATAAAATAGACGATGAACTTTAAAATTCATACATAGAAGATAGTAGTTTGCATTCTCTACTTAACTCTTCTAATGAATTATTATTTCCACTGCGAATATTGATTTAAAACTTGTTGTCTATTGTATTCTATTATATTTTTCCCTGTTGAAGACTAACGATAATTTTTTTGTATATTATCTTAGTCAGAATATTCTTTACTAGGCTAGTCGAGCTCACCCTTTTCCTTTTTGTTCCATTTTTCTTCTCAGGAGGCGAGAATATAGTGAGTACGAGTCGGGGTATGGAATGAAAGTTCTAGGGAGAGTTGTTTAGTAGTCCTCACCATTGTTGTAAAATAATGTACCAATAATTATGATGAGAATTTATTTGTATGTGGATATTGTCTAGATGGCAATATCTGTATTTAAACTCACAGTTTTACTATTGTAATAATAAAGTTGTAGTTGTTTCTGTACCGTGTATTGACAACTCGGAATGGGGGATGTAGACCTATTTTGGGGGTGTCACACTACTATTCACTTTTATTATCAGAGTTAGGGAACTCTGTATCTTTATAATTCGCCGAGATTCATCTTTGAATCTTACCGACACACTAACTCTATGTGAGTTAGATCTTATCCTATCACTGCGGTTATTAGTCTAAGGTAACTCTACCCTAGGTTTATAACCAACAGCTTTGATACCAATTGTAGCGCCCCCAAATTCTAGGTCATAAATCACCACGAATCTGGGTCACTAGTTCTAACTATTGCGGAATATATATACATAAATTATTTATACATTAAACATTATATGTAAGACCCCGAATTTTATGAAATAAAAGTATTCAATTTTCTTATAATTACTATTCAATAAATGGTTAAATTGATAAAAGTTTAAAGTTAAAGGTGATATATGTAAATATTTTAAATAAGCAAGTGGTTATAAAATAGTCATTGTTGTCGGGGAATATTCGTTTAGTCGTGGAATATTCTTTCTGTTGGGGAATATTCGCATTTACGGCAAAACCATTTTCTGGGCCCATAATGTAATAACTGCTTGATGAAGAAAAACGACAAATTTGAGTTTTATAAATAACAACAGAAGTTATTACTGCTTACAATTTTGGAATACCGTGGTTAAAATACGATGTCTACGATAGTTGCATAAACAAAGAGTAGACACTACAGTATCAAGATAGTATTTTTTCAATTATTGATTCTTACGTGAGAAGGCACTACTCAATAATTGTTACAGTAATTACTGTTCAATATTTTATTTTATTGAATCAATAATTGCTGCGTTGATATTTTATATTATTGTTGTTTCAATAATTGTCACTGCACAAGATTCCATTATCGGATCAATAATTCATATTATTTGAATAATATTATTAGATAGCATTATTGGCAATGTCTAGAAAGTTCTGTCAAGGAGAGGTTTGGTCACCTAATTGCACGCCAGTAAGGAGAAATCCTTATCGGAAAGCCCCCTCTTTCCTGGAAACTGCCTAGTTGTAATTATTATGATTCATGCATATTATTTATGAATAATTAATTATTGATTTATATGATAATGAAATATTTATTTGATGTGGATATAAATGATGGATTTATTTATGTGGTTATAAATGAAGGAATTAATGTTGAGGTATTTTATCGAGATTTTTTGTCGGATTGAGGTATTAAAAGATCAAATCGTGTTCTTACAACTTTTATTGTGTGAGTTATAATTTTTAATCGATCGTTGGATCGCTGAGATTTTTGGATATGTTATACATATATAAGTTGATTATATGTTCACAAATTTTGAACTGTTAAAAATGAACGAATGATTTGTTATGAATTTTAAGAGGTGACTGATTCGGAAATTAGGTTTATAAATGATTTTGGTGGAAAATTCTAGAAATGGGTGGGCCCCGCTTTTGGTTGTTGGGGAAGATGGCTGATTTTTGGTGGGTGGAATAGTAGCAGGTAAAGCCACTAGGTTAGAAGTCAAGTCTGCTTCGGCGTTCTAATATTTTCCTATAAATAGAGGGCTAAGTTAGAATTGAAAATCACACGAGAATTCATAAGTTTTCTCTCTTTTTCTCTCTAGATTATCAAGTGTATTTTGTGAGTGTTTAGATACTTGGTGAGTTGCTATTCATCAGTGCAAGTTTCCTTCAAATCATATATCCGATATCCATCCAAAGTCTTTGCTCTTTTGAGGTAAGGGATAGTAAGGGATTTTAAGGTTTGTTATGTTTTTCAGTTTCGTAATTTTTCTGACCTTAAAAAATTATGGAAAAATTTGAAATGATAATTTGATGAGTTTTCTTGATTGTATCCAAAAATGGCGATTTTTGGATGGATCGCTAATGTATAGATTATGAGTTATGAAGTTTATGAAAAAAGACTATTTTTAAAAGTAACCGCTTATAACTCCTTGTGGTTAACTCCAAAATTGATAAAAATTTTATTGGGAGTACAACTATATAATATCAGTGTACTCGGTGAATTTCAGAATTTTTGGATAAAAGTACAATTTATGATAAATGTCTAAATATTCGGCGGTTTTGGCCATATGAAAAATAGTAAATGAATTTTAAAAATTCTGAGAAAAATATATGTTCAATATGGGACTATATTCTACTAAATCTCAGAAAAGAAAATTTATTTGTACTGATTCGGTATTTTTCATGAAAATGTACTGAGTAAATGAATTAAATATGTTATGTGAAGTAAGAAAATTGGAAAATAGGATTTTATGGCTTGAGAATCCTATATGAGTTATATGCAGATTTTTTATGAGGGTTTTGGTTATTGGTGATGAAATCTTATGAGTTTGGAATTATAGGATGATTAAATGCATTATTTAGTAAAGTGTAAACAATTAAAATAAATTGTTTATAAGTTTAAGAAATGTTATTTCAATATCATTATACCGAAATATTGGTATGGATTTTATTGTGGAATTTTTATCTTTTTGTGTCGGGTTTACTATTCATGAGTTACTATTCACGAGATTACTATTCATGAGTTACTATTCACAAAGTTACTATTCATGGGTTACTATTCACGAGTTACTATTCATGAAAAAATTGGTTTCTTTTTTTAACCAAATTATAGTTGAGTTATAAATATTACTCTTGAGATTAAATCTATATGTTGATTATATTATTTTTATTATCATATATAACATTTTTATAACCCTAATGATGATATTAATTTCTCTTTGGCTTGAGTGTAAAGATGGGTAGATTATTGGTATGATCATGACTATGGGTTCTCTTTAGCCAGTAGTGCAAAGTTGAATTGTTGACTGGTATGATCATGACCATTGAATTTATAATTGAATATCTTTAGCTTAAGTGCAAAGGTGAAATAATCAACATGGTTATAATTATTGTTTATATAAATTCTGAAATGATTATATATTTCTTTGAGATATGAATATATTTGGCCTGTAGTGCAAATATGAATTGTTAAGGAATATCTTTGGCCTTTAGTGCAAAGATGAATTGTTGATGAATATCTTTGGCCCGTAGTGCAAAGATGACCTGTTGTTGAATATCTTTGGCATGTAGTGCAAAGATGGTTTGTTGATGAATATCTTTGGCCGTAGTGCAAAGATGAAATTGTTAGTATGATTATAAACTGGAACTGTGATTTGGTATAACCATGATCTTTGATGTTTCAGGTAAAGACATGTGATGAAAATTATCTTCGTCTTGGGTACGAAGAGGAATTTAGAATCACAATTATGATTATGAGATATTAATACGATTGTGGAAAGGAACTGTTGATTGTTGTTACAGGGATAAAATATTGTTGGTGGACTTTTAACATGGAGAAGATAATAGACTTTATTGTCTATTTGACTCTTCAAATGGATTGCTCGTTCCGCTGCAACTATAGTTGAAAATTTTTATCATCTACCATATGTTCTAAATCTCTGATTTATTACTGATGAAGGCTATTGATAATTTATTTATCTTTAGTCATGATATTCTTTACTGAGCTAGTTGTTCTCACCCTTTTGCATCACAATTCCTTTCAGGTAATAAGAGTGTTGCTGGGTCGAGCGGGGGTAACAAGGGAATAGAACAGTGGTCTCTAGCTGTGGAGTTCTCCCTAAATAGTATAGATAAGTGTGTTATATACATCTTTTAGTAGTTATATTTGGTGAATCATACAGGGTGAGGCAAACCCAACATTGGAAGGGTGTTTTGCCAGTATCATACAAGATGTCTAATGACATACAACCTCGTGTCATCATAAGATAAGGTTGTGCACATCCACTTACTGAGTATATTTACGATCACTACCTATATAATATTGGTGTTTGTTTGAAGTATAATTCTCAATTAGAGACAGTGGAGATAATGATATGTCAAGAGAAGACTCACCATTGGGAAGAATATGACAGTAATTTTCTCATTTTTCTTTGGAGTCTATTGGGTCAACCAAGGATAATTATGTGGCCATATGATATCTATCATAACCTAGAAACATGGTCTCCCATGTACGATGGTTTCCTTGAGCACTTCCCAAAGATTCTAATTTCTAAAACAGTTTTTGACTATACCTTTATGTAGGTATCACTGTGAGGTGTTATCCACTGATGGGACATTTGTCACATTACGGTTGGGACACAAGTCACAGTTGGTATATATTTGTATCCAAACTCACAGCATATGTGTTGTTGTATGTTGTACGACAATTGTTGTAATAAAGTTGTAGTTGTTTTCTGTACCATGTATTTGGCGACTCAGAATAGGTTGGGTGAAATGGACCTATTTTGGGGGCGTCACATTTGGTATCAGAGCTTAGGGATATGATCTCTGGCGGAGATCGGGGAATAGAACTAGGAGGGGAGAGATGAGTAAATCCTTCACTAGTGTGTCCTACCTAAGCTTATTTGTTGGTCAGTCATAATATCGGGATATTATGTGATATGTTAATTTGTTCAATTAACCCTTGTTTTGAAGCTGTATTCTAGAATGATATCTGAAATACAGGAGATGAGCAATGGAGAAATCATGATGACAGGGAAGATGGAATCTGAAATGAAAGCAAAGTAGTCTCAACTCTTTGAAATACAAGGTACGTAAATTTCAGGGACGAAATTTCATAAGGAGGGGAGATTGTAAGACCCCGAATTTTATGAAATAAAAGTATTCAATTTTCTTATAATTACTATTCAGTAAATGGTTAAATTGATAAAAGTTTAAAGTTAAAGGTGATATATATAAATATTTTAAATAAGAAAGTGGTTATAAAATACTCATTGTTGTCGGGGAATATTCATTTAGTCGTGGAATATTCTTTCTGTCGGGGAATATTAGTACCACGGCAAAATGCAGCCCATTTGTGGGCCCCATAATGTAATAATAAGCGCTTGGATGAAGAAAATGACAAATTTGAGTTTTTATAAATAACAGGCGTAGTTATTATTATTAACCTTTAATTTGGAATACACGTGGTTAAAATACGATGTCTACGCGAATTAGTTGATAGATGCACATGGTATTGCAAGATGTTTTTTTTCAATTATTGATTCTTACGTGAGAAGACACTACTCAATAATTGTTACAGTAATTACTGTTCAATATTTTATTTTATTAAATCAATAATTGTTGCGTTGATATTTTATATTATTATTGTTTCAATAATTGTCACTGCACAGTATCTCCATTATCAAATCAGTAATGCATATTATTTGAATAATATTATTAGATATCATTATTGGCAATGTCTAGAAACTTCTGTCAAGGAGAGGTTTGGCCACCTAATTGCGCGCCAGTAAGGAGAAATCTTTATCGAAAAGCCCCCTCTTTCTTGGGAACTGCCTGGTTGTCATTATTGTGATTCTGTAATATTATTTGTGATTAATTAATTATTGATTTATATGATAATGAAATATTTATTTGATGTGGATATAAATGATGGATTTATTTATGTGGTTATAAATGAAGGAATTAATGTTGAGGTATTTTATCAGTATTTTTTCCGATCGGAGGTATTAAAAGATCAAATCAGTGTTCTTACAGCTTTATTGTGTGAGTTATAATTTTTAATCTAACCGTTGGATCGTTGTGATTTTTGGATATGTTATACATATATAAGTTGAGTATATGTTCACAAATTTTGAACCGTTAAAAATGAACGAATGATTTGTTATGAATTTTAAGAGGTGACTGATTCGGAAATTAGGTTTATAAATGATTTTGGTGGAAAATTTTTGAAATGGGTGGGCCCCACTTTTGGTTGTTGGGGAAGATGAATAATTTTTGGTGGGTGGAATATAGCAGGTAAAGCCATCAGGTTACATGTCAAGTCTACTTTGGCGTGCTAACATTTTCCTATAAATAGAGGGCTAAGTTAGAATTGAAAATCACACCAGAATTCATAAGTTTTCTCTCTTTTTCTTTCTAGATTATCAAGTGTATTTTGTGAGTATTTAGATACTTGGTGAGTTGCTATTCATCAGTGCAAGTTTCCTTCAGCGTCATATCCGATATCCAGTCAGAAGTGCTGCTCTTTTGAGGTAAAGGATAGTAAGGGATTTTAAGGGTTGTTATGTTTTTCAGTTTCGTAATTTTTTTGACCTTCAAAAATTCTAGAAAAATTTAAAATGATAATTTGATGAGTTTTCTTGATTGTGTCCAAAAATGGCGATTTTTGGATGTATAGATTATGAGTTATGAAGTTTATGAGAAAAGACTATTTTTAAAAGTAACCGCTTATAACTCCTTGTGGTTAACTCCAAAATTGATGAAATTTTTATTGGAAGTACATTTATATAATATCAGTGTACTCGGTGAATTTCGAAATTTTTTGATAAAAGTACAATTTATGATAAATGTCTTAATATTCGGCGGTTTTGGCCATATGAAAAATAGTAAATGAATTTTAAAAATTCTGAGAAAAATATATGTTCAATATGGGACTATATTCTACTAAATCTCAAAAAAAAAAAATTTGTTTGTACTGATTCAGTATTTTTTTTATGAAAATGGACTAGTTATGAGCAATTGAATTAAATATATTATGTGAAGTAAGAAAATTAGAAAATAGGATTTTATGGCTTGAGAATCCTATATGAGGTATATACAGATTTTTTATGAGGGTTTTGGTTATTGGTGATGAAATCTTATGAGTTTGGAATTTTAGGATGATTAAATGCATTATTTAGTAAATTGTAAACAATTAAAATAAATTATTTATAAGTTTAAGAAATGTTATTTCAATATCATTATACCGAAATATTGGTATGAATTTTATTGTGGAATTTCTACCTTTTTGTGTTGGGTTTACTATTCACGAGTTACTATTCACGAGATTACTAGTCATGAGTTACTATTCACGAAGTTACTATTCATGGGTTACTATTCATGAGTTACTATTCATGACAAAATTGGTTTCTTTTTTTAACCAAATTATAGTTGAGTTATGAATATTACTCTTGAGATTAAATCTATATGTTGATTATATTATTTTTATTATCATATATAACATTTTTATAACCCTAATGATGATATTAATTTCTCTTTGACTTGAGTGTAAAGATGGGTAGATTATTAGTATGATCATGACTATGGGTTCTCTTTGCCGATAGTCTGAAGTTGAATTGTTGATCGTATGATCATGACCATTGAATTTATAATTGAATATCTTTAGCTTAAGTGCAAAGGTGAAATGATCAACATGGTTATAATTATTGTTTATATAAATTCTGAAATGATTATATATTTCTTTGAGATATGAATATATTTGGCCTATAGTGCAAATATAAACTGTTGATGAATATATTTGGCCTGTAGTGCAAATATGAACTGTTAAGGAATATCTTTGGCCTGTAGTGCAAAGATGAATTGTTGATGAATATCTTTGGCCCGTAGTGCAAAGATGATCTATTATTGAATATCTTTAGCCTATAGTGCAAAGATGGTCTGTTGATGAATATCTTTGGCCGTAGTGCAAAGATGAAATTGTTAGTATGATTATAAACAGGAGCTGTGATTTGGTATAACCATGATCTTTGATGTTTCAGGTAAAGACATGTGATGAAAATTATCTTCGTCCTGGGTACGAAGAGGAATTTAGAATCACAATTATGATTATGAGATATTCATACGATTGTGGAAAGGAACTGTTGATTGATGTTACAGGAATAAAATATTGTTAGTGGACTGTTAACATGGAGAAGATAATAGACTTTTTTGTCTATTTGACTCTTCTAATGGATTGCTCGTTCCGCTGCAACTATGGTTGAAATTTTTTATCATCTACCATATATTCTAAATCTCTGATTTATTACTGATGAAGGCTATTAATAATTTATTTATCTTTAGTCATGATATTCTTTACTGAGCTAGTTGTTCTCACCCTTTTGCATCACAATTCCTTTCAGGTAATAAGAGTGTTGCTGGGTCGAGCGGGGGTAACAAGGGAATAGAATGGTGGTCTCTAGCTGTGGAGTTCTCCCTAAACAGTATAGACAAGTGTATTGTATACATCTTTTAGTAGTTATATTTGGTGAATCATACAGGGTGAGGCAAACCCAACATTGGAAGGGTGTTTTGCCACTATCATACAAGATGTCTAATGACATACAACCTCGTGTCATCATAAGATAAGGTTGTGCACATCCACTTACTGAGTATATTTACGAGCACTACCTATATAATCTTGGTGTTTGTTTGAAGTATAATTCTCAATTAGAGATAGTGGAGATAATGATATGTCAAGAGAAGACTCACCATTGGGAATAATATGACAGTAATCTTCTCATTTTTCTTTGGGGTCTATTGGGTCAACCAAGGATAATTATGTGGCCATGTGATATCTATCATAACCTAGAAATATGGCCTCCCATGTACGAGGGTTTCCTTGAGCACTTCCCAAATATTCTAATTTCTAAAATAATTTTTGACTATACCTTTATGTAGGTATCACTGTGAGGTGTTATCCACTGATGGGACATTTGTCACATTACGGTTGGGACAAGAGTTATAGTTGGTATATATTTGTATCCAAACTCACAACATATGTGTTGTTGTATGTTGTACGACAATTGTTGTAATAAAGTTGTAGTTGTTTTCTGTACCATGTATTTGGTGACTCAGAATAGGTTGGGTGAAATGGACCTATTTTGGGGGCGTCAAATTATACACTATCCCCAAGGTCGAGTAACCATAACTTATACACAATTCATTATCTTATCTGACATATAAAGATATTATCATACATTACTATTACAAATCTAATCACACACAATAACTTTAAACTAGAACTATCTTTAACCTTTCCTTATATCCGACGCATTCACCTTAATCTGCAATGTTTATCATGATATAGCAAGGGTGAGCATAAGATTGCCCAGTAAGTTTAAGTTCAAAATTTTAACGATATATCATGATTGAAAGAGTCTGAATAATAAGCAGGCTATAATTCAACAATGTAGTTGTGAATTAGCACGAACAAAATTTTGACTGAACAAGTATTAAACATGAACCAATATATCTGAACCGAATGGTAATGAAGGTGATCAGCCTTTCACACCTGACTTATACATACAATATGTACAGAGTACAATTCTACATGGCAATCAGCAATGATTAACCGTAAGCATATCTGAATGGAACAACTCTTAGTAGAGTTAAGAAAAACTTGCATGTACCGTTGATTACCGTTATGCAATTTAATAAGCTTTGTCTGAACCTAATATTAATAATATCAATTTTCCAAGTTAGAAAAATATCATCACATTATAAAATAACCTAAACACATTACCACATAATCTTATTAGTCTATAATACATATAAGACTCGGTATCAAGTCAAACTATTGTAGTCTGAGTTGAATCCGACAAAATTCTAACATCCCGACGGTCTAGTCGGATAAATATCGAGTTTAAGTTCAATTAAATTCTGCCTAACACTTAACAATTATTTTAAATAATTGTATTATCAGTCAAAACATTTTTCATAAGCTCGTAAAAAATTTCAGATAATTATTATCATTTATCTTGATTTTTCAATCATTAAAATCGTATTTATCTAATTTAAATACCACAATATTCTAATATCATTAATATCTATTTATCATCAAATATTAATGAATACATGCAATAATATTATAATGTATTTATAATATCACAAAGTATTTTTAATACTTTAAAATCATACTTATATAATTTTTAGACCTTTAAATCCATTATCCGATAATTGCCATTAATATTAAATATTAATATTTTTCATGAAAAATATCAAAAGTTATATTTTATAACTTAAAATATTTTTATAATACTTAAATCATTTTTATATGATTTATAAATCATTAATTCTATTTTTATATAATTTATTTAATACATTTAGTAAATAAATTAATTACCATTAATATTAATTAATTAATGAAATTCATCACAAAATATTAAAAAGTCATCAAAAATAACTTAAAATATTGTCTTATACCATAATATAATTTTTATGATTTTTCATCTATTAAAATCATTTTTAAATATTTTATTTAATATTATAATTAAATAAATTAAATACCATTTATATTCCAAAAATATTAAATATTTATGAAATATACTCAAAATAATTAAAAACTATTTTTCGGACTTTAAAATAATTTTTCGAAATTTATTATGTATTTTTAATATAAAAACCATTTTATCTATTTATTAATTAATTTCCGAAAAATCAAAAATTCAAAATTAATAAAACCGTCGCTAAAGGACCCTATAGTGACAGAACCGTCGCTATAGGTGTTCTTGAGCTACCCAGAATCTTCAAAGTCAGTTATAAGGTTGCTAGGTTTGACCAAGGTTTAACCTATGATCTAGTTGCTTTCTGGGCTACCAAATGTGTTAATAATGTAGCATAAGTGTAACACTATAATTACCAATCAACATCATGGCCAAAACATATTACAACAGAAAGATCAAAGATTCAGAAAGTCTTGTCAGACGTGTTCTTGAGTTTCTGGGGTTGCCCAGAAACTCAAGCAGTTACAAGGGGCTACTTTCGATCCTTATAACTTGCATTCCAGATCTTATTTGTGTGATGTAAAGATTCAAAATTGTAGTCGAGATGTCAAAGGACAACTCTATAACAACATGGTAACCTAACAACATTACCAACTCAAGATTTGAGTCGGTCAAAGTACGGGTCAGCCACTGTTCTTCACATTTCTGGGTTATCCAGATTTCGTCAAAAACAGTTGGTCAATGCTACTTTGACCAAGTATAATTTTGATTCTATGTATGTGACGCCCCCAAAATAGGAATACATCACCTATTCTGAGTCACCAAATACATGGTACAAAATACAAATACAATCTTAAATATACAACATGAGCTGTGAGTTTGAATACAAATATTGTTTACTAGAAAGTATACAAACTTAAAAGGAGTCCTCATTACTATTATTATCACACTATTTTACAGAATAGTGAGGACTACTAATGCAAACATCTAGGACCATCACTCTGTTCCCCGACTAGTCCCAGCTACGTTCTCATTTCCTGAAGAGAACAGTGAAAGAAAGGGTGAGCTCAACTAGCCCAGTAAGAAATATTATGACTAAGATAATGCATAATAAATTATCATTAGCCTTCAACATTATAACAACTGATAGAATATAATAGACAACAAGTTTTAGATCAAAAACTGCAGCGGAATAAACAATCTATTAGAAGAGTCAAGTAAAATATAAAATCTACTATCTTCTATGATTTAAAAAGTTTTTCACCAACTTTATCACGAGACTCGCAATAAATAATCCACATCATTAACTCATCCCCACTTTTCTACGAGCCAAGGATATTTTTAGTATCACGACCATGAATTATCCATGCACTACAGGCCAAAGATAATCGTGTTTTCATCAACGGTCCTGATCATGCCATAAAACAGTTAATCTTTGCACCCTTGTCCGAAGAGAGTCCATAGCCATAATCATACCAAAAACTGTCCATCAATGCACTACGGGCCAATGAAGACTTTTACCACATCATTTGTAACATTACAATCATGATTACACCGAATAATCCCTTGTCATAATCATACCAAGTCCATCTATGCACTACAGGCCACAGATGACTTTTAACAAAATATAAACATGAGGATGATGACAATGATATAAGAATTCAATAAAACAAGTTCAAAAATTAATTTATCCAAGAACTAATAATGTTCAAATTGTCAACATGATACTGCTTTGTAGAGTAAAATTCAAGAATGCTCAGAAGAATATTTCCATGAAAAGATACTGGATGAAGCGCAAATATCAAGGATATTCCACTAATTTCATGGATTATAGAAGTCAAAACTTTAACCAACTTAGTATAATAAAGAATGGAATAACAAAAGAAATCACCATGCATGCGATAGATCGCATACGGTGAGTTATTCCAACGTAATAATTAATAATCGGAATCGAGTCCGCCAAAAACGCCTGCATGTGATATTCCAACGGAATAATAAAAAGACGGAATCAGTCCCACGTAAAAACGCATAGACATGATATTCCAATGTAATAATAAAGATTTAAACCAAAAAGCGGCGTAGAATGCATGATGAGATATTCCAATGTATAATAAAGATTTTAACCCGGTCCCACGTGAAACGCATGAATATGATATTCCAACAGAAATAATAAGGAATGGAATAATAGAAGAATTTCACCAAGTATGCGGCACTTCGCATAGACAGTTATTCCAACATAATAACAAAGAATGGAATAACAGAAGTTCTCTTCATGAAGACGAAAGAAAGAAATAATACTCCTTTCGAATACAACAAATAATATTCCCTACCTTAAAAAAAAACTAGATACTGGAATAGTGAGGTATCAGACTTCTCTTCTTCTTTCTCTCTATAATTTCTCTCTATAATAATTGCTCTAAAGCTTTTATGAATTGGTGAGGAATGAAAGAAGAATGAGCTTCTATTTATAGGAAAATATAGTTTCGATAATTGCACGTTTTGGGGCTCGAAAAATTACAGTACAATAACCTCCAACTTTCCCTTTATTTTTAATTTAGTCATGGAAGTATTATCAAACTTGTACCACCTCCCTAATAGTAAATAATGTGAATCAATAGTAAATCATGTGACTCAATAGTTCTAATCATGTGATAAAAACAATTACAGTATAGTACCTCCATCTATACTTCCATTTTTAACTTAGTCATGCAAGTATTATCAATTTTGCACCAACTCCCCTAATAGTACAAGAATGTGATTCAATAGTACACATATGTGAACAAATAGTTATATAAGCATGTGAATTAGTAGCAATTAATTGCTCATTTATTCGATAAATTACCCGATTTATCAATATAATCCCCAGACATCAATTATCATCGGAATAGATGTCGATTTTCACTAACACAAACAATTCCAACATAATGAAACTATTTTTATCAACAATATAAATTTTGAAATTTCAAAGTTTGACTTTTCTCCAAAAAGTCAACTGTTGACTTTTTGACCAAATAGTGAATCCCGAAAATTTTTGTGTTTATAGATTATTTTTACTAATTTCATCGTTCCGGACTCAAATATCACGTCCGCGTCTCCAAATTCAACTCCTAACACAACTTCAATTTTAATAGCATTCATCATTAATTTTATAACTCACAATATTTAACAACCTGTGTCGCTCCTGGAAAGAGGGGCTTTAGATAAGATTTCTCCTTATTGGCACGCAATTAGGTGACCAAACCTCTCCTCGATGAACTTCTAGTCATTGTCAATATTGCAAATAATAATATGAATAACTTTGTCCTCTCAATTATTGATTTAATAATATAACATATTATGCAGGATGATAATGTGACAATAATTGATTTAAAAATTTGAGAGAAATGATGCAGCAATTACTGTAGCAATAATTGAGTATAACTGAGTGACTTCTCACGTAAGCATCAATAATCAATATCGTGTGCTACTATGCAACTACGCGTATTACTGTACTTTTACTACCGAGTAGTTCAACAGTTTTAACGGTAACACTTCCGCCCTTATTTTTATAAAAGATAATTACGTAGCTTTCTAACTACGACAATAATACTTCCGTTAGGGGTCCACCAATGATTGTGTCGTCGTACGAATATTTCTGACAAAAAGAATATTCCCCGACCAATCGAATATTTTATAACAACTTGCACTTTGAAAAATTTATAAATACTACCCACAACTATAACAATATATCAATTCCACACCATAATATTAAAAAAAATATTTCGATAAATTTAAATCTTTATTCATAAAATCTGGGGTTTCACAATCTCCCCTACTTATGAGATTTCGCCCTCGAAATTTACGTACGCACTTGATATGCCAAAGAGGTGAGGATACCTTGACTTCATTTCAGATTCTAACTCTTGAGGTATAACCTTTGAGTGTTGAATACGATCCTTCTTATCCAAGATTTTAACACGTATCTCCTCATACGTTAAATCTTCTGCTATATCGTCTAGTTCTAATTTAATAATATGGTTCAGGTCATTCACATATTTACGTAACATCGATACGTGAAAAACGTTATGAACACGCGACATACTTAGCGGTAAAACGAGTCTATAGGCCACAGTTCCTACTCGATCGAGGATTTCAAATGGGCCAATTAAATCGATGGTTGAGATTTCCTCTCTTCGTAGATTCTTGCTTTTAGAATAACGCCCTCTTGAACCTTCTTCATTCATCAGCTCCGGGTGTGTACCTTGAGCGGATTTAACTTTATCGATTAAAGTCAATTCTAATCGTATATTAGTTATCTTCACGTGAGTTCCTAGAGTCTTTAACTCTATCTTCATCATTTGTAAGTCGTACGAAATGGGTCTTTGTGTTAACAACATCGCACTCGTAAACGCATACGATCTTCTACTCAACGCGTCAGCTACCACGTTCGCTTTCCCAGGATGGTATTGAATGGTACGATCGTAATCTTCAACAGCTCGAGCCAACGTCTTTGGCGCATGTTACGTTCATTTTAGTTGAACAAATATTTGAGGGTTTTAGAAATGGGTTTTGTACTAGGGTCAATACAAAATTTGATTTCACGCTATAGGGGTAAGCTAAGAAGTCTTTAAGAATACGTAAGGAAATTTATTAACAATAGAATATCATTCAAAACTGTGACTCTCATCCAAGACTTGGGTAACATGTCACATTAATACCTATCAACTTGCCATCGTCATTCACAACGTCGCCTATAGAAAGTCTGGCTTCGGTGCATTCCACACAAGGAAGTCAACAACGAAAGGACCGGAGCTCTTTACTTATGGCTTGATATGACCATGATTGACTTTAGTGATTTGGTTGCTTGAATTCGCATAATAGGTTGGTTAGGAATATGAAAGCTAACAACCTTACGAAAAGCATGATGAGTAGTTAACCAATCGATTCCTAAAATCACATCAAAGGCAAGTATTTTCAAAGAGATACGATTGACAGGTAATGTGAAAGTGTTGATTTGAACAAGATTTATAAATAGTGGAGGTAATGAAGGTTTTTTCCCAGCTGAGTTTCAACAGATAAATTAAAATCTAACTTCTCCGGAGTTAAATTCAAATATTGAACACAACTAGGTGAAATAAAAGAGTGAGTAGAACCGGTATCTAACACGGTATAGACTTCGCAAGAGTTTATGACTAACATACTCGTGATAATTTTATTCAGGTTCCTCGTCACGAATAAAAATGCTCTCTTAAACTACCAGCTTTGGCTTGTCTGGGACATCCTTTGGCATCACTATCCCAGCTGGAATTGACTTCACCATACGATAAAATCGAGCTAGGTGACCTTCTCTTTCGCAATTAAAACACGCTTGATTGTCACAGAAATTTTGACGGATGTGTCCCTCCGTCCAAGATTTGAAACATCTGACCGGTGTTCGTTCTTCTTCCTTTGAAATGGGTGCTGGTGCCGACGTCTTCACGTCATTGTTGAACCTTCTTTTCTTGAAATGTCCATTCTTATTGTTTTGGCCATGATTACCATTGAAATGGTTACCATTCATGGCATGATAATTTCCCCCACGATGGTTATCATTGTTCCGATGGCCATTGCCACCGGTACGATTACTATCATGTTGTTGGTCGTTGCCTTTTGGTTGTGCTGACTCGTTATCGCGTTCCAATAACTGAGCTCTATTCACAACATCTGAATATAAATAAAGTTTGTGAGAAATGAGGTATTGACGTATATTGGGTTTCAAACCTCTTAAAAATATTCGCGTCATTCGCTCCTCATTATCGACCAAATGGGATGCAAACCGAGACAACTCTGTAAACTTAGCCTCGTACTACGACACGGTCATATTATTTTGCTCCAGCTTGATGAACTCCACCTCCTTCATGTGACGAATACTTTCGGAAAGTACTTGTCGTTGAATGACTCTTGGAACTTCCCCAAGACATCTTGAGTCGCCGATGCAGGTGCGTTTACTGATTCTCACCAGTAATCTGCCTCTTCACGCAATATAAAGGTGGAAAAGGGAACCTTTTGCTCCTCTGAGCATCCCAAGACATCAAATATCTTGGTGATCTGCTTTAACCATGTCTCCGCCTTAAGTGGTTCTGGCTTTCCCAAAAAGTCCGGTGGTCCCAGCTCCTTGAACTGCTTAGCGGTGACCAACAGTGGGTTGCCATTGTTTCCTCCTGCATTATGAACAGGAGCCGCCTTTGCTCGATGTTGCATGAATTTTAAAAAGCTCCTAAACGCATTCGTCGTGCTCATTCAATTGATCGGTGTTGTTGTTTACGTGGAGGATTGTCGCCATCCTCGTTGTACATTGTCCCGATTATTGATCCATAGAGACTCAACGGTCTCCGTGTGCTCCATTGCTATTCTCAACATTCTTGGATGTCATTTTCAAATACTGCCACAAAACAAGGGTTAATTAACATATCACATATTATCCCTATACTCTGACCGACCAATTAAATATCAAATAAACTTAGGTAGGTCATACTAGCGAAGGAATTCCCTGTCTCTCCCCTCCTAGTTCTTATCTCACATCTCAGTCAGGGATCATATTCCTAAGCTTTGATACCAACTGTGACGCCCCCAAAACAGGAATACATCACCTATTCTGAGTCGCCAAATACATGGTACAGAATACAAATACAATCTTAAATATACAACATGAGCTGTGAGTTTGAATACAAATATTATTTACTAGAGAGTATACAAACTCAAAAGGAGTCCTCGTTACTATTATTATCACACTATTTCACAGAATAGTGAGGACTACTAATTCAAACATCTAGGACCATCACTCTGTTCCCCGACTAGTCCCAGCTACGTTCTCATTTCCTGAAGAGAACAGTTAAAGAAAAGGTGAGCTCAACTAGCCCAGTAAGAAAAATTATTACTAAGATAATGCAGAATAAATTATCATTAGCCTTCAACATTATAACAACTGATAGAATATAATAGACAACAAGTTTTAGATCAAAAACTGCATCAGAATAAACAATCCATTGGAAGAGTCAAGTAAAATATAAAATCTACTATCTTCTATGATTTAAAAAGTTTTTCACCAACTTTATCGCTGATACTCAGCTTAATAAATAATCCACATCATTAACGCATCCCTGCACTATAGGCCAATGATATTTTTAGTATCACGACCATGAATTATCCATGCACTACAGGCCAAAGATAATCATGTTTTCATCAACGATCTTGGTCATGCCATAAAACAATTCATCTTTGCACCCTTGGACGAAGAGAATCCATAGCCATAATCATACCAAAAACTGTCCATCAATGCACTACGGGCCAATGAGGACTTTTACCACATCATTTGTAACATTACGGTCCATGATTACAATCAATAATCCTCAGGTCATAATCATACCAAGTCCATCTATGCACTCTGAGGCCCACAAATGACTTTCAACAAAATATAAACATGAGGATGATGACAATGATATAAGAATTAAATAAAACAAATTCAAGAATTAATTTATCCAGGAACTAATAATGTCCAAATTGTCAACATGATACTGCTTTGTAGAGTAAAATTCAAGAATGCTCGTAAGAATATTTCCATGAAAAGATCTCGGATGAAGCGTAAATATCAAGGATATTCCACTAATTTCATGGATTATAGAAGTCGAAACTTTAACCAACTGAGTATAATAAAGAATGGCATAACAAAAGAAATCACCATGCATGCAATAGACCACACAGTGAAAAGTTATTCCAATGTAATAATAAATAACGAGAATCGGTCCGGCAGAAACGCATGCATGTGATATATTCCAATGTAATAATAAAGATTTTAATCGTCCCATAGAAAAACGCATGTATATGATATTCCAAATGAATAATAAAGACAAAACCAAAAGTGCGGCGTAGAACGCACGCATGTGATATTCCAATAGAATAATAAAGATTTTAACCCGGTCCCATGCG
This sequence comes from Panax ginseng, assembly GCA_020205605.1. Lineage (NCBI taxonomy): Eukaryota > Viridiplantae > Streptophyta > Magnoliopsida > Apiales > Araliaceae > Panax > Panax ginseng. The sequence continues at coordinate 28,428,467 of CM035146.1, read as the reverse complement.
TGAACGCATGAATGTGATATTCCAATGTAAATAATAAGGAATGGAATAATAGAAGAATTTCACCAAGTATGCGGCACTTGCATGATGCTTTATTCAACATAATAACAAAGAATGGAATAATGAAGTTCTCTTCATGAAGACGAAAAGAAAGAAATAATACTCCTTTCAATAATACAACAAATAATATTCCCTACCTTAAAAAAAAAAAAAACTAGATCTTTGAATAGTGAGGTATCGACTTCTCTTCTTCTTTCTCTCTATAATTTCTCTCTATAATAATTGCTCTAAAGCTTTTATGAATTGGTGAGGAATGAAAGAAGAATGAGCTTCTATTTATAGGAAAATATAGTTTCGATAATTTACACGTTTTGGGGCTCGAAAAATTACTGATAGACAATACCTCCAACTTTTCCTTTATTTTTAATTTAGTCATGGAAGTATTATCAAACTTGCACCACCTCCCTAATAGTAAATAATGTGAATCAATAGTAAATCATGTGACTCAATAGTTCTAATCATGTGATAAAAACAATTACAAAGATAAGTACCTCCATCTATACTTCCATTTTTAACTTAGTCATGCAAGTATTATCAATTTTGCACCAACTCCCCTAATAGTACAAGAATGTGATTCAATAGTACACATATGTGAACAAATAGTTATATAAGCATGTGAATTAGTAGCAATTAATTGCTCATTTATTCGATAAATTACCCGATTTATCAATATAATCCCCAGACATCAATTATCATCGGAATAGATGTCGATTTTCACTAACACAAACAATTCCAACATAATGAAACTATTTTTATCAACAATATAAATTTTGAAATTTCAAAGTTTGACTTTTCTCCAAAAAGTCAACTGTTGACTTTTTGACCAAATAGTGAATCCCGAAAATTTTTGTGTTTATAGATTATTTTTACTAATTTCATCGTTCCGGACTCAAATATCACGTCCGCGTCTCCAAATTCAACTCCGAACACAACTTCAATTTTAATAGCATTCATCATTAATTTTATAACTCACAATATTTAACAACCAGGTCGTTCCCAGGAAAGAGGGGGCTTTCCGATAAGGATTTCTCCTTATTGGCACGCAATTAGGTGACCAAACCTCTCCTTGACAGAACTTCTAGTCATTGTCAATATTGCAAATAATAATATGAATAACTTTGTCCTCTCAATTATTGATTTAATAATATAACATATTATGCAGATGATAATGTGACAATAATTGAATTAATAATATGAGAGATATGATGCAGCAATTACTGTAGCAATAATTGAGTATAACTGAGTGACTTCTCACGTAAGCATCAATAATCAATATCGTAGTGCTACTATATGCAACTACGCCATTCATCGTACTTTTACTACCGAGTAGTTCAACAGGTTTTAACGGTAACACTTCCGCCTTTATTTTTATAAAAGATAATTACGTGGAGCTTTTAACTACGACAATACTTCCGTTAGTAGGGTCCACTAATGATTGTGTCGTCGCATTTAATATTTCCGACAAAAAGAATATTCCCTGACCAATCGAATATTTTATAACAACTTGCATACTTTGAAAAATTTATAAATACTACCTACAACTATAACATTATATCAAATCCACACCATAATATTAAAAAAAATATTTTGATAAATTTAAATCTTTATTCATAAAATCTGGGGTTTCACAATGTACTTTCTGGGTGAGCTAATAGCTTTATTGTGTAGAACTTATACCAGACTACAAGTCCATTACACAAACATGGCCAAATCACTTGTCAGTAGCAAGATTAGAGGCCGTGAAAAGCTTGTCAGAATTTTTGGGTTTCTAGGTTGCCCAGAAAATTAATCCATGATCGGTCAACTAGGTTTGACCATTCATAACTCGAGATCTAGACATTATTTGGGCTTGATTCAAGTTCCAAATCACAGCCCTTACATCAAACTACAAGTCTATAACTTAAAACACAACAAACAATTAACATGCAAGGATCTATGAGCGCTGACATTAGGCTGTCAGAGCACAAATTAGGGTTCATAGTCAGTTTATAAAAACTTGATTTTCGTGCCTTTAGATGTTATAGAACCATGATCTATCAACCCAGATCACTTATTAACACCCTCTAACACAACTTTAAACAACAAATTATAACATCTAACATCAAATCTAAGGATTTCAAAATTTAGGGTTTATACCTACTTTTTGAGCTTGATCTTGATTCTGACTTTGATGTTTGTTCTTGGCAAGCTAAAGGCTGACATTGGTTTTGTTTCTCACTCAATTTCACTCTATAATTTCGGAGGGGAGAGAGAGAGAAGACTTGGCAATGTTGAAAATTAAAGTGAGCATTTTATCTCTCTCAATCTATATATAATATGATATGATGCAATATGGCTGATCATTTGATTAGTTGTTGGCTGATTAAAGGTTACTTTCTAGACCATGTGGCTAGCTAGAATTGGTCACCCACTCATTACTAGGGCTAGATCTACACTCCACCTTATTAAAATAATATAAAGGGCACTTTGGTCATTTGGTTTTTGCTTTTAGTGGCTAACTTGTCAAATGCTCCAACCCTTAGGGTTTAGGGTTTGGACAATTAGGGTTTAGGGTTTGAGCCCTTAGGGTTTTAAAAATAAATTTCTAGGATTTCCAATTTAAGTTTTCAAAATAGAAAATTAATTTTTCTATTATAATAAGAATTTTATAATTATATTCAAGCTTGCTAATTAAGATTTATATTTCCTTAATTAAATTTGCTAATTTAGCATTTAGGGTCATAATTGGTCAGTAGGGTTTATGACCCACTAATTAGGGTTTTACATAGAAAATAATCTTTCTAATTTAGAAATTAGGTTTCCTAATTTAGATTAGGGTTTCCTAATTACTTATATCTTGAAAATTAGGATTAATGTTTCCTAATTAACATTAAAATTATTAAACTAACAATTCGGTTTTCTAATAATCAATTAGGGCTATCCCTAATTAAATATAAAATTAATAACATAAAAATCTTACACTTATTTTTAAACTTTCCAATTAGGGTTTTAATATTCCGAATTAGGGTTTCGGCTTTCCGAAACTGAAACTAGGGTTTCTAGAACCGGTAATAGGGTTTCTTAACATTCGTTAGGGTTTTCTTATTGAACATCGTAGTTCTAAATTATTATTAGGGTTTGTGACTGATATACTTTATCTGGTCAACCCTTGACGCTTAACCACATAATTTGTATACACATATGACCATATACACGAATCTCATTAACATCAGAAACCTTTACCAAAAGTTTTTAAATTCACAAAATTTATTCCTAAAATGTTAAATACATACACTTATTTTCTCATAGGTTTTAATATTTAACCTTAATTCAATCTTTTAAGATTTTAATAAATATCTAAAATTTTGGAATATTAGATGTTTAATATATATATATATATATATATAATATTTTATTTTATTTCATTGCATAGTACTGCATAGTGTTGCATAGTGCAGTATAGTAAAATCAAAAAAAAAAATCATATGAATTCGCCGTCTGCACCCGTGAATCCTTTTCCTGAGCAATCCGTGATTTTCTAATTCAAATAGTATCTTTCCATTCTCCTATAAATAGTATGCTTAGTTTAGAATTGAAAATCACACCAGAATCAGAGAATTCTTCTTCTATAATATTGAGCGTATTTCTTTAGAGTTTAAGGAAGCTTTGAGTATAGAAAACATTCCAAGTTTTCTTCAAGAATATCACCGCTATACCATTCAGTACTCTCCTTTTAAGGTAAGGGATATTATTTTTGTTCAATATTCGTAAGAAATAATATTTTCTTTCATACTCTGTAGTATGTAAGTAATTTTATTTCGTTTCAGATTCTGAATTCTACACTCATTTGGTTAAGTATTGCTTCTATACTCCTTGAAATTAGTAGAATATCCTTAAAATTTGTGCTTCATCTAGTATTGTTTCACAAGGATATTTTTATGAACATTCTTGTTAAATTTTAATCTTTTCATATCGGGATACTATTCACGGGGTACTATTCACCCGAGGTACGATTCATGACAAAAATTGATTTATTTTCTGTCTAAATTATTTTGATACGTGAATATGATTCTTGAATTTTACTCCACAAAGTAGTTATCATGTTGACAATTTAGACATTCTTCAACTCTAGATAAATTGATTTATAAATCTTTAAAATTTATCCTTGCTCTTACTTAATTGAATTTTTATATCGTTGCCATCATCCTCATGCTTATATTGTTATGAAAGTCATCTTTGGCCCGTAATGTATAGATGGAGTGTTGATTGGTATGATTATGACTATGTATCAGTATAATCATAACCTGTAATGTTATAAATAATGTAGTAAAAGTCCTTAGTGGCCCGTAGTGCATTGATGGATAGTTGTTGGCATGATCATGACCACTGGTGATACTAACGAATATCTTTGGCCCGTGGTACATGGATAATTCGATGATGTGGATTATTTATTGAGCTATTTTACAGCGATAAAATATTGATGATGAACTTTTAAATCATAGAAGATAGTAGATATTATGCTCTACTTGACTCTTCTAATGGATTGCTTGTTCCGCTGCAGTTAAACTTGTTGTATATTGTATTCTACCAGTTTAACACTGTTGAAGGCTAACGATAATTTATTCTGCATTATCTTAGTCATAATATTCTTTACTGGGCTAGTTGAGCTCACCCTTTGCTTTCATTGTTCTCTTCAGGAAATGAGAATATAGCGGAGACTAGTCGGGGAATGGAGTAACGGTCCGAGATGGTGGCTATAGTAGTCCTCACTATTCTATGAAATAGTGTGATAATAAATGTAATGAGGACTCCATTTGAGTTTGGATATTCTCTACGAGATAATATTCGTGTTAAAACTCTCAGCTACATTTTGTCGTATTTTACACGACAGTTGTATAATTAAGTTTGTATTTGAATTTTGTACCATATATTTGACGACTCGGAATGGATTGTGTATACCTATTTTGGGGCGTCACACAATCATTTCAATGTGTTAGTTTTATCCGTTACAGTCCAGTTCATTTAATTGTGTTAGCTATTTCGTTCCATAATTCTTGTACTCTATATCCGTACTAGGCATTTGGCTCATGCTGTATTTTTCTTCGGGCAGGTAATCAGGGGGATTAAGGGTAAGTGTGACGAGAGCTTCCTTTTATCCAAATGGTTTTAGATATTTTGTTTAGGTTGTGATCCAAAGGTTTATTTGGAGTTGTAATAAATACTTTAGATTATGGTTTTAGCCCATTTAATATTTATTATGGTTTTATTGGTGGTATTTATCAGATTTTTGGACTATTCTTTTGTGGTTTGGAGCCTTGTTATAATTTCTTCAAATTTATTGTGTTTTAAGTTGTGACGCCCCCAAAATAGGTATACATCACCCATCTTGAGTCGTCTGATATCATACTATAAAAATCAAATACAAACTTCATTTATACAACTGTTGAACTGTCGTGCAGAGTACGACAACAGATAAGCTGTGAGTTTTAATACAAATGTATGTAACTCTCATGGTGCCTCGACCACAACCTTACAATGGTACTTTATATAAAAGTACAGTCAAAAACTTTTTTAGAAATTAAAATCTTTGGTAAGTGCTCAAGGAAACCTTCGTACATGGGAGGCCATGCGTTTAGGTTATGATAGATATCATATGTCCATAGAATTATCCTTGGTTGACCCAAAAGTCCCCAAAGAAAAATAAGAAGATTACTATCATCTTCTTTCCAATGGTGAGTCTTCTCTTGACATATAATTATCTCCGTTGTCTCCAAGTGGAAATTATATTTCAAATATACTCCAAGATCATATAGGAGTGCTCGTAGATATACTAAGCAAGTGGATGCACACAACCATGTCTTGTGATAACACGAGGTTGTATGTCATTAGACATCTTGTATGATAGTGGCAAAACACCCTTCAAAAGTTGGGTTCACCTCACCTTATTCGGTTCACCAAAATTAAATATCAAATGACGTATACAATATGACACACTTATCTAAAGTTCTCAACAAAAATTATTTCCATACTATTTAGGGAGAACTTCAACAGCTATGGACCACCGTTCTATTCCCCTGTTATCCCCGCTCGACCCAGCTACACTCTTATTACCTCAAAAGAAGACTGGATACTGGAATAGTGAGGTAGCAGACTTCTCTTCTTCTTTCTCTCTATAATAATTGCTCTATAACTTTAGTGAATTAGTGAGAAATGAAGGAAGAATGAGCTTTTATTTATAGGAAGATATAGTTTCGATAATTGCACATTTTGGGGCTCGAAATATTACAGTATAATACCTTCTTTTTCTTCATTTTTAATTTAGTCTTGCAAATATTATCAAACTTGCACCACCTCCCCTAATAGTAAATAATGTGAATTAATAGTTCATTCATGTGACACAATAGTATAATAATGTGAAAAAAATTAATTATAGTATAGTACCTTCATCTATACCTCCATTTTTAATTTAGTCATGTAAGTATTATCAATCCTGCACCAAATCCCCTAATAGTACAAGAATGTGAATTAATAGTACACAATGTGAATAAATAGTTATAATCATGTGAATTAATAGCAATTAATTGCTCATTTATCTGGTTAATTACTCGATTGGTCAATATAACCTCCACACATCAATTATTATCGAAATAAATGTCGATTTTCACTAACACTAATAATTCCAACACAATGGAACTATTTTTATCAAAAAATTTATTTTTGAAATTTTGAAGTTTGACTTTTTCCGAAAAAGTCAACTATTGACTTTTTGACCAAAAAGTCATCCCCGGAAAATTTTGTGTTTATAGTCTATTTTTACTAATTTCATCGTTCCAGACTCAAATATCACGTCCGCATCTCTAAATTCAACTCCGAACTCAAATTCGATTTTTAATAACATTCATCATTAATATTATAATTCATAATATTTAACAACCAGGTCGTTCCCAGGAAAGAAGGGGCTTTCCGATAAGGATTTCTCCTTATTGGCGCGCAATTAGATGACCAAACCTCTCCTTGGCAGAACTTCTAGACATTGTTAATAATATGAATAACTTTGTCGTCTCAATTATTGTTTTAATAATATAACATATTATGCAGATGATACTGTAATAATAATTGAATCAATAATATGAGAGATATGATGCAGAAATTATTGTAGCAATAATTGAGTATAACTGAGTGACTTCTCACGTAAGCATCAGTAACCAATACCGTGTGCTACTATGCAACCACAGCGATACATTTGTTTCTTTTACTCTGGATTATTTTATAACAACTTGTTTACTTTGAAAAGTTTTCAATTATGACCCTTAACTTTAAACTTTTATCAATTTAAGTATTTACCAAAATAAAAAAACTGAATACTTTTATTTCATAAAATTCGGGATCTCACATATGTAACCTCTCTTTCTTTTTTGGAAAGGGGGTGTTACAGATGCCAACTGGTTCTTGACAATTTCACTCTAAATCACGACAGATGATCAATAAATCACTTAAGAAAGGTAAGGCTATTTTGAATAGGAGATTGGGAATTCCATCCATTGCAATATGGTGGAAGAGTAAGGATCTTTTTCTTGCAAATTGACTTTGAAACATCAAAATCTCTAATTTTAGGACAGGGTTAGTAGGAATTTGCTCTTGGGTTTACGATATGTTTTGAGAAGATGATATAAGGTGTATTTTTATGGTTGATTTTGTTAAACTAATTAATCGAAAGCTGGTCAGAAGTTGGGTGGTCTTAGAGTTGTCAATTCATACTGGATCAATGAGGTAAAACGCTTCGTTGAGCATTTTGTTCTATTCTTGTTCATATAATCTTTAATTTGTGGTAATTACACTAGTTTCCTTAATGTTTGGATTCAACTTACAAGTACTTTGAGGTAATCTTGGTTGATCCTTCACATGCTACCATCCGAAATGACCCGAGGATCAACTGGATCAACAATCCTGTTCACAAGAACAAAGAGCTACGTGGGCTCACTTCAGCTGGAAAGAAATATATGGGTTTATGTGGAAAAGGTCACCTCAACCACAAGGCTCGGCCTTCCCGCAGGGCAACTTGGAAGAGGAACAACACCCTCTCCATCCACCGCTACCAATAATTATGTTAACTTTGCATGGTTTTTCCTACTTGCTTGTTTTGGTTTTTTTTGGAAGACATGTTGGGTTCTAAAGAGTTTTGTAATTTTGGTTTCTGAGATTTTTGAATCATATTCTCTATAAAATGATTCGTATTATAAAGGTACTAAAGTTATGGTATTTTGTTTGAGTTCTAAAGAGTTTTGTAATTTATGAGGTGTGAAAGACGATAGATGTGGTGACGATCGTGTTCATAAAAAGTCACTGATTCATCATGACTAGAAAAGTTTAAATTGAGGCAAATTGGTATGTTCCCTATTTGTTGATGCAGGTTGAATTTTCACGTTCCAAAAAAAGCTGAGATGATCCCTTCAGAATTTTTTTTAAAAAAATAAACAAATTCATGAGTTTTAATTACTTTAGATATTGAAAATTAATGTTGTTATAGTGGAATAATATTGAATAGTTATGTAATTGCAGGTGATGAATAATTATCCCATCAGTTTTAGTCAAACTTAATTCTCATTGCTTATGCATATACATGCTATATACATCCAAAATTTACTATTCATGGGATTGCTTATAATATTGTGTTCAGTATCTTCATGTCTACTTTAATATAACGGGGATGGAGTCAAAATTCTCTTCACAAATTTATTCAATTTCAACACGTTCCTAACTAATGTATACAAAATTCTTCTAGAGATTGCGCAGAGTATAAGCAAAGATGGAGCTTATATAATTGCACGTTTAGCCGAAATAAAAACAAACAATAAACATCAAATACCACACAAATATTTAAAGAGGAACAGAAAGCACAAACATACTTTTTGTAAATATCCTCCTAACTATAATCCAAAGAGAATTGATACAAATTAATATAACATTTATCCACACAATGGAGTTGCATAAGTGTGCCTCTAACAATGTAATTGTTCCTATTAATAACACTAAATGCTCTGCTTGCTTCTTGAAGGACAAGACGGTTGTAGTAGCAGTACTAGCAGCAACAAAGGAACTTAGACCATCACTGCTCATCAATCTTCTTTGTTTCGATCACAGGTTCTCTCGGAGAAGACTACCCAAATTGAAATAAATAACATGTATCAGAAATTTAGCAAGTGAATTGAAAAAAAGTACGAGTTGTGCACATTATTTATAGGTTATACATGGCCATGTGTGTATCTACAAGAATCATGCAACTGTGTTGTGCAAGTTCCAAGGGGACTATGAGTTTTATGTAATATTATACATTTTGATCATTTGATATATTATACAGAAAAAAGGAAAAAAAAAACCTGAATTCGAAAAGCCTTTCAGAGGCAACTTTTCCCATTACATCTATATGAAATTACAACTACCACCGCCGAAAATACTGTTTACCAAAATTTTAACTTAACACCATAAAAATCTACAACTCCAACAACGGAACCTAAAATAAATAAATAGTTACTTAAGATTTGTCATATTTATGTTGATTAGCTAACTGTACAAGCATAAGGAACCTCCAAAAAAGTTGCAAAATCCAACAAATTCTTTGTGCACTGTAAATGTGAAGAATAATGTTCTCCCAAATTGAGATAGACTAGCAAATATGTACTATAAACAATATTTGCCCATGATATAGTGATTTTTGAACTATAATGACATAGTTACTTAAAATTGTTCAAAAATAATTACTGTTAAAGGAAACATATACCCATGAATTTATAATTTTGAGTTGATGAGGTAAAAAGATTCAAAAGAACAAACGGAACGTTTGACAGATGAAACTTAAGAGTTCAGGCCTAAAGTAGCGCAAAATAAAATTATTGACAAACAAGAATTCAACACCGCAAATTATTCTTTCTGTTTAACTGATTATAGCTGATGCACATGACATATGTAAGCTATTAATTATACGAATATATAACCATACAACTATAATCCAAATATTGATATTATCAAGTTGCGCAGTGCACTCATATTTAAGTGAAATAACTGAAATTAAGAAAAATAACACCTACCAAATGAAAATCGAGTTTGACTACTAAAGAGGGGTCCAGAGTTCCATGAAATTGTTAAGCTTGTAGTTGTTGTAGTTGTAACAACCCGATATTTTCTATACAAATAAATTAAAAATTTTGCGTATAATTTTTTTTTTTTTATTTTAAATATGGGGAATATGTGCCAAGATAATGTGTATATGTATTTATGTGATAAATAAAAATATGAATAATTACAAATAATTTTATTTAAGAATTATTGATCATTATAAATTATATTCTTATCATAATTAATTTTATAGTAGAAATGTTTTATTAATTATTTTCCATGAAGATATAATCATATATTATTTATATAATATATGAAATGATTTTAGAATTATTATAATAATTATTTTATTATATGAATTTTGTTTAGATTATTAAGTTAATTATTTTTAACTTAATTAATAATGTTAAGTATGATGAGATAAATTAGATATGGAATCCAAACCCTAATTTTTGGATTTTGATCAAGCCATGAGAATAATAATATAATATTAATTATATTTTGATTTTTCGATCTTATAAATATGTCTTGTATATATGTGGATGAGATAAGGGTTGGTCAATTATGGTGTTATGTGACAAACCCTTGTATTACTGTGTGAAACTGTAATTATAAATTTTAGAAACTAATTTTATTTTATTTTAAACCCTAAATGAAAGCTTCGTAATGTAATTATACATTAGGTGAGACAATTAAATAACCTAAGGGTTATGGTAATAAGAAAAGGTTAGTATTTACTATGTATACTAACTTAAGTGGATAATCTTGTTATTTCAAGTGACTAATAATTTTAAGCCTATTTCTAGTAAACCTAATTAGGTTATGAGCTAAAGTCACATGTATAAATAATTAAATTTCATAAGATTGGGAATGGAAACCCTAAATAAACAATTTGGGTAACATATATTAAAATTGTTAGACTATGTACATTACATGGCCCAAAACAATTAAAGGAGATGCCCAAAACAAATAAAATGCAAACCATTACTTAGCCCACTTGATTAAGGGTATTTTAGACTTTTGATTAATCAAATTTGTGCATTAAAATAAAAGCAAAATGGAGGAGATAATGGAGCAAGTGGGACCGGCCACATTAGCCTTTTTAAGGCAAGATTATTAAGCTAATCAAGTTCCATAAGTAGAAATTTTACACACAAGGACAAGTGTGTCATGCTCCCATTGGTGGAAAGCTTAATTAGATCCCTTAATCACATGATTAGGCTTAATTGAAAGAGATAAGGTGAAGTCTTTTATCCATGGGACAACCAAAGTATGGGGGATAATAGTTTTATCACACATTCATTTGCTAGACATCTTTCATTTCTCTTATCATTCTTCTTCTTCTTTTTCTCCCAAGCTAGCAACATACAAGAGAGAAAAGAGAGAGAGGGTTCGGTTTTTAGTGAGAGAGAGAGAGAGAGGTGTGCTAGTTTGATTATGCACCCTAAGCTTATACTCTACTTTAGTAAATCAAGGAAGGTTGCCACTAAATCAAGGTATAACCTAATCTTCATCTTCTTCTTCTACTTTGTATAATAGATTGATTTGTTGGGGTTATGAACTGATACTCAAGATACCCTAGTTCTACATATCATCATGTATGGAACTAAGTATCTTGAGTGTTAGATCAAAGGTTTAGAGGAAGGAAATGAGCATATGTTCTCCAAGGGGTGAAACTCTTATTTTTCTTCCACTAAATCTTGTGTAACTCAAGTTTTACAACTTGGATTTATGATCCGTCAAAGGGGGGTGCTAGATACATGAGTTATCTAGTAAACCCAAGTGACAGAACACAAATCTAGCATGTATTGAAGCCATGGGGACTGTTTTCCCCAAAATAGTCCACATAGAAAGTTAAGTTTTCAAAACCCTAAAAAGCTACTGTCCCCATTTTTCGTAGGACTATTTCGGGCAGCTGCCAGTCCTTTAAAAATCTGACTAAAATCACAAAGGTACCTTGAGAAGTTATCTACGTGTAGGAAAAAGAACGGACACGTTTCGAGTTATAGGTTATGCGTAATGGCTTTTTTTGTAAAGGACTCCTAAATATTAATACCCGAATATCTCACAGTGTATACATGGGAAAAATCCAAAAATTTTACAGTAGGTTCATATATGTTATGAGAGCATACCATGATAATTTCAGAATTTTCTGAGCAAAACTCAATTTATGAAAAATGAAGCAAGATCCGAGTGTTTTGGGCATTTTAAAAATAGTAAATCATTTTCTAAAATTCCAGAAATATTTGGAGATCATTGTTGGGTCATATACTATCCAAGTCCAGAAAAGAGGAATTTTTGGAATCAGTTTGCTATTTTTCTTAAAAATGATGAAGTTATGAATATAAGGAAATAAATAGTTAAATGATGTCTTAAATAAGAAAAATATGATTTTAATGCTTAAATACTCCTAATATATAATATTATGACTGTTTTAGAGTATTTTGGTAATTTATAATAAGAAATATTATTTATGACCTTTTATGGATATTAAATAAGTGATTTTGTAAAGGGTGAACAATTAGAATAACTTATTTATTGATCAAATAAATTATTAAAATGTTATTATGATATTAATAATATTAGAATACGATATTGTTAAGTAAATAGAAATATTAAAATTAAATATTCATTAAAATATTTTAAATGATTAATAATATTATATTAAAGTATTAATCTTAGATTAAAATATTATTAAATGATTAATAATATTAAATTAAAGTAGTATTGGATGATTAAAATATTATTAAGTAAATAATAATATTCGAGATTAAATAAAATTATTAAAGAAATAAAATATTATTAAATGATTAATTATATTAGTAAATGAATAAAATATTAATACCATTGGTAAATGAATAAAAGTATTATAAGTAAGATATTATTAAAGTAATAATATTAATGCATGATTAAAATATTATTAAGAGGATTAATAATATTAGTAAAGTATTAAAATATTATTAAGATGTTAATAATATTAGTAAGCGAATAAAATTATTATTAGCGAACTAATAATACTAATAGTGAATTAAATATTATAAAGATTAATAATATTAAGTGAATTAAAAATATTTTAAGTCATACTTAATGACTTTTAATATTTTAAGAAATAGTACATTAATATTTTAATATTAATGGTAATTATTTAAAAATGATTTTAAATATTTTAAAAATCATTTAAGGGTAATATAAATGTTTTAAAAATATTTTGAGTTATTATAAATAACTTTAATATTTTGGCAACAGTTTCATTAATAGTTTAATAATAATTAAATGTTAATGATAATAGAATTATTTGATATTTGAATCATTTAATAATGATTTCGGTGTTTGAAAATTCATGATAAATTAATAAATGTTTATTAAGTCATTTAAAACAATATGAATGATACTTACGGATATTGAACGTTGGAATAGAGTCTTAGACTCGATAATTACCCGATAAAGCTATCGGTACAGTGACATGTTTCAGAAAGTGATCTGGACTTAGATATTTTGACTGTATTCATGTTTGTTTGTGATGCAATAACTATTGAACATGTGTGATAACGTGATTAGGTTATGTGTTGACTGCGAAATGCAGTACTATATGTTATAGTATAGTGTTCTAATCGAACGAATGATCTGATTAATGATAGGTCGTGATATAAGAGATAAAACTAAGTTGCATTTTATAAGCAGCGCATCAGGCAAGTATCCTACCTTTGCATTTTCTTTGTGCAATAGACATGAGTAAGAATGTTTCAGAATTATATTATTACTGTACAGATTATTAACCCTATATTATATACGCTCATTGATTATCAACATGTTAGTATATGGTAATTTAGATATATATTCTGTTCGATAATTTCTATAAATGGTTATACAAGTGTCCCTACTTAGATAATCATTGCATTTAACCACATGTTGATACACCTTTGTTAAATACTCGTATATATATGATGAATTATAGATTATTGTTGAACAAGATAAAACCTTATTATTATCCAACCGAATTGCTTTGGTTTGGAACCCCGACAAGTATGAACATCCCTTACACGGGAAAACTTTTTTTCACCCAAGGTAGATAGAGTGAACGATAACATCGTTCTTACAAGTATTGATTAATATAGGGTACAACGGGCTGATCATCCTCGTGCCCGTAAGTTATGACGGTTTACAGATGAAGTTCTGTTTAACCTTTTCGAAAATGAAAATAATGTTCATAGTATGTCCCCTTAACCCTATTTATAGTCAGTACGTAGTTTCAAAAATTTGAAAGAGGGTTGTTATGTTATTATTATCGGTTCAGATTACTTCACAACTATTGATTTATTGTAGAAGGGTAGTATAAAGAAAATATTTAAATTCTTTCAGCTTATATATATATATATAATTATTATTACTTGCTGGGCACTCAAATGCTCATCGTTGCTTAATTTAAATGTTTTCAGCTAAGTGTGAATAACCTGAAGGCTCTGCTATGAACAAGGGAAAGTGAAAGGTTGCTGAATGATTTCAATGTTATCTTATGTAATAGTTTAATATTATTAAGACAATGTTATATATTTATTATCATGTATTATAAGGAATGATTAAAGGTTACCACTACTACAAAACAGTAAATAGACAACGCGAAAAAAACGTTGTGGTTTCAGTCAGAAAAATGTCGTGGTTAAGGGTGTCATCTATTTGACACCCTTACACAACGTTTTTAAAACATTGTAGTTAAGCACATTACACAACGTTTTTTTAAAAAAATAAATTGTAGATTTGTTTTCCATAAATTAACAGATGCTTAAAAACGTTGTAGAATGTATGATTCCACAACGTTTTCTGGATAAAAATGTTGTAGTTTAATATATGAGACAACGTTTAGGCATATTTACACAACGTTTTTAAAATGTTCTAGATTAAAAAAAAGAAAAAAAATGTTGTGGTTCACCTAACACAACGTTTTTAAAATGTTGTAGATTAAAAAAAAAGAAAAAAAAAGTTGTGGTTCACCTACATTACCAATGCACCTGCAATATGCTAATGCCTGAAAGATTAGCATATTGTAGCCTGTAAGATTAAAAGAGTTATAAATTCAATCATTTATCAAAGATTCCAAGTAATCATTTATTCTCAAAGTAGTTGCATCCTTACATCTCTCATCTCTCTACATATTACAAAAAGAAGACAATATATACAAATGCTTATGGGGAGGTACAGGATGGATGAAAAGCCATTATACAACTGGAAGCATTCTTCTAGGTGCTAAAACTAAATTGCCATTGATTAATACCTGGACTCCAATCCTTTCAGCAACCTGCATCACAAAATGTAATGATTTTATTACTTGGTATTGTTATATTTTAAATTTGTGAGGCTTTAAACCATAACACACCCAGTGACAAATCATATGCATGGAAACCAAGTTAGTTAAAGTTGGCCAATACAATGTTGAAAGACATTACGTTGACATATCTGGCATGTTCCTTCTTTCTAAGATTTGCAAAAATAATGTATACTTTTATAAACAGTATACTAATGCAACAAAACAACAATACAGAACTTTGGAGCTACCAACAAGTAATAATAAAACTATGTAATAATCAATTGAACCGCTATAGCAGAAAACATGAGAAGATATGAAGATCGCAAAGCTACATAGAGAGGGGGAAAAAGTTAATTTACAAATTACCTCCTTGAAGGAATGGACATCAGTTCCCCAGAGCCAAGCATCACAACCTGCATCTCTTGCACCCGATATGTCATTCCTACGATCATCTCCTACATGAACATCATTCTCTGGTTTCAATTCCAATAACTCGCAAGCTCTTAGGAAAATCATGGGGTTTGGTTTCTCTGCTGCAACCTGAGAGAGGCCATGAAAATGTGAATACTCCAGAAAATACGCAAGTAAAACAACACACAAATTATCTCTTACTTCAGCTGACACTGCCACAACATCAAACCAGTGATCACAGTTCAAAGCTCACAACAGAGGTCTTAATCTCGTGTCAAAGTTTGAAACCTGATTTTTCGTTTCATAATATGTAGTGCTATTTTTTGTGTTCTTTTTTTGGGTAACTTTCCTCTCATTCATTTGTTATATAATGCATAGTGATTTATGTATGGGTAAATTCCAAGGTGAAAACAAGAATTCCATGTGGGTATGATATGAAATCGAAACAGGTAAATCCAAATTTCAAAAATGAAAATTTGGAAGTGTAGACCTTTGCAATCATTTTACTTCATATGTAAAAAACAACAATAATTAACAAGTATCGAATTCAAAGTAGAGAAAATACTTCATGTTTGATCATGTTAAACACCAGATAACTAACTATTAGATATATCTTTGATAAAATTTGGATCATCCTGACAAAACACAAGGATCCCAAACCCATATACTCTTCCACCAAATAGTACCTGATAAGGTATACAAGTTCTTCTATAAAAAAACAGGCCAAGAGTGGGACAAAACCGACCCAAAATTAAGAAAACTAGTTAACAACCATACAATTTAAATAGTCATCATCTTTTTCTAGTACTAATTTGCTCACTCTCATGGTAAAATTCTCTCAACCATTTTGTACAAAACACTACCTATATACATGCAAGAACCAACCACCTCTAGTATAAGTCTAATAAAATACCTTTCTAAGGACTTGAACTGGAAGCTTCTTGTTGCCTTAGTTCCCTCAGATAGCCCAAAAGGATTTCAGCCTACCAAAAAATCAACCAACACAATCAGAATTCAACAAAACCATAGAAACCAAATTTTAGGAGAGAACAAGCTATTTTTCAAATGCAAACAGAGACAAGAAAGTTAATAGCCACCATAATTGTTAATACACTTCAATTACTAGCTATTTGATAATATCGTGCAAGTGATAAAATTCTTTAATTTTTTTCTAAACCACTTTAAGTAGTAATTACATTAGTGAACCAGTTACTTAAACTCCAACGGTATTATTATAGGAAAAAGATGCTATTAAAACATATTACTAGTTTTTTAATGATAATTGGAAACTGATTTTACCCACAAGTTGAAACTAACAAAACCATGAAATCAATTTTTCATTTAAATATACCAAACTATCCACAACAGAGATGTTTTGCAATAAATATACCAAACTATCCACAGCAAAGATGGACAGGGAATCAAATTGAACAGATTTATATGCATGTTCAATCTTCTTATGTATGTTGTACTCTTGCAAAATGCCGATGATACCCGGTATAAAACAATATCATAAACCTCATGGAACATCTGTTTTCTCTTCTCACAGGATTAGCTCTGCTCTTTGCTAGCATGTCTACTCCAAGTTGAATCTGGAGTCCAGCTTAACGGAATCTACAAAGCATAACCAAATTTCAATAATGATAGCTAAGCAAGAAACAAAATACACCATGTGTCATATTTTGATTCATAAAAGATTTGTACTGTTTGGAGTCCATGATGATTAAATAAACCAAGAAATTACCATGAAATCAAATTAAGCACTCTGATTCATGATAGAGAAAGCCCATGGGGTTTGTAACCGGTTTGTAACCCATGGGGTTTCTATATTTATTTTTTTAAGTAGAATGATAAAATATATCATTACAATGCTCCAACTATACTAGAGAAAACCATTGTTAGGTCTTTCAACAACCTCAGCTTCTTCATCGTCCTTTCCCCACTAACATACCCAAAATCCCAAAATGATTCAACAATCAAATCTCATCAAAAATACACAAATTGCAAAAATAAACAAGAAAAAAATAAATTGATAAAAATGAACTCACGATGAGTGAACGGGCGATGTGGACTTGGCGAGGCTTCCATTGGTGGTGGCAGCGGAAGTTCCATTCTCCGATTGACTAGATGATTTCTTCACAGTCGTTGAATTACATTTCAATTCCTTTGCATTGGCGGCGTTTTTCCTTTTCGATGAGATCATGGATTTCGGGGTCCATTGTTAAGAGGGGGTGTTGCCCCATGTATTGACGGGATCCATGGCAGACTGAATACAGAGAGAGAGATCGATAATAGGGTTTTGGTTTTGTGAGCGTAAAAGAGTAGAAAAAGAATATAGCTACTCCGTTCTTTAATTCTAAGTTTTTTTTTTGCTCCGTGTTTTATTATATAGATAACATTTTTTCTAAAAAAATGTTATCTATTTAAAATCAAAAATTGCCCTTAAAAAATAGATAACGTTTTTTCATATGTATCTACAATGTTTTGTTAAAAAAACGTTGTGAAAAAAAATACCACAATGTTTTTTATAAAAACGTTGTGAAAACATTGTGGTTTAAGTGTTGTCTATTTACTGTTTTGTAATAGTGTACGTACTTGGGAGCTAGACTCTAATAATTATGTAAATTAAGTTTAATATTTATATTATTGTTATTATTATTAGTATTATTCCGCTAATAGAAATGGTATCGTGAAGCACTGAATTCGGGTTTCAAGTACCTGAATTTGGGGGCTTTACAGGTTGGTATCAAAGCTTAGGGTTAGAAAGCTTAGGTGGGATAGACCTTAGGCTATAACCTTAGAACAGAGCGAAACATTGAAAATATAAAAACTCATATAGAGTTTATAAAGAGATGAATTGACTAAATTCATCGTCAAATAAAATAAAAGATAACTTATATAAAACTATTATTTGTTGTGTATATACTATATGCTAATCAGGATAATTTATGTGTGTAGATGTCTGGTGGAAAAAGGCTTGTTATATGCTTATAGCATGAAGAAGGATCAAATCCATACCCCGAGCTAATATCAAAGCCAATAGCTGAAATAGAGGCTCACAGTGAAAATAACTCAGACGACGTGGTTATTGTAGAAAATGTAGTACCAGATCCTTAGATGGTGGAGCTGACAAATAGTGATTCGGACACTAAAGTTGAAGCTGAACAAGCATCAACAGAGGTTCAGGATCTGAGGAATAAGGTTTCTTCTCTGGAAAAGCTATGGAAAATAGAAAAACTGTTAAATAGTCAACTGCGTCAGGCGTTAATAGAAACAATGGAAGAACAAGATAAGCTTAAAATCTAAATTGATCATATGGGAGCCACAAGCAACACATCGTGTGCAGCTCCGAGCAAGAAGGGGAAAAGAAAGATAGAAGACCATGACTTAGGAAAATCCGATAAGAAGAAAGGGAAAAGAATATGTTACGTTTGTGGCTATGAGGGACATACCACTCTGTATTGTCCCGACTACAAATCAGGAGCATGTTTTATCTGTGGGATAGAAGGTCATCAGGCGAGAGGTTTTCCAAGAAAAAGGCGTAGTGAATAGGTAGTTTAGGTTCTGTTGTGTAGGTCTGTTTAATGTTAAGTATGTCTATGTAATGTAATGTTCCCTACTTTTGGTATTAGTCAAGGCTGTAAATCCCGACTTTTGTAGTCACAAAGGGATGAATGATGTTTAAAGCAGTATGTGCTATGCTATGTAAAGTATTCGCTAAATGAATATGAATCTAATTTTGAGTAATGAAATGAGTTAATATACTAAACTTATACGATAAGATTTAGAATGTAAAGAATAATTTATGGTTTTACTTAACTTGGATAATGCCGCCAAGACGCCAAATTCAAAACCAAAGGGCGAAAGAGTCTCATCAATAACGTTGAGGACAACAACAAGCGAGACTGATGCAAAGACTTTGCAAATATGGTAGCACAAGCTATCACGATGAGGAATGCCATGCAGGAACCAAATGGACAACCAATTAGCCAACTTTAAAGATTTCAAGGCTGTGGGACCGCCCAAATTCAAAGGGACAATTGACCCTGTTGAAGCCCAGACTTGGGTTAAAGAGATTAAAAAAGCATTCATGGTAGCTAAGGTAGCTGAAGGGCAAAAGACCGCTTTTGCCACCTACATGATGAAGGGTGAGGTAAATTTTTGGTGGGAAGGAAGCGAATCAGGCAAGGGCGGGAGAGGGTGTTGTTACTTGGGATAGGTTTAAGACACTGTTCTTCGAAAAATATTTTTCATCAAGTATGTAGGCTAGGATAGAGGTAAAATTTTTAGAATTGAAGCAAGAGAATATGACGGTGTCTGAATACGCCGTTAAATTCAATGACTTGGCTAGGTTTGCTCTGCATCAAGTTGATACGGAGGCTAGGAAAGCTAGAAGGTTTGAGCTGGGATTAAAACCCTGGCTCTATAACAAGGTGGCGGTGTTGCAGATTCCTACATTTGCAGCACTCATGGAGAAAACTATTATAGCTGAGGAGGGGAGTGAGGCCATAAGCCTCTACAACAAAGAGAGGAAGAACAAGAGTAAGGTCGAAGGAACTGGGAAGGTGGAAGTTAATAGTAGGAGTAGCGGTGGTAGTAGCAAAAGGAAGGGAAACAATTTTAGAAGTGTGTAGGTAAAGCAGGAAGGAGTTAAGAAGCAAGCTGTACAGTGTGGAAACTATGGAAAGAACCATTCTGGGGAATGTTTGAAAGGGAAATTTGTATGTTATAAGTGCGGGCAGGAGGGCCATATCTCTCCCAACTGCCCCAATCCTAGGATGAACAATGTTTGTTTTCTATGCGGGTCGACCGAGCATAAGGTGAAGGATTGTCCGAAGAGGAGGACGGAGGCATGGAGTGTGAATACTGGAATGGGCAGCGGGACTTTGGCAATCATGAGACCTACGACATCGAGCAAGCCAACAAAATCAACAACAAGGGTCTACCACATGACGGTCCCGGATACCATAGCAGTTGGTGGTGCAATTCCAGGTATTATTCGTATAACTTTTATTTTCTTATACATGATTTTCATATATATATATATATATAGTAAACTATTTTATAAAGAAATTTTGAAGAAGGAATTTGAGTTCTTTTAGAAATCAAATTTCCATTTAATCCGATAGATAAGCTTTACGTGAATAGGTTAAAGATCAGTAAGATCATTTATGATCAAGATCTACTTGCAATGATTGTATATGCTACGTACACTTGTATGTGTAGGTTTTAAAACGGTGATTCCGGTGACGGAATCTTTATAAGGGAGGGTGAATGTAACAACCCGATATTTTTTATACAAATAAATTAGAAATTTTGTGTATAAAAGTTTTTTTATTTTAAATATGGGGAATATGTGCCAAGATAATGTGTATATGTATTTATGTGATAAATAAAAATATGAATATTTACAAATAATTTTATTTTAGAATTATTGATCATTATAAATTATATTATTATCACAATTAATTTTATAGTAGAAATGTTTTATTAATTATTTTCCATGAAGATATAATCATATACTCCATCCGTCCCATAGTTATAGGCTGATTTTCCATTTTGAGATGCCCCAATATATAGGCTACTTACTATTTATAAAATTTAGTTGGTTCATTGTTTTACTTTTATGCCCTTATAATAAATATTCAACCATAACTTTTTTTTTGAATAAACAACATTCAATGTTATTATTTTTATCACCACATTTAATGTTGTTGTATTCTCTTTGGTTAAAGTTTATGAATTTTAATGGCCAGTACACGTCAATCAATTAAGTTGAGAGTTCTAGTGTGATAAGTAAGAAGTAATTAACTTATTCATTAATTCCATATTAAGGGGTATATGTGGAAAATTTATGTTAAAATTGCTACTTAAATGATTTTCTTAAACTATGTGCCAAAAAGAAATCAAAATTTATAACTATGGGACTCGAGGAGGAGTATTATTTATATAATATATGAAATGATTTTTAGAATTATTATAATAATTATTTTATTATATGAATTTTTTTCAGATTATTAAGTTAATTATTTTTAACTTAATTAATAATGTTAAGTATGACAGATAAATTAGATATGGAATCCAAACCCTAATTTTTGGATTTTGATCAAGGCATGAGAATAATTGTAAGACCCCAAGTTTTATAAATAAATATGAATTTTCTATGAATATCATTTTTGAATATTATGGAGTAAATTTGATATAATGTTATAGTTGCGGGTAATATTTATAAATTTTACAAAGTACGCAAGTTGTTATATAATATTCGATTGGTCGGAGAATATTCGTTTTAATAGGGAATATTCGTACGACGGCACAATCATTAGTAGACCCCACAACGGAATTATTGTCGGATTGAGAAAATGACAAAAATATCTTTTTATAAAAATAACGGCGGAAGTTTTACCGTTAACTTGTTGAACTACTTCAAAGAAAAGTACAATAATACGCTTTGGTTGCATAGTAGCACACAATATTGATTATTGATGCGTAAGTGATAAAGTCACTCAATTTGTTGTTATTTTTATGGACCCCATTTACCCATTTTTCAAAATAATCGGTAGAAAAAATTATTTAATATAATAAATGTGGGGGACCACATGTTGAAAAAATGAAATGGGATGAAATTGTGTTTGTCACGGGTGGTTGGATCTTTGAGAAAGGAAAGGTTCAATTATTAAGTTCATTATTATTATAGGTTTTTTATATGTATATGTATAGAAGTATTATATATATATATATATATATATATATATATATATATATATATATATATATATATATATATATATATGATGATGATTTTTTGATTTGGTGGAATTCACTTGAGCATAACCTGTGACAAATTTTTTTAATCATATGTTATATATATATATATATATATATATATATATATATATATATATATATTTTATTTTATTTAAAAGATTTTGCTTTAAATATGGACCGTCCATTAAAAGTAAATCAATCTGACCATTCATGAATTAGTTACTATGCAATCCATTCTTCATAAATAGAAGCTCATTCCTTCAATATTTCTTACGAATTCACTGAAACTCTAGAGAGAGAAATTATAGAGAAACTATAGAAAAGTATTCTGCTACTTCCCTAATCTTAAATCAAGTTTGTGTTACGGTAAGAGGTATTATTTCTTTTGTATTCATGAAGAGAACTTCGGTTATTCTATTATTTATTATTCTGTTGGAATAACGTGTATACGCGGGCTACCCTATACTTGGTGAAATTCTTCAGTTATTCCATTCGTTATTATTCTGTTGAATATTTTTTACATGCATTTTATACTTGGACTTCTTACATTATTTCATTTTATTATTCATTTGGAATATCCTCATGCATGCGCGCTTATATGACCTAATTCCGCCTTTATTATTACATTGGAATATCACATGCATGCGTTTTTACACCTTTTACTTGTTCGGTTCCAAATTAATTTTTATTCTTTGGAATAACTGCATATGCGGATCTATCGCATGCCTGGTGATTTTTTTTGTTATTCCATTCCTTAGTATACTCAGTTGGTTAAAGTTTTGAATTCTATACTCTATGAAATTAGTGGAATATTCATGATATTTGCGCTTCATCCAGTATCTTTTCATGGAAATATTCTTCTGAGCATTCTTGAATTTTACTCTACAAAGAAGTATCATGTTGACAATTTGGACGTTATTAGTTCCTAAATAAATTAATTCTTGAACTTGTTTTATTGAATTCTTATATCATTGTCATCATCCTCATGTTTATATTTTTTGAAAGTCATATGTGGCCTGTAGTGCATAGATGGACTTGGTATGATTATGACCAGGGATTATTTGGTGTAATCATGACCGTAATGTTATAAATGATGTGGTAACAGTCCTCATTGACCCGTAGTGCATTGATGGACCGTTGTTGGCATGATCATGACCATTGATGAATACACGAATGTCCTTGGCCCGTAGTGCATGGATAATTTGTGGTCGTGATACTAAAGAATATCCTTAGCCGTAGTGCAGGGGTGATTCGATGATGTGAATTATTTTTTTAAGCTGAGTCTCAGCGATAAAAGTGATGAAAAACCTTTTAAATCATAAAAGATAGCAGATTTTATTCTCTACTTGACTCTTTTAATGGATTGCTTGTTCATTGCAGATTAAACTTGATGTTTGTTATATTGTATCGCTTTAACACTATTTCGAAGCTAATGATAATTTATTCTCGCATTATCTTAGTTATAATATTTCTTCTTTGGGCTAGTTGAGCTCACCTTTCTTTCACCGCTCTTCTCTTGAAATGAGAATATAGTCGGGACGAGTCGGGGAACAGAGTGATGGTCCGGATGATAGTATTAGCTAGTAGTCCTCACTATTCTGTTAAATAGCGTGACAATAAATGTAATGAGGACGTATTCTGAGAGTGGATATTGTCTAGAAGACAGTATTTGAATTTAAACTCACAGTTCTCTTATTATATAATTAAGATTGTATTTATATTCTGTATCATGTATTTGGCGACTCAGAGTAGGTGATGTATACCTATTTTGGGGGCGTCACAGTTGGTATCAAAACTTAGGGATATGATCCCTGGCTAAGATGTGAGACTAGAACTAGGAGGGGAGAGACGGGGAATTCCTTCGCTAGTATAACCTACCTATGTTTATTTGGTATTTAATTGGTCGGTCAGAGTATAGGGATAATATGTTATATGTTAATTAACCTTTGTTTTGTGGCAGTATCTGAAAATGACATCCGAGACTATTGAGAATAACAATGGTGCACAGGAGACCGTTGAGTTTCCACAGATCAATAATCAGGATAATGTGCATCAGGAAGGCGAAAATCCTCAGGCAAACAACAACACTGACCAGATGACGAACGATGGAATGTTCAAAGGTTTTATACAATTCATGCAACATACGGCAAGAGCGGCTCCTGTCCAAAATGCAGGTTGAAACAATGGAAACTCTCGGACGGTCACCGCTAAACAGTTCAAGGAGCTGGGACCACCAGAGTTTATTGGAGAGCCAAAACCACTTAAGGCGGGAGCATGGATAAAGCAGATCACTAAGATATTTGATGTCTTGGGATGCTTCGAGGAGCAAAAAGGTGCCATTTGCCACCTTTATGTTACGAGAAGAGGCATATCTTGTGGGAATCAGAAAAGCGTACTCAACTTGCCGCACTAAAGATATCTTGGGAGAAGTTCCAAGAACTATTCAACGACAAATACTTTCCCGAAAGTATTCGTCACATGAAATAGGTAGAGTTCATTAAGCTGGAGCAGAATAACATGACCGTGTCGCAGTATAAAGCCAAGTTTGCCGAGTTATCCCGGTTTGCGTCCCACTTAGTTGATAATGAAGAGAGAATGACGCGGATGTTTTTAAGAGGTTTGAAGCCAGAGATACGTCAATATCTTATTTCTCATAAACTATGTTTGTATTCAGATGTTACAAATATGGCTCAGTTAGTGGAGCGCGATAACGAGTCAACGCAACCAAAAGAGAGCAGCCGGTAAAATGATAATACCAGTGAGAGCAGTCATCGAAGCGGTGACAACAAACGTGGAGGGAATCAACAGGCTAGAAATGGTAACCACTTCGGTGGTAATCAGGGCCAAAACAATAAGAATGGACATTTCAATAAGTGGAGATTCAACAATGATGGAAAGATGTCAGCACCAGCACCCGTTGTCAAGGAAGGGGAACGACCACCTATCATGTGCTTCAAATGCGAAGGGGAGGGACACATCACCAAAACTGCGATCTTTAGTCCAAAGCATGTTATAATTGTGGAAGAGAAGGTCACCTAGCCCGATTTTGTCGTTCACCGAAGATAAGTTCAGCTAGGATGGAGGCACCAAAGGTCGTCCTAGAAAAGTCAAAGCCGGTAGTGAAAGGGAGAGCGTTTGTAGTGACCTCCCAAAAAGAAAGGAACCCGAACGAGGTCATCACGGGTAAGCTTATCATAAACTCTAGCGAAGTCTATACCTTATTTGATACCGGTTCTACCTATTCTTTTATTTCTCCTACTTGCGCTCAACGATTAAATTTGACTCCGGAGAAATTATACTTTGATTTATCTGTGGAAACTCCGTTGGGAGAAACCTTCATTACATCCACTGTTTATGAGTCTTGTTTGGTTCAAATCGGTACCCTCACATTACCTGTCGATCTTATTTCATTAAAAATACTTACAATTGATGTGATTCTAGGGATTGATTGGTTAACTACTCATCATGCAAAAATTGATTGTTTTCATAAGGTTGTTAGCTTTGATATTCCTAACCAACCTATTATGCGAATTCAAGCAACCAAACCATTAAAATCAATCACTATCATCTCAAGCCATAAAGCTATTCGTTTATTAAAAAATGGATGTCAAGCTTTCTTAGCTCATGTCACGGATCTAAACAAAAATACGTCAGCTTTGAATGATATTTCTATTGTTAATAAATTTCTGATGTATTCCTCAAGAACTTCCCCGGCCTACCCCAGAGCGTGAAATTGAATTTTTTATCGACCTTGAACCTGGTACAAAACCCATTTCCAAAGCCCCATATTGAATGACTCCTATTGAACTTTAGGAGTTAAAGACCCAACTGCAGGAATTGTTAGACATTGGCTTTATTCATCTTAGTACTTCTCCTTGGGGTGCTCCTATTCTATTCGTGAAGAAGAAAGATGGGAGTATGCGACTTTGTATTGATTATCGGGAGTTAAATCATGTCACCATTAAAAATAGGTACCCATTGCCACGTATTGATGACCTGTTTGACCAGTTGTAAGGTGCCAAATTCTTTTCAAAGATTGATCTTCATTCCAGATACCACCAATTAAAGATTAGAACCGATGACATTCCAAAGACGGCTTTCAGAACTCGGTACGAGCATTATGAATTCCTAGTCATGTCTTTTGGATTGACTAATGCACCTGCTGCCTTTATGGATATGATGAACCGAGTATTCAAGGAATATTTGGATCACTTTATGGTCGTCTTTATTGATGACATCCTTATTTATTCCAAAAGCCGTGAAGATCATGAGCAACACTTGAGGCTGATACTCCAAAAGCTTCATGAATACCAAGTTTTATGCCAAGTTGAAGAAATGTGAGTTCTGGCTTGAGGAAGTAGCATTCCTTGGGCACGTAGTATCAAGTCATGGAATATCTGTTGACCCGGCAAAGATTGAAGCTATTCAAAGCTGGGAGCAACCCAAATCAGTTACCGAAGTACGTAGCTTACTCGGCTTAACTGGTTATTATCAGAGATTCGTGGAAGGATTTTCTCGAATCGCTACTCCATTAACTCAGATGACTCAGAAAGATACAAAATTCGGTTGGAGCGAGGAATGTGAGAAGAGTTTTCAAGAACTCAAGAGGAGACTCATTTCAGCACCTGTTCTGACAATACCATCTGGCTCGGAGGGATTTGTCATCTATAGTGATGCTTTGGGCAAAGGGTTAGGATGTGTTCTCATGAAACATAGGAAAGTCATAGCCTATGCCTCAAGACAACTCCAAGAATATGAGAGGAATTATCCTACTCATGATCTAGAGTTGGCAGCTGTTTTCTTCGCACATAAAATTTGGAGGCATTACTTGTATGGAGAGAAAGTGGAGATCTTTACGGATCATAAAAGCCTCAAATATTTCTTCACTTAAAAGGAACTCAACATGCGACAACGACGTTGGCTTGAACTGTTGAAAGATTATGATCATACCATCCAATACCATCCTGGAAAAGCGAACGTGGTAGCTGACACATTGAGTAGAAGATCATATGCGGGTACGAGTGCGATATTGTCAACGCAAAGGCCCATTTTGTGTGACTTGCAAAGGATGGAAATAGAGTTAAAGACTCCAGGAACCTATGTGATGATGGCGAACATACGAGTAGAACCAACTTTAATTGATAAAGTTAAAGCTGCTCAAACTATAGACCTGGAGCTAATGTGTATGAGGAAGAAAGTGCAAGAAGGTGCTATGCCGAAAGTAAGAATCGATGAAGAAAGAATACTTTGAGTCAACTCCAGACTTTGTGTTCCTAACGACACTGATTTAAAGTATAAAATCATGATGGAGGCGCACAACACACCGTTTTTAATCCATCCTGGGAGAACCAAAATGTATCATGATCTTTGACATACATTTTGGTGGGGCAATAAGAAGAGGGAGATAGCGTTGTTTATCTCAAGGTGTTTAACTTGTCAACGAGTCAAGGCGGAGCATCAAGTACCAAAAGGTCCATTACAACCACTTAAAATTCCAGAATGGAAGTGGGATCACATTACCATGGATTTCGTTACTTGTCTTCCCAAGGTTTCTCAAGGCATAGATGCGATTTGGGTCATTATTGATAGATTGACCAAGTCTGCTCATTTCTTACCGATACGAGAAACTTATACACTTAAACGTCTTGCTCGTATGTACATAAATGAGATTGTAAGATTGCATGGTATGCCAGTATCCATAGTTTCTGATCGAGTCCCAAGATTCACTTCACGATTTTGGGTTAGTTTGCAAAAAGCTATGGGCACATATTTACAATTTAGTTCGGCATATCATCCGACGGACAATCAGAGAGGACTATTCAAACTCTGGAAGATTTATTAAGACTCTGTGTCCTTGACTTCAAGGGAAGTTGGGACAAGTTCTTACCGTTGGTGGAGTTTTCCTACAACAACAGTTATCAAGCAAGCATTGGCATGGCTCCATTTGAGGCGTTGTATGGAAGAAAGTGTCATTCTCCAGTATGTTGGGATGAGGTGGGTGAAGCAACGTTGTTGGGACCGGAGTTGGTACGTATGACTACGGAAAAGATTCAAACGATCCGACAACGTATAAAAACCTCACAAGACCGACAAAAGAGTTATGCTGATCTTCATCGAAAGGACGTGGAATTCGATATAGGAGATCATGTGTTATTACGTGTTGCTCCATGGAAAGGAGTTACAAGATTTGGAAAGAGAGGAAAGCTCAATCCCTGATTCATTGGCCCATTTTTAATCCTCGATCGGGCAGGAACTGTGGCCTATAGACTCGCTTTACCGCCAAGTATGTCTCGTGTTCATAACATTTTTCACATATCCATGTTACGTAAATATGTGGAAGACCCGAACCACATTATTGAGTTAGAACCAGACGAAATAGCAGAAGATTTAACGTGTGAAGAGGTTCCTGTTCAAATCTTGGATAAAAAGGAACATATTCTACGCTCCAAGGTTATACCTCAAGTCAAAGTTTTGTGGAGAAACCACGATGTTGAGGAAATGACCTGGGAGTTAGAATCTGAAATGAAATCAAGGTATCCTTACCTCTTCGACATACCAGGTACGTACCCTAATTTCGAGGGTGAAATTTCATAAGAAAGGGAGGTTGTAAGACCCCAACTTTTATAAATAAATATGAATTTTCTATAAATATCATTTTTGAATATTATGGAGTAAATTTGATATAATGTTATAGTTGTGGGTAATATTTATAAATTTTGCAAAGTATACAAGTTGTTATATAATATTCGATTGGTCAGGAAATATTCATTTTATCAGTGGCATTTGTGCAATCATTATTGGTAGACCTCCACAACGGAATTATTGTCGGATTGAGAAAAATGACAAAAATATCTTTTATAAAAGAACGGCGGAAGTTTTACTGTTAATCATTGTTGAACTACTTTAGTAGTAAAGTGCGATGAATGCTGCGGGTTACATAGTAGCACACGGTATTGATTATTGATGCTTAAGTGATAAGTCACTCAATTTTGTTATTATTTTATGGACCCCCATTTATCCGCTTTTCAAAATAATCGGTGAAAATTATTTAATATAATAAATGTGGGGGACCATATATATAAAAAATGAAATGGGATAAAATTTTATTTTCACGGGTGGTTGGATGTTTGAGAAAAGGAAAGGTTCAATTATTAAGTTTATTATTATTATAGGTTTGTTTTATATAGTATATATATAGAAGTATTATATATATATATATATATATATATATATATATATATATTATGATGGTGATTTTGATTTGGTGGAATTCACTTGGAGCATAACCCGTGTATTTGTAATTTTTTAATCATATGTTATATAATATATATATATATATATATATATATATATATATATTTTTTATTTAAAAGATTTTGTTTTAAATATGGACCGTCCGATTAAAAAGTAAATAAATCTGACCGTTCATTTAATTAGTTACTATGCACCCATTGTTCATAAATAGAAGCTCATTCCTTCATTATTTCTTACGAATTCACCAAAACTCTAGAGAAAATGAGAAAACTATTCGCTACTTCGCTACTTCTACTCTTATATCCAGCTTTTACGGTAAGGATATTATTTCTTTTGTATTCATGAAGAGAACTTTTGTTATTCCATTATTTATTATTCTGTTGGAATAACCTATATACGCGGGCTACCCTATACTTAGTGAAATTCTTCTGTTATTCCTTTCATTATTATTCTGTTGGAATATCATGTGCATGCATTTTACTTGGACCGATTCCGCTCTTTATTATTCGTTGGAATATCCTGTACATGCGCTTTCTTGTGGGACCGATTCCGCCCCTATTATTTGAAATATCCATTGGAATATCTTGTATTATGCATTTTACGCCTGGACCTAGTTCCGCTTAATTATTATTCTGTTGGAATAACTCTCGCTGTATGCTGATCTATCGCATGCCTGGTGATTTCTTTTGTTATTCCATTCCTTATTATACTCAGTTTGTTAAAGTTTTGACTTCTATACTCCATGAAATTAGTGGAATATTCTTGATATTTGTGCTTCATCCAGTAACTTTTCATGGAAATATTCTTCTAAGCATTCTTGAATTTTACTCTACAAAGAAGTATCATGTTAACAATTTGGACGTTATTAGTTCATGAATAAATTAATTCTTGAACTTGTTTTATTGAATTCTTATATCATTGTCATCATCCTCATGTTTATATTTTTTGAAAGTCATATGTGGCCTGTAGTGCATAGATGAACTTGGTATGATTATGACCAGGGATTATTCGGTGTAATCATGACCGTAATGTTCTAAATGATGTGGTAAAAGTCCTCATTGGCCCGTAGTGCATTGATGGACCGTTGTTGGCATGATCATGACCATTGATGAATACATGAATGTCCTTGGCCCGTAATGCATGGATAATTTGTGGTCGTGATACTTGAAAGAATATCCTTAGTCAGTAAAGTGTGGGTGATTCGCTGATGTGGATTATTTTTTTGTTGAGTCTCGAATGATAAAAGCGATGAAAAACCTTTTAAATCATAAAAGATAGTAGATTTTATTCTCTACTTGACTCTTTTAATGGATTGCTTGTTCATTGCAGCTTAAACTTGATGTTTGTTATATTGTATCGCTTTAACATTGTTTAAGGCTAATGATAATTTTTTCTCGCATTATCTTAGTCATAATATTTCTTCTTTGGGCTAGTTGAGCTCACCCTTTCTTTCACCGTTTCTTCTTGAAATGAGAACGTAGTCGGGACGAATGAGTCGTGGAATAAATGTAATGAGGACTTATTCGAGAGTGGATATTGTCTTAGAAGTTTTAATACAAGATTTGTATTTAAACTCACAAATTCTCTTGTTGTATAATTAAGATTGTATTTATATTCTGTACCATGTATTTGGCGACTCAGAATAGGTGATGTATACCCATTTTGGGGGCGTCACAATAATAATATAATATTAATTATATTTTAATTTTTCAGTGCTATAAATATGTACTGTATATGTGGACCGATAAGGGTTGGTCAATTATGGTGTTATGTGATAAACCCTTGTATTACTGTGTGAAACCCTAATTACAAATTTTAGAAACTAATTTTATTTTATTTTAAACCCTAAATGAAAACTTCGTAACCTAATTATACATTAGGTGAGACAATTAAATAACCTAAGGGTTATGGTAATAAGGAAAGGTTAGTATTTAATATGTATACTAACTTAAGTGGATAATCTTGTTATTTCAAGTGACTAACAATTTTAAGCCTATTTCTAGTAAACCTAATTAGGTTATGAGCTAAAGTCACATGTATAAGTAATTAAATTTCATAAGATTGGGAATGAAAACCCTAAATAAACAATTTGGGTAACATATATTAAAATTGTTAGACTATGTACATTACATGGCCCAAAACAATTAAAGGAGATGCCCAAAAGAAATAAAATGCAAACCAATACTTAGTCCACTTGATTAAGGGTATTTTAGACTTTTGATTAATCAAATTTGTGCATTAAAATAAAAGCGAAATAGAGGAGATAATGGAGCAAGTGGGACCGACCACATTAGCCTTTTTAAGGCAAGATTATTAAGCTAATCAAGTTCCATAAGTAGAAATCTTACACACAAGGACAAGTGTGTCATGCTCCCATTAGTGGAAAGCTTAATTAGACCCCTTAATCACATGATTAGGCTTAATTGAAAGAGATAAGGTGAAGTCTTTTATCCATGGGACAACCAAAGTATGGGGGATAATAGTTTTATCACACATTCATTTGCTAGACATCTTTCATTTCTCTTATCATTCTTATTCTTCATTTTCTCCCAAGCTAGCAACATACAAGATAGAAAAGAGAGAGAGGGTTCGATTTTTAGTGAGAGAGAGAGAGAGAGGTGTGCTAGTTTGATTATGCACCCTAAGCTTATACTCTACTTTGGTAAATCAAGGAAGGTTGCCACTAAATCAAGGTATAACATAATCTTCATCTTCTTCTTCTACTTTGTATTCTAGCTCAATTTGTTGGGGTTATGAACTGATACTCAAGATACCCTAGTTCTACATATCATCATGTATGGAACTAAGTATCTTGAGTGTTAGATCAAATATTTAGAGGAAGGAAATGAGCATATGTTCTCCAAGGGGTGAAACTCTTGTTTTTCTTCCACTAAATCTTGTGTAACTCAAGTTTTACAACTTTGATTTGTGATCCGTCAAGAGGGGGTGCTAGATACATGAGTTATCTAGTAAACCCAAGTTATAGAACACAAATCTAGCATGTATTGAAGCCATGGGGGCTGTTTTCCCCAAAACAATCCACATAGAAAGTTAAGGTTTCAAAACCCTAAAAAGCTACTATCCCCATTTTTCTTAGGACTGTTTCGGGCAGTTGCAAGTATTTTAAAAATCTGAGAAACATCACAGAGGTACCTTGAGAAGTTATCTACGTGTAGGAAAAATAACAAACACGTTTCCAGTTATAGGTTGTGCGTAATGGCTATTTCCGTAAAGGACTCCTAAATATTAATACTTGAATATCTCACAGTGTATACATGGGAAAAATCCAAAATTTTTACAGTAGGTTCATATATGTTATGAGAGCATACCATGATAATTTTAGAATTTGCTGAGCAAAACTCAATTTATGAAAAATGAAGCAAGATCCGAGTGTTTTGGGCACTTTAAAAATAGTAAATCATTTTCTAAAATTCCAGAAACATTTGGGGATCATTGTTAAGGTCATATCTTTGTCGCAAATCGAGAAAAGAAGAATTTTAGGAATCAGTTTGCTATTTTTCCTAAAAATGATGAAGTTATGAATAAAAGTAAATAAATAGTTAAATGATGTCTTAAATAAGAAAAATGTGATTTTAATGCTTAAATACTCCAAATATATAATATTATCACTATTTTAGAGCATTTTGGTAATTTATAATAAGAAATATTATTTATAACCTTTTATGGATATTAAATAAGTGGTTTTGTAAAGGGTGAATAATTAGAATAAATTGTTTATTGATCAAATAAATTATTAAAATATTATTATAATATTAATAATATTAGAATATGATATTGTTAAGTAAATAAAAATATTAAGATTAAATCTTCATTAAAATATTATTAAATGATTAATAATATTAGATTAAAGTATTAATCTTAGATTAAAATATTATTAAAGTATTATTAATATTAAATTAAACTAGTATTGATGATTAAAATATTATTAAGTAAATAATAATATTCGAGATTAAATAAAATTATTAAAGAAATAAAATATTATTAAATGATTAATAATATTAGTAAATAAATAAAATATTAATACTATTGGTAAATGAATATAAGTATTATAAGTAAGATATTATTAAAGTAATAATATTAATGCATGATTAAAATATTATTAAGAGGATTAATAATATTAGTAAAGTATTAAAATATTATTAAGATGTTAATAATATTAGTAAGCGAATAAAAGTATTATTAGCGAACTAATAATACTAAGAGGTGAATTAAATATTATCAAGATTAATAATATTAAGTGAATTAAAAATATTTTAAGTTATACTTAATGACTTTTAATATTTTAAGAAATAGTATATTAATATTTTAAAATTAATGGTAATTATTTAAAAATGATATTAAATGTTTTAAAATCATTTAAGGGTAATATAAATGTTTTAAAAATATTTTGAGTTATTATAAATAACTTTAATATTTTGGCAACGGTTTCATTAATAGTTTAATAATAATTAGATGTTAATGATTATAGAATTATTTGATATTTTAATCATTTAATAATGACTTCGGTGTTTGAAAATTCATGATAAATTAATAAAGGGAGAATGTCCAAAATTGCCCCTGACGTTTACCGCGATGTCTACCGAGCACTCTATAATTTTTTTTTGTCTAAAAATATTCTTAACGTTACACTTTTTGGGTCATCCGTGCCCCTGCCGTTAAAAAAAGACAAACGGGATTAAAATTTCACTGACGTGGCAAAAACATGGAGGCTTAAAGGGAGAAGGTTCAAAAATGCCCCTGACACATGTAAATATGTCATTTAATCAAAACAAAAAATAAGATAAAATCAAAATAAAAAAAGCATAACATATTTACATCATTTAATCAAAATACTAAAATTCAAATTATTTTGTTAATTAATTAAAACAACTAATTAAATTATTATTTTTTTTAAAAACGTTAATTTTTTGATATTAAAAAACGTTAATATTTTTTAATATTAATAAACGTTAATATTTTATTAATATTTTTTGATATTAAAAACGTTAATATTTTTTAATATTAGTTGATATGTTAAAAATCGTTAATATTTTTTGATGATGTAATTAGTTGAATTTTAAAATATTCAAAATATAACTAATTCAAAATAATTAACGTTATTTAGTAAAATAATATTATTTTGAATAATATTAATTATTTTGAATTAGTTAATTAGCGCTAATTAACTAATTAACTAATTATTTTGAATTAGTTAATTAACGTTATTTAACTAATTAACTAATTAACTATTTTTTCATTCAGCTTTTGGAACAACCCAAATAACATAAAAATATATTAAATCTCTACACTCACATCATAAAACTTAACAAATCAATCAGATGAAGAACGTTAATTAATATTTTGAATTAGTTAATTAACGTTAATTAACTAATTCAAAATAATTAATATTATTCAAAATAATATTATTTTACTAAATAACGTTAATTATTTTGAATTAGTTATATTTTTGAATATTTTAAAATTCAACTAATTATATCATCAAAAAT
Organism: Panax ginseng; assembly: GCA_020205605.1. Taxonomy (NCBI): domain Eukaryota; kingdom Viridiplantae; phylum Streptophyta; class Magnoliopsida; order Apiales; family Araliaceae; genus Panax; species Panax ginseng. The sequence goes on along the minus strand of CM035146.1, from coordinate 28,393,076 downwards.
AATAACGCTTTTTTAACATATCAACTAATATTAAAAAATATTAACGCTTTTTAATATCAAAAATATTAATAAAATATTAACGCTTTATTAATATTAAAAAATATTAACGTTTTTAATATCAAAAATTAACGCTTTTTTAAAAAATTTAATTTAATTAGTTGTTTTAATTAGTTAACAAAATAATTTAAATTTTAGTATTTTGATTAAATGATATAAATATGTTATGTTTTTTTTATTTTGAATTTTTTTTTGTTTTGATTAAATGACATATTTAAATGTGTCAGGGGCATTTTTGAACCTTCTCCCTTTAAGCCTCCATGTTTCTGCCACGTCAGCGAAATTTTAACTCCGTTTGTCTTTTTTTAACGGCAGGGGCACGGATGACCCAAAAAGTGTAACGTTAAAGGTATTTTTGGACAAAAAAAAAAGTATAAGGTGCTCGGTAGACATCGCGGTAAACGTAAGGGGCAATATTGGACCTTCTCCGAATTAATAAATGTTTATTAAGTCATTTAAAACAATATGAATGATACTTAAGGATATTGAACGTTGGAATAGAGTCTTAGACTCGATAATTACCCGATAAAGCTACCGGTACACCGACATGTTTCAAAAAGTGATCTGGACTTAAATATTTTGACTGTATTAATGTTTGTTTGTGATGCAATAACTGTTGAACATGTGTGATAACGTGATTAGGTTGTGTGCTGAGTGCGAAATGCAGTACTATATGTTATAGTATATTGTTCTAATCGAACGAATGATCTGATTAATGATAGGTCGTGATATAAGAGATAAAACTAAGTTGCATTTTGTAAGCAGCGCATCAGACAAGTATCCTACCTTTGCATTTTTTTTTATGCAATGGACATGAGTAAGAATGTTTCAGAATTATATTATTACTGTACAGATTATTAACCCTATATTATATACGCTCATTGATTATCAATATGTTAGTATATGGTAATTTAGATATATAACTGTTCGATAATTTCTATAAATGGTTATACAAGTGTCCCCACTTGGATAATCATTGCATTTAACCACATGTTGACACACCTTTGTTAAATACCCGTATATATATGTTGAATTATAGATTATTTTTGAACAAGATAAAACCTTATTATTATCCAACCGAATTGCTTTGGTTTGGAACCCCGACAAGTATGAACATCCCTTACACGAGAAAACTTTTATGCAACCAAGGTGGACAGAGTGAACGATAACATCGTTCTTGCATGTAGTATTGATCAATACAGGGTACAACGGGCTGATCACCCCGTGCCCGTAAGTTATGACAATTTACAGATGAAGTTCTGTTTAACCTTTTCGAAAATGAAAACAATGTTCATAGTATGTCCCCTTAACCTTATTTATAGTCAGTATGTAGTTTCAAAAATTTGAAAGAGGGTTGTTATGTTATTATTATCGGTTCAGATTACTTCACAACTATTGATTTGTTGTAGAAGGGTAGTGTAAAGAAAATATTTAAATTCTTTCAGATATATATATATATATATATATATATATATATATAATTGTTATTACTTGATGGGCACTCAAATGCTCATCATTTCTTAATTTGAATATTTTCAGCTAAGTGTGAATAACCTGAAGGCTCTGCTAAGAACAAGGGAAAGTGAAAGGTTGCTGAATGATTTCAATGTTATCTTATGTAATAGTTTAATATTATTAAGACAATGTTATATATTTATTATCACGTATTGTAAGGAATGATTAAAGGTTACATACTTGGGAGCTATACTCTTATAATTATGTAAATTAAGTTTAATATTTATATTATTGTTATTATTATTAGTATTATTCCGCTTAGACCTGGCAAACGGGCCCAAGGGCATGGTAAACCTTTGTCCCACCAAAAAATCCAGACTTTGGGACGATTTTTCCAAATTTCACTAAAACTCGGGCCTTTTGGCCCTACCATGAAAAGTCCTATTTCATTTCCAAGTGGCCCATGAACTTTTTTTTATAAATAAAATAAAATGTTACTACTTGTGAGTTGTGAGGCTTGAACACAAGACTTGTAAGTAAATAAATAAGAGTTTAAACCAACTGAGCTACAACAACAATTTGTTTTTAATGTAATCTTCAATATATTTTAACTATAATTGAAAACTATAATTAAGATATGTAGTTAATGTAATTAATTAATTAAAAATACTGATTTATAATACTATTAAAATTTTAATTGATTGAGATATGTAGTTAATGTAGGTAATTAATTAATCGTGTTTGTTTGTATTATTGTTTATTATTAATTATTTTTTATTTTAATATTTATTATTATTACTATTTACGTGTAGCAAAGAGTTTGCAAAAAAAAATTAAATGGAGAAGCTCATGGTAGGGCCGCCAGACCTTATATTTCAAATTTCACCAAAACCCGGTTTTTTGGTCCTACCACACCAATTTCGTCACTTGGTTTACTGTGTTTAATTCATAATACAAATGGTATCGTGAAGCACTGAATTCGGGTTTCAAGTACCTGAATTTGGGGGCTTTACAGTAATGGCAGCTGGAGTTATCCCAAGTTTCTCTGTGTTTTTATCTCATTATGCTCAAGTTTAGAGGATATAAGTTCTTGATGATTTATATTAACAACTTTCTTAAGTAGTTATTTAACCTGTACCATCTAAAACACAAATCTGAGCGTGGAAGTTAAAAAACAATGTGAATAATACACCATGAAAGCTCAAAGAAAAAACTATAAGTAATTTCCCTAAAATAGAAACCCAAATACAATATTTCAGAACATTTCACAACATCCCTAAAATACAAACCCAAATACAAAGAACCGAGACTTGAATATCAAAAACTCAATATAGAAAAATCCAATACAAATATAGAAAAATCCAATACAAATAAATTTAACGAATAAAGGAGAGAAAGATAGGAAACTTCGTTCAACAAATAGTCCTATATTATTAAGACCAAGAAGTACTATCTAGTAATTTCGAACTTTAAAAAATACTAAGGGAATTCTTAAGGAACCAATTGTATAATAAGGGAATACTTTCAAGAGTCTTTCTGTATAGCCATATGCGAATCAATGACTGTGTATATATGTGTAATACTAATCATGTGATGAATTACAGCTAAATAACGAATTAAACAAAAATTAATTGTGCCACAATTGTTGCAGAAGAATAGAGGAACAATCGTGGTGAAAAAACCTATTAAAAATTCACGAAATCGCAACATCACTTTTAAAGGGGTCATATAAACCCTAGAAATCATCTGACGTCAAACCCTTACCAAATCGAGGTGCGACTCAAGCAGGTCTGAAATAGAAGTCGAGATCAAAGTCGAGATCGAACTGATGAGTAGTCATGTTTTTGTATTGGTCTAAAGTCGCGATGGTAATCGCAGCGGCGGTGGAGACAGTGGTAGAGGTAATTTCTATATACGGAAGTGGATTTGGGAGAAGAAGCCCTTATGCGATTGGGGAGGAGATGGGAGGAGATGATGCACGATTGAGGAGGAGAAAGGAGAGAAGCAGTCTTTTTTTTAAGTCTGAAACAACGTCGTTTCAGAGACTGTGTAAAAAAAACAAGATTGTGCATAACCATTTTCCACACATACACACACACACGTATATATATATATATACATGGAACCCTTCTCGAGTGAACTAGTTCATTGAACCGGCTATAACGATGTTTCAATTCGTCCTTACAGCATAGAAACTTGACGCCACAGTAAAATTGATTTTTCTATGATTTAGCGACTGATGAACCATCACTATAGCCAGTGACAAAACTATGTATAGACTGGAGAGGGCCACGGCCCCTGGCCCCCCAAGGTTTGAAAATTTTATAAGTCCCACTTGTTTATTTATTAAGTTGTTCATGAAGACTTCTGATTGCAAAATAATTTTGTTATTAAATTCATTATAATTACAAGTTTGAATAACTGGAGCATAATATTTTATGTATTATTCCAATTGAATGATACATTTGTATTCAGGTAACCAACTAAAACCCCTTATTTAATTTTTTTTATTCTTTATTTATTTTATGAAACTTGATATTTTAATTTTTAAAAGTTTAATGAGTGATCATAATATTGTATATGTTAATTCTAATTGCATATTAAATTTGTTTTCCGGTAACCAACTAAAACCCTTACTTATTTGATTGCGAATTTATGAAAATTTTATTATTAAGAAGTTCAATGAGTGGTCTAATAATATTGATCAACTCATTCTTGTAGTGTTGTTCATTGAATTTTTAATTTTTCTTTTAGAATCATGGAAAAATCACATTTTTTTTCAAGAGAAAACAATCAAATCATGTTGACACATCTCTGTTTACCCCTGAGTTTAATGTTCAAACATTTCTGCCTACGGCCTACCCTTGAACAAGAACAACGTAATCTAAAATCAAGTACAGTCCATATAAATGCATTCTTCCTTAATACTATTTTTTTTGAATATATATTATGTTGTTAAAAAAAATTAGTCCTCTCTAAGATTTAATACTGACTTCGTCTCTAGCTATAGTCGATTTGTCTTTATCCTTTCGCGTTGGTTGGAGAAATTTATATATATATATATATATATATATATATATATATATATATATTCTTCGAAATGGGTTTGATAAAATATATATTTATGTGTTCAAATCCATTAAAATTGAATGAGAAAAATGACAGTAGGATTAGAAATCGGGTTAAGTGGGTCGCGGGCGGTTGTGCGTCTTAATCTGTAATAAACTTAATTAATTATTCTATAAATAAACTATGTGGGATTACATTTTCGCATAAGTTTGATTACACCATTCATTTACTGCGTCAATTGCTTCCTTCCCTTACTGCAAAAAATCCTGTTTCGCAGATAGTTTCCATTTCCTGCTTCTCGCGCACTCTCAGCTTACGTAGTAATTCCGCCCGCTTCTACAATCGCAAAATCCTGCTCAAGACTTTGCAAAATCCCATTTTCGCAATAAAATTGTGCGATAAGTTTTCTTCTATTTTCTTCATGCATCATTATTATTAATAGTAAAGTTCGAGTACATAACATAGAATTTGCGTTCAACGAATTCTTAATTTTGTAGTGCTACTAATTAAGAATGGAAATCCTTTTTATCTTGGGAAGCAGTTACTCAATTAATACTTAGCACCTGTGAGGGAATAAATTTGATTTAAGGAGACTTTGTGAATTCAAAGCACTCGGATTTATTCATTAATATTTTCTGTGTTATATATATATATATATAATTATGTTCTGTTTTATTATATATATATATATATATATATATATTAAATAATACTATATATTATGATAACAATCTTAAAGCAAATTTAATTTTCTCGTAATTATAGTATTGTTTTATGTGAATGAAAAATTGTTTTATGTAAACAGTAAAATTGTTTTATAAAACAAATACAATTGGTTTTACATGTTTGTATAAAAATAGAATGTATATTTTGTTATCATGTGCATGATTATCCACGTAATTACGAAAAATCGTTTCTGAAGAATTTCGTTCTCGTTCTACCTTTATCGAAAATCCAGACTTACGCCGCTAGAAATCCGTTTTCTGCAGTAAAATTGTGCAGTAAGTTTTCTTCTATTTTCTTCATGCATCATTATTATTAATAGTAAAGTTCGAGTACATAACATAGAATTTGCGTTCAACAAATTCATAATTTTGTAGTGCTACTAATTAAGAATGAAAATCCGTTTTATCTTGGGAAGCAATTATTCAATTAATTCTTAGCACCTGTGAGGGAATAAATTTGCTTTAAGGACTCGGATTTATTCATTAATATTTTCTGTGTTATATATATATATAATTATGTTATGTTTTATTATATTTATATATATATTAAATAATACTATATATTACGTATAACAATAATAATAATAATGCATGAAGAAAATAGAAGAAAACTTATCGCACAATTTTACCGCAGAAACGGGATTTTGCAAGTAGAACGGGATTTTGCAGATGTAGAATGGGAACTAATTACTGCAGTAACAGAGTCTGTGTAAACGGAACGGAACTATCTGCGAAACGGGATTTTTGCGTATGGGAAGGAACAGATTTTTCGTAAGGAAGGAAGCGAGGCGGGACGCAAAAATGTAATCAGTGTAATCAAACTTATGCGAAAAATGTAATCCCACATAGTTTATTTATAGAATAATTAGGCGCTTATTATCATTAGATGCGCCAATCGTCAACTTACACCTAACCCGACTTAATTCACGACGACCGTCAATTTTCTCATTCAATTCTTAATAGATTTGAACACATAAAATATTCCTATAATAAATATAATAATGTAATATTATATATTTAACATGCATAGACAATCTAACGCAAGAAGTATTGCATGCACCATTTATCTTGCACTCTTATATTATATATTATCATATTATTATATATATATATATATATATATATATATATATATATATATATATATATATATATATACTAATAGTACGAAACTAACTTATACTAACTTGCAGGAAACTTATGTATATTGTATTATACTAACTTATCCTTTGCGAATCAAGTTAGTAAATATATTAATTCAGAAACATATTAATATGCAAAGTGTTGGGTCATGATATTTCCTTATTTGGGCCGGGTAAATTGGGCTCACTTATTAATTTAATCCATTGGGCTTTTGTAATTGAGCCATGAAAGTCGTTGGGCCTGGTCACCATTTTACCTTTATCCTATAAGACTGGGTCGGTTAGTTGGATTAACCACTTGGATCATTTAATATCTATTACTTTGACTTGTAATGATGATATAGCATGACAGTTGACCGAGATATCTGCCATGCATTAATGTGGATGGGATTATAGCCGGCCGGCGGTATAAATAGTGGCCAAAAGTAGTGGATAGACTCCATGCAGTCGGCAGAACCCATCAGATCAGGGGGATATGTCAGATAGTAGTGGGTGGCACAGTAATCCAGGCGAAGATATTATATCCTAGCGAGTAAGTCTTCACAGAGAGGTACGTTTTTGATATATTCACATATACACACAACTAAGAATTATTATCTCTCTCATTACACTAGATATTATCATCCTCTCTGGTTAACCTTGTGAACACATATACTTACTCTCACGCCTGAGCTATCCCCGTGGTCCGTAAAATCAAAGCAAGCTGTGGTGGTGTTTGTTGTGTTTACTGTGCAGGATCAGGACGTCTTTTGTGATTGGAACGTGGAGAAAGATCCTGGCGTTAACATTGGCGCTAGAAGGAGGGCCGAGTTCTAGTGTCCTGAGTATTTTTCAATCACAGATTGTGTTTTATTCTATTCGGCCATGGTGAAGAGGTGAACACTCTACACGAAGGCGGTAGATGGTCATCGGTGATTCATCGACCATGAAGTGTCCGCGAAAGATCGTTTGGGACCAACAATAAGTGTTCATGCTAGCACATCATTCAAAACGTTCACACGAAGATTCTCGGTAGAAAGGCGAGCGGTAGGCAAAGCTAAGCATAAGCTAGTATTCCCGACGAAGAAGGGGTCTGGCCATGTTCGGAAATGAGTAGAAGGTACCTCGCCTAGAACTCGATACCGAGATGACTAGGAAGCAAAGGCCTCCCGGTTGGCTAAGATGGCAGATGAAGCGGATAGAGCTATGGAAGTACTGGTGAAGCAGCGCCAGGATATAGCTGAGCAGATGGCACAGATGGCAGAGTTGAGATATGAAGAGTTCAGTTATGTTCAATCCGAAGAGCAAGGGCACCGGAGTAGGAAGGAACCTGCTCATTCAGGGCAAGAGTCTCTGGGCCGAACTAGGAAAAGAAGAAGGTCCCGAAGCCCTACTCCTCACAGATCAAAGAGGACATATCACCCTGTCGATTCTAGGGGACAGGGACGAAGCGAACGATGAGGTCGATCCAGGGATCGCACTCCAGAGCATACAAAGAAAGCACTTGTTGTTGCCCATTCTCACCATAACGCCCGAGCTCAGAGGCGAAGTATAACGAGAGGTCATACTCCCGAGAGTCTACTGAGGGCACACCACCCTGTAGACACTCGTCATCGGAGAAGCCCCTCTAAAGTTGAAGGTTCTGTTGAAAGAAATTGGCCTGCTCATAAGAAGAAGGAGTCACCGGAGAAGGAGACATCATCTCAACCGTATATGGAGTATCTGGTTAAAGAATTAAAGGAGCTTGAAGCGACTTTTTTCAAGTACGAGAAATGAAAGACACTCGGGAAAGAAGGCATCCCTTTTTCACGGAGATTCTTAAAAAAAAAGTCGATCCCACCAAGAAGTTGCCCCATATCGAGAGTTATGATGGATCGGGGGATCCTTATGACCATAGTTAGGCGTTCGATCGACTCATGGATTATTATGACTTTAGCGATGCTGCTAAATGCCATAGTTTTGTCCTGGCAACGCCGAAAGGATGCTCGGCGGTGGATGGGGACCTTGCCCTCGGATTCAATCTCATCCTAGGAAGACATGTGCGAGAAATTTCATGCTCGCTTTTTAGAGCAACGAAAGAAGGGAAAACCAACTGGTTCATTGGCTCAAGTTCTAAGCGGCCCTCTAATGAGTCTTTAGGCCATTATGTGAAGCGGTTAAAAGCGATCGGCCAAGTGGCAGACTTGAACGATCTACAAGCTGTGGGACTGTTTCAGAATGGGTTAGATTTGGTCAAATCGGAATAGTTGGTGAAAAAACTGATGTTTAACCACCCGAAGAGTCTCGCTGAAGCCTTTGACAAAGCCGAAGGCTTTATCGTGGTGGAGGAACTCATGAGTAGCCTCAAACGTCCTTCTTCAGATTGGCTTAAGGAGACAGATTGGGACAAAACCGATGGACACCAGAGGAAGAATGAAGGGAATAAGGACCGTAATGAAGGCGGGTCGAAGAGATACAATAATTGGAGATAGGGTGGAGGACGTTCGTCCGCTCCATTGAAGAGTAAATAGGGCGTACACTTAACTCAATGCGAGCAAGGTACGTTATCTTGGATCAGATCAAAAATCAACCTATCTTCGAGCCACCTCGAGATAACATTAAGCCCGGAAAAGGGAATCCTCGCAAATATTGTGATTACCATCAAGCTTCGGGTCATGAAACGCGAACGAGCGATTGTGCGATTTAAAAGATTTCATTGAAAGAAAGGTACAAGGTGGGGCTTTAGTTCAGTATGTGGCTGCCAGAACTAATCAACAAAGAGATCGAGGACCCATCAAAGAAATTTCAACCAGTTCGAGAAGCGTTGCCAGCTTCGGGACAACCTGCAAGGCATGTTATTGATTTCATCACTAGGGGTACTTCTGGCAAGCTCGTTGGAAAGAAGCGCCGAAGCTATTTGGATTCGGTCATGTCGGTGGCGGGTACCTCCCCGAAGACTGATAGACCTTATCCGAATATGGTAATCTCCTTTACTGATGAAGATTACCCTTCGAAAGTCATCGAACCGCATGAGGGATCATTGGTGCTGACTGCACAAGTGGGTTCGGTGGATATGAAGAGGATGATGGTAGATAATGGGTCTTCTGTAGACATCATGTATGCCCACGCTTATCAAAGGATGAACCTAGACGGGCGGAAGATGGAAATAGGGCAGGAGGCTCCTCTGTATGGTTTTAGCAATGATCCAGTTAAGGTGGCTGGGACCATTGAGCTACCAGTCATATTCGGAACGGCCCCTCAACAAGTAGAAATTATTTACAAATTTTATGTTGTGCATGTAGATTCTGCTTATAATGCTATTTTGGGGAGGCCTACTTTAATTTCTTTATAAGCTGTAACATCAATACCTCATTTCAAAATCAAATTTCCTACAGCTCATGGGGTTGGGGAGGTGAAAGGAGATTTGGATCTGGCCAGAAGGTGTTACAGAAATGTTGTGATTACTTCGGGAGTGGGGGTATCGAAGCAGAAGCAGACCATGGCGATAGAGATCGAACCCTTCATCGAGAGTAGTTCCGAACCGTTGGTCATGCCAGCTGAAGAAACGGAGGAGATAGAGCTCATCCCGGGCAAGGTGGACAAAATAGTGAAAATAGGTTCGGGTCTGCCGGAACCTCTCCGGACGAACCTCGTGGAACTCCTGAGGTGCTATGTTGACATCTTCGCGTGGGAACCTCAAGATATGGCCGGAGTAAGCAGGGATATTGCTGAGCATCGATTGGAAGTAGACCCGTCAAAAAGAAACGAGTGCGGCAGAAGAGGAGGATCTTTGCACTGGCGTCAGCGGATCATAGATGAAGAGATTGCAAAACTGTTGGCAGCTAACTTCATCTTTGAGATCGACTACCCGCAGTGGATGGCAAATGTGGTGCTGGTCCAGAAGTAGAATGGTAAATGGCGAGTCTGCATCGACTATCTCTGGGATCTGAACAAGGCTGTCAGAAGGATTTCTACCATTGCCCACATCGATCAACTCATTGATACCACTTGGGTATGCTTTATTAAGTTTTATGGATGCATTCTCTGGGTATCATCGGATCTCCATGTGTAAAGAGGATATCTTAGAAGGCGGCGTTCATTACGCATCGTTCGGTATATACCTATAAGAAAATGACTTTTGGCCTCATCAATGCCGGAGCCACATACCAAAGGATGATGAACCATGTCTTCAGATATCAGTTGGGCAGGAACATTGAGGTGTATGTGGATGACATAATTGTCAAAAGCATGTTGGTTCATAAGCATTTGGATGATTTAGAGGAATGCTTTCAGACAATTCGTCATCACAACTTGAGACTGAATCCCACTAAGTGCACCTTGATGCAGAAATTTGGCAAATTTACAGGTTATCTTGTCGACCAAAGAGGAATTGAAGCCAATCTAGAGAAGATTCAAGCGATCCTGAACATGAAGACTCCTCAGTCATTCAAAGATGTTCAACGTCTGACAGGAAGGATTGCAGCTTTGCGGAGGTTCATGTCCAAGTCGACAGAAAGATGTTTGCCATTTTTTGATACGTTGAAAGGGCCGAAGAATGCAAAGACGTTCCAATGGACTTCAGAATGTGAAGACGCCTTTCAAAGCATTAAGTCCTACTTATCTTCGGCGCCTTTGTTGGTAAAGCCCGTTCCTACCGTGCCTCTATATTTGTACTTAGCAGCTAGCTCGTTGGAGGTAGGAGCGGTTTTGGTGCGTGAAGTTGGGGGTAAGCAGCACCCGGTTTATTATGTAAGCCATGTCCTTCAGGATGCTGAAACAAGGTACCCAAACATTGAAAAGTTTGCTTTTTCTTTAATAACTGCTAGTCGAAAGCTTAGGCAATACTTCCAGGGTAGATTGGTAATAGTATACACAGATCAGCCTTTAAAGAAGATTATGGGAAAACCAGAGGTATCGGGGAGACTAGCTGCATGGATGATGGAGTTGTCCCAAATTTTTATTGAATATTATCCCCGAACCGCCATCAAAGGGCAAGCCTTGGCTGATTTTGTGGTTGAGTGCTCGTTTTATGAAGCTGATAAAGTCGTGACCGAGGCTGAAGGATCTGACAGAGCCGTTGCCGTTATTCATTAGAAGGAGAGTTCATGGACGCTGTATGCAGATGGGTCTTCTACTACAGGTGTCAGTGGAGCAGGGATTATCTTGATGAGTCCGGAGGGATTCAAGGTGCAACAGGTCATCAGATTTCAGTTCAAAGCGACGAACAACGAAGCTGAGTATTAGGCAGTACTTGCAGGGTTACGATTAGCGAAGAGTCTTGAAGTGCAGAGAATATTCATCTTCATGATTCTCGGTTAGTCGTTAAACAATTCTCTGGGAATCTGAAGCCTGAGGCCTAGAATGATCAAGTATTTGGCAGAATTGAAGGAACGGCTTCAGTATTTCCAATTCTACGAGTTTCAAGGGGTCGAGCGTAATAACAATTCCATTGCTGATGCACTCGCCAAACTAGCCACTACGGATGTTAACATCTTTGAAGGATCGGTGTACCTGGAAATTTTGCAACATCCTAGTGTTCATCATGAAGTGGTGATGTGCATTGACCGAACCAACTGCTGGTTGACTCCATACCTGGAATATCTAGCAGATGGCGTCTTACCTTCGGATCGGATGCTTGCCAAGAAAATCAAGTACAAGAGTGCTAATTTTGTTCTGATTGATGGGGATCTTTTCCGAAGGGCCTTCTCGTCTCCATTACTGAAATGTTTGACTCCATCTGAAGCTGAATATGCTCTCCGAGAAGTACATGAAGGCATTTGTGGCGACCATATGGCTGCTAAGTCATTAGCCTATAAAATACTTCGTCAAGGGTACTACTGGCCTACCATCTTCAAGGAAGCAACTGAGTACGTCAAGAAGTGCGAGAAGTGCCAGCTCAACAGTCCAATACCGCATCAGCCACCAGAAGAGCTATACTCGATCTTATCTCCTATACCCTTTGCTGTCTGGGGGTTGATATCTTTGGGTCCATTCTTAGAGAGCAGCAAAAGGTCAAGACAGTTTTGTTATAGTTGCCATAGACTATATGACCAAATGGGTAGAAACAAAGCCACTTAGGTCAATAACGGAACAGGAGTGTTTGAAATTTGTGAAAGAATCAGTAGTATTCCGTTTTGGAATTCCTAAGGTGGTAGTATCGGACAATGGACGTCAGTTTGTGGGATCGAAATTTGAAGCATTTTTGAAAGAACTGGGGATCCAAAGACCTAAAGACTTGATGGCTCATCCTCAGTCAAACGGATAGTTTGAAGTGACCAACAGAACGCTATTGAATGGGATCCAGCGCAGGTTGGACGAAGCTAAAGGCAGATGGCCATAAGAGCTTCTAAGTGTGCTATGGGCTTATCGAACTACTCCAAGGACTACAATAGGGGATTCACCTTTCAGATTGGCCTATGGTACTGATGCCTTAGTCCCAATTGAAATTAGATCTCCAAGTCTTGAGTTAGTCATTTGAGAGATCTACAATGAAGATGGGGTGAAGGCCAATCTTGATTTGCTTGAAGAAGTCGGAAAGCGACCTTAATCAAATTGGCGACCCTATCGTGAAGGGTGGCTAAACATTATAATAAGGGGTAAAGCTTGCGCATTTGAAGTAGGAGATTTTTTCCTCGGAGAAGTCGAAGCATCTACACCTCGAGAATCTGGGAAAGTGATGCCAAATTGGGAAGGACCGTGCATGAAATCAATCAAGTCTTGAAAGCCGGGGACTTATCGGTTGAAGGCATTAGATGGGTCAGTAATTAAAAATACTTGGCATGATGGCAGGCTTAGGAAGTACTTTCAGTAGATTCAATATCAGTACATCAGAAGTCTGTAAATATTTACATCATCATCAATAAAAGTTCCTCTTTTCTCTTAAACAAATTTTGTCTCTGTTGCTGCTCAGTTCATTGGTCTTAGGAGGTTCGGGAGGACTCGCTGACCATTCGATGGTAGCCTCTTCGGCAGGTGGTCTTTAAGGCATTGTCAGGCCCTTCGGGGTAGGCAATTGTCGCCACTAAGGCATTGTCAGGCCCTTCGGGGTAGGCAATTGTCGCCACTAAGGCATCGTCAGGCCCTTCGGGGTAGGCGAATGTCATCTTTTAACTTCGTCAGGCCCTTCGTGGTAGGCGAATGTCATCTTGTAACTTCGTCAGGCCGTTCGTGGTAGGCGAATGTCATCTTTTAACTTCGTCAGGCCCTTCGTGGTAGATGATTGTCACCTTTTGGTTCTATTAGGCCTTTCGGGGTAAACAAATTCTCGATGAAGCAGATCTGTCTTACACTTCAGTAGCTGAATAAGTATCTCTTTACTTTATTACCTAAATTTTTTCTAAGTGTTGAGTTCAGAATGCCTCATTCTTTAACCTCACCTTATCTGTTATATGACATGCTTAATTGTTAATTAACAATTTGAGTTAAATCCTTTAAGGGGTTTTGTACATTTTTCCAGATGAATTAATATTGAAGTATTGATAGGAAGTAAAAATGCACTGAAGTCATAAGGGAGAAGATCACTTTTCATTAATATCTAACCTACTTACAATATTGGAAAATAACAGAAATTTTTATAAGTGTTTTTTAAATAAAACCAAGGAAAAACAAAAAGTTGTCGCTTCAGGCAGCACCCTCGTCATCTGAAGAGTCGAGTAAGGATGGATCTATGTTGGCTTTGATCAACTTCTCCTTGCCCACGACTTGGCGAGCTCGTAGCTTCGGTATGTATCTTCATGATCTCTCCATTGATTTCATCCGAGTTCGATACTCTTCACGAGATTTGTTTGCGAAGGGCATCGGTTAAAGGAGGCCCAAGGTCCCGAGAAGAGTCTTGAGTTCTCGGTTTCTTCTTCAAGCTTCTGCCAGTATATTCATCGGCGAGTTTCTTCCGCTCCGACTTATGAATCGTCTTGGTTAAGAGCTTAGAATTAGCCTTTAGCTCCTTGATCTTATCCATCCTTATTTCACTCTCCTCTCAACCAGAGTCGACATTCATCTTGACGATCTCCTCGTACTGTGCTTTAGTCGACTTCAGTTCTTCCTTAGAGGTCTTCACATCTCCCTTGGCTTGGGCCAACTCTTTCTGAAGTCCTTCATTTGTATGAAGGATGCCTTCACGTTGGGTCCTTTCCCCGAGCAAAGCGGACTTCGAGGATGGCGTTCTCCTTCCTCGGCGCCTCTTCTTGGATTGACCTCGAGGGATCTCGGGACCTTGACCTTGAATCTGACATTCGCTATGCATATTCGGTATTGGTTGATCAGTTTCAGATGTATAAGTATGAAGATAAATACGGAAATGAGGGAGAGAATCCTTTACCTTTGCTAACTAGCTCATTCCTTCGCTAAGAAAATCCCCATTCGAACTATTCCCAAATCGATGGTCATCGGTCTCACGAACGAAGGCCTTGAACAGTTGAAAAGGGAAGTTGGCATTAAATCGGGGCCACATGGTTGGAGAGGCCATAGCATCATGCTGAAATTCGGTGGTCGTTTGTCTTGGAGGAGAGGGCATAGATTGATTACAAACCGGCGAAGGATCTGAATGTACCATTTCTGGAGAAGGAGATCGGGCAGGAGTAGGCTCGGGGATCGAAGAAGGAGCAGAGGTTGCACCCGGCTGGCTGTCTGAAGGTTGTTTTCTTTTTCGGGATAAGAGGGACGATTCAACCATTGACATCGGTGTTTTGGTTTTCGGTTGGGATTGTCGGGGAGTGGTAGTCGAAGGCGTTGGAATTGAGTTCTTGGCGGTGAGTGGAGTTATCTTTGACCTTAGCTTCTTAACACGAAGAACTTTCGCCTATCGCATAGAGGTATGTCAAGCAAGCTCCTTTTAGTTGGAGTTGATTCGAAGGTGCGATATTGAGGTCGATTGGAGGGTTGATTGTGGGATTGCTTGGGAAGGATCTCCTCGTCGCTTTCGGGATCTATATCGCGATGGATAGTTCTAGCTTTTTAGCGACTTTCTTCCTTGGCGAGTCGAGGGTTTCTTCGGAATGAGAGGCTCGTCGACTTCGAGCTCATCATTAAAAGGAAATGGTTGGTGGATCGGGCCGGGGGGTCGGTTCGGGAAGACTCTTGGTGGGAAGCTCTTCACTTTCGCCTCCGTAGTCTTCCACTCGCTAGAAAGTCTCCCAATTCTTTCACTTAGAAGAAGTTGGATTGATCGAGACAACTGCAAATAACCATATATTAAAACCCATACCACTTAAATACCTCAAAAAACTATATTACGAGTTGTTCAAACTTACATTTGTGATCATCTGACCCGGGCTTGTTTGGTCGAAAGTGTGAAACTCCATTCTTTTGGAGGAATCTTCTTGAAAAAGTCTCCCATCTCCTTCACACGCTCTTGAGAATATCTCCGAAGTCGGCGGAGATCCGATCTGAGATGGTCCAATCTGGAAGAGAGAGATCTACGGTCTGTGACGAAGAACCATTTCTCGTGCCATCCCTTATTGCTCGAAGGGGTACTCATCAAGGACCTCTTCTCAAATTTGGAGTTCGGGAGAGGAGATTTTTTGCTCAGCATCTTAAAGCCTCGTTCTCGGGATCTACCGGCTGAGAAGAGGGTGAAGAAAATGTCGACAGAGGGAATAATCCCTAGCTCATGGCAGAAGGCAATGAATGCCAATATGTGGATGTAGGAATTGGGCACTAGCTAAGCGAAACCCACTCCTATGAACCCTAGGAGGTAACAACGAAAGCATGAAGGGGTGAAGCGAATCCCTTTTCTAGAAAGGTAGCCCGGCATGGCGACCAACCATCATCGGCCCATTGGTACATTTACTCTTGGGAGGCGAGGAGCCCTTATAGCATAATTATCTGGAATCGATACTTGAGTCCAGGAGGGTGCGTATCTCGATTCCGTGACGATAGATGGAATGTTGGCATGAGAAACCTGTTCCCCATCCTTGAAGAAATCAATTGCAGATTGGGGTTTGAACTCGAACCCTCTTGGTTAGGGTTTGGGTTGGATTAGGGAGTCTTGGAGAAGTCTGCGAAGAGGAGAAGGCTGGCTGGGATTCACGATCACCATTGTTGAGATTTAAGTAAGCTAGAGAAAAAAGTTACGAGAAGAGAAGAAAGCTCAAAGGTTCAAGATTCAAATTAGCGAGTAAAACCGCTCGAAATTGGGAAAGTTTACCTTTTATATTGTGATTTCTGTACGGTTTCTGAGGCCGGTACTTTAAATGCTAGTAATGATGAGAATTGAATGGGAAGTGTGCAGGTGCGACCTTTGGATATCTTATCAATTGGGCCTCACGATTGGATTTACGATTGTTGGTCCATCTTGTTCAATTTCAATCCTTTATTGATTGGACCTATTACTACGGGCATTCGCATTTCAATCCCATTTCGTCCCATTTCATGCACCAATTATTTCTGTTTTGGGCCTTTAGTATATCATGGACCATTTATAGTTTTCCATTAACCATTACATTCAACAAAAACTAGGGGGCAATGTTGGGTCATGATATTTCCCTTATTTGGTAGGAGTAAGTAAATTGGGCTCACTTATTAATTTAATCCATTGGGCTTTTATAATTGAGCCATGAAAGTCGTTGGGCTTTGGTCACCATGTTACCTTTATCCTATAAAATTTGGGTTGGTTCGTTGGATTAACCCTTGGATCATTTAATATCTATTACTTTGACTTGTAATGATGATATAGCATGACAGTTGACCGACCATGCATTAATGTGGATGGGATTATAGCCGGCCGGTGGTATAAACAGTGGCCAAAAGCAGTGGATAGACTCCATGCAGTCGGCAGAACCCATCAGATCAGGGGGATATGTCAGATAGTAGTGGGTGGCACAGTAATCCAGGCGAAGATATTATATCCTAGCGAGTAAGTCTTCACAGAGAGGTACGTTTTTGATATATTCACATATACACACAACTAAGAATTATTATCTCTCTCATTACACTAGATATTATCATCCTCTCTGGTTAACCTTGTGAACACATATACTTACTCTCACGCCTGAGCTATCCCCCGGCGGTCCGGCCGTCAAGCTTGTGGTGTTTGTTGTGTTTACTGTGCAGGATCAGGACGTCTTTTGTGATTGGGACGTGGAGAAAGATCCTGGCGTTAACACAAAGATTTAAACAGAATATATATTAACATGTAGTCAATATATTATTATTATTATTATTATGCAGTCAATTTATTAACATGAAATTTATATAATAACGAAACATATAAAACATTTAACATGTAATATAAAATAACAGAATAAATTTTCAGAACTATGTATAAATATTTCAACAAAATAAATTGTTTTATAAAATAAGTTTTTGAAGAAACTAAATTTGATTCAATAAATTTCTGCAAATTTTGTTGAAATATTTATACATAGTTTTACATGTTAATATAAAGCCACAAAGAACACTGTTAATATTGCATCTCAGTTTTTCTATTAACGAGTGCAGTAAGTTTTTCTATTATTGCAACTCCGATTTTTAATCAATGAGTGCAGTAAGGTAAGTTTAATATGCATGGTGCATGCAATATTTTAATATTATTATTGGTATAATGGTATAAACGAATGATGCAAAATGATATAATATTTGTTATTA
Source organism: Panax ginseng (assembly GCA_020205605.1). Lineage (NCBI taxonomy): Eukaryota > Viridiplantae > Streptophyta > Magnoliopsida > Apiales > Araliaceae > Panax > Panax ginseng. Next base: position 28,375,087 of record CM035146.1, on the reverse strand, counting down.
TAGTACAAGTATGTTATTATTATACCTGCATTTTGTTAATACATGCATTCTACATGTTCCTAGTTCAGGTATATGCAATTGTTTTATTATTAATTATTGTAATAAATTACCATAGTAGTTGTTTACAAAAAGTTGGGGCATGATTGCATTTACAAACTTTGATAATTGGTGGCGTGTTGGTGTTCAATTTCTACCACTAATCATTCAACTTAGAATCCACTGATTACTTAAAAAAAAAGCTTCTGGTGATACTTTTAAAGGTTACAGGAAGTTATATATATTATATATATATTTGATTCTTAATAGTTAACAAGAAGTTTACGTAAGGATCAACCTCTTTAAAATTAACTTGATTCGCGGATACATGCGGATATATATTATTGTTGTATGTTAGTACCCTTGATCAATCATTCAATTAATTTCCAGATATACTTGATGATGAGCATAACACCTGCATGCTAACATGAATTGCATGTTAACATAGAAGAGGCTATCATACCGAAATAATAGAATAAATTGCCATAATGGTAGCTTAGTGTTAGATATTTTCATTATCTAAAAGTATATAATAAATATATTATATGTCATCCATATAACCAATAATTAAAATTGGTTCAGTTACATAAGAGAGAAGTGTTGATATTAAGGACTTGAGTTCAAGTAATGCTAACAACATTAACGGTAATATTAACGGGTATTAGAATTTGGGAGCCAAAATTGAGTTGGGCCAAAAACACGCTAATATTAGAATCGGTTGGAATTTGGGAGCCAAAATTGAGATGGGCCAAAAGTTTCCAAAAATTAGAATCGGTTGGAATTGGGATACGTTCCAAAAATGCATATCCCATAATTGGGATACGACCAATTAATTAAGATACGTGCCTGCAATAATTGGGGTACGACCTAATCTATAAATAGATTAGAAATTAACCAAAACTCAATACAATAAAATAAAAATAAAAAATGAGTGGTGCTGCTGCAGCAATATCACAGGTAATTTGTTTATGTTATTATATATATATGTACTTACTAAAAATGATATGTTTGTAGGAATGGCATGCTAGATTAGGACGTGTAATACTTTGCGTAGATTAATTAATTTAGAATGCCTGCCTAAATTTGATATTAATCAAAAACATAAATGTGAAATTTGTGTAGAATCAAAAATGATAAGATTACCCTTTCATTTTGTTGAAAGGAAAACTGAAACTCTAGATTTAATTCACACTGATATATGTGACTTAAAGTTTGTGCAAACAAGAGGTGGAAAAAAAATTTTATTACATTTATTGATGATTGCACAAGATATTGTTATGTATATTTGCTAAGAAGCAAAGATGAGGCAATAGAAATATTTCAACTTTATAAAAATGAAGTTGAAAATCAACTTAGCAAAAAGATTAAAGCAATAAGAAGCGATAGAGGTGGTGAATATGAATCACCATTTGAAGAGATAAGCTCTACTCATGGTATTATTCACCAAACTACCGCTCCTTATTCACCTCAATCTAACGGATTCTTTGACGCAAGAACCTAACATTGAAAGAAATGTTGAATGCTATGTTAAATAGTTACGAGCACCCTGAAATTTGTGGGGGGAAGCTTTGCTTTCTGCCAATTATATTCTTAACAAAGTGCCTCATAATAAAACTCACAAAACACCTTATGAATTATGGAAAGGTCATAGACCTTGATATAAATACTTAAGAGTGTGGGGGTGTCAAGCAAAGGTAATGGTTCCTAAACCTAAAAAGGTTAAGATAGGACCAAAAACAATTGATTGTGTATTCATTGGTTATGCAAATAATAGCAGTGCTTATCGCTTTCTTGTTCATAAATCTGAAATTAATGATATTCATGTTAATACATTTATTTAATAAAGAGATGCATCATTCTTTGAGAATATTTTTCCATTTAATGAAAATAAAGATTCAAATTCAAACAAAAGACCTTTGGATACTACTAGCAATAATCCTGAAAATATAGACAAAGAGTCTATATTGGATGAACCTAGATGTAGCAAAAGGGCAAGGACTTCAACGTCTTTTGGTCCAGATTTTCTAACATTTTTGTTAGAAAACGATCCTCGAACGTACAAGGAAGCAGTATCCTCTCCAGATGCTTCTCATTGGAAAGAAGAAATAAATAGCAAAATTGAGTCCATTATGTAAAATCATACATGGGAACTGGTGGACCTTCCACCTGGTTCAAAACCCTTAGGGTATAAATGGATCTTCAAAAAGAAGATGAAAGCTGATGGTTCAATTAATAAATACAAAGCTAGGCTTGTTGTTAAAGGTTATAGACAAAAGGAAGGATTGGATTATTTCGACACTTATTCACCTATTACAAGAATTACATCTATTCAAATGCTAATAGCAATAACATCTTTAAATAGACTTGAAATACATCAAATGGATGTAAAGACTGCATTCTTAAATGGTTAATTAGATGAAGAAATATATATAGAATAACCTGAAGGTTTCATAGCTCCTGGACAAGAGAGGAAAATATGCAAACTTGTTAAATCCTTGTATGGATTAAAACAAGCACCAAAACAATGGCATGAGAAATTTGATAATGTTATGTTATCAAATGGATTTAAAATCAATGAATGTGACAAAAGTGTTTATGTCAAAAGTACTCAAAAGGAATATGTCATTATTTGTCTTTATGTGGATGATATGTTAATCATGGGTAGCAACAATGAAGTTGTGACAACCCCAAAATAGGTCAATTCCATCCAACCCATTCTGAGTCGCCAAATACATGGTACAGAAAACAACTACAACTTTATTACAACAATTGTCGTGAAAAATAAAACAACACATATGTTGTGAGTTTGGATACAAATATATACCAACTGTGACACTCATCCCAACCGTGGACAGCACGTCACAATGACACCTTACATAAAGGTATAGTTAAAAACTATTTTAAAAATTAAAATCTTTGGGAAGTGCTCAAGGAAACCTTCGTACATGGGAGGCCATGCGTATAGGTTATGATATATATCATATGGCCACAGAATTATCCTTGGTTGACCCAATAGACCCCAAAGAAAAATGAGAAGATTACTATCATAGTCTTTCAAATGGTGAGTCTTCTCCTGACATATCATTATCTCCACTGTCTCTAATTGGGTATTATACTCCAAACAAACACCAAGATTATATAGGTAGTGCTTGTAAATATTCTCAGCAAGTGGATGAGCACAACCTTGTCTTATGATGACACGAGGTTGTATGTCATTAGACATCTTGTATGATAGTGGCAAAACACCTTTCCAAATTAAATTCACCTCACCCTCAACATCTATAGACCACCGTTCTATTCCCTTGTTATCCCCCGCTCGACCCAGCTACACTTTTATTACCTGAAAGGAATTGTGAAGCAAAAGGGTGAGCACAACTAACTTCAATAAAGAATATTATGACTAAAGATAAATAAATTATCAATAGCCTTCAACAGTAATAGATCAGAGATTTAGAACATATGGTAGATGATAAAACTTTTCAACCATAGTTGCAGCGGAACGAGCAATCCATTAAAAGAGTCAAATAGACCATAAAATCTATTATCTTCTCCATGTTAAAAGTCCATCAACAATGTTTTATCCCTGTAACATTAATCAACAATTCATGTCCACAATCACGTGTATAACTCATAATCGTAACTGTAGTTCTAATTTCCTTTCCTCATCCAGGACAAAGTTAATTTTCATCACCTGAAACATCAAAGATCATGGTTATACCAAATCACAGTTCCTGTTCATAATCATACTGATAAATTCATCTCTGCACTACATGCCAAAGATATTCATCAACAGTTCATCTTTGCACTATTGGCCAAAGATATTCAACATGTCATCTTTGCACTACAGGACAAAGATATTCATCACTTGGTCATGTTCATCTAAACACCTGTTCATCTTCGCACTACTGGCCAAAGATATTCATCAGAAATCATTCATCTTTGCACTACAGGCCAAAGATATTCAGTTATATCATCATTTAGGACTACGGATGATGAAAAATATTTTAAAGAAAACGAATCCAGTGAAACAAAATAATAAATATTAAGGATTCGTACTTCATCTATTCCATGTTCAAAAATATCTCATAAATAATCATAGTGGAGTAAAATTCAAGAATGATCAAAACATAGATCCAATCAAAGATAGGAATCATAACAGACAATCTTGGACATAGAGAAGAAAACTTAATTTTTCTGTGAATAATGTCGTATTTGTGAATAGTGCCGTATACGTGTATAGTGTTGTATACGTGAATAGTAACTCCGACACCAAAAGATAGAAATTTCATAAAAAACATCATCATGCTTCGTGAATAGTACTCGTGAATAGTAACTCATGAATAGTAACTCATGAATAGTAACCCTGACATGAAAAAGTTCTAAATTTGATAAAAATTCAAACCAATATTTTGGCATAATGATATTGATGAAATAATATCATTTATGAAGAAAATAATCCCCCTTACCTCAAAAAGAATAGTACTTACGATCGGAATCTCGGATATAGTGCTAAAAAACTTGCAATCAGATAGCAATACTCAAGTACTAAAATACTCACAAAAATACGCTCGATATATAGAGAGAGAAAGAGAAAGAAATCTTTAGTTTCTGGTGTGATTTTCAATTCTAACCTAAGCACCCTATTTATAGGAAAATGCTTAGAACACCAAAGCAAAAAATTTAATATAATATTAATATATATATCAAAAATTCTTACGCCCACTTTATCATATCTGAATTCAGCCAACAAATAAGAAAAAAAACAAAAAAAATGTTTTTGTTATTAAAAATAATTAAAACTTTCAAAAATTAATTATTTCGGAACTTCAGAACTTCTATAATTCATAATAAATAGCCCTTTATCAGAAAATTCGAATCTCGTGTCTTTTTATAGAAGAAAGTTTTTCCAAATTCCAAACAGAAAATGGACCGAAATCCACATACGGGCGATTTTACAGGCTATAATCAAATTTCAGTCAAGAAATGGGTCCACCAACATATTTAACATGTTTTAAATAACTTTTGCAACAAAAATACTCTTCCTCCTCATATACTCATATATCTCACATTCATTGTAAAAATATCACCATTATTATATTATAATAATATAATAAAATATTATTTTATCAGAAAAGGTAAAATATCGATTTTCAACAATTGTCACTTTAAAAAATTTTCTCCATCTATATCCACATAAAATGAATATTTTCCTCATCATATTAATTAATAATTAATTATTCACAAATAATATTACAGAATCACAATAATGACAACCAGACAGTTCCCAGGAAAGATGGGGCTTTCCAATAAGAATTTCTCCTTACTGGCACGCAATTAGGTGACATAACCTCTCCTTAGACAGAACTTTCTAGACATTGCCAATAATGTTATATAATAATATTATTCAGATAATATGAATTATTGTTTCGATAATGGAAAATATTGTGCTGTGACAATTATTGAAACAACAATAATATAAAATATCAACGTAGCAATTATTAAATCAATAAAATACTGAACAGTAATTACTGTAACAATTATTGAGTAGATCCTTCTTACGTAAGAATCAATAATTGGTGCAATACCGTGTGCTACTGTGCAACAACGCGTATTACTGTATTTTAACCACCGGGTATTCCAACAGTGTTAACGGTAACAACTACGCCGTTATTTATAAAAACTCTCTTTTGTCGTTTTCTTCATCCGACAGTTATTCTGTTATGGGGCCCACAAATGGCTGCGCCGTCGTACGAATATTCCCGACAGAAAGAATATTCCACGACCAAACGAATATTCCCCGATAGAAATGAGTATTTTATAACCACTTGTATATTTTGAAAAAAATTTCATATACCACCCTTAACTTTAACTTTTATCAATTTAACCATTTACTAAATAGTAATTATAAGAAAAATTGAATACTTTTATTTCATAAAATTCGGGGTCTTACAGAAGTTATCAACTCAACAAAACGTATGTTGTCAAATAGATTTCATATGAAAGACTTGGGGGTTGCTGATATAATTTTAGGAATCAAGATTTCTAGAACCTCTGATGGAATTATATTATCTCAATCTCATTACATTGAGAAAATACTTGAAAATTTTAATAAGTATAATATAATTCTAAATAAGACCCCAGTTGATATAAATCTTCATCTAGCTAAAAATGAAGGTGATGGCATATCTCAATTAGAATATTCTCGTATACTAGGCAGTTTAATGTATGTCATGAACTGTACTAGACCAGATATAGCTTATTCGGTAAGTAAGCTAAGTAGGTATACGAGTAATCCAGGTAAAGATCACTGGAAAACAATTTTGAGAGTTTTAGGTTATTTAAAACATACTAAAAAATATGGACTGCACTATACAAGATATCCAGCAGTATTGGAAGGATATAGTGATGCTAATTGGATATCTGATAATAAAGACTCAAAATCTACAAGTAGATATGTCTTTACCCTTGGAGGTGCTGCGGTATCTTGGAAATCCTCAAAACAAACGTGTATTGCAAGGTCTACAATGGAATCAGAATTCATTGCGTTAGACAAAGCTGGAGAAGAAGCTAAGTGGCTTTGTAATTTTTTAGAGGATATTCCAAATTGGTCAAAACCTGTGCCAGCTATATGTATACACTGTGATAGCCAATCAGCGATTGGAAGAACACAGAGTCATTTATATAACGGTAAGTCACGTCATATACGACGAAGACATAATACCATTAGACAATTTCTCTCAAATGGAATTATCTCAATTAACTATGTAAAGTCAAAAGATAATATTGCGGATCCGCTTACAAAAGGTTTAACAAGAGAGCAAGTGGAAAAATCATCGAAGGGAATGAGTTTAAAGCCTACTGTTTAAATAAGAGTCGTCATAGTGGCAACCCAACCTAGCTGACTGGAGATCCCAATATCTAGGTTCAATGGGCAAACCGAACTATGTAGTACTCAGTAAAGCACTGAAGAGATATTACTCCTAACCATTCCTATTATGAGACAGTGCACATTTACCGCAAGAATCAGGATAAGTTACGCTTTTAATGATTTTATATCTTGAAATATGTTCAAGTGGGGTATTGCAGGATACTCTTGATAGAAGTCACCTACGTGAGTAAGAAGGGGGCCACTTCTGTAAGAATTTTGGAGGTTGAATTCTCTAATATACTCACGGAACCAAGAGGTGTTTCAAGGAAAAATGAACACAAACGTGAGAACCAGCTATGTCTGAAGAGATATTTGTGAATTCTATTGTCTTGGTTTATACGAAAAGCTAACAGTTCAAAGACATCAAGTCTACTGATTAGCCAAGTAAATCCGATAGATTTTACTAGGGCAAGTTCAAAGCCACTAGGCTACTTAACCTGATGAAATATCTTTTCTCATGTACTCGAACTAGTGTCTGCATATCCATAGCATATTTTACATATTGTAAAGATAATTTTACATTCATGTGGGGGATTGTTGGAAATGGGTTTGATAAAATATATATTTATGTGTTCAAATCCATTAAGAATTGAATGAGAAATTGATTGGACGGGTAGAATTAGGTCGAGTTCGAGTTAAGTGGGTCGTAAATGGACGCTGGCCCTAATCTGTAATAAATCGCCTAATTATTCTATAAATAAACTATGTGGGATTACATTTTACGCATAAGTTTGATTACACTGATTACTTTTTGGCGTCCTGCCCGCTCCTTCCCTTCTGAAAAATCTCGTTCCTTCCCTTCTCCAAAAATCCCATTTCTGCATATAGTTCCCGTTTCCCATTTCAGCGCACTCTCGCTTCTGCGATAATTCCATTCCTGCTTCTACACCGGAAAATCCCGCTTTGACCAAGAAAATCCCGTTTTCTGCGAAGAAATTGTGCGATAAGTTTTATTCTATTTTCTTCATGCATCATTATTATTAATAGTAAAGTTCGAGTACATAACATAGAATTTGCGTTAAACGAATTCTTAATTTTGTAGTGCTACTAATTAAGAATGGAAATCTGTTTTATCTTTGGAAGCAATTATTCAATTAATCCTTAGCACCTGTGAGGGAATACATTTGCTTTAAGGAGATTTTGTGAATTCAAAGGACTCGAATTTATTCATTAATATTTTATATGTTATATATATAAAATTATGTTCTGTTTTATTATATTTATATATATATATATTAAATAATACTATATATTATAGATAACATATATATATATATATATATGCATGTTGCTGACTATATGTAGCGTGAAAAGGTAAGATGTCCCATGAGAGAGAAAACAAAAGGGAGCAAGAAAGTACTACTAGTCATTCAACATCAAGAATTTTGTGTTCAAACCAAACAAAACGCAGCTAGTGTTAGTTTTAATTCAACTGTTAATTAAACGTTAAAAATCTTTAAAGCTCCTTATTTTCTTAAAGTTAACGCCAAGATCTTCTGTCGCATCCCAATCACGTAAGACGCCCTGATCCTGCACAGTAAACACGATAAGACACCAAAAGCTTGACGGCTGGACCGTCGGGGGATAGCTCAGGCGTGAGGGTCAGTATCGGTGTTCATAAGGTTAACAATGGAGGATGTAATGTCTAGTGTATTGAGAGAGAGATAGATATTCTCAGTTGTGTATATGTGTTAAATATCAATATGAACGTACCTCTTTGTGAAGACCTCCTTGCTAGGTTATACTCTCTTTGCGGGATTACAGTACCCTACTACTAAACCGACACACCTCTCGATCGATGGGTTTTCCGATCGCATGCAGATCTATCCGCTACTTTTGGTAATCATTGTATGCCATGGCACCGCTATAATCCCATCCACATTAATGCATGGCAGGTGTCTTAGTCAACTGTCATGCTTTTTCATCATTACAAGTCAAAGTAATTGATATTAAAAGATCCAATGGGTTAGTCCAATGAACCGACCCAGTTTCATAGGTTTAAATAGAAGTAATATGGTGACTAGGCCCAGTGGCTTTCAAGGTTCAATAATGAAGGCCCAATAGATTAATTAAATAAGTAAGCCCAATTTGCTCAGCCCAAAGAGGGGAAATATCATGACCCAACATTGCCCCCTAGTTTTTTGTTGAACAGAATGTTTAATAGAAAACTATTAATGGTCTATGATATATTACTAAAGGTCCATAATGAGAAGTAATCGAAATGTACCCGGTTATGGTTCATGAGATGAAATGAGAGGAGACCGGAGGCCCAAATCGGAAAAGGCCACATGCGATAAATATCTCGGACCCGGAACCGGACGCTTCCCATTCAAATTCTAAATCATTACTAACATTTAATGTGCCGGCCTTGTACACCGTGTAACCGTCAGTATAAAAGGTAAACTTTACCAATTTTGACGGTTTTACCTGCCAATTTGAACTTTGAACCTTTGAGCTTTCTTCTTCTCTCTAGAACTTTTTTCCCTCTCTCTGCGAAATCTCAAAAATGGTGGTCCTGAATACCAACCAGAGTTCTCCTCTCCTAGTGACTCCCATTAACGTTGTTTCCCCCAATCTAAACCCTGATCAAGAGGGTTCGAGTTCAAATCCCTAGTCCACAGCAACCATGGGGAAGAATCCGCCCTTGATACCTTCTCTGCCACCTACCGACTTCTTTAAGGATGGGGAACAGTTTCCTCATGCCAATACCCCCTCTACTGTTACGGAAGCTGAGATACGTATCCTCTGGACTCGCTATTAGATTCCGGATATGTACGCAATAAGGGCTCCAGTTCCCGAGGAACACATGTACCATCGACCGGATGGTTGGGCTGCCATGCCATTTACTTTTCTCGAGAAGGGAATTCGCCTACCCCTCCATGCTTTCGTCATTACCCTCCTAGGGTTTATAGGAATGGGATTTGCCCAGTTGGTTCCTAATTCCTATATCCACATTCTGGCATTCATTGCCTTCTGTCACGAACTAGGGATTCCTCCATCTGTCGACATCTTCTTCACCCTCTTCTCGGTAGGTAAATCCAGAATGAGGTTTCAAAATGTTGAGTAAGCGATCTCCTCGACCCAACGCTTGATTTGAGAAGAGACCCACGATGGATACCTTTCAAGCAACAAGGGTTGGCACGAAAAATGGTTTTTTTTTCAGGGACCCAAATCTCTTATCTTCTAATTGGAATATCTCTGATCGGATCTTTTCTGACTTTGGAGATATCCCCGAAGAGCGTGTGAAGGAAATGGCAGATTTTTTGAAGAAGATTCCTCCGAAGGAATGGAGTTTTGCACTTCTATCTAAGCAAGCCTGGTTATATGACCATAAATGTAAGTTTGAATAACTTTGTAACACAATTTTTGAGGTATTAAGTGACATGGGTTTTGATACATGATTATTTAGGTGTCTTTGATCAAACCAACTTCTTGATAAAAGAGTTGGAAGATTTCTTGGTTTGGGAAAACCGTGGATGCAAGTGAAGAGCGCCATTGAAGAATCTCCCATTGAACCCCTCATTCTGGATCCACCTTTGTTTCTCTTGGGATGACGAACCCCAAACTGATGAACCCATTGGTTTTGAAGAATCTCTTAGGCCTCGTCGAAGAAAAAGAGCCGCCAAAAAATCTAAGCCCATTCAGCCAGAAACAACCCTTTAAAGTGACTCGGAAATAATTCCAGAAGCAATTCCATAAGCAAACCCTTTATCCAACCCTAGTTCTATACCTTCTGAATCTGTTCCAATTAAGAGAAGCCTACTTGACATACCTCTACACGATCGGGCGAAGGTCCTCCGTGTTAAGAAGCTGAGGACAAAAATTACCCCTTTAACCGCTGATGAGCTTTGAGTTCCTCCAACCTCGACTGACATCCGTCCAACAGTTCCCACAGAAATTCAAGCACCTGATGATGAGCTGGTCGAATCTATCCCCATCTTATCTTGAAAAAGGAAACAACCATCAGACAGCCATCCAGGTTCATCCTCTGCTCCCTCACCAGTCCACGAACCTAATCCTATTCGATCTCCCTCTCCAGAAAATATATATACGGATCCGCCACGAACTCGCGATCAGCCTGTGCCTTCTCCTCTAAGACAGTCAACTTCAGAATTTCAGCATGATGCTATGGCCTCTCCAACCATGTGGCCTCGATTTAATGCCAACTTCCCCTTCCAATTATTTGATGCTTTCGTCCATGACACCGATGACCATCGATTTGGTAATAGTTCAAACATGGATCTGCTCAAGGAAGACATGAGTTATCTGGCGAACGTAAAGTGGTTTTCTCTGCAATTTCTGTATTTATCTTCATATTTAGATATTTGAAATTGGTCAAATAATCTTTGAATATGCGTGGCGAATCTTTGTATTTGGGCCTTTGCATCCAAAGTCTATCGAAGTGAAAGCGAAGAAGAAGAAGCGATGAGAAAGGAGAGTGCCATCCACGAAGTGCCTGCTACGGCTCAGGAAAGGACTCAATGTGAGAGCATTCTTCACACAAATGAGGGTCTTCAGAAGGAGTTGGCCCAGACCAAAGAAGATGTGAAGATATCCAATGAAGAACTGAAGTCAACTAAAGCACAATATGAAGAGATCGTCAAGATGAACGTTGATTTGGTTCAGAGGAGCGAAATAAGGATGGAGAAGATCAAAGAGTTAAAGGCTGATGCTAAGATCTTGACTAAAATGATCCAAAAGCTAGAGCTAGCAGAAACTCATCATCTGAATAAGCGTCAGAAGCTTGAAGAAGAAATCCGAGAACTCAAGGCTCTTCGGGACCTTGGGCCTCCTCTAACCGATGACCTTCGCAAGAAGATATGTGAAGAGTATCGGAAATCGGATGAGATTAACAGAGAGATCATGAAGATATATTTTGAAAGCTATGAGCACTGCAAGAGTCGTGGCAAGGAGAAGTTGATTACAGCTAACGTGGATCCATCTTTGCTCGACTCTTCAGATGGCGAGGATGATGCATGAAGTGAATACTCTTGTCTTTCCTGGATTTTATTTAAGAATATTTGTGAAAATTTCTGTTATTTTGGAAATTGTTTAAGGATTTTGTTATAAAAACTTTTATCAGGACTTCTATTGTTCTGAAATTATGTTGGAATTTATGTTTCTGCACAATAGGTTTATCGTTATGTACGAATCAGACTAATATTTATTAATGAATTTTCTACTGGTTACGTCCTGACTTTGGCATAATGTTTTTCGTTTCTTGTCAACGATTCAGTACCAATGGACTTGAATGAACTGAGCTTAGATTGTGAATTAGTTAAGGCATATAACAGTTAAGAATGAAATGAAGTGAACTGAATTTAATGAACTGAATTTAATGAACTGAACTCAACACTTGAACAAAATAAAGTAATGTATACTTATCGTTTCCGAAGTGTGAGATCGGTCATGTGTCAGATGAATTCGGCTGATCCTCTTTGCACCATCGGAATTTTATTTACCACTCGGGGTGAAACAATTATATAGGAACCAAGATATAAGGACCATGGAATTTGTCTACCACACGGGGTGAAACAATTATATAGGAACCAAGATATAAGGACCACGAAATTTGTCTACCACACGGGGTGAAACAATTATATAGGAACCAAGATATAAGGATCATGGAATTTGTCTACCACACGGGGTCACAAATTCATAGGGACTCGACAATAAAAAGTTGCCATCGAATGGCCCGAGAAGTCCAAACCATACTTCCTTACTCTAGATGCATTTTGTTTACCACTCATGGTAAATCAAATTAAGAGGATCATGGAATTTGTCTACGGGGTATAACAAAACCATAAGGACACTCTGCCAAGAAGAGGCTACCATCGAATGGTCAGCGAGTCCACCCCGTCCTCCTTACTTCGGTGACTATTGATTTACCGCCCTCGGTAAAAGCAATATAAAGGAACATAGGATTTGTCTACCACGTTGGGCAACAAATAGATAGGAAACCATCGAATGGCCAGCGAGTTCGATCATACCTCCTTACACCATTGTGAACTTAGGACAAATAAGAAGAGAATCAGTTGTGAAAAAGTGAACTTTTATAGATGGTGAACAATCATGTATGAGACTTCTTAGTAAACCCGACTTCGATCTCTCTTGGAAATATTTTGAAGCTTTGCTGCATGCCAAGTGTTCTTGATCTCGGATCCATCTAATGCTTTTAAACGATAAGTCCCTGGCTTTGGTACTTCGATCACCTCATACGGCCCTTCCCAGTTCGGCATTAACTTTCTTGTGTTTTGAGGCGTAGACGCTTCGGCTTCTCTGAGGACGAAGTCTCCTACTTCGAATCTGTGAAGTTTAACCCCTTTGTTGTAATGCTTAGTTACTCTTCGTTGATAAGCAGCCAATTTGAGCAAAGCTACCTCTCTGACTTCTTCTAGAAGATCCAAGTTGGCCTTCAGTCCTTCGTCATTGTAGATCTCTTTGAATTGGTGACCAAGACTTGGAGATCCGATTTGATTGGGGACTAAGGCATCAGTACCATAGGCCAATCGAAAAGGTGAATCCCCTATGGTGGTCCTCGGTGTAGTCCGGTAAGCCCACATCACGCTGAGCAGTTCTTCTGGCCATCTTCCTTTAGCTTCATCTAGTCTGCTCTTGATCCCATTCAGCAGCGTCCTGTTGGTCACCTCGACTTACCCGATCGACTGTGGATGAGCCACCGAAGTCTTCTTGTGCTGAACCCCAAGCTCCTTCAAAATCCTTAAAATTTTGATCCCACGATGGCGTCCATTATGCGATATCACCACTTTGGAATTCGAGGCGAAATATTACGGACTCTTTCATGAACTTCAAACATTCTTGCTCTCATTATCAATCAAAGTGGCTTCGCCTCTACCTACTTGGTCATATAATCAATGGCAACTATATACTTAATGACACCGCCCTTTTGCTTTGGAAATGGACCCGATATATCAACCCCCAACGATGAAAGGGTATAGGAGATAGAATCGAGTATAGCTCTTACTAGTGGTGATGTGGGATCGATTTGTTGGTGACACTTCTCACACTTCTTCACGTGCTTTCGGTAGCTTCCTTGAAGATCGTTGGCGATAGTACCCTTAGAAGAACTTTGTATGCTAATGACTTAGCAGCCATGTGGTCGCCACAGATGCCTTCATGAACTTCCCGAAGGGCATACTCAGCTTCAGACGGAACCAGACACTTTAATAGTGATGATGAAAATGCCCTTCGATAAAGATCCCCATCAATAAGAACGAAGTTGGCACTCTTGTACTTGATCTTCTTTGCCAGCATCTGATCCGAAGGAAGGACGCCATCTGCCAAATATTCGATGTAGGGAGTCATCCAGCAGTTAGATCGCTTGATACACATCACCGCTTCATGCTGAACACTCGGCTGCTGCAAAACTTCCAAATAAACTGATCCGTTGAAAACATCTGCATCCGTGGTGGCCAGCTTTGACAGTGCATCGGCTATGGAATTGTCGTTATGCTCTATGCCCTGAAACTCATACAAAACGAAGTACTGAAGTCGGTCTTTTAATTTTGCCAGATACTTGATCATCCTGGTTCCACGAGCTTCATAATCTCCCGAAAGTTGTTTGACGACCAACTGAGAGTCACTGTAAATGATTAGCTTCTGGACTTCCAGACTCTTCGCCAACCGAACACCTGCCAACACTGCTTCATACTCAGCTTCGTTGTTCATTGCTTTAAACCCAAATCTGATGGCCTGCTGCACTTTGAATCCCTCTGGACTCGTCAAGAGATAATCCACTGCCCCTAACGATCCTTTGTAGAGGATCCATCTGCATCTGACGTCCAAGCATTCGACCCTGCTAGAAGAAGCGCAATCTGCTTTCGATCGGACATCTCGACCACGGTAGTTCGGCATCTGCTTCGGTGAACGAGCACTCCACCATAAAATCGGCCAAGGCCTGACCTTTGATAGCAGTTCGGGGATGATATTCAATGAAAAATTGTGATAACTCCATAGTCCATGTTGCTAATCTTCCTGAGACCTCTGGCTTGCCCATCACCTTCTTCAATGGCTGATCCGTGTAGACGAATAGGAGCCGACCTTGAAAATATTTCCGAAGTTTGCGACTAGCAATTATCAAAGCAAAAGCAAATTTTTCAATATTCGGGTACTGGTTTGACATCTCGTGGGGCGTGGTGACATAATAGACCGGATCTTTGCTTCCAATGACCTCCAGAACCACCTTTGCTCCAATCGCCAATGAACTTGCTGCAAGGTATAAATACAAAGTCTCTGTTGGGGAAGGCTTCACCAATAAAGGAAGGCGGAAGAGATATATCTTTATGCCTTGGAAGGAATCTTCACACTCAAAGTCCATCGGAGCGTCTTTGCATTCTTGGCCCCTTGATGTGTCGAAGAATGGCAAGCATCTCTCCATGAGACCTCGACATAAACCTCCTCGGTACGTAATCCTTCCGGTTAGACGTTGGACATCTTTGAATGGTGAGGAGTCTTCATGTCAAGAATGGCCTGGATCTTCTCCGGGTTGGCCTCGATGCCCTCGGTGACCGGATATCCCGAGAACTTTCTACTGGACCGAGGTAGAAAGTGCATTTGGCGGATTGAGCCTCGGTGATGATGATGAGACGATCTGGAAGCATTCCTCAGGATCGTCCAAATGCTTCTGAACCTGCATGCTCTTCACGATCATGTCATCTACATAAACCTCTATGTTTCTCCCAACTCCTCTATGTTTCTCCCTAGTTGCCTGTTGAAGAGGAAGTTCATCATTCTCTGGTAAGTGGCTCCAGCATTTATAAGGCCAAAGGTTATCTTCTTATAGGCATACACCGAACGGTGTGTAATGAATGCAGTCTTCGGGATGTCCTCTTTGCACATGGATATTTGATGATAACCTGAAAAATCATCCATAAAGCTTAGTAATGCATACCCTAAAGTGGCATCAATGAGTTGATCAATATGGGGCAGAGGATAAAAATCCTTCGGACAAGCTTTATTCAGGTCGGTGTAGTCGATGCAAACCCGCCATTTTCCATTCTACTTACGCACCAACACCACATTCGCCATCCATTCCGATAATCAATTTCATAGATGAAGTCGACCAATTAACGACTTTGCAATCTCCTCATCAATGATCTTACGCCGCTCTGGTGCAAAGATCCGCCTTTTACTGGCCGAAAGCTTCTTGATGGATCTACCTCCGATGCATGCTCGACTATCTTCTGGCTAACTCCGGGCATATCTTGTGGTTCCCATGCAAAAATGTCCACATAGCAGCGAAGGAGCTCCATGAGGTTTGTCCGAAGAGGTTACGGCGGACCAGACCAATCTTCACTTGTCTTTTACGGCTTTCCAGGGGACTAGCTCAATCTCTTAGTCTCTCTTGCGAGAATTACCAATGGCTCAAAATTTGCTTTTTCGGTGAAGGGCTCGATCTCAATTGCCATGGTTTGTTTCTGTTTTGTGACCCCCACTCTAGAAGAAATAACCGCATTTCTATAACATCGTCGGGCTAGATCTAAGTCCCCCTTACTTCTCCGACTCCATGTGTGTGGGGAACTTGATTTTGAAGTGAGGATGGAAGTTACTGCTTGGAGAGTCTTTGTCGGTGTAGGCCTTCCCAATATGGCGTTGTAAGCCGAATCTACATGCACAACATAAAATTTACATATTATTTCTACTTGTTGAGGAGCTATGCGAGAAGATTCTTTGGGAGCTTCGATGGTGCTGCTGACTCTCGGCCAGGATCGTTGCTAAAAGCCCATATAAAGGAGCCTCTGCCCAGAACCTCCATCTTCCGCCCATCAAGATGCATCTTCCGATAAGCATGGGCATATAAAATGTCTCTGAAGACCCATTGTCTATCATCATGCGCCTCACATCTACCGAACCCACCTGCGTTGTGATCACCAAAGCCCCTCATGCGGCTCGATAGGCTCCGAAGGATAATCTGCATCGGTGAAAGAAATAACAGTCCTGGAAAGGTGCAGCCGACCTTGAGGAGCACCATGATGGACATGACCGAATCCGGATATCCTCTCTCTTCTTCCCTACCAACTTCCTGCCGCGTCCATGGGTTATTACATCAACGACGTGCCTTGGCGGTGGTATTGGAATACTTTGGGCGGGTGGAACCATTTGAGCAGTCTGCGAAACGATCGATCATCATTTCTTGACCTTGTTGGTCCCTCCGTACGTCTTGAACCAAAGAAACCGTTTTGAAATTTCCTCTCTATGAAATCTTTCAAATTGCAACATTCATTAGTATCGTGACCGGTGACGATGGTAGCCACAATATTTTCTGTATTGCCACCTTTCTCGGCTTGATGTGGTCACGAAGCGGCTCATAGAATGGTTGGTTCTTCGATCTGGTCCAAAATCAAACCTATCCGTGTTCAACTTGGTGTAAACCTTATTCACCTTGAGGCGACTTGAGCGGAGCGGACGACTACTCTTTGTCGCCATGAGTTATTGAACTTCTTGAGCGCCCTCGGCCGATCATTATATCCTCCCCCCTTTCTTTGATCGCCATCTGCCTTAGGATCATCTGCATCCTTTAACTGGTCCGAAGAAGGATGTTTCAGGCTATTCATAGCCTCCTCTACAATAATATATCCTTCTGCTTTGTCAAAAGCTTCTGCCAAACTCTTCGGATGGTGGAACATCAACTTCTTCACCAACTTCTCAGACTTTACCAGATCTAGCCCATTCTGAAACAAACCTACGGCCTGGAGATCATTGAGGTCGGACACCTGACCAACTGCTTCTTTAAACCTCTTCACATATTGACCCAAGGACTCGTTGGTGAACTGTCGGACCTGTGCTAATGAACAAGTGGGATTCCCTCTCCTTCGGTTGCTCCCAAAGCGGGCATGGAACTTATCACAAAGCTCGGTCCAAGAGGAAATTGAATCTGACGGCAAAGTCCCCATCCACTACCTCGCATCTTTCCTCAATGTCGTAACAAATGTGTGGCACTTGGCAGCATCAGTGAAATCATAATAATCCATGAGCCGGTTGAACTCCTGGCTATGGTCGTAAGGGTCCCTGGACCCATCGTAACTCTCCATACGAGGCAACTTCTTGGTGATATCTGCCTTCTTCTTGAGAATATCCGAGGAAAAAGGGGATGCCTTCTTTCTCGGAGTGTCCTTCACTTGTTGAACCTCAACCAACTGCTTTCGGAGCTCTTTTAACTCCTTCACTAAAAAATCAATACCTTCGGGCTGCGAGGAGACCTCTTTCTCCTGAACGACATTCTGCCTCTGAGTGGATCGACCTTCTCCTACCGATCCCATTGTCCTTGTGGGGCTTCTGGATCTACTCCGGCGTACAATTCTGTCCTCATGATGAGAATGATCACGCTGATGCTCTCTTCTTCTGGTTTTTGGAACGATCTCCCTCGACCTGCTCCTTCGCCTGTTGTCGTCTCGATGTTGAGAACCAACGACCACCAGTGCCTTCTTCGAGGCCACGGGAGTTCTGCTCCTCGATCTCCTCCTACCATGAGAACGATCCCTAGACACATATGTAAAATGCTCTGGCTCTTTACCCTCTCGCCGTGGCACCTCCTTATGCTTACTCCGTCTTTCGGACTGAACGTGGCTAGATGCTTCGTCCCTTAACTCCGCCACCCGAATCATCTACTCGGCTATATCTTCCCTCTACTTTAACAGGACCTCCAAGGCTTTATCTGCTTCGTCTGCCATCCTCGCCAACTTGGCAGCTCTGTCCTCCTGACCACTTCGACGATGAGTCTTAGTCGATGAGCCCTCTGCTCGCCCCCGATCACGATCATGCCCTTTATCCGCATCGAAGACCAACCTCCGTCTGGCTCCACCATGGATCTTCGGACGGAGATCACCCGAATTATGCTTAGAGGTCGTGCTCTCGTGAGCACTTTTAGAAGGACCCAGACGATCCTTTACTGAAATACGAGGCAGTGACAAGCTTACAGCCATCGCCTGCCCCTCTGGCGTACCGTCTCTACTCCTCACCATCTTCCGAAGTAGATTAAATGGATGTGATTGAAAATTTCAATGACACTAGAACTCAACCCTCCTTCTAGCGCCAATGTTAACGCCAAGATCTTCTGTCGCGTCCCAATCACGTAAGACGCCCTGATCCTGCACAGTAAACACGATAAGACACCAAAAGCTTGGCGATTTGGTGAGTCCGGGATAACTTCGGCGTGAGAAGTCGATGTCGGTGTTCACAAGGTTAAAAATGGAGGATGTAATGTCTAGTGTATTGAGAGAGAGATAGATATTCTCAATTGTGTATATGTGTGAAATGTCAATATGAACGTACGTCTTTGTGAAGACCTCCTTGCTAGGTTATACTCTCTTTGCCCGGATTACCGTGCCACCTACTACTAACTGATACAACCCCCTGATCTGATGGGTTCTGCCGACTGCATGCAGTCTATCCACTACTTTTGGTCACTGTTTATGCCGCCGGCCTGCTATAATCTCATCCACATTAATGCATGGCAGGTGTCTTAGTCAACTGTCATGCTTTTTCATCATTACAAGTCAAAATAATAGATATTAAAAGATCCAATGGGTTAGTCCAATGAACCGACCCGGTTTCATAGGGTTAAATAGAAGTAATATGGTGACTAGACCCAGTGGCTTTCAAGGTTCAATAATGAAGGCCCAATAGATTAATTAAATAAGTAAGTCCAATTTATTCGATCCAAAGAGGGAAAATATCATGACCCAACACTTAATATTTCCAACGGGCGGTGATTCATGATTGATAAACTTTTTTTGCAATAATGAATGCAGTCTATTTATGTTTTGATTTTGTTTGTTTCTAGAAGGAAAATGTCGCATAACAATAACATAACATGGTTGTTAAGTTTATAGTTTGTCCGTGTATATACAAGCGATGTTAAAATTATGAAAATTTGATGAAGTAGTTATATTAGGTCAAATTAATTGTATTTTATATAATATTTTATTATCGTAATTCTATTCTTATATATTGTCGGTGTATCAATTTTAAACTATTTACAATAATAATTTTATTTATTAATTGTTTTTAGAAAAAAATTTAATTGATCTTTTTCATTAGTTGCATAAAAAGATATAATATAATCAATATTTTATTATTATGCCATCACGTTTATCTAACAAGTTATCATTTATTAATAGTAAACATGAAGTAAAATATTTGTAAGTGTCTGTTTGGCAAAGTTATGTTGTGTGGTGTAGAGTAGTATGATGAAACACTTTTAAATGAAAAGTTTTTGACAAAAGAGCTTTTGTAAAAAAGTTAAAAGATAGTATTTGGTTACTAATTGTAAAAGTACATTTAAAATTATTAATAACAAATTTAAGGTAATTGTGTAGTATGAGGTTTTATTTTATTTTTTAAAAAAAATAAGGGCGGTTTTGTCTTTGGTGGTTGGTGCTTTTGACTAAAGTGCTTCAGCCAAAATTATAAATTTTAGAAAAATAATATTTCCATATATAATTTTTATATTTTTATATGTATTCCTCTCACAAAAAGATAGGACCCACACTAGTCTCTTGTGAAAGAAGATTATGTGGAAATATCCAAATTATATGTGAAAATATTATTTCCCTAAAATTTATATGTTTCATTTAAAAGTGCTTTTGAATTCAAATTCCTATTTTTGTAAAATGCTTTCGGAAAGATATCAAACACCAGAATATTTTCATTTTTAATTTAAAATACTTGTAATTCAGATAAAAACTTTTTTTTTGAAAAACTGAGAAATTATAAAGTTGGTTAACAAAATACACAATTTTTAAATCTCATGGTTAGGTTTAAGTCTCCATAAGATTGTGACAAATCTAATTCTAGAAACAATGAAAAATATATACGGTCCATATAAGAGATCAAGGGTTAAACTTACTGATTAGTGGTTAATTTGTCCCATTTGCAAAGTGGTTAGGCTCCGTGTTTCCAATGAGAAAGTTTCAAAGAAAAATTTCTACTATTATTTTCTTGAAAGTGACTTTGTGAGTTGAAATTATAAGTTACTTTCTGAAGAATCAAAGCTTAAACATGCATTGACATTTGTTTATTGTTTCCATCACTAAATCACAAATTGAACCCTATAGTTTAGGCGTAAAATTAATTTTCACTCTCAATTTTATTTTAAATTAAAAGTATTGTAAACCTTGAGACCCTCCGCGCTAAAATTTAGCATACAAATATTTTTTATGTAGAAAATGTGGAGGGTGCAAACTGTTTAATTGATCAAAATTTAAGGTGTTTCTAATCGAAAGTAAAGATTGGAATAAAAGTCAAATTTGAATATAAATTGTATGGTGCATTTTATAAAAGTAATGTTATGGGTCTCAATTTTTTTGTCTGATATGATATTAGATATTTTAATGATAATTAATGAGAGTCAATCACATAAGATCTATCTAATCAATGTTATGATGACATATCATTCAAGATTAAAAATTTAAAATCTCTAACAATACCCTTTTCATAATTCTATCAAACACTTGAAAATACAAAGATATTTGTCACTATTGCAAAGCAAAAAAAATTATAAGGAGCCAAAAGCAAAATTAGGTTGGAGCATTTTCAAAGAACAAATGAAATTATAAACAATTCTTCTGATGAGATTTGTGTAATCTTAATTTTTATCATTTTTTAATATATCATGACGTTGATAATATAATTATATTATCTTGAGGTTAGAGGGAGAAACGGTTAAATCATGTGATTGATAGACTTAATCCTTTGAGATTTGTTGTAAGATTCTGAAATTTATGAAATGAAAGTATTTAATTTTTTTATAATTATTATTTTATTTAGTAAATTGTTAAATTGATAAAATGTTAAAGTTAAGGGTGATATGTGAAAATTTTACAAAGTAAACAAGTTGTCATAAAATATTCGTTTGGTTGGGGAATATTCTTTTTGTCTGGGAATATCCGTACGACGACACAATCATTGATGGACCCCAAAACGGAATAATTGTCGGATTTAGAAAGCGACATAATTAATTTTTTATAAAAATAACGACAAGACTTTTACCGTTAAACTGTTGAAATACCCGGTGATAAAAATCTTTATAATCGTTATTGGTTTTCAGTACACTTGCGGTATTGCATAGTATCTCTAAATTATTGATCCTTACGTGAGAAGTCACTCTGTTTTATTCAATTATTGCAACAGTAGTTGTTGCATAGTATCTCATGTTGGGAGAATGCATATTATGATTTGATGTTTTAATGTATATGCTCATGATTATTTGTAAAGTCCTTCAAGTAATATATGTACAAGGACTTACTGATAGATCAAATTTGTTAGGTTGATCTAAGCTCTTAATGTGTATCATTCTATAATAGAATGTATAGATAGAAAGATCAAAGCTGTTAGGTTGATCTTGAGATGTAATAGATAGGTTTCGAAGAAATCGGAGTGTATAAATCTGATCAACATTGTAGAAGTCAAGGCAGAAACGTAGAGCTTCAAAGATCGTAGTGTGCTTGCCTTGAAGGGCATCTTCGAAAATCGTAGAGTGGTCCCAACGTTTGCTGAGCCAACTCAACGATCGTAGTGTGCTGTAGGAAACGTAGAGTTTACAAGTCAACGATCGTAGTGTGCTCTCGGGAACGTAGAGTTTACAACTCAAGCAAGCGAAGATCGTAGTGTGCAAAGACTTAAGAGAAATCGTAGTGCTCTCTCACCGATAGCATCGGACCCGAGCACCAAGGCGACAAGTCACCAAGATCCGAATCGTGAGAGTACCATGATCGATGATTAGAGTATCATCATCTTGTGTCGAGCGTCGAGCCTCATGATTTGTGTGGAGATAGGTTCCAACATAAGAGGAATGGATTCTAAACTGCCATAACTCTTCACGGTCCCAAAGTCATAAGAAATATCCTTAGTATACAACAAAGAAGCGTATTGAAGAAGCTAAGGAAAGTACCATTGGTAAGGGGGAAAACACCTTTTCAAGTGTTAGGTGAGAAAGCATTCTGCAATGTCAGTGGGCCAGGATGCAGTTCAGAAGATGTGCAGAAATGTCTCCATCAAAGAACAGAAAAGTCAAACGCATTTAATACTTCAACGGATGGATCCAACGGATAGTTTTCAAGATCACATATATGCAAATCAAGCAGATGAGAGAGCAAGCAAGCATTGAACAAACAATGTGAACAACTCTCAAAGCTCAACTCTATGATCTGAGAATTAGCAAAGCTTGCTCAGCTACTCAGTTCTTTCGAACAAGTGCTTAAACAGCAACTCGTTAGCAACCATCAAGAACTCAACATCTATCAATCAATCAAGAAGAGTACCAAGTCTGCTTTGGACTTGAAGAGTTCTAAGTGAATCGTAAGAGAGCCAATCTCATTGGACTTGAAGTGTAACGCCCAAATCGGTCTATGTTCACACCGAATTACATACGTCACGAGTACATCATTCATTCTGCATACATCATTATATACTGAAATATAGTAACATACACTCTTAAATTCCAGGTTCTCGAAACCTTATAACCTTCCTCATTACAAATAATGATAATTACATTATTCCTTTCATCTTACAAGAGTGACTTTTATCCGCCACCAAGGATACATACAGTTCATTAAACTAGTCTATAGTTTAATTTTCATCTTTCTAGATTACAAGTCTTCACTTGATCTTCTCGCTCATTCACATTCTGAATGGCACTTCATCTGGATACCGACAGCTTGATCTATACGGGATCCTTAAGTTCTTCTAACATCGTTCACTGAAAATGTTTTTCATTTAAAGCAAGTGTGAGCATTCAATTGCCCAGCAAGTCATAACAGTTGAATAAACAATTTTAAGAATTCAAACATTCTTTTAAGACCTCAATAACCAAACAAAGGTTATGAAGCAGCTTGAACAATAGGAATAATCTCGATTCCTATCATTTTAAAACATTAGTCAGATTCACTTTGAAATACTTTCATTCTCTACTCTCTTTCATACACATTCTGTCTGGCTAGAATCAATAGCACAGACTTAACAATAACGGTTCATGTATAGACAGAACATTCTTTTATTGAACAGTTCAAAAATAGAACAATTCATCTCATAGAAACACCAAAGTGTTCAAATTATGGCACACGACCTCATACATTCTACCACCTTGTACAAATATCGCACATTCGCACATAGACAAAACTTCTCAAGTTCAACATCTAAGAAGTTTAAGAAACTAGCATCCATTTAAAATATGAATGAAGTTAGAAACTTTGCTCGACGCTTGAATAAATAACACGTCTGAATCGCTTATTCCAATCCCTATAACACATAAGGAAATAACAAATACACCAATTAGTCATATACTTGACTTACACATTGGTTTACTTGACTTTACTTCTTAAGGTTCACGTTCTTGCAATATAATTTTGCGCGACTAACTTTCTTTATCGCTTTACGGCTTTATGACATACGGAGATGTCTTACTCAACACGTTCATCATCTTTGATGATTCATATTCTTATCTTCTTCGTATACTTCTCTAGAACTCAGTACACATCGCTTCTCTGCTAGTAGTCCATATGGTACTCTGAGTGGTTTCCCACAAACAACCAACAAACATGTTCCCGTCTCATCTACACTGCCTTCACAGTGAGTTAGATCGGTTGCCAGTTTCGTATATACATTCGCTCTCTGAAGGAATTGTTTAGCCCAGCTCCCATATGTCAACCATCAAAGGTTACAATTTTACCACAACCTAAACTTATCTTAACTTATACGAACTATTAAACTATAATGTTCGTTAAGTCAATTTCTTATTCCTTATGGCTTTCTGGCAACTAAATGCCATACCTCAGGATTCATTCTTTATCGTCTAAGTCATAAAATCTTTTGTATACTCGGAACGATCATCCAATGTCAATACTATGAGAACATAGCGTTAAACATTTCATATTAACTTATTCATACCTTACAATGTCCGGTTCATTCAACTTGGAACGCTATCCAAGTTATACTTATTAACTCGGCTTCTTAACGTTATACGTTATTATCTTTAACTTAGTTTCTTCATCGTTCACGGCTAAAACTTAGTCTTCATTACATTACGGTTAAACCATACACGGAGTGTCGATTCTGCCCGTTTAACACTCGCTTACACTCAACCCTTACGCTGGTTAAAGTGTTCAATAGTTACTTCATTCTAACATTCTCTATCCGACTCACACTCGGACTTTCTTTAATCTCATTACCGTTTGTTACGGCTTTCCTTGATAATTCATATCTTACTTACTACCTTCGTCAACGTCTAAGTCATACAACTAGGGTATACTTAGAACGTTCGTCAAATGCGAATACGAGTCACGAGGATCATTTACGTATTCAACGTTCACATTGCTCTTCTCTTAATCTCTCATTCAACCTTTACTCAAGGTTTTAATTACTTTCAATTATTAACCATCCCATGAACCCCATGTTCTTCGTTCTTTCTTAATGTCAAAGCCATACGGTTCGTTGTATACTAAGACCAATCGTTCATCACAATAACGTTGCGTTCACAACGTCTAAATTCTTTACATTCATCTCTCAACGCCATGTCATAACATCAAAATGTTATACATTAACATCGTCAACCAACGTCTAAGGAATCACAACCATAGCAATCCCTCACGTTCGTTTATCGCGACTACGGTCCCCGGATATCGATTCCGTAACCCGCATCTACATTCTTTGTCTTTTATTTTCGTTTAATCTTTTCGTTCAACCTTTATTAAAGGTTTAAAACACTTGATTGGATGTTACATTACGTGAACTACATGTTCATACTTCTTTCTTGCACATCCACCAGTAACCGAGAACTAAAAATCTCATTTACTGGCATTGCTTGCACTCCGTGGCTGGCTGCCGCCCTTCCTTTCCTCTCTCGCATCATGATACCACCTACTTCTCTCTCCTCTTCTTCCTGACCGACACAAGCGAGTCCTTACTTCGATGGGCAGCATTTCTGCACACACTCGAAGATTTTCGATCGAACGATGGCGGCTTATTTCTAAATTATACTACGGTTTCTTCTTCATTAACTCTTGCGGTGTACTAGGACATTTGTTCACATGCTATGGCGCCAAATTGACCTCAAGAGCCTGACTTCATGTAAATGGCTACGAGTATGAAACCTAGAAAATTATCTAAGTCTTTTACAAGCTTGAGACGCCGATTTTGAAATCTCATAACTTATTCGTTATAACTCGGAAAGAGGTCGTTCCAAAGCCATTTTCTTCCTTATCTTACGTACTTCGATTACCCTAGGACAAAACGTTTTTTTGAATCCATTAACATGCCATTCAATTGGCTTAATCTTAACCATTTATTCATTTTAACATTTTTAACGTTCTTCGTTCGTTCGCCCATAATTTGGTCATCCGAACTCAGAATTTGTTCGTTCTTGAGTCCACGACTCACTTTTTATACGTTCTCTTACATTCTTATGAAACCCTACACGTTCGGGTTCATTTACTAACTTTCAAATTTTCGTTCTTCTTTTACCAAAATTTTTACCATAACTTCGTTATAGCTTAGTTTTAATTCGTTCTTCATGAACGTTTCTAACGTTCCTAACCATCTAACTTATACGCGATGGTTTTAAACTTGTCCATCAATAACAATTACACTACGATGGTTTTAAATTTGTCCATCAACAACGTTCTTCGTGTTCTTCGCGTTCTTCGTTCGTTCTTCATCTTTAATCGATATTTTGGATTACGATTATACTTTTTCTTGGAATTTGATGTTATAGAACATTATTCCTTACTTAATTCACCTACTCGTTCATAATATTCATTCGGATCACTCAAAATTCTCACGAATCTTATACTTGCTTAAGAAATTTATAAACTAAATTTCTTATTTCTTATTTCTTATTTTCTCATGATTTCAACCATATGAAATCATTACTAATCTCTTTTAATTCTTATTCTTATTAAGTTATGTTTTTGAACATAAAAACATAAAGAAAATTTAGAAGAATTAGGGTTCGGATTACCGTTCTTCTTTAATCTCCTTCCGTCGGACAAAGCGTGCATTCAAGCTAGCTTTTCCTCATTCTCTTTCTCTTCCTTTCTCATCCGAACTCTCTCTCTTTCTATCTCAAAGTCTAGGATTTTCAAAATCCCATTCAAATGAGATTAAGCCTCCTATTTATAGATTTTCAAGGCTAGGGGTATTTTAGTCATTTTGGCCCCCAACCTCCTTACTATTCATAACTTAGCCACCAAGTTTACTTGGTGGCCAAGTGGACGCCCCACCTCCTTTGGCTAGCTTCCCTTGGAAGCTTCGTGCTTCCGTAATTCAAAATTATTCCGATACCTTAAAAATCACGATTCTCGTAATCCAAATATTTTGGATATTTCGTCTTTCTTTATATCGATTTACTTTTTACGTATTCTTCGGATCTTTGAAAAACCGAAAAACACTTTTTTTGGCGTCAAGCGTTTTCCTTCACGTTTTCCCTAACGTAGTTAAGCGAGTGAAAAGTACATAACAAAGATTTTTTTGTCGTTTTATATCGTCCGATTTTTACGCGCTTTTTGAGAAAAACTTTTATTGGCTTACTTAACTTTTCACGATATATTATCGTAAAATCTTTTGACGGAATGTCATTTCGATATACCGAACTCTCAGAAAGGCTTAGGTTATTCAAACCCTAACCCTTAGGTTTCGTTAGGTAAATAGTGCTTATTTCGTCTTTTTCCCCGAATATATTTTGTTCCCGAAATTTTTTTATTTTTGTCTTGAAAATTCTTACTCATTCAATCTAGCTCGTAGCCAGAATCCTCCCGATTAATAATCATTCTAGGTTGTAAAATGATTAATAAACACATAATACATAATAGTATTAATAAAAATTCATTTTATTAATAACTAATTCTTTAAACCTAAATTCTGGATAATCCAAAATTTTGGGTTGTTACATGAAGAGTTCAAGAGTGAACTAAGAAGTTCCTAGACTGCTGGTCTAGAAGGAATCTGTGTGATTCAGAAGTTGTAAAAGACATCCTTAGTGGATTTCCTACTCGTTGAGTAGAAGAGTGGACTAGGAGCTTTAAGTGCTCTGAACCACTTAAAACGACTGTGTCTTTTACGTTCATACTATAACTGCTATATCTGCCATAACTGCTATAATTGCCTCACTCTCATAACTCCACTACTTTGCAAAAGAGATTAAAACAAACATAAATTACGCTAAGTTTTAATCATCATTAACTAACAAGTTTAAAACGAAAAGATTTTAAAATATCTATTCAACCTCCCCCCCCCCCCCCCCCTTCTAGATAACTATTGTGCCTACTAGGAACTAACATCTCATATTATTGATTCAATTATTGTCATAGTATCATCTGCACAATATTTTATATTATAATTATAATTGAAACGACACAATTATTCATATTATTATTTGCTTTATTGAAAAACCCCTTTTGGTTGTGCACCAATAAGGAGAAGTCCTTATCGAAAAGCCCTCTCTGGTTGTTAATATTATAAGTTATAATATTAATGTTATTAAAAATGTGTTTAGTGAAGCCAAGTGAATTGAGATAAATAGAGAGGTTTTGTATAAAGTATTTGTTATAAATTTGACTTATTATATAGACACCCACTTAACCATTTTTCAAAATTATCGGTAGAAAGTTATCAAAGTTTTGTTTTATATATATATATATATATATATATATATATATATATATTCCGGATCTTAAGCTCACCCCTTATCCAACTTATCAGAGCTCACCCCCGTTTAGCGACAGGCACGACGATTGTTCGGTCATACAACCGTCGTCTATACTTTTATCGACGCTATATGTTGCCCGTCGCTAAAAGTATAGATGACGGTTGTATGACCGAACTGTCGTCGGGTCCGTCGCTAAAGAGAGGGTAAGCTCGAGTGAGTTGGATAAGGGGTGAGCTTAAGATCCGGACTTTATATATATATATATATATATATATACATTATAAGTTTTGTTTTTTATATAAAATAGAATATATTATATTTTATTATATGCATTGTGCTGCATAGTAAAAAAAAATTTAGAATCCTGCCCGTGATTTCGTTCAAAATTTTTACTGTGCAGTCTGTAAGGCCTGAACTTTTTATAAATAAATATTTAATTTTCTCTAATTATTATTTTTAAATAGTAAGGGGTTGATTTGATTAATGTGGTTATGTTGACTTAGTCATATTCCATCCTTAAGTTTTGATGATAAATTGTTCATATACTAAATTGTTTTATGGCTTTTCAGGTATTTGTTGATAAAAGAACATTGGTGGGTTTCTCAAGTGGATGAAGAAATTTTTCTTTACTAGGAAACAAGTGTAAGGTCAATTGCATAATAATTGATTTTTCATTTAAAGGCTCTAGGACATATCATCTGCATTGTGTTATATATTTTAAATGAAAAGTGATTTAATATTTTAAATGGAAAAAGGTTTTCAATAAAGAAATTTGAGATTAGATTAATATATAACATCAAGTATAAGAGAACTTAATACTTTATAAAAGGTTACATTACTTGATATATATATATATATATATGTGTGTGTGTGTGTGTGTGTGTGTGTGTGTGTGTGTGTGTGTGTGCATGCCTTTATAAATGCTCACTTGATATCTTTGGATCATATTCTCATTTTAGTCACACGTGGATATTTATTATACAAAGCTAAAAGGACGGTAGCATTATATGGTATGAAATGTGTATGTGCGGTTTTCAAGGAGTGGTTATTATGGATATATTGGAACTATAAGACTTTGAGTGTTGGAAAAGAAAAGTGATGATTACACATCAATATCATTGTTACACGCCACTTGTTATGTGTAGAGAGATAAAATCAAAGTTGTTAGTGGATTGCATTTGAAGGGGTCTTTTAAGTTTATCCATACTATATAACTAACAAATGTTTGAACTGGATAAATATTCACCTTCTTTACCGTTGTGAGATTTCATTAAAGATATTATCATCCGTTTGTTTTGAAAATTAGAACATATCCATAATTAACGGTAAAATATTGTGGGCTATAAAAACAGTATTTTCATGTATGGAAAATAGAACTCACGAAAATATTATTCTGTACTACACTGATATTACTAAGCAACATATTGTTAAGTAGTGAAACGTTTGATCAGCTAAGCATTTATATTTCTGACATCTTTTATAGCTGGTATTTTCGGTAAGATTTAATTGTTTTATCTTTGTGTGCTAATTGATCATTGAATATAGTTGAGCCTTTAATTGTTAAATTGATTATTCTTGCATTGATCATAGACCTCTATATTTGTATTAAATTTTCTGTTTAGACTAAGTGTAGTCTAAAGGTGTTAATCCTAGTGGATTAGAGAAAAGGTTTACAAATAGGTTCAAGGAAGCAAAGGTGCTTGAAGAGTGTATAGGTGCACAAGAGAGTGCTCAAGAGAAATTAATTGTTAATTAATTTTTGTAAGAATCTGTTTTGTAATCGGTGTTTATTTATAAAGATATAAATAAAGTGAGTCTCCAATACTAGTTGGTATTGGACATGGACTAGGCTATTATTAGACGGCAATAGCTGAACCACGTAAAAAATCTTGGTGTTGATTTTACTACTTGCTTTACTTTACTTACTCACATAAGATATTTAATTATCTTAATAATTAAAATTTAAATATTTGTATTATATTAAGATAATTCTTTAACACCAAGTATTTTATTTAAGTTATAAATTCAGCATGATATTTAATGAATTTAGTAGACCATATTAATTCAGCAAACTGAATACATCAATATAGTAGCCTGAATTTAATAGCTTGACCTAAAGTTTAAAAATTGGTCATAGATTGCTCTTACACTTATTCAACCCCCTTCTAAGTGTGCCTATTTAAATTTCATTTGGTATTAGAGCTTGGCTCTACTTATCTTGGTCTTAAAGGTGACTTGTAGGGAAAGATTCTGACATGGCACAGTTCAGAAACAACAATCAAGAAGGACAATCAACCAATAGACCTCCTTTGCTGTTTGGAATAGAAAATTACAACTTCTGGAAATTCTGAATGAGGATCTATCTTAAAAGAGATCCTTGGGAATGGTGGGTTATGGAGAACAGACCAGTTATTCCACGAAGAGATGATGGGACACCAAAGATTGTGCTAGAAATAGATTCAACCGAAATCTACATGGTCTCATATGATTCAAAGGCAATGAACACACTTCTCAGCGACATGGTACAATCTGAGATAGATAAAGTCTCTTCATGCAATATAGCCAAAGAAATGTGGGATACTTTAGTGGTAAGTCATGAAGGTACTTCAAAAGTATGAGAAGTCAAGCTAAGCATACTTATGCACGATTATGAAATGTTCAAGCTCAAAAAAGATGAAACCATCAAGCTAGCTCAAGCAAGATTTCTAGTCCTTATAAACTCCTTGAAATTGCTGGACAAGACTATTCCTCAAAGTGAGATCAATCAGTAAGTTTCTTCTATGCCCAAAAGGTTTGCTTCTAAAATCACTACTCTTCAAGATTCTGCTACTATTTCTTCCATGGATACTTTAACTTTGTTTGGTGAATTAGAAGAATATGAACATCAGTTAAAGAGATATGATAATGAGGAGGAAACTCTTCGAAGAAAGGTCTTAGCTCTTACTGCAGATAATGAAGAAGAACTTGATGATAACTCTGATGAAGAAATAGCTATGATGTCAAGGAAACTCAAGGGGTTACTATGAAGGAAGAACAAGAGGAGAAACACTTTCAATTCGAACAAAGTCAAAGGAAAACAAACTGAAGAGACGTGCTTCGAATGTGGACGTCCTGGTCACTTCAAGAAAGACTATTTTCAATTAAAGAATAAAGGGAAGACAAACTACAAAGACAACAAGAAGAACAAAGCCTTTATTACTTGGAGTGATGAAGAATCCGAAGTGGAGATTGATGCTAAAGATGAGATAGCACAAGTGTGTTTTGTGGGAGTTGAAGGTGAATCAAATCAAGTATCTCTTAATGAACTAAACTCTTTAGAAAAAGAAAATAAGAAGTCAAGAGAAAAAAATGCATGCTTAAAAGGATTACTTAGTACATTAATGGATGAAGTAGATTCATTAATAGATGAAAAGAAAGAAATTGAAAAGGAATCCACATGTAAAGAAGAAAAGGTTTTGATTGCAAAGATTGATTATTTAGACAATTATAATAAAAATACTTTTCAATAAGGTAAAATTCTTAAATAATGAAGTCCAAAAATTGACTAATGAGTTAAAAATGAGAGATGTGTGTATTGATGCATTTAGTGATAAATCTCCTATTAAAACGTTTCCTAATAATGAACTTCAAAAAGAAATAGACTCACTAAACTCATCTCTTGCTAAATTTGTTCAAGGTGAAGAAAATCTAAATGTCATATTAGGTAAACAAAGACCTAGTTTTGAAAGACAAGAAATTGGTTTTAATTCTATGCATAAAAAGAGTAATATGAAAATGTTAAACTCAAAGCCACGTTTTAGTTTAAATTATTGCTCTCCTTTCACAACTTGTAAACATTGTGGTATTAAAGGTAATTTAGATATAAATTGCTTTAAGAAACGAAATAAGGTTAAAAAGGTATGGATTAAAAAGAGTGATTTACTTGCTACTAACATAAATGGACCTAAAAAGATATGGGTACCAAAAGGATGAATTATCTTTTCTTGACAGGTATGTTTAAAGGCAAGAGTTCCATCTCAAAATAGATTCTTGATAGGGGATGTTCTCGTCACATGACATGTGATAAATCAAAGTTCATGGAACTAGACATCAAGAAAGAGAATGGAACGGTCACATTTGGAGATAATAGAACCTCCGAAATAATCGAAAATTTAAAGACCCCAAACTCGGGTACTTGAAACCCGAACTCGGTTCTTCACGATACCATTTCTATGAGCGGAATAATACTAATAATAATAACAATAATATAAATATCAAACTTAACTTACATTTATCAGAGTCTAATCCCAAGTACGTAACCTTTACTATATTCTTTACATGATATATAATACATATCATTGTATATATATTGTCTAACTATTACAAAAGATACCATTAAACATGTTCTGTTTGCTTTCCTTTTCACTTGTTCTTGTCTGAACCTTCGAGTTGTTCATTCCTAGCTGAAATTTAAGAAAGGGTGAGCATTTGGGTGCCCAACAAGTAATAAAAATTAGAAATATAAGTAGCTGAAAGAAATAAATGTTTTTTTGTACATCACTTCTACAACAAATTTATAGTTGTGAAGTAAACTGAACCGATAATAACAACATAACAATTCTATCTCAAATTTTTGAAACTACGTATAGACTATATATATATAGTTTAGTTGACATACTATGAACATTGTTTTTAGTTTTCGATATGACGCCCCAAAATTAGGTATACATCACCCATTCTATCGAGTCGCCAAATTAGACACATGGTACAAAATTTAAATACAACTTCATTTATACAATCGTTGAGTCGTCAGATAGAATACGACCACAGCTTAATCGTGAGTTTTAATACAAATGTATGTAACTCTCATGGTGCCTCGACCACAACCTTACAATGGTACTTTACATAAAAGTATAGTCAAAGACCTGCTTTTAGAAACTAAAATCTTTGGGAAGTGCTCAAGAAACCTTCGTATATGGGAGGCCATGCGTCCTAGGTTATAATAGATATCATATGGCCATAGTAATTATCCTTGGTCAATCTAATAGACCCCAAAGAAAAATGAGAAGATTACTATCATCTTCTTTCCAATGGTGAGTCTTCTCTTGACATATAACTATCTCCACTGTCTCCAAGTGAATATTATATTTTAAATCAACTCCAAGATCATATAGGTAGTGCCCGTAAATATACTCAGCAAGTGGATGCGCATAACCCTGTCTTATGATAACACGAGGTTGTATGTCATTAGACATCTTGTATGATAGTGACAAAACACCCTTCCAAAGTTGGGTTCACCTCACCCTATTTGATTCACCAAATATAACTACTAAATGTTGTATAGAATACAACACACTTTTCTATACTGTTTAAGGAGAACCTCCACAGCTAGAGACCACTCGCTCTATTCCCTCATTATCCCCGCTCAATCTTAAGAACACTCTTACTAAGAACACTCTTATTACCCGAAAGGAATTGTGAAGCGTAAAGGGTGAGCACAACTAGCCCAAAGAAGGAATATCATGACTAAAGATAATTAAATTATCAATAGCTTTCATCAATAATAAATCGTAGATTTAGAACATATGGTAGATGATAAAACTTTTTCAACCATAGTAGTTGCAATGAACGAGCAATCCATTAGAAGAGTCAAATAGACCATCGATCTATTATCTTCTATGTTAAAAGTCCACCAATAATGTTTTATTCCTCAGTAACATCAATCAACAATTCCTATCCACAATCATATGAATAACTCATAATCATAATTGTGATTCTAAATTCCTCTTCGCACCTGTGATTTAAGATAATTTTCATCACCTATCTTCACCGAAACATCAAAAATCATGGTTATACCAAATCACAATTTTGTTCATAATCATACTAATAAATTCATCTTTGCACTACGGCCCAAAGATATTCATTAACAATTCATCTTTGCACTATAAGCCAAAGACATACAACTATATTTTAGAAGAGTCAAGTAGAGAGCATGATATCTACTATCTTCTACAAATTAAAAGTGTATAACCAATATTTTATCACTTGAGACTCAAATTTTAAATAATCCACATCATCGAATTATCCATGCACTACGGCCAAGGATATTCGTTAAGATCACATCCATGAATTATCCATGCACTACTACCAAAGATATTCATTATTATCACATCCATGAATTAATATTTCATCACCGAGACTCATTTCAATAATTAATCCACATCATCGAATCATCCCCAATGCACTACGTGCCAAGGATATTCATTAAGATCACGACCACAAATTATCCATGCACTACGGGCCAAAGATAATCGTGTTTTCATCAACTATTCCGATCATGCCATAAAACAATTCATCTTTTCACCCTTGGTCAAGAGAATCCATAGCCATAATCATACCAAAAACTCGCCCATCAATGCACTACGGGCCAATGAGGACTTTTTCCACATCATTTGTAACATTACTAATCATGATTATACCGAATAATCCCTCGGTCATAATCATACCAAGTCCATCTATGCACTACTACCAAAGATGACTTTTCAACACAATATAAGCATGAGGATGATGACAATGATATAAGAATCAATCAAATGAGATAAAATGATAAATATTAAACATTTATAATACAATTTATCCAAATATTCAATAATAACCAAATGTTATCAATCACTTAATAATCTCATAATCTAATATCATTAATATTATAACAATATTTTAATCATTTCTTAAACTTATAAACAATTTATTTCAATTGTTTACACTTTATCAAATAATGCATTTAATCATTCAAAATGCCATACTCATAAGATTTCATCATCAATGATCAAATCCTCATCAAAAATCAGATATACCCTATATATAGGATTCTCAAGCCATAAAATCCTATTTTCCAATTTTATTACTTCACATAACATATTTAATTCATTTTCTCATAACTAGTTCATTTTCATGAAAAATACCAAATCAAATCCCAAAAATATTTCTTTTCTCGATTTAGCAAAAATATAGTCCCATCTTGAACATATATTTTTCTCGTAATTTTTAAAATTCATTTACTATTTTTTCATATGGCTAAAACTTCCTAATATTTAGACATTTATCATAAATTGTACTTTTGTCCAAAAATTCAAAATTTACAGGTATACTACCTCATTATATACATGTACTCCCAATAAAATTTCACCAATTTTGAGTTAACCACAAGGAGTTATAAGAGTTTACTTTTAAAATAGTCTTTTCCCATAAAATCCATAACTCTTAATCTATACATCCAAAAATCGCCATTTTGGACACAATTTAGAAAACTCATTAAATTATCATTTCAAATTTTTCCGAATTTTTGAGGGTCGGAAAATTATGAATCTTCCCTCGCGTAAACCCCTTTTTAATGAAAATACTATTCGTATGAATACGAAGGATCATTCACCATGCATGTGGTAATCCACATGATAAAGTTATTCCAACAAAATAATAAAGAATGGAATAATGTATGATTCACCATGCGCATGCGATAGATCGCACCACAAAGTTATTCCCAATGTAATAATAAATAATGGAACCAGTCCCATAACGTATATGATATGTTATATTCATGCAATAATAAATAATGGAACCAATGTGTCCAGACCAAACGCATGTAACGTGATATTCGGCGTAATAATAAATAATGGAACCAGTCCCACAGAAATGCATTTAATGTGATATTCCAATAATAATAAAGAATGGAAATATTAGAAGAATTTCACCATGTATGCAGATTTCAGATAAAACAAAGTTATTCCAACATAATAATAAAGAATGGAATAATGTAAGAATTTCACCAAGTATAGGGTATCCACAGATACAAAAGTTATTCCAATGTAATAATAAATAATAATAATATTCTTCACTTTCACTAAGTAAGAAAATTATATATCCCTACCTTAAAAAAAAAAATAATATTCCTACCCGTAGGGTAAATATACTTGAAGAAAACTCAACTACGCTCAAAGCTTTCTTAAATTCTAAAGAAATACACTCAAAATTATAGAAGAAGAACTCTCTCTCTATAGTTTCTCTCTCTAGAGTTTCAAAGAATTCGTAAGAAATAATGAAGGAATGAGCTTCTATTTATAGAAAAATGGACCGTATAAGAATTAACTCATGAACTGGTCCGTATTGATTTACTTTAATCTGATGGTCCATATTTAAAGCAAAATCTTTTAAATAAAATATAATATATTCTATTTATAATCTAATAAAATGAATAACTTTATAAAAGATTTTACTATACAAACACTATGCAGTCACTATGCAAATACTATGCATAATAAAATATAATATATTCTAATTATTGTCTAATAAAATAGATAACTTTATAAAAGTATTCTGCTTTATATAAAAAGATTTTACTATGCAAAATACTATATATTAGTATATAATATATTCTATTTATAGAATAACTTTATAAAAGTATTCTGTTTTATATAAAAAGCTTTTCTGTTTTATTACATTAATAATACCAATAAAACAAAACTGAGTGACTTATCACATAAGCATCAATAATCAATACCGTGCTATTTACCAAAATAGAAAAAAAAATTGAATACTTTTATTTCATAAAATTCGGGGTCTCACAATCACCCCTCCTTATGAAATTTCGCCCTCGAAATTTACGTGACGCACTGAGATATTCAAGAGATGAGAATACCTTGCTTTCTTTTCTGATTGTACCTTCCTGCTATATATCCTCTCAGATCATGATTTTTCATTGCTCATCTCCTCAGATTTCGTATATCATTCTAGAATATATCTTCAAAACAAAGGTTAATTGACATATCACAATTTGTCAACTTATCAAGTAAACAATTTCACTTTTAGGTAAGTCACACACTAAATAAGTATATAACTCTGCCTCCCCTCCTAGTTCTAGACTTTATCTCCGCCAAATGACCATATCCCTAAGCTCGATACCAAATGTGACGCCCCAAAATTAGGTATACATCACCCATTCTCGAGTCGCCAGATACATGGTACAAAATTTAAATACAACTTCATTTATACAAATCGTTGAAATGTCAGATAGAATACGACCACACTTAATCGTGAGTTTTAATACAAATGTATGTAACTCTCATGGTGCCTCAACCACAACCTTACAATGGTACTTTTTACATAAAAGTATAGTCAAAGACCTGCTTAGAAACTAAAATCTTTGGGAAGTGCTCAAGAAAACCTTCGTATATGGGAGGCCATGCGCCTAGGTTATAATAGATATCATATGGCCACAGAATTATCCTTGGTCAATCTAATAGACCCCAAAAAAAAATGAGAAGATTACTATCATCTTCTTTCCAATGGTGAGTCTTCTCTTGACATATAACTATCTCCACCGCCTCCAAGTGAATATTATATTTTAAATCAACTCCAAGATCATATAGGTAGTGCCCATAATATACTCAAAGAAGTGGATGCGCACAACCCCGCCTTTATGATAACACGAGGTCAGTATGTCATTAGACATCTTGTATGATAGTGGACAAAACACCCTTCCAAAGTCAGGGTTCACCTCACCCTATTTGATTCACCAAATATAACTACTAAATGTTGTATAGAATACAACACACTTTTCTATACTGCTTTAAGGAGAACCTCCACAACTAGAGACCACTGTTCTATTCCCCCGTTATCCCCGGCCGAATTCTAAGAACACTCTTACTAAGAACACTCTTATTACCCCGAAAGGAATTGTGAAGCGTAAAGGGTGAGCACAACTAGCCCAAGAAGGAATATCATGACTAAAGATAATTAAATTATCAATAGCTTTCATCAATAATAAATCGTAGATTTAGAACATATGGTAGATGATAAAACTTTTCAACCATAGTCATAATTTGAACGAGCAATCCATTAGAAGAGTCAAATAGACCATCGATCTATTATCTTCTATGTTAAAAGTCCACCAATAATGTTTTATTCCTCAGAACATCAATCAACAATTCCTATCCACAATCATATGAATAACTCATAATCATAATTGTGATTCTAAATTCTTTCGCACCTGTGATCTAAGATAATTTTCATCACCTATCTTCACCAAAACATCAAAAATCATGGTTATACCAAATCACAATTCTTGTTCATAATCATACTAATAAATTCATCTTTGCACTACTACCAAAGATATTCATTAACAATTCATCTTTGCACTACAAGCCAAAGACATACAACTATATTTTAGAAGAGTCAAGTAGTATGATATCTACTATCTTCTACAAATTAAAAGTGTATAACTAATATTTTATCACGAGACTCAAATTTTAAATAATCCACATCATCGAATTATCCATGCACTACGGCCAAGGATATTCATTAAGTATCACATCCATGAATTATCCATGCACTACTACCAAAGATAAAGATATTCATTATTATCACATCCATGAATTAATATTTCATCACGAGACTCATAGCCAAATAATTAATCCACATCATCGAATCATCCCCGCACTACGTGCCAAGGATATTCATTAAGATCACAACCACGAATTATCCATGCACTACGCGCCAAAGATAATCGTGTTTTCATCAACTATCCCGATCATGCCATAAAACAATTCATCTTTCACCTCGGGTCAAGAGAATCCATAGCCATAATCATACCAAAAATCGCCCATCAATGCACTACGCCCAATGAGGACTTTTTTCCACATCATTTGTAACATTACTGGCCATGATTATACCGAATAATCCTCGTCATAATCATACCAAGTCCATCTATGCACTATAGGCCAAAGATGACTTTTTCACACAATATAAGCATGAGGATGATGACAATGATATAAGAATCAATCAAATGAGATAAATGATAAATATTAAACATTTATAATACAATTTATCCAAATAAGCTCAATAATAACCAAATGTTATCAATCACTTAATAATCTCATAATCTAATATCATTAATATTATAACAATATTTTAATCATTTCTTAAACTTATAAACAATTTATTTCAATTGTTTACACTTTATCAAATAATGCATTTAATCATTCAAAATGCCATACTCATAAGATTTCATCATCAATGATCAAATCCTCATCAAAATCAGATATACCCTATATAGGATTCTCAAGCCATAAAATCCTATTTTCCAATTTTATTACTTCACATAACATATTTAATTCATTTTCTCATAACTAGTTCATTTTCATGAAAAATACCAAATCAGGTCCCAAAAATATTTCTTTTCTAGGATTTAGCGTAATATAGTCCCATCTTGAACATATATTTTCTCGTAATTTTAAAATTCATTTACTATTTTTCATATGGCTAAAACTTCCTAATATTTAGACATTTATCATAAATTGTACTTTTGTCCAAAAATTCCAAAATTTACAGGTATACTCCTCATTATATACATGTACTCCCAATAAAAATTTCACCAATTTTGAGTTAACCACAAGGAGTTATAAGAGTTTACTTTTAAAATAGTCTTTTCCCATAAAATCCATAACTCTTAATCTATACATCCAAAATCGCCATTTTTGGACACAATTTAGAAAACTCATTAAATTATCATTTCAAATTTTTCCAGAATTTTTTAGGGTCGAAAATTATGAATCCCAAGCGTAAAACCCCTTTAATGAAAATACTATTCGTATTTGAATACGAAAGGATCATTCACCATGCATGTGGTAATCCACATAGACAAAAAGTTATTCCAACAAAATAATAAAGAATGGAATAATGTATGATTCACCATGCGTATGATAGATCGCACTGACCACGTTATTCCCAATGTA
The DNA here is from genome assembly GCA_020205605.1 of Panax ginseng. Classification (NCBI taxonomy): domain Eukaryota; kingdom Viridiplantae; phylum Streptophyta; class Magnoliopsida; order Apiales; family Araliaceae; genus Panax; species Panax ginseng. The sequence goes on along the minus strand of CM035146.1, from coordinate 28,334,700 downwards.
ATAATAAATAATGGAACCAGTCCCACAGAACGCATATTGACAAGATATTCTACGTAATAATAAATAATGGAACCAGTCCCACGTAAACGCACGTATGTGATATTCCGGCGTATAATAAAGAACGAAATAATAAATAATGGAACCAGTTCAGTATAAACGCATGAGATAGGATATTCCAAATGTAATAATAAAGAACTAATATTAGAAGAATTTCACCAAGTATAGGTATCCTCATAACTAGGTTATTCAAACATAATAATAAAGAATGGAATAATGTAAGAATTTCACCAAGTATATGGTAGTCCATGTTCTTATTCAATTAATAAGAAAATAAAATAATATCCTATCCTTTACGAGTACGACAATTATATCCCCTATCTTAAAAAGAAAAGTATTCCAAAAAGTGAATATACTTGAAGAAAACTTGCAACGCTTCAAAGCTTTCTTAAATTCTAAAGAAATACACTTTATAGAAGAAGAACTCTCTAAAGTTTCTCTCTCTAGAGTTTCAAAGAATTCGTGTAAGAAATAATGAAGGAATGAGCTTCTATTTATAGAAAAATGGACCGCATAAGTAACTAACTCATGAACAGTCCCGTATTGATTTACTTTAATCTGACTCATTCCATATTTAAAGCAAAATCTTTTAAATAAAATATAATATATTCTATTTATAATCTAATAAAATGAATAATTTTATAAAAGATTTTACTACATGCACTATGCACTATGCAAACACTATGCATAATAAAATATAATATATTCTATTTATAATAAAATAAACTTTATAAAAGTATTCTATTTTATATAAAAGATTTTACTTTTCTATTTTATTACATTAATAATACCAATAAAACAAAAGCGGTGACTTATCACATAAGCATCAATAATCAATATCGTCAATTATTTACCAAAATAGAAAAAAATTGAATACTTTTATTTCATAAAATTCGGGATCTCACAAAATTTACTACTACGTACGATATTGAAAGAGATGAGAATACATTGCTTTCTTTTCTATAAGTATCACTCATATTATTTTTAAATGACTTCTAATAATTTTAAACATTTATTATAATTTATCATGAATTTTCAAACATCTAAATCATTATTAAATGATCTAATTATTAAACTATTCTATTATCATTAACGCTTAATTAATATTAAACTATTAATGAAACCATTGTCAAAATATTAAAGTTATTTATAATAACTCAAAATACTTTTAAAGTATTAATATTACACTTCAATGATTTTAAAAAGAATTAAAATTATTTTTAAATAATTATCATTAATATTAAAGTATTAATCCTTATTTATCAAAATATTAAAAGTCCTTAATCATAACTTAAAATATTTTTAATCCATTTATATCCTTTTAAATGATTTTTAAATAAATAAAACCATTTTTAAACTATTTATTTAATATAATTATTAAATAAATTTAATACCATTAATATTAAATTAATATCATGTATATTAAATTATTAATGAAATTATCTTTTAAATATTAAAAGTTATATTTTATAACTTAAAATAACTTTAAACACTTTATTTTCATTTAAAATGATTTTCCTAATATTAAATCATTTTTAAACTAATGTATTTAATATAATTATTAAATAACTTTAATATCATTAATAATAATTAATTAATGAAATTTACCTTTAAATATGGAAAGTTATATTTTATAACTTCAAATATTTTTAAACTATTTATTTTCCTTTAAAATAATTTTTCTAACATTAAAATCATTTTAAAACTAATTTATTTAATATAATTATTAAATAAATTTAATATCATTAATATTAAAATATTAATATTTTTCATGACAAAATATCAATAGTTATATTTATAACTTAAAATACTTTTATAACCTTTAAATCATTTTTCTATAATTTTTAAATCATTAATTCTATTTTTTATAATTTATTTAATACATTTATTAAATAACTTAATTACCATTAATATTAATTAATTAATAAAATTCATCACAAAATATTAAAATTTATCAAAAATAACTTCAATTATTTTCTTATACCTTAATATAATTTTAAATGATTTTTCATGTATTAAAATTATTTTTAAATAATGTATTTAATATTATAATTAAATAAATTAAATACTTTTAATATTCCAAAAATATTAAATATTTATGAAATATATTTAAAATAATTAAAATATAATTTTTGGACTTTAAAATAATTTTAATAATTTATTTTGTATTTTAATAATTAAAAACTAATTTTTCTATTTATTTAATAAAATAATGAATTTTTGAAATAAATCGTCATTAAGGACCTTATAGCTTATTTAAATCGTCATTATAAATTGTTCTTCATGATACCCAGAAATTCATGTGCAGTAACGAGTGTACTACTTTGACCGGTTAGAGATCTTTGGTTATCACGATTCTGGGCTTGTTAATGTGTGGGTATTGTAGTATAACTGTAAGACTACCATTAACAATCAATATCATGGCCAGAACACAACAAATCAGAGAGTTATAATCCCTCGAATATCTTGTCAGAGCTGTTCTTCATTTCTGGATTTTCCAGAAATGAAGTACAGTTCATACTGCCTTCTTTCGATCATCATAACTTGCTTCACAGGTCTGATTTATGAGATCTAATACGTTCAGTGTGTAGATAACATGCAAGTGAACAAATATAACACATAAAATAGATCTAAAAACAACAAACAAAGCAGATATTGTTCGGTCAAACATTGTCAGAAAAACAGCTCATGAAGAACGAACAATATCTGCTTTGTTTGAGATAAAACAGTCGGTCAACCCTACTTTGACCGGCAATATCTTTTATTATAAGCACGATCTAAATGTTTTAGATGCATGAGCATGTACCTTACATGTTAGTCTACAAACGAAATACAACAACATGGCCAGACACCTTACCAGAAGCCATATCTAATGCTTACAAAACGTTGTCAGAAATTCTGGGTTTACCCAGATTTCCAGAATTCGTGCTCGGTCAACTCACTTTGACCACTCATATCTCACTATCTAGACATGATCTGACCCGGTTTCCAGTTCCAGATCATAGTCCGTATGACAAAGAACATATCCATAACATAAAACATACATAACACTTAACACACAAAGATCTAGACGCACTGACATTCGTTGTCAGACCAATGTTTTAAAATTTTTCCAGACTTTGTAAATCATCAAATCCGAGCCTATAGATGCTATGGATCTAACATCTATCAACCCATATCATTGATTAACAGCTTCTATCATATCTTTAAACAACAAACAACATGAACCACATAAATTTTTATAAAGCTAGGGTTTATACCTTTAAGCTTTGATTTCTGGAACTTGGGCTTCTGATTTGTTAGAGGAATTTGTGGGGCTTGCTTTAGGGACTGATATACATATATATTTCGTGGGTTTTAGTGAGAGAGGGGATTGGTTGAGTGTTGGAGCAAAATTAAGTTAGCAAATGCAATTCTCTCTCTCCTAATCCACATATATATAACTTGTAATGTAATGGCTGAGTAGTAGTGGCTGGTATGCATTAAATTTCAGTCACATGGGTTCCCTAGGGTTGGCCAACAACTCTCCCTAGGTCAAAATCTATGTTTTTAGCTTTAATAATGCAAGGGGTATTTTAGTCTTTTCGCTTTTATTTTTAATGGCAATCTTGTAAACTTGTCAAACCCTTAAGGTTTAGGGTTTGGGTTTAGGGTTTGAACTCTATTAGGGTTTAAAAATAATTTCTAGAATTTCAAATTTATGGTTAGCACAAAATAAATAAAATAATAAAATTTTAGTTTCTAAAATACAAAATTAAGGTTTCTTAATTAATTAGGTTTTCTAATCACATAGACTTGATAATTAGGTTTATGTTTTACTAATTATCATTAAGTGTGTCTAATAAGCAATTAGGATTTACAATTAGAAAATTAGGTTTACTAATTTACAAATTAGGGTTTCTAGCTAATTAGGGTTTTGAAAATTAGGGTTCTCCCTAATTACGGTTAATATCTATAACACCAATCATAAATCACATTAACATCATTACCAATAAATTTTGAACTCTAATTTGAGTTTCAAATTAGGGTTTAACAATAACTTAGGATTTTCTAAATATTAATATTTCTAAATATTAATTAGGGTTTACCTAATCAATATAAAATTATATAATACATAACATGCATGCACCATATGACATAGTTATATAACAGTGTCGAACTCAACCTGAGTTTTAAATTAGGGTTTCCATTTAGCAATTAGCTAATTATTATTTAAGGTTTATAATTTAAGAAATTAGGGTTTTAGTTTACAATTAGGGGTTTCTCTTGATTATTAATAATTATAATTATCATGAATCACATAACATATTGACTTATCATATTTTAAAGTCTCATTTGACTTCGAAATTAGTGTTTGTCAGTAAAATTAGGGTTTGGTCATAATACCCCATAATTGACCAACCATTGTCAGTCCACAAAAATACAGTACATAATTATAGCACTAAAAAATCAAAATATAATATTATTATATTATTATTCTTATCCATTGATAAAAATTCAAAATTAGGGTTTGGATTCCATATCTGATTTATTCTTCATATATAACATTATTAATTAAGTTAAAATAATTAACTTAATTAATCTTGCATAAATTCATATAATAAAATAAACAATTATTATAATTATTCTAAAATCATTTCATATATTATTTAAATAATATATAATCATATTTTCATAGAAAATAATTAATAAAAACATTTCTCTATAAAATTAATTATTATAAGAATAAACTTTATAATGGTCAATAATTCTAAAATAAAATTATTTGTAAACATTCATGTAATAAATATATTTTTATTTATTACATAATTACATACATACATTATCTTGTACAAATCCTCATCCTTAAAATAATAAAAAAATTATATGCAAAATTTCTGATTCATTTATACAGAAAATATCGGGTTGTTACAGAAAAAGGTAAAATTGGAAATGGCAAGATAAGTATAAATAATGTTCACCTGGTTAACGGTCTTGAATTTAATTTAATAAGTATAAGTCAATTATTGGATAACGGCCATCAAGTTAATTTTGAAAAAGATAAATGCACAATATTTCATGGTAATAACAATACTACTCTAGTTGCACAAAGAGAAGGAAATATATATACTATTAATTTTGAGCAACAGGATGAAGAACTATGTCTTACTTCAGTACAAGATGAAGCTTATCTATGGCATAAGAGGATGTGACATGTTCATATGGATTTAATCAAAAAGTTATCTATAAGGAATGTCGACGTCGCGATTTTTAGATGTCCCTTTCCGTTACTTGTTCTTTGGTGTTCTCATTTTAGGTGAGTTTTGTTTGAAAAAACAAGTGAAAAAGGTCCGACATGTATAATGTCGATGATGGGACTGTTAAGAGTCGCCAGTTGGTTTTTTAAATGGTTGTACCAACACAACAGAGAAAAGGTTTGCACATTGACCCAGTGATGTGACACTGCTAAACGGGTCATTGAAACCGAGATTCATTACTCCTTCATCAGGGAAGTATGTCTCCAAGGGTTTGAAATCCCCTAAAGGTGTGGCGGCCAGTTGATCCGCAATTCCTTAACCTTTGATGGACTTTTGAGTCACATATACGATGTCAAATTGTTGTAGGATCAACTGCCATCTGGACAGCCGGTAATTTAACATGGGTTTATTGAACACGTATTTGAGAGGATCCATGCGGGATATGAGATGGGTTGTGTGACCATGGAGGTAATGTTGTAACCTCATGGAAGCCCATTCTAAAGCACAACACGTCTTTTCGATCAGAGTGTACTTGTGTTCACTGCTGCTGAACCTTTTGTTGAGGTAATAGATAGCTCGTTCTTGACCTCTATCGTCTTTTTGTCCCAGCATGCATCCCATGACATTGTCACTTATGGACAGGTACATAAAAAGGGGAACATCATCCCTGGGTGGTACCAACACAAGAGCTTTGACTAGCTGTTTCTTGATTGTGAGGAAGGCATTCTGGCACTCATCATTCCATTTCATGGAGGAGTTCTTCCTTAATAGCTTGAAGATTGGCTCACAGGTTGCTGTGAGTTGAGAGATAAACCTGCTAATGAAGTTGATTCTTCCCAAAAATCCCCGTATTTCCTTTTCTGTCTGAGGAATGGGCATTTCCGTGATGGCTTGGATTTTGGCAGGATCCAACTCAATCCCTTTGTGGCTGACTAGAAATCCTAGCACCTTGCTTGATTTAACGCCAAAGGCGCATTTTGCTGGATTCAACTTTAAGTTGTACTTACGCAACCTGTTGAACAATTTTCTGAGATGGTCTATATGGTCATCCTCCTTCCGGGACATGACAATGATGTCATCCATGTAGATCTCGATCTCTTTGTGCATTAAGTCATGGAAAAGAGCCATCATAGCTCGTTGATAGGTGGCTCCGGCGTTGATGAGGCCGAATGACAACCGTCTATAGCAAAAGGTTCCCCAAGGCGTGATGAAAGCAGTTTTCTCACGATCTTCCTCAGCAACCATGATATGATGATACCCCGTAAAGCAATCAGCAAAGGAGTACACGTCGTATTGCGCAGTATTGTCAATAAGAATATGGATAAATGGCACGGAAAAGCTATCTTTTAAGCAAGCTTTGTTCAAGTCCCGGTAATCCACGCAAACTCGCACCTTCCCTCTAGGTTTAGGCACGAGAACAATATTGGATATCCACTCAGGATATGTAGACACCATGATGATGCCAGCTTGAAATTGTTTCACAATTTCTTCTTTTACCTTTAAACTCCACTCAAGTTTCAATCTCCTGAGCTTTTGCTTGACTGGCTTAAATCCCTCTTTAATGGGAAGGCGATGAAGGACAATGTCAGTGGACAAACCCACCATGTCTTCATGAGACCATGCAAACACATCCTGGAATTGGGTTAATAGCGTAACCATGTCATTCCGTTGGTTTGGGGTAAGGTCTGAACCAATCTGGATTAACTTAGGGCTTTCTAAGGTTAGAGATTGAAAGAAGTGGTTTAGGTCCAGTTGAGTTTAGGTTTGTCTTTGACCCATTCTTGAATTTCTGGATGCACCTCAATGTCATCCCTGTATTTCCATCAAGGTGAATTCATCTCTACATCAAAGGTACAATCCTTGTGGAGAAGAGGCACTGTGAAATGTCGGCAAATGCAGCACATCTAAATTGAGTCCTGAAACAAAATACGTTTTCACTTAGTATATATGAAATGTGTTGATCATACACAATGTTAGCATATACTGGCAAAATAAAGCCGCTAATCTTGTCTGAGAAAAGTAGCGGTTATTATATCTACTGAGGCGAAAAGAGTTCTGCCCGTTTTACCCTTGACGACTAATGCAAGGAGTTCTGTTCCAATTGGCAAGGGCAAAGTCCGGGTGGACCGCAGTGATTGAGCGATTGTCATCATCCCCCCTGTCCCAAATGATGGCCATTATGTCTGAGCAATCATCGTCTGGGGTGTATCTATTGGTATGTTCATCATGAAAGATGATGCGTATGCCTGATATCATTCGGATGACGTCTTGTTTGATTATTCGTTCCTCTTTTTCCACTGCGGGATTTGGAACAAAGACTTCTTTCTCCTTCACCGTGCAAACTTAGGGAAATAACATAGCCATTACATTGGTTTGGCACCTTTATAGGAGGTTGTGCGGACTCGAGCTTGAAGGCGAAGATAAGCGCCGCATGGTTGAAGTTTGAAGGAATCATTGATGCTTATGAGGATTCACAATGACTAGAATCGGCGCGAATAGCCTAGCCCAAATTGTTCGGTTGCTTGGTTAATCGAATTGGGTACTTGATACCACAGCAATTTTACCCAACCCTTGTCGACATGACCCAACGACATCATTTCTTGAGTAGCCGACATTACCTCGGCAGAAATCTTGAGTTCGGGCAATGGCATTCCAATAGCATGGTATTGGGTATTGCTTACTTCCAAAGCTTGAAAATTGACTGGTTCAACGTCTGCATTGGCATTGATGAATGACATGTCCCCGTGTTGAGGACATTCTGGTTCAGCGTTGACCATGACCAGGTTATTGTTGATAATGTATTTCAACTGTTGATGAAGAGTGGAGGGGACTGCCCCAACCATATGAATCCATGGTCCTCCCAAGAGCAGGTTGTATCCTGAATCTATCTTGAGTACATGGAAAGACACACAGAATGTATGAGTACCAATTTTGATTGGCAGTTCAATTACTCCGACCGAATTCCGACGGGCTCCATCAAAAGCTTTGATGATAGTATGGCTACTCTGAATTCGGTTGAGATTGATATTCATCTTCACCGAGGTAGCGTAGGGACATATATTTAGAGATGAACCTCCATCTATCAAGACTCCAGCTAGCATGTATCTAGAGGATAAGACCGTAATGTGCAATGGTTTGCAATGACCGGTCCCCTCGAGCGGCGTGTCATCATCAGTGAAGGATATCACATTGTTGTTAAAAATGTGATCAACCAGATGTTGAAATTTTTCCGTGTCAACTGATGTTGGTAGATAGGCTTCTTCTAAAACCTTTAGCAAGACCTTCCGATGACCCTCGGAAGTTAGGACCAGGTCGAAAATTGATATTTGTTGTGGAGCTTCTTTCAAGCTTAAAACCATTGTGGCTTCGTTATGGCCCATAGTGCGGAGGAATTTTTCAATCTTCTCCATGGGTATTTTCTACTTTGATTTGATGGTAGGCTTCATCACCCGTTGGGGAAGATACAATGGATTTTCCTTCGACAATGTAGTAGTTGTATGTGAGGTGGATCCTTTGCCTTCTCCATAATTCCATGGAACTTTACGCAAGCTAACAATAGGATATTGTGCTCTGCACGACAAGTTGATTGGCTCGGGAGCGACCACTTTCAAAGGATTGTTGCTTCCCTTGAGTTGAATTGTTGGCATCGTGAGGGATTGATTAATCCCATCAGCTTTAGTGGATATGACTGCTACCACACTCTTCCACTTAGTAGGACCTGGATTCTCACTTGCACGTAACACAGTATCGTCGTCCTCTAAGTGCAGGACAACACTGTCAATTAGATTTTGGATAAGGTGGCGGAGTGCCCAGCATTCTTCTGTGCTGCGACCACGAGACTGGGAGTGATATTGATATACTCCATCAGAATTGTACCGTCCTGAACGGGGGTTGATTGGAGGTAGAAGGGAACTGATCCTTCCTTCATTGATTAACATATGAAGGATTTCCTCCATAGGTTGGCCCAACTAGGTGAATTCTCTTTTGTTGGCAAAATCCCGACGGGCTTTGGCATTTGCTCTCTTTTCCACTTTGTCTTCCAGCATTTCATTTTCTGAAAGTGACGAGGGAATATTCATGACAAGAGGTAGGAGACTAGCATGCTCCTGGCTGATTAATTGACGAGTCACTTGGTGATGATAAGTCACCAATTCTGCCAATTGTTCAATTTGTTTGCTTAAAGCTTTCATCTTTTGTTCCATTATGAATTGAAACTTGTCATAATTCCATTTGTCGTCACCGTCTTTGAGGGTTTGGGAGGATTCATTGTTTAAATTCGAATTCTGTCCATTACTCCAATTTATCATGTTGACATCTTCTTCTTTGTGCTGAGGAAGAGGGTTGTCTTGAACGTGAGGCTGATCTGGTTTGGTGACCACGATTTCACCATTGTCTATCCGGTCATGAATCTTGTGTTTCAAGGCTCAACAATCCTGAGTATCATGTCCAGGTGCCCCGGCATGATAAGCACATTTATGAGCAGCATTGAAACCCCGTCCATTAGGGCTGGCTGGTGGAAGAAGATGTGTAATTTTCTTCTGTGTTGTCAGAAGAGTGAGAATGTTCTCAAGGGTATCCCTTAAGGGTGTAAACACTCAAGGGCATTTGAATTCTCCACCTTTTGGTATTGGAGGGTTCGTAGACTGTGTTGGAAAGGGAGTGTAGTTTTTCCTTTGAATAGGCATGCTTTGATTGCCTTTTTGACCCTGTAGTATCAGGGAAACATCTTCCTCTTTCTTTTTATGGACCCTACGAGGGTTGTTTCCATAATTTCCAGACCGGATGTGATCGTTGAATGACTTTGAGTGCGACGCTAGGTCTTGAATTTTTCCAGACTTCAATCCCATCTCAGCCATCTCCCCATATTTGACCATTTCAGAAAATGGTTTGCCGATGCCGGCTAAAAATTTTTCATAGAACGGAGCTTCTTGTATATCTATGAAAGTCATGCCCATCTTTGATTCTGTCATGGAAGGACTAACTTGGGAAGCCAGACGTCTCCACCTCTAAGCATACTCTCTGAAAGACTCAAAAGACTATTTCTTGATTTTTGTAATTTGATACCGATCAGGAGCCATCTGAGTTTGAAAGCTGTATTGAGTGAGGAAAGCATGTGATAGCTCTTCCCAGCTATGGATCTTCGAATTGTCTAATCTTTTGTACCATGAACGGGCTTCTTCAGTTAGACTTTTCTGGAACAATTGCATTATGAGCTTTTCGCCCTCTGCATAAGATCCAAGTTCTCCAATAAACACATTTAAATGTGTATACGGATCTTCTAACCCGTCATATTTTTCAAAGTCAGGAGTTTTAAATTTTTCTGGATAATGAACACCAGGAAAAATGCAAAGATCAGCATATGAAACACTCCCGTGTGTTCCAATTCCTTTAATAGCACGAAGGGTTTCTTCCATTTGGAGAACTTTCTTTTTGATGTCACCAGTGTCTGGGTCTCTAGTGGGATGGGCAGCATCATGAGTTTTGTTGGTCGTATCCAACTAGAATTCAGGTATTGTAATGACCTGGGTTCCTCCTTGTGTGGAGGATTCGGCATGTACGGGTAATTTTGGACCCTGATTAGACTGGTGTAATTCTTTGAGCAGAACAACCAAATCTGTAATTTGCTTGCTTAATCCATCGAATTCTTTCTTGAGAAACCCGGATTAAGTTTAGTCAGGCCGGATGACGACATGATTATTTGTAGGCTGTGGCCTTTTAGAACTTTAATGGGATAGTAGGTCCAATTGGTTCCCCTATGAAGACTTGCATAGTTTAGTCTCTTTAGGGAATGTGTATAATAACATGCTATGTGATGTGTCCATTTTAGGAATTTTATCCTACAAAGCGGATGTCAGCTGTTTGTAGCATGTTAATTAAAATATGTATGTGTACAAATTTCTTCATATTTCTCATTACATGGAGATATATATGGAATGTAAGTAATTATGATTACAAGTAATTGAAATGAGAGAGCATGAAGAGACTTTCCTCCGTTTTGGGTTTACCAGAGGCTGACCTATCTTAGGTTACTCTCGCGGCTTTTTGGCATGAAGGTTCCCAAATCATCACAATCTACTTGACGGGAAGTTAATCCGGTCTTTCAACTGGAGCGAATTTTGGTGGTGCCTTTCTTGAGCCTTAGAGAATTAGTCTTCTCATGAGTCCAGTAATCAAACACCGATGGGATAGCCTCCTGGTGGAGGGACCACACAACATACATTCACATACATCGCGTCTCACTGTATGAAAATGATGACATGTGCGAAGCACTAATATCCTGGCGATATGGTGCGAAGCTCTAATATCACTGGCGATTATAGTGCGAAGCACTAAGTGCAATCGAGAAATGCATTCGTACACATTCATCAAATGTAAATGCAACATCCACACACAAGCAGATAATAGTTTTAAAAAGATTGTAATAGCGGCTTAAGTCCTCTTCTTCGAGGTCCCAGTGATTATTCACACTGTCGATGTCGAGATTTTTAGATGTCCCTTTCCGTTACTTGTTCTTTGGTTTTCTCATTTTAGGTGAGATTTGTTTGAAAAAACAAGTGAAAAAGGTCTGACATGTATAATGTCGACGATGGGACTGTTAAGAGTCGCCAGTTGGTTTTTTAAATTGTTGTACCAACACAACCGAGAAAAGGTTTGCCCATTGACCCAGTGATGTGACACTGCTAAACGGGTCGGTGAAACCGAGATTCATTAGGGTCCGGGGACTTGGTTATGTGGAGGGAAGGTGTTAGGCACCCCCCAACATCCGTGTTACCATGGTGACCGCCTCTTTTCAAGAAACTATTATATGAATGTATGTGTGTGTGGGTCAATGTACTGTTATTTGGAAGTAGTGTGAGGCCTCGTTCGCACCTATATGCACAGGGTTTGAATTTATATAAAAATTCAATTTTAAGCAAGATATGGCAGTGCTGTTTTATAAAAGAGGTTTTTCAAACCCTGATGCTCAATAGTAATTGAGACCTTTTACACTCCTATTTTATTAAGTGCTCGACTTGATTGATTTTATTTTACAGATGCGAGGCATCCATATGAAAATAATGTACAAAATAATGTCGACTTCCTCGTGGGTATGAGAATCATCTGAGGAAGTTCAGACATCACAGAATAATTTACAAGCTGCTTATAGCTGAAAATGTCCATAACGGGAACCGAATCTAGATCCAATGGGCTGAATCTGTGATCACATGATTCCTAGGCGCACAAGATACTGCAATTTTTATGAAAGCAGTAAACATATATATATATATATATATATATATATAAAATCTGTAAGTATATATATACAGACATGATCACCAACCACGAAGCACCTCCATGGGGGATCAGAAATGTAAATAAAGCTGTAAAAGCTATCAACCGCCACGGAGGAAACTCTAGGCGGGACGAAACGTAAATAAAGCTGTAAGTACGGTCAACCGCCATGAAGAAAACTCCAGGCGGGACAAAATGTAAAGAAAGCTGTACAAAGCGATCAACTGCCACGAAGTAAGCTCTAGGCAGGACAAAACGTAAATAAAACTGTAAAAGCGATCAACCACCACGAAGTAAACTCCAGGTGGGACGAATATATATATATATATAAGCGATAAACACACTAGATGTAAAATCCAGGCTCATCGAACAGAGTTCGACAACAGTTCATATATATATAAGTATATATATATATCTAAGCGAATAAACGCACCAGATGTAAAATCCTGGCTCATCGAATGTAGTCCCACCACGCTTCATATATATATATATATATATATATATATATATATATATATATATATATATATATAAAAGCAAGTAAGCGCTCGCATATAAAATCCGAGGCTCATCAATGCAGTCGACCATAGTTCATATATATATAGATATATATATATATATATATATATATATATATATATATATATATATATATATATATATATATATATATATATATATATATATATAAAAAGCAAGTAAATGCTCAGGATATAAAATCAGGCTCATCGAATGTAGTCCCAGGCACACACGTTAATATATATATATATATATATAAAAAAGCAAATAAACGCTCAGCATCAAAGTCTAGGCTCAATCGAGGCATAACTTTCGGTAATGTTAGTCAATATATATATATATATATATATATATATATATATATATATATATATATATATATATATATATATAGAGTGTACAATGGTGCCAGCAGTGTGCAGAGCAACAGGCGGGCCGGTTTCTCGTCAGTCGTCTCAGTAAATAATCGTTCACTCAAGGGCACTATAATGTCCACTAGAACTTTCGGTGCAATCCGGGCATCCGTTTGAGGTATACATGACCTATTTTGGACCGTGCGTTGTCGAGAGTTATGCGATGGCATGGGATTAGAGTTTGTATGAAGTCATTGAAGATGGGATGATGCCCTCCGGTCTTGACTTCAACTTCCATCCGCTTACCCGCTTTAATAGTCACTCGGAATTGGTTAGTCTTGTGGGACATCATTGTGTAGAGATGTTGAGACGACGTGACGTGGCATCGTGTTGGCGAGATGATGATGTTTCCCTTCACCGGTGTTATCTCCGGATTGGGCTGATAAAACAGATGTTGCTCAGAGCTTCGCTAAGATTGGACTGCTGCATTTGTTCAAGATCCTCATTGTCATCTTTGAGGTGTGCCTGTCTTCCCGATGTTATCGCCGGGTTGGTACAATGTATCTCATTGTGAGCGCCGAGATTAAAGCTGGTCGCATTTGAAACAAGCATTTTTGGGGTTATCGTCGAAACTGCATTCCTTGGGGGTTATCACCAAGGTTGTTGGCTATTCCCATGGTTGGGACTGAGACTGGATACCTCGGGGTTATCTCCGAGATTAATCGGTCTTCTCCGGTGTGTGTTCCGGTATTGGATTTGCATGTCTCGGGGTCATATCCGAGGTTAGATTTGTTATTCCCAGAGTGATCTGGGGTTGATGCTGAACATCTGGTAGTATCCGATATGGATATGGATTGTCTTTTAGGGTTCCCTCTTAAAATACGAATCTGTCCTCCTGCAATGTTAGTGACAGGTGTACAAAAAATTTTGAGTGTCTACAAGGAATCTTGTGAAAGGACTGCCAAAAATAAAGTTTGAAAAGAAAGGAATATGCATTCCTTGTCAACTGGGAAAACAAGTAAGAACTTCCTTTAGGGCAAAGAATATGGTATCAACCTCCGCTCCCTTGCAATTACTTCATCTTGATTTATTTTGACCAGAAAGACATTCTAGTATTAATGGTAAATTTTATGCATTTGTAATAGTTGATGATTTTTCTAGATACACTTGGGTATTATTTTTGAGAACTAAGGATGAAGCATTTAAAGAGTTTAAAATATTAATAAGGAATTTTGAAACAAAATATAGCTACAAACTCATTAGAATTAGAAGTGACCATGACACTGAATTTCAAAAAGATTTTATAACCTTTTGTGATCAAAGAGGTATTAACCATGAATTCTCAGCACCAAGGACTCCTCAACAAAACGGGGTGGTGGAAAGGAAGAATAGGACTCTACAAGAGACAGCTAGAACTCTATTACAAGAAAGTAAGTTTCCAAAGAAATTTTGGGCTGAAGCAGTAAGTACATCTTGTTATGTTTTAAATAGAGTACCCATTCGTCCTATTATTTTGAAAACACCATATGAGCTTTTAAATAATAAAATTTCCAACATAAGTTATTTCAAAATATTTGGTTCTAAAGGTTTTATTTTAAATACAAGTGACAATTTGGGAAAATTTGATGCTAAGTCGTATGAAGGAATATTCATCGGCTATTCTCAAAATAGTAAGGCTTATCACATTTTCAATATTAAAAAGCCATGCATAGAAGAATCTGTTCATATCACTTTCAATGAGACTAACAATGATCTTCCAAAAGAAAGTGAAGATGATGCAGGAAATTTGGAGACAGTCAGAATTTTAGCAAACTGAAATGAACAAAATAGGAGACCGAATGAACAGATTCAACAAACTAAAATAGATGACCAGCATGAACATGAACCTGAAAATATGTAGGATGCTAAAGATGAGTCAAATGATCAAGAGGAAGTTATGCATAATATCCAAATGCCAAGAACAACTAGATATATCAAGAATCATCCTCTAGAAAATATCATTGGAGATATTAACAAAGGTATAACCACACAAAGAGGTTTACAAAATCATTGTGCATTCTCCGTATTTTTGTCACAGGTTGAGCCAATGAATGCAAAGTATGCAGTTCTTGATGAGAACTGGATATTGGCAATACAAGAAGAATTTCAACAATTTGAGAGATGTCAAGTGTGGGAACTAATGTCTCCTCCAAAAGATGTTTCCATCATTGGTACTAAATGGGTCTTCAAGAACAAGCTTGATGAGCACGGGAGAATCATTTGTAACAAAGTAAGGTTGGTAGCTCAAGGATACAACCAAAATGAGGGAATCGACTATTAAGAAACCTATGCACTAGTGGCAAGGCTTGAATCAATTTGAATTTTTCTTGCATTTGCATGCTACAAAAAGTTTAAGCTTTATCAAATGGATGTCAAAAGCACGTTCCTTAATGGACACATGAATGAAGAAGTGTATCTCAAACAGCCTCCTGGATTTGAGCAAGAAAAGTATCCCAATCATGTGTACAAGCTAAAGAAAGCTCTTTATGGCTTGAAACAAGTTCCAAGGGCTTGGTATGAAAGGTTAAGTAAGTATCTCTTATCAAACGGGTTTGTTAGTGGTAAAATATATTCTACATTGTTTATTAAACATAAAAATATAGATATCATTATTGTTCAAATATATGTAGATGATATAATATTTGGTGCTACTAATGATTTTCTTTGTGAGTGGTTTTCCAAGTGCATGTATAAAGAATTTGACATGAGCTTAATGGGAGAGCTTAATTACTTCTTGGGACTTCAAATCAAGCAAACAAAGGAAGGAATTTATATCCATCAAACTAAATACACAAAAGAACTACTCAAGAGATTTGGCTTTGAAGGATCTAACTCGAAAGGTACACCTTTGAGCACATCAATAAAGGTCACCACTGATGAGAAAGGTATTGATGTAGATATAACAAAATATCGAGGTATGATTGGATGCTTACTATATTTAACTGCTTTTAGACCCGATATAATGTATAACATTTGTCTGTGTGCAAGATTTCAGGCTAAACCCAAAGAATCAAACTTAAATGTTGTTAAAAGAATTTTGAAATATTTAAGTGGTACAATTAACTTAGGGTTATTTTATCCAATTTGTAATGACTTTGAACTAATAGGTTATTCAGATGCTGACTATGTAGGGTGTCAAATTGATAGAAAACGTACGAGTGGTGATTGTACTTTCTTGGGACAAAGTCTCGTATTATGGCATAGTAAAAAGAAAACCTCAGTGGCTCTTTCAACTACTGAGGGAGAATACTTAGCTGCAGGAAGTTGTTGTTCTCAAATTTTATGGATGAGACAAACCCTATGTGATTTTGATATATTATGTGAATGTGTGTCTATATATTGTGATAATTCTAGTGCTATAGATATCTCTAAAAATCCCATGTTACACTAACGTACAAAACACATTGAAGTGAGACATCATTTTTTACGTGATAATGTGTCAAAAGGTTTTATTAAATTAATTTTTATTCCTACTGAAAATCAAATTGCAGATATTTTTACTAAACCATTAAGTGAAGATAGATTTTGCATGCTGCGAAGAGAACTTGGAATGTGTATCGCATAATTTGTTTTTCAAATCTGCATGTATATCTAACTGCTAAAATTTAGGATAATTGATTATATTTTTTTTCTTTTCGGTTACTCATTTAAGTCTTTTATTAATGTACGCAATATCTATCATAGTGATTTTAAAAACTGAAATGACGAGACTGCAAGGGTTTCTCAGAAGTCGTTAATGGACGTGAGTATACACACATGCATCTGATTTTATCTCTCTCATCTCATTAACTGATAAAATTAGGATAATTATGAGTTTAAATTTTCTGCTGCTTAAATCATGGACGCAAGATTCTAGGCGTCTCTCATAATGGTTTTGAAAATTGGAAAGACATGACAGAAAAAGGTGTCTCGAGAGACGTAAGCGTGTTTAAATGTATTTCATACATGCATCTGTTCATTTTATTTATCCTTCATTCTCCATTCTCCTTACATTTCATAATTTCTTCTGATTCTCTCTCACTTTATTTTCTCATCTTGTTCTTCATCTACAAACTTCAAATCAGCATGAGAACTCAAACTTATAAATGATCTTTGATCGATTCTGATGACGATCAAACACCAGTTCCTCCCCAATGCACTGCCAGACCTTCACAAAAGCAACGAAAACTGAAGAAGGTCGTGTCTGATGAAATGGAGTTCTTGGACTCTTCGTCTTCTGATGAATCAACTTTCAGTCTTCCCTTGGCAAAATCATCTGGACCATCTCAAAGACGGAAGTCAACTATTCCTTCCTGTAAGCCTGAGTTTACTCCACCATCTGATTCGGTAAATCATATCCTTTCTTCTGATCTTCCTGACAATTTCTTTCTTAGCAATGCCTATGAAATACAGTTTAAGACCGTTGTGTTTTCCAAACAATTATTTTATGAAAAGTCTATCGATCAAATATGTTATCAACAATCTCCTTTAAAAAAATTGTTTGATTCTTGTGGTATTTCTTCTATGCTTTTTCCATCATCAGTTGCATACCCTAGACTTTTCCAACAGTTTTATACAAATCTAGAGTGTCATGGGGATTTTTATACAAATTTTGTTAAAGGAAAATCTTTATATTTTACGATCATGGATTTTGGTAGTATTTTGAGCATTCCATTCTTTGGTGTTTGTCCCTTTACTAGAAAAGGAGCTGTTCATTTTCTGTTTACCCCTCTGGAACAGTTACAAATTGTTATGAACAACTCTTTGTTGGATGATGTTTTTACTCCAAAAAACAGTGAATGTTTCTCCTATCTCTTGTGTACTTCATCATCTTGTTAGATACAATCTGTTGCCTCTTTTAGGTGGAGGAGCAGATTTTACCTATCAAGACCTGATAATCGTTGCTATGATTTTAAAAGGAGTCTCTTTTAATTTATCTCAAATAATGCTTCACCAAATGACCACTTGTTTGCGAAAAACCAAAACATGTTTGCCTTACAATGCCACTCTCACTACTTTGTTCAATCATTTTAAAATTTCTTTTGAAAATGAAATCTCTGTTTCTGTTATTGATTCAATCAGTGTTGGTTCCTTGAAAATGTCGCGTATTATTTTACTGGATGGTAAGTTTGTTCGAAGCACTTCTGATAATCCTATCCATCCTCCAATGACAAATCCAACTTCACCTGTTCTACCTCTAAATCAATCTTCTCCTGAAATTGTGGATATGTTGAAAGTTATTCTTAGTAATCAAGAGAAAATGCAAACTGAAATGTCTGCTCTTCACAACCGTATGTCTCTGTTGGAAAAAGGCAAGTTGACTTTAGGAGCGCCTGAAATCAATAAACTCTATCACAACATTGAAGATGAGTTTATTGATTTACAAGCCGGTTTTGAAGTGCAAACTCTACTGACTTGGCTGAGGTAATGCAACCTCGACTTAATCAAAATTCTTGTCAGTTGAGTCAGGAGATTAAGTTCGTTAGTAATCAGGTGGGAGAGTCACTCTGTTTTATTAATCCTTACGTGAGAAGTCACTCTGTTTTATTCAATTATTGCAACAGTAGTTGTTGTATAATATCTCATATTATTGATTCAATTATTGTCACAGTATCATTTGCACAATATTTTATATTATAATTGAAACGACACAGTTATTCATATTATTATTTGCATTATTGACAATGTCTAGAAAGTTCTATCGAGGAAAGGGGTTTGTTCACCTAATTGTGCACCAATAAGTAGAAGTCCTTATTGAAAAACCCCCTCTTTCTTGGGAATGATCTGGTTGTTAATATTGTAAGTTATAATATTAATGATAAAAAAATATTATTAAAAATGTGTTTAGTGAATCCAAGTGAATTGAGATAAATAGAGATGTTTTTTTATAAAGTATTTGTTATAAATTTGGCTTATTATATGGAGACCCACTTAACCATTTTTCAAAATTATCGGTAGAAAGTTATCTCAATTTTGTTATATATATAATACTTATATATATATATATATTATAAGTTTTGTTTTTTATATAAAATAGAATATATTATATTTTATTATATGCATAGTGCTGTATAGTAAAAAAAAATATTTAGAATCATGCCCGTGATTTCGTTCGAATTTTTTACTGTGCAGTCTGTAAGGCCCCAACTTTTTATAAATAAAGATTTAATTTTCTCTAATTATTATTTTTAAATAGTAAGGAGTTGATTTGATTAATGTGGTTATGTTGACTTAGTCATATTCCATCCTTAAGTTTTGATGATGAATTGTTCATATACTAAATTGTTTTATGGCTTTTCAGGTATTTATTGATAAAAGAACATTGGTGGGTTTCTCAAGTGGATGAAGAAATTTTTCTTTACTAGGAAACAAGTGTAAGGTCAATTGCATAATAATTGATTTTTTATTTAAAGGCTCTAGGACATATCATCTGCATTGTATTATATGTTTTAAATGAAAAGTGATTTAATATTTTAAATGGAAAAAGGTTTTCTAAAAAGAAATTTGAGATTATATTAATATATGACATCAAATATAAGGGAACTTAATACTTTATAAAATGTTACATTACTTGATATATATATATATGTGCATGCCTTTATAAATGCTCACTTGATATCTTTGGATCATATTCTCATTTTAGCTAAACATGGATATTTATTATACAAAGCTAAAAGAACGGTAGCATTATATGGTATGAAATGTGCATGTGCGATTTTCAAGGAGTGGTAATTATGGATATATTGGAACTATAAGACTTTGAGTGTTTGAAAAGAAAAGTGATGATTACACATCAATATCATTGTTACATGCCACTTGTTATGTGTAGAGAGATAAAGTTAAAGTTGTTAGTGGATTGCATTTGAAGGTGTCTTTTAAGTTTATCCAAACTATATAACTAACAAATGTTTGAACTGGATAAATATTCACCTTGTTTACTGTTGTGCGATTTCATTAAAGATATTATCATCCATTTGTTTTGAAAATTAGAACATATCCATAATTAACGGTAAAATATTGGGGGCTATAAAAATAGTATTTTCATGTATGGAAAATAGAACTCACGAAATTATTATTATGTACTGCACTGATATTACTGAGCAACATATTGTTAAGTAGTGCAACGTTTGATCAGCTAAGCATTTATATTTCTGACATCTTTTATAGTTGGTATTTTCAGTAAGATTTAATTGTTTAATCTTTGTGTGCTAATTGATCATTTTATATAGTTGAGCATTTAATTGTTAAATTGATTATTCTTGCATTGATTATAGACCTCTATATTTGTATTAATTTTCTATTTAGACTAAGTGTAGTCTAAAGTTGTTAATCCTAGTTGTTAGTTCGCACAATAGATCTAGAAGGGGGGTTGAATAGATCCTTTTTAATTTCAAATACTTTTCTCTTTTATGTTGTATTGCTATTAAGTTAGCATGTGACAAACATAAGAATCTTTTCAAGCACACCGGAATAAGTAAAAGATTCCTTTCATTGATATATTCATAATCATACATACATTGTTCGTAGAGTTAGTTTGGTTATAAGCAGTTAAAACATACATAGCAGTTATAGCAATTAATAGATATAATGTAAATGACATAATGTAAAAGACACAAGGGGTTTTAAGTGGTTCAGAGACTCAAGCTCTAATCCACTCTTCTACGCTTTCAACTAGCGAGGATTTCCACTAAGGAAGGGCGACCTCAATCACTAAGATTCCTCCAAGGCCAGCAGCCTTGGGACTACAGTTCACTAAGAACACTTCAAGGCCAACAGCCTTGGAACTCTCCAAGCCCAGCAGGCTTGGAACTTCATTTAGTCCCTCCGGACAAGGACCCCTCAGGCCCTGACTTCTGTTGAGTTTTTTGTTTGTTTGTTGGAATTGGTGCTTGTCGCTAAGATGTCTTCATGCTCGAACATCTTCCTCAGATAGCGACTTGGCGTGATCACCCTTGAAGTGCAGTTGAGTGTTGCATGATGCTCAGCTTCTTCAATTATTAACCACTTCGGATGATCCCTTGATGACTGCCTTGAAGATCATTTCTCGTGATACATGATGGCTGCACATGATGAGTTTCTAAGATGACTGTAAGCTCTTCTGCTAGGTACTTAGAAACTTTCTCATGCTTGTCACCATGATGACGTTTGTGATCTCCTTTCCATTTACTTGATGCCTTCTCATGATGGACTTGCTAAGATGACCGTGAGCTCTTCTCTATGGTACTTAGAGTCTTCTCATGATGGAAACCAAGATGACATGACGCTCTTCTTTCTCTCGACAGTTTAGAACACTCTTCATATAGTAGAACACTCACTTCTACATTGTATAACTCTCACTTCTACTTCTTCCTTTGTATATCTCTGAGTGTTCATGGTGGATCGTAGAGTGAGCCTTCGGACTCACTATTTTACATGGTTTAGAACAGTCTACTGTTATTCCAAACTCGGAAACTCTAGCTACCCCAGATCTTTGAAGCTCTTCCTGATTTATACTCCTTCCCGATCCTTCCGTTGGAAAGTAGCAGTTGAAGGCTATTCAAATATCTTCACAGATCTCGAGTTGATAGAGGTAGACTTTTGATGTGACTAGTCATACTTTCTCTGACACTGCAGTTTACTGTTTCACCTATCCCATCAGAGACATCACTTTAATGTCTTGGGCAGGTCGAAGACTTTATTTCCTCCTTCCGATTTCTCGATCAGAGGTTGTCCTTTTGCATCGATGCTCTAAATAAGCACTTGTCCGAATATTACCCTTCAGATTGAACCGTTGCCAATGCTTCAGTCTTCAGCTATTCGAACTCTACGATTCTGATGAATGTCTTCAAGGACCTGATCATAGTGTCATGTTGACTGGTAGAAACAACACTATGATCTTGAAGAGTGTTGATTGGATCTTCAATGTGGAACACCTCTTCTTTCTCTTATGCAGTACTTCAACACTTCTGTTTGCCTCAACAGTTCTCAGATACTGATGACTTGACTTCTTTGTTCCGGCCCCTTCTAAATAGCAAGACACTTCAGATTTGTGGTGTGTCCAGCTCGCTTTCTCCTTATGATCTCCCGTTCACTGATCCAATGCTTAATCACTTTAGCCTTATTCTTCAGAAGCTGTCCAGTATCTCTGTATGTACTTCATCAGTTATTTCTTTATTTGGCAAAAACTACGATCCTGGTTGCTTCCAAGATTGTTGTCTTCTGTCTGCTTGACAACTGCTGCACTTGCTGACTTTCCTTAGTAAGTTACTGAAGTCTTCTTCTAATCTCCTTGTCGAAGACTTCATCTCGAATGGCTTCACAACTCAATCTTGATGCTGATTGGGTTGGTGCTTAGATCTTCTGTTAGCTTGTATGCCATTCGTTGAGTGTTCTCTAGTTTCCTTGGATGTAACATTGCAGTGCCAACCAGAGGCTTCATTCCTTTGGATATTCTGGGAGTGCTCATTTGTTGAGAATCGTATTTGCTCTACGAATCTGCCTTGGAATTATGAGCACATCTGTTGAGGTCGTAGTTCTGCACTCCACGATTCAGCTTTGGCTGTGTAGACACGACGACTCTGAGATCAGATCTTGACACTCTACGGTTTCTGCCTTGTGCTTGTTGTCTTCATCTGATCTTGCTCGACTACGATCTCTGCATGTAATCAATAGACTCTACAACTCAGAGTGTAGTCTACAATCCTTGACTTGGCTTCGACATCAGTAAACTCTACGACTCCGAGTGTAGTCTACATTTCTAACTTGGCTTCGGTAGATGTTCGGTCGACTCGTAGGCAGGCTATCTCTACGATTCTGAACATGACTTCCTCAGTAGACTTTGGCTTTGAGGAAGTTCTATTTGACACACTATGATCCTCCATCATCTCTCCTGGCAGTCTACGAACTCTGATATATATTATCTTGCAGACTACGATTCTGCCTCGACAGCTCTCGAGTTTTCCTTCACTTTCCTGGTAGACTACGATTTCTGGTGCAGTGCTCGACAATCAGACACGCCTATCTAATGTATTATAAGATTAACCTAACATTCTTGATCTTTCTATGTTTATAGTCCTTGTACATCATTTCTTTTTAAGGACTTTATAAAGTTGTTTTGCTTATGTAGGATCAACCTAACATACATGATCAATTCATTCTAAGTCCTTGTACACATGTTTCTATTATCTATCAAAGGACTTTACAACTTTTCTTAATGCAAGCATACTTACATATTCATTCATATATATATATATATATATATATATATATATATATATATATATATATCATAATCAAATCATATATAAATAGGAATAACATTCACATGCTTATTCCTGACAATCTCCCCCTATTTGATTATGACAAAAACAATAAGTGCATATGCATGTTATGAATGAATCTTATATACAGTGAGCAGTTGTATTTCTAAAATAGATAATCATGAATGTCATTTATAATGATATGGCAATTTATACATCAAGACATTTAAATCCTGGATCTAGAACATACCTAACTAGTTAGAGATGTACCTTTTTGGCTCCATGTATGTTTCTAGGATGTCTGTTGATCAATTATTCATCTGTTTGGTCTTCTTGGTCCTTCTCCCATTGGGATGATGACTTTCCTGCTTTGCTTTGGTCCCCCCTCAGATGTATGCTTCTCTTCTCCTTCTGGCTCCCCCTCAGCTTTGGCATACATGGGCTCATCATTCCTTGGCTGCCCTCGGATGATGACTCTGCCTCTTCTTCTGCTATCTTCTTCTTTGACTTCTTCTCTCCTATCCTTCTGCTCTTCTTTGAGTGCCTCTTGCTCTTGCTCTTTCTATGTCTCTTTTTCTCCCACTTTTTGTCATTAATCATTTGGGAGAGCTGCTCCATGTTGAACATAAGTCATTCCATCAGGTAGGAGGAGTTGGCAACTTCAAACTTGAGTTCCTGTTGGCCTAGCTCAAGTTGCACTGAGAAGGACTGCTTCATGTCGTCAATCTTGTCGGAGATGACTTGGATCTGCTCTTCATTGTCCTTCTGAGCTCGTAGAGCTTCTGCCTTTTGATCTTGTATGGCATTCAGATAGATGTTATCTCTCTCTTTGAGTTTGAGATATACATCAGCCATAGTAGCTTGAAGTTTGTTCTGGAATGAATTATCTCCTGCTGCTGTCAGCTTCTATGACTCTTCAGTGAATAGAGATATTTTCTCACTCAGTTCATCAGAGTTTTTCATCAGCTCCTTCTCCATAGATACTTGAGTTCCAATCGCTGGTTGAGGTTGAAGGAATGTCTGTCAGTAGTGCTTGAGCAGATGGAGGCTTATGGTATTGAACTAGAACATCATCAGAAGTAGAGTAAACAGACTCTATGGTCATCTCCTTGGTCATGTTTCTTCTTCCTTAAGAGTCGACTCTACGATCGAAAAGAATATAGTGATTTCCATCATGACAATAGATTTTGAAGTGGGGCTGGTTTGTGATCACCTTTGTAGCAAAACTCTTTACCCTTGGGAAGTTTTGTGCCACCAACTCTATGCTTAGAAAGTGAGAGTAGCACCAGCTAAAGTAGCTTCCATCATTTTCAGTATGGGCCTTTAACCATGGCATCCATTGGAAGAACCATCTCATTAGCAAGTTGTCAGGATTATAGAGAATGGTCGAGCAATCTAGTTCCATGTTGTTCCAGTTTTTAGCTATGTCAAAGGTAGTCATTCTTACTATCTTGAGTTGCTCATCTCAATAGTTCACCCATCTTTCTGGTGGAGCTTCTGGTGGTTCATTTGAGACTTCTACCACTATTCTCTTGGTAAATTTTGCTGGAGAGAGGACATGATAGAATTCTGGTTCCTCTGATTCCTGATTTTCAGAATTGGAATCATTCTCCATTTCTTCTCTCTCAGAGCCTGAACTATCTTGATCATTTCCAACAGTGAATCCTTCTTGCTGTATTTCATTTTCAGAACCTTCTTCAACAATATCTTTTTCTGATTCATCTTCTTCACCACTGGTTTCATCTTCAGCACTTACAACCTCATCATCACTTACTTCAATGACAACATTGGAGTGATCATTTCTCCTTCTAGAGGAAAATTTAGCTTGCAGTCTGTAGCTCTTCCTTCTTCTTGGAGGTTCAGTTTGGGGAGAGTCAGACTCCTCTTCCTCTTCAGACTCGGAAGCCTTTGGTTCATCAGAAGAACTTCCTCTTCATTAGCAGATGCTGAATTTTCATTCATTAATCAAGCTTCACCTTCACTGCTGGATTTGGTCTGTGGGGACTCAGCCTTGAGATTGTCAGTTGCCTTTTCTTCTTTTGATTCTACATCCTTCTCTTCATCAGATATACTGTCTTGGGAAACTAAGACTTGTTTGATTGTCACCTTGGCTTTCTTGCTGGATGGCCCTTGAAGTAATCTGTTACTTCTCCTCTTTGTTGTTGTTACACCCCCAAATCCGGGTCTCTTTCAACCCGACATATGGTGCTCCACGGTGCTACAGTTCACACAAACATTCAATTGAAATGCCTCAAAAGAACGAATATGTCTTATATATATTCCAAAACAATACTACCATTCCCCAGGTTCTTTATAACTGTTACATTTGTTCTTGTCATAATATCAAATATTATCATTACAAACCTATACTATTACATAGGTAATCTACACGTTAACTTTAGCCTTCTCTTTATCCTTGTAGAATCCTTCGGTCCATTCGGTCTAAGCTGCATTCATATGGTTCAAGCAAGAGTGAGCATAACAAGCTCAACAAATACAATAATTTCATTTTAAAAGCATGCTTGAAACATAAGAATCATATATCTTTAATAACTGGATGATAGTTACGAAGTACTATCAATAACTTAAAATAGCGTTTCTTTTCCTTTAAAACATTTTGCAATAACAATAATCTATAATTCATCAATTCTGGTTCAAGACGTGAACGTCTCATAATTTCTTTGAAAAGGACAACCTGGCATGAAGTCCGTAAGTCTGGCATATCTTACAAGAACTTCTAGGTGATCAGCCTATAGTACTCTATGTTGATCAACACTACATCCATTAAACGTGTGTACGTTTAAGTTGTGGCAACCTCACATGCCCATCGAATACTCGATGAAAATACATTTGTTTATTCATATTCAAGCTTACCTTGAATCCGTACCAAATAGTTGGCGTAGGATAGCGTTAGCAATTTTATATTGAAAGACTTGTAAACAGGTCAATCAATCTATCAAGATTAATCTAGCCGAGCTAAAACTGGCATCAACTCTTTCTTCAAAACCATACATGCATCTCATAATTTGAATCATTTGAAAACCTGGCTAACGAAGGTTAGACAAGCGTTTAAGAAAAACTTGCCTTCAGCGTCTGCTACAGTATAATTACGTTTCATTTTAGTCCTTATGGTCTCTACAACACATAACCACATAACATACCATATTAGGTCATGATTGAATATACATAGTTCTTAAATAATCTTACCCTACTTCTCAATCTAATCCCATATTAGATTTGTTATTTATGGGTTCCGGCTTTCCGTCATTCTTTTACATCATTCTTACCAACTTCGTTATCTTCTATAACTTAATTGAAATTATTTCATTAATACAACTCGTTTCGAGTTAATCATATTTTCTTACGGCTTACTAACGTCCTTACGTTATTAATCGAAACTCGACCGTCAATGGTTATGTACGCTTATTGTACATCGTTCTTGATTACATTTAATTAACTTTCTTTAACTCTAAGTGATCATACTTGAGGTTTAGTTATGACTTAACAATGTTTTATTAAGTCCTTTAGTTCGTTACTAATAAATTTCCCTTCATCTTCTACTTGTAACCATTCTTTCCTGTCTAGCTTTTAAGTCTCGGCAATCGCTGCGGCGTCATTATTGCACTTGGTGCTATACTACACATACCACTTAATACTCAAAAATCGGACTGAGGCACAAGCTAAGTATATCAGTGTTATATGTCACCGTGACGTGGCGTGACTCTCCAGGAGCTCATGCCCACTTTATACCATGCACAAGGACTTATTTTTCTCGACTAGCATTGCATGGCCAAAGATTTCAACACACGTAAAAGTTTTTAACAGTTAAACTTTTTATGTGAGATTCCCGACCTCATAACTTCTTTGTTATAAGTCCAAATTGGCTCGTTCAAGAGCCTACGGTTCACAAATTACATACTCTACGTGTTCATGCAAGAATTTTTTCTATTTGACTTCGTTTGCTAACAATTTACCTATTAGTCCATTTTTAACGAAAACGGTAAATGTTCGTGAACGTTCAACGCTCGTTTCTTCGTTCTAAGTCGGAATCCGACCATTTTCGAGTCCGCAACTCTATAATGTCGAATAAGACTTGTCTCCATTGAAACCCAATGTTTCCAAGCTCAATATCAAAATTTGACTTCCATTCTGAGAATTTTACGAATTCGACGATTATCGTCTAATCGTGTAAATTTCGGCAAAACTTCGTTACTTGAGATTTTTAAACCGTTTCAATTGGATTCAATCCATCCTACTAATATCTTGACATACATATTACAACATCTTATTTTCATGTAAAATCATTACATGTTCTTCATGAACTTATTTACTTATTAAAGTATAACATACTTGATTTTATTGCTTATGACTTATTAATGAGTTAAGTCCTTTAATCATTATTCCTACATTTTATTAATCCTACTAATTTCTTAATATACATACTTCATTAACTTATAATCATGATAAGTTATTACTTGTTCTTTATGAGTTTGTAACTTATAAAAATACAAACTACTTATGTTTTCATTTCTCATGACTTAGGATTGTTTATGACTTCCAACCATTATTCTTACTTCTTGTTAACACACTAACTTCATTTGTGTAACCATGTTACAAGATCAAATACGTTCATTATAAGTTTATAACTTATTTATGATTGAATGATTTATTCAAGACTTATACGGCTTATTAAGACTTAAGCCCTTTGATTTATCATTCCAACCCCTTCTTAGCATACATGGTCTACCACCACCCGTTTCTCTAACAATGGAAGAGAAAGAGAATAATGGTATAAGATTACTTACTCTTGAATAACCTTTGCTTAATCTATAATCTCCTTCTTGATTCTTTGAAATATGAAAGACTAACTTTCTTGCTTTTCTAGCTTTTTCTCTCAAGCAAATAAGCTATAAGTTGTTGGTGGAAAACATCTAATAATAGATGTTAAGCTTCAAAGTGCTTATCCTCTCTAACACCTAAGTTATTTTGAAATGGATGAAAACTAACAACCAAATAATGAGCCATCTCCTCCTCTATTTATAGGATTTCTAAAGTGAGGTTAAAAGAGTCATAAGTCATCCCACCTCCTTAATAAACCTCCTTACTATTCCTAACTGAAGGCTTAAGTAAACTTGGCCATCAAACTTAATTCTTGCCCACCACACAAAGTTCTTGCCCACCACTTCACCCATGGGTTGCCCCATGGATCAAACTTTACCCATAGGATCATTAAATGGGCCTTAGTCTTAATTTAATTAACTTATCTTTGGGATTACCTTATTAATTAGGTTAACTAACTTAAATTATACTTTGGGCTTGTAATTAAACAAACACTTGGGCTTGTTCATTAACTTACCTTGGACTTAACCATACTTATATTTGGGCCTTATCACACTTCTTATTGCACAATACAATTTCCTACACAATTCAACAAATCCATTACATTTTGCTTAAAGCCTTATAACGTATAATTTACGTATTCATCTTGTATTCCTCTCGTATACTTATTCCTCATGATATAACATCATTCAAACATTCTCGTATAATACTCGTAGTCATTACTTCGGATAATACCTATGTATTATACGATCATTATTTTATTCATTAATCACATTACATTTCCTTCTCGTAAATTATTTTTCTTAAACATTAGGTTTTAAGTCCACAAGCGAAATATTACGTTTTCTATAACTGAAATATTATTGGATATTCCATCTCACCTCGATATTATATCATTACATATTTCTCGGAAGTTCAAAAATAATTCCCGAGCAGAAATGTGTGAATAGTATTTTTCAGAAAATTTCTCGGAAAGCTTTTATTTTTGTCTTGGAAATTCAAACACTTTAATTCTACCACGTAGCCGAAATACCACAACGTTCTGATATGTTTACGTCATAGAACGACCTTCAATTAGCTTGCTCCTAAATTATCAATTAAATTCATTTAATCCTTATAATTAAATAAAATTTTAATTCTTCTAAGAATTCGATTTTTCTCGGGCATTACAGTTGTTTCAGCAGTTAGGGCTCTTTCTTCTTCAACCTTGTCTTTGATGGAG
The DNA here is from genome assembly GCA_020205605.1 of Panax ginseng. NCBI lineage: Eukaryota > Viridiplantae > Streptophyta > Magnoliopsida > Apiales > Araliaceae > Panax > Panax ginseng. The sequence continues at coordinate 28,304,945 of CM035146.1, read as the reverse complement.
AGACTCCTTGGCGGGGCCTTGGTTTTCTTCACACCGCTGATTTCTTCTTGGTCGGTGTGGTTGTTTGCTAGTACGTAATCATCGATTCGAACTTTCGCCTCTTCCTTCTTCCTCTTCTTTGCTCCCCCCTCCACGTTACTCCCAGCTTATCCTTCTTCTGGTTCTCCTTGGGGTTTTTCTTCCAATTTATAAATAATTATGGAGACATCACTTTGTGAACATTCAGAGGCTCTCCTTCATCATCCTTGATCTTGCCTCCTAGCTTCTTCTTTATTACAATGCTCAGTAGTCTTCCATGAAATACTTTTATCAGAGGTTTTTCTGTAGACTTCTTTAGCCCAGCCTTTTCTACCCACTTGGAGATTTGGTCAAATAGGATAACTCCAAAGTTAATCTATTTCTTCAGAACTATTACTGACATAATCTTCAACTGCTGATCAAGCACATTATCATGTTCAATATCCTTGCACAATATGCATTTTCCAACTATTTCAGTAAGGAACTCGTATTCCTCTTGAGACTCCTTCTTCTTTATGTCCTTTAGACTAGGATTTCTTTGGTACCCCATGATCTCTTTTGCTTGTTCCGTATTGATATCATCAAGGCTCTTCAGTCCTTGGTCAGGAAAACCTTAGCATTGATTGAGGTCAGAAGATTTCAGCTTTAGAGACTGACCTTTAACCTTGGTAGAAAGGGTTCTGGACTTTATGGAAGCATTTGAGTAGAACTCTTTAACCAGGTCAACATATACTCGAGTGTTAGTCTCAAGGAATTCTGAGAATCCAGCTTTCTTCACAAGTTCGAGAATGTCTCTGAACTTCTTTTCGAATTTCTCAAACGACTTGGTTTCGAGCTAAATTCCAGTGATTACTCGCCAGTTTTCTATTTGAGCAATTTGAAGAATGTGGGTATTTGATTCAGAGAGGTTTATGAGAAATGGTTGATAGTGATTTGGTAAGGCTCTGGAGTGTTAACCTATTTTTGCTCTTGAGAGGATTTTAGGGTTTGAAAATAGGAGGGAGAAAGGTTCGATAGATTCTGAAAACTGTTTGCAGATTTGAATTTGTCTTTATGGCAACTCCTTCTAACTCTGCATAACCAGTGATGTGTCAACTGACTATTGGTTGGACAATTGCCAGTAATGAGCTGTAACTCCCCATAACTTTTTAGTTAGATATTTCCTTTTAGAAGAGTAGACGTTTTAATCGACGTGGCTTTGACCGTTGACCTTTTGATTCGTAGAGTAGCATGGTAAGTCAACTATGGACTCTACATTTTCCTTTGTTGACATTGCACATCTTGACCACTAATGTACTTCATGAAGGTTTGAGGGCTTCATTTCTGAGATGAATCTGCAGGACTTCTTTCGAGCTGATGATTGAACTTTTCTCCCCATATTCTGAATTTTTGAGCAATTTTTCAGTTCGTCAAAGCTGCTCATGAGCTGGATTATCCTCTTCCAGAGCTGCAATCGTCGAGTCTCCTTCTACGATCGTTGAGGTTGCACTACGATCGTGGATTTGTCTTCAACTTCGACTCTATGATCGTTGACTATCTTGGTCCTTGAGATGAACTTGATCAAGCATTCCTTCTAGGTCAAGGTAGCTCAGGAAGGGCCAACCTCTTAGAGTGAACTAAGGGTTAGATTTGTCCCTGATGCACTTTCCAGATGAAGTACTTTAGAAGTGATTTGCAATGATATCTCATTTGACCTTTTCTGGTGGGGAGGTTCTCTACCAACTTTGGACAATTACATTTACGGTAATCGTGGTGTCCTCTTCCTTCTATACTGCGATCATATGTTTGATCGCAAACACTCCACGATTTTGAGTTGGATGGCTGAAAGGTTAACAGTAGTACGTTTTGAGACGTTCCTACTGACTATGGATCTTTATTTGGTTCATCAGCCACAAGGTTTTGGGACTGTGTAGCTGGTACACTGCTTCATAGTATATCTCAGTATATTGTTCCTTAACAGATCACTACTCTCCATGGTTAATGTTGTCTTCTCAGATAGATGTGATTCCCTTTTCTTCATGTGTGTTAGGAGACATCCTTACTTGTCTCCTTTTGATTGGAATCACCATTATTACTTAAATCTCCTTGTATCATAGACATGGATATTTTCAGGACTGAACACTCTACGATCTTTTGACAGCACTACGAACGTAGTCTTCTTTGATAGTCTTGTGTTTGTGAGGTTCTGCTTCCGTAATGAATTCCTCTTGACTGATGCTCGATGATCCTCTGTTGTGAGCTCCCTTGATGATTCTTCTCATATAGCATGCTCTTCTTGATTTAAGCATATATGACCCTTTTCATCTTTGGTTGAACGGCCTTCTGTTGGTTTAGTCTTCTTGGCTGAAGTCTTCTGCTTTAGTATTCCTTAGTGTAGCCGGATAGACCAGGTACCTGCAGGTTAGACATATTTCTATTTTTGGTACCCACAATTAAGTGAGTCCTGCTAGGTTAGTTTTATAAACCATTGTTCCTCTTATATTTGGATAATCATCACATTTATCACCAACAGTCATATTCATGCATAAAACTAGTTTTAGATAATACATTTTGATATGCATGAAGGTGAGTGTGTGTAAGATTTGACATTTAATAACACACTCTTTACCTTTGACGGTTTCAACATTTGTTGGGTTATGTTCACAATGTTTAAGTGTTCACAGAGTGAGAATCAACTCTACGATTTAAGAGTATCTAGTTGATTCATGGAGGTAATTAGTTTCTACACATCATCAAGATACTCTTTTAGAATTGATCATACTCTATGTGTTATCAAACACTTAGAGCATGGATTTGTACATACATACTAACCCACCAGCAAATATTACTTCACATAGAATTAATTTGGCATGTGATGCTCTTATGACCCATTTCAGGTTTCCTTCAAGGTGTCATCTTCAACCTAAACCTTGGATGGAGAGAAAGTTTATAGACATTTGAGTTTCCATCCTCATGGTACTTTCTCTCTTCACCTTTTTAGGTAGATTATGACTTCTTGACAGAATACTGTTATGGTTCATAAGAAGGTGCATTTATGATGTACACATGTATAATAGTGAGGAACCATACCTTTTTACTGTCAGTTACTTAACATTCATTAATCTTTAATGTACTGAGTTTAGGCATTGATGTGCATATTTTCACATTTGATCCTGACAGCTTGTTGCTCCAGTTGACCTTCAATTAATCAGTCGTGATCTTGAAGATGTAGGCCAAGAGAATCTCAGCATTTTTTAAATCTTTGACATCCTTCAGTTTACAAAGTTTGCACCCAGCTGCTGGTTGGCCAGACATAAGTTTGAGAAGATCTTCTTTCTTCTCTTGATAAGCATTTCTTAGCATGTATGGCCTTTTCATCTTTCTGGCTGGTGGATGCTTAACTCTTTGTCATTGATGTCTCTTGAGCTCTCTCGTCTGGTCTTCAGACTACAAGATTGACAGCAAGCAAGGATTGGTCTTGTTGATGTAACAATCGAGAACATGGACCAATCTGAGCAGCTTCAGGTGTATATACACATTAAACCTATACACAATATTTTCAACCTGTGAGCTCATCTACATATAACAAGTAATTACTACTAAACTAAGTTTAGAACAATGTTTGTGCCTGAGATCAGACTCAAAGCGATTAGCTTTTGAATATAGCATGAGAACCTGCTTTGATACCAATTGTTAGTTCCCAGTAGGCACAATAGATTTAGAAGGGGGGGGGGGGGGGGGTTGAATAGATCCTTTTTAATTTTAAATACTTTTCTCTTTTATGTTGTATTGCTATTAAGTTAGCATATGACAAACATAAAAATCTTTTCAAGCACATCGGAATAAGTAAAAGATCCCTTTCATTGATATATTCATAATCATACATACATTGTTCGTAGAGTTAGTTTGGTTGTAGAAGTTAAAACATACATAGCAGTTAATAGACATAATGTAAAAGACACAAGGGGTTTTAAGTGGTTCAGAGACTCAAGCTCCTAATCCACTCTTCTACTTTAAACTAGCAGGGTTTCCACTAAGGAAGGCGCAAAGACCGAATCACTAAGATTCCTTCAAGGCCGCCAGTTCCTTGGGGCTACAGCTTCACTAAGAACTCTTCAAGGCCGCCACCTTTGAACTCCTCTAGTTCCTTGAACTCTTCAAGCCCAATGAAGCTTGGAACTTCATTTAGTCCTCCCGACAAGGACCCTCGTGCCTTGACTTCGCTGAGTTTTTTGTTTGTTTGTTGGAATTGGTGTTGTCGCTAAGATGTCTTCATGCTCTGAACATCTTCAGATTAGCGACTTGGCGTGATCACCCTTGAAGTGCAGTTGAGTGTTGCATGATGCTCAGCTTCTTCAATTATTAACCACTTCGGATGATCCCTTGATGACTGCCTCGAAGATCATTCCTCTCGATATATGATGGTTGCACATGATGGGGTTCTAAGATGACTGTAAGCTCTTCTGCTAGGTACTTAGAAACTTTTTCATGCTTGTCACCATGATGACGTTTGTGATCTCCTTTCTTGATACTTGATGCCTTCTCATGATGTACTTGCTAAGATGACTGTGAGCTCTTCCTTAGGGTACTTAGAGTCTTCCCATGATGGACACCAAGATGACATGACGCTCTTCTTTCTCTCGGCAGTTCAGAACACTCTTCATGTATTAGAACTCTCACTTCTACACAGTAGAACTCTCACTTATACTTCTTCATTTTTATGTCTCTGAGTGTTCTTGGTGGATTGTAGAGTGAGCCTTCAGACTCACTATTTTACATGGTTTAGAACAGTCCACCGTTACTCCAAACTCAACAACTCTAGCTACCCCAGATCTTTGAAGCTCTTCCTGATTTATACTCCTTCCCAATCCTTCAGTTGGAAAGTAGCCGTTGAAGGCTATTCAAATATCTTCATAGATATCGAGTTGATGAGGTAGATCATTGATGTGACTAGTCATACTTTCTCTGACACTACAGTCTACTGTTTCACCTATCCCATCAGAGATGTCACTTTAATGTCTTGGGTAGGTCGAAGACTTTATTTCCTCCTTCTGATTTCTCGATCAGAGGTTGTCCTTTTGCATCGATGCTCTCAATAAGTACTAGTCCAAATATTACCCTTCAGATTGAACCGTTGCCAATGCTTCAGTCTTCAGCTATTCGAACTCTACGATTCTGATGCATGTCTTCAAGGACCTGATCGTAGTGTCATGTTGACTGGTAGAAATAACACTACGATCTTGAAGAGTGTTGATTGGATCTTCAATGTGGAATACCTCTTCCTTCTCTTGTGCAGTACTTTAACACTTTTGTTTGCCTCAATAGTTCTCAGATAATGATGACTTGACTTCTTTGTTCTGGCCCCTTCTGAATAGCAAGACACTTCAAATTTGTGGCGTGTCCAGCTCGCTTTCTCCTTGTGATCTCCCGTTCACTGATCATCAATTGACTGACCCAATACTTAATCACTTTATCCTTGTTCTTCCGAAGCTTTCCAGTATCTCTGTATGTACTTCATCAGTTTTTTCTTTGTTTAGCAAATACTACGATCCTGGTCGCTTCCAAGATTGTTGTCTTCTGTCTGCTTGACAACTACTGCACGTGCTGACTTTCCTTAGTCAGTTACTGAAGTCTTCTTCTGATCTCCTTGTGGAAGACTTCATCTCGAATGGCTTCACAACTCAATCTTGATGTTGATTGGGTTGGTTCTTAGATCTTCTGTTAGCTTGCATGCCATTCGTTGAGTGTTCTCTGGTTTCCTTGGATGTAACATTGCAGTGCCGACCAGAGGCTTCATTCCTTTGGATATTCTGGGAGTGCTCCTTTGTTGAGAATCGTATTTTCTCTACGATTCTTCCTTGTCATTGTGAGCACATCTGTTGAGGTCGTAGTTCTGCACTCTACGATTCAGCTTCGGCTGTGATGACACTACGACTCCGAGATCAGATCTTGACACTCTACGGTTTCTGCCTTGTTCTTGTTGTCTTCATCTGATCTTGCTCGACTATGATCTCTACATGTAATCAATAGACTCTACGACTCAGGGTGTACTCTATGATCCTTGACTTGGCTTCTAAGATCAAGAGACTCTCACGACCCGAGTGTAGTCTACGCTTCGACTTGGCTTTCCGCAGATGTTCTATTTTTGTAGGCAAATTCTCTCTACGATTCTCGACATGACTTCCTCAAAGAGACTTGACCGAGGAAGTTTTATTCGACACACTACGATCCTTCCTCATATCTCCTGGCAGTCTACGAACTCTGATATCTACTATTTTGTACACTACGATTCTGCCTCGATATCTCTCGAGTTTTCCTTGACTTTCCTGGTAGACTACGATTTACAGTGCGAGTTTCTCATTTCGATTACGCGCTTTATCTAATACATCATAAGATCAACCTAACATTCTTAATCTTTCTATGTTTATAGTCCTTGTACATCATTTCTTTTTAAGGACTTTATAAAGTTGTTTTGCTTATATAGGATCAACCTAACATACTTGATCAATTCATTCTAATTCCTTGTACACATGTTTCTATTATCTATCAAAGGACTTTACAGCTTTTCTTAATGCAAGCATACTTGCATATTCATTTATATATATATATATATATATATATATATATATATATATATATATCATAATCAAATCATATATAAATAGGAATAACATTCACATATTTATTCCTGACACTAGTGGATTAGAGAAAAGGTTTACAAATAGGTTCAAGGAAGCAAAGGTGCTTGAAGAGTGCATAGGTGCACAAGGAGCAAGAGTGCTCAAGAGAAATTAATTGTTAATTAATTTTTGTAAGAATCTATTTTGTAATCGGTTTTTATTTATAAAGATATAAATAAAGTGAGTCTCCAATACTAGTTGGTATTGGACGTGGACTAGACTCTTATTATAGAGGGTAATAGCTGAACCACATAAAAAAATTTTGGTGTTGATTTTACTACTTGCTTTGCTTTACTTACTTACATAAGCTATTTAATTATCTTAATAATTAAAATTTGAATATTTGTATTATATTACGATAATTCTTTAACACCAAGTATTTTATTTAAGTTATAAATTCAGTAGGATATTTAGTGAATTTAGTAGACCATATTAATTTAGCAAACTGAATACATCAATATAGTAGCCTGAATTTGATAGCTTGATCTAAAGTTTAAAAATTGGTCATAGATTGCTCCTACACTTATTCAACCCCCCTTCTAAGTGTGCCTATTTAAATTTCAGGTTAGTTATGGGTAAAATGAACAAATATTTTAAATAAACAAGTGGTTATAAAATATTAATTGTTGTCGGGGAATATTCGTTTGGTCGTGGAATATTCTTGCTATCATAGAATATTCGTACGACGACGCATCTTTTTGTAGGCCCCATAACAAAGAGCGATTGGATGAAGAAAATGACAAGTATGCGTTATTATAAATAGCAGCGTAGTTGTTAGCGTTAATACTTTTGGAATACCCGGTGGTTAAAACACAGTACTACACGGTGTTGCACTGTAGCACAAAGCATTGCACCAATTATTGATTCTTACATAAGAAGGCACTACTCAATAATTGTTACAGTAATTACTGTTCAATATTTTATTTTATTGATTCAATAATTGCTACGTTGATATTTTATATTATTGTTGTTTCAATAATTGTCACTACACAGTATTTCCCATTATCAGATCAATAAGTCATATTATTTTAATAATATTACTAGATAACATTATTGACAATGTCTAGAAAGTTCTGTCTAAAGGAGATGTTTGGTCACCTAATTGCGCGCCAGTAAGGAGAAATCCTTATTGGAAAGCCCACTCTTACTTGGTAATAGCCTGATTGTCATTATTGTGATTCCGTAATATTATTTGTGAATAATTAATTATTGATTTATATGATAAGGAAAATATTTATTTATGTGAATATAAATGGAGGAATTTTTAGAAAAGTGACAATTTTTGAAAATTGATATTTTATCTTTTTTGATAAAATAATTCATTTAAAAATATTATTATATTATAATAATATAATAATGGTGATATTTTTACAATGAATGTGTGATATATGAATAAATGAGGAGGAAGTGTATTTTTGTTATATTAAATATTTAAAACATGTTAAACATGTCGGTGGACCCTATTTTTGACTGAAATTTGATTATAGCCTGTAAAATTGTGACACCCCCAAAATAGGTCTACATCACCCATTCTCGAGTTGTCAATACGATGCATGTAAAACAACTACAACTTTATTATTACAATAGTAAAACCGTGAGTTTAAATACGAGATATTGCCATCTGTACAATATCCACATACAAATAAATCCTCATCATAATTATTGATACATTATTTTACAACAATGGTGAGGACTACTAAACAACTCTCCCTAGAACTTTCATTCCATACCCCGACTCGTACTCGCTATATTCTCGCCTCCTGAGAAGAAAAATGGAACAAAAAGGAAAAGGGTGAGCTCGACTAGCCCAGTAAAGAATATTATGACTAAGATAATATACAACAAAATTATCGTTAGTCTTCAACAGGCAAAAATATAATAGAATACAATAGACAACAAGTTTTAAATCAATATTCGCAGCGGAAATAATAATTCATTAGAAGAGTTAAGTAGAGAATGCAAACTATTATCTTCTATGTATGAATTTTAAAGTTCATCGTCTATTTTTATCCTCAGTAACATCAATCAATATATATCCGATCAAATATTCATCCTTGCACTACGTGCCAAGGACATTCACCAGATTGGTCATGTTCATCTAAACACTGCTCATCTTTTTACACTACGGGCCAAAGATATTCATCAGAAATCATTCATCTTTGCACTACGGGCCAAAGATATTCATCAGAAATCATTCATCTTTGCACTACTAGCCAAAGATATTCATCATAAATCATTCATCTTTGCACTACAGGCCAAAGATATTCAATAATATCATCATTTAAAACTAAGGATGATGAAAAATATTTTTTTAAAGAAACGAATCCAGTTAAACAAAATGACAAGGATTAAGGATTAAGGATTCGTACTTTGTTTTATCCACGTCCAAAAATACCTCAAAAATAATCATAGTGGTGTAAAATTCAAGAATGATCAAAACATGGATACAATCAAAGCTAGTATCCAGAATTGATATTTTGGACGAAAAGAAAATTTTTTATTTTTCGATTAATAGTGCCGTATTCGTAAATAGTACCATATACGTGAATAGTGCCGTATACGTGAATAGTAACCCCGACACCAAAAGTTCCAAATTTGATAAAAACTTCAGATCAATATTTCAGCATAATGATATTGAAGAAATAATTTCATTACAAAAAAAAATAATATCTCTTACCTCGAAAGATCAGTACTTCTAACTAGAATACTGGATATAGGCTATATCTTGAACTTTCACCGTATAGCAATACTCAAAGTATACTCAAAATACTCAAAAGAATACGCCGATAATATAGAGAGAAAACTTCGATTTACGGTATGATTTTCAATTCTAACCCAAGCACTATTTATAGGAAATTGCTAGAACACCAAAGTAGAAAATTTATTATAATAATAATACATATAAAAATTTCTATGCCCATTCTTAGAATCTGAAAATCTGAATACAAACCACATGCTCCTTCTAGAAGAAGTAAAAAAAGCGTTTTTCATAAAATAAATAATTAAAACTTCCAAAAATCAATTATTTGAGGTTCGGAACTTTAATAATTCATAATAAATAGCCATTTTGTCAGAAAATTCAATCTCATGCAATTTTTATAGGAAATTCAATTCTCTACAACTTTGCGTAAGAAAGTTTTTCCAAATTCCAAATGAAATTGACCGAAATCCACAAACGAGGCGATTTTAGAGGCTATAATCAAATTTCACCAATAAATGGGGTCCACCGAGCATGTTTAACATGTTTTAAACATTTATTGCAACAAAATACTCTTCCTCCTCGTATACTCATATATCCCACATTCGTTGTAAAAATATCACCATTATTATATTATTAAAATATAATATTATATATATTTAAATGAATTATTTTATCGAGAAAAGATAAAATTTCAATTTTTAACAATTGTCACATTAAAATTTTCTCCATCTATATCCACATAAAATCAATATTTTCCTCATCATATGAATCAATAATTAATTATTCACAAATAATATTACGAGAATCACAATATTGACAACCAGTGCAGCCTGGAAAGAGGGGCTTTCCAATAAGAATTTCTCCCATCGGCGCACAATTAGGTGACCAAACCTCTCCTTAGACGTAACTTTCTAGACATTGCCAATAATGTTATCTAATAATATTATTCAGATAATATGAATTATTGCTTTCGATAATGAAAAATAATCGTGTAATGACAATTATTAAAACAACAACAATATAAAATATCAACGCAAAGAATTATTGAATCAATAAAATAAAACACCTTGAGCGAGAATTATCAGAACCATTATTGAGTAGTGCCTTCTTATGTAAGAGTCAATAATTGGTGCAATACCAGGCTACCGCAAATGCAACAACGCGTATTCATCGTGTTTTAACCACCGGGTATTCCAACGAGTAAAGCGGTAATAACTACGCCGTTATTTTTAAACAACTTATATTTTCATTTTCTTCCTCCAATCGCTTTTTTTGTTATGGGGCCCACACATGGGCTCGCTTGGTCAGCATTTAATAATTTCCGACAAGATGAATATTCCACGACCAAACTAATATTCCCCAACAACAATGAATATTTTATAACCACTTGCTTATTTTGAAATATTTATGATATTTTACCCATAACTATCCACATTAATCACATCAACCCTTACTATTTCAAAATAATAATTAGAGGAAATTAAATTTCATTTATTAATTATTTGGGATCTTACAACCTCCCTCCTTATGAAATTTCGTCCTCGAAATTGACGTGCGATACTGTGTTTTTGAAAAGATGAGGATACCTCGCTTTCATTTCGTTTCCAACTCCTGTGTCATTTCCTCTATAGCATAGTTTCTCCACAAGACTTTAACTTGTGGTATGACCTTCGTCGTGTAGGGACATGCTTCTTCCTATCCAAGATCTTGGCCAGTACTTCCTCATACGTTAAGTCTTCTGCTATCTCATCCTGGTTCTAACTCAATAACGTGATTCGGTCTTTCACATATTTACTGAAGCGGATATGTGAAACACATTATGAACACAAGACATACTTGGAGGTAACGCGAGTCTATAGGCTACATTTCCTACTCTTGTTAAGAATTTGAAATGGACCAATAAATCGTGGATTAAGCTTTCCTCTCTTCCCTAATCTTGTAACTCCTTCCATGGGGCAACACGCAACAATACATGATCCCCATACTAAATTCCACATCCTTTCGATGAAGATCCGCATAACTCTTTTGTCGATCTTGTGCCGCTTTGTATCGTTGTCGAATCATTTGGATCTTTTCGGTAGTCATATCGTCTTAACTTTCGGGTCCCAACAATGTTGCTTCACCCACCTCATCCCAACATATTGGAAGCGATACTTTCGTCCATATAATGCTTGAATGGGGCCACACCTATACTTGCCTGATAACTGTTGTTGTAGGAGAATTCCACCAATGGTAAATACTTATCCCAACTGCCCTTGAAGTCTAGGATACATAGTCTTAATAAATCTTCAAGAGTTTGAATAGTCCTCTCTGATTGTCCGTCCGTTTGAGGATGGTATGCCGAACTGAATCTTAAATCCGTACCCATAGCTTTTTGCAAGCTAACCCAAAATCTTGAAGTGAATCTTGGGTCACGATCCGAAATTGTGGATACTGGCATGCCATGCAATCTCACAATCTCATTTACGTACATTTGAGCAAGACGTTCAAGGGAATAAGTCTCCCGTATCGGCAAGAAATGTGCAGACTTGGTTAATCTATCAACAATAACCCAAATAGCATTTATGCCTTGAGAAACCGTGGGAAGTCCCGTAACGAAATCCATGGTAATGTGTTCCCACTTCCATTTCGGAATCTCAAGTGGTTGCAATGGTCCCTTAGGCACTTGATGATCCGCCTTTACACGTTGACAAGTTAAACATGTTGAGATAAACTTTGCAATCTCTCTCTTCATATTGTTCCACCAAAATGTATGTCAAGATCACGATACATTTTAGTACTTCCTGGATGGATTGCAAATGGTGTATTGTGTGCCTCCATCATAATCTTGTACTTCAAATCGAATCGTTTAGGAACACAAAGTCCAGAGTGGACTCAAGTATTCCTTCTTCATCAATTCTCGCTTAGGAATAGCTCCTTCTTGTACTTTTTTCTTCATATGCATCATTTCCGGGTTCGATTGGCTTGAGGAACCTTAACTTTTCTATTAAAGTTGGCTCTATGCGTATACTTGACATCATCGCCTCGTTCAGTATATGATCATCTACCCAACGCGTCGGCTCTAACGTTAAACTTTTCGGGATGGTATTGAATAGTGTGGTCGTAGTCTTTCAATAACTTCGAGCCAACGTCACCGCCGCATGTTAAGTTCTTTTTTGAGTGAAGAAATATTTAAGGCTTTTATGGTATGAATATATTTCCACTTTCTCCCCATATAGATAGTGCCTCCAGGATCTTTAAGCGCTTGGCTCGCGCTAACTCTAGATCATGAGTAGGATAATTCCTCTCATATTCTTTAAGTTGTCGCGAGGCATAGGCTATGACTTTCCCACGTTGCATGAGAACACATCCTAACCCTTTGCCCGAAGCATCGGCAGAGATAACAAATCCATCCGAACCGGATGGTATTGTTAGAACAGTCTTAAAATAAGTCTCCTCTTAAGCTCTTGGAAACTCTTCTCGCATTCTTCGCTCCAAACGAATTTTGTATCCTTCCGAGTTAGATGAGTTAATCTGAGTAGCGATTCGAGAAAACCTTCCACGAATCTCCGATAATAACCAAATTAAGCCCAAAAGCTACGTGCTTGATCCACCCCACTTGGTTGCTCCCAACTTTGTATTGCTTCAATCTTGGCAAGGTCAACAGATACTCCATGTTTTGACACCATATGCCCAAGAAATACTACTTCCTCAAGCCGAACTCGCATTTCTTTAACTTGGCATAAAGCTTGTTTTCACGAAGCCTTTGAGTACTAGCTTCAAATGGTGCTCATGATCTTCACGGCTTTTGGAATATATGAGGATGTCATCAATAAAGACAACAACGAATCCGATCCAAATACTCTTTGAATACGCGGTTCATCATATCCATGAAAGCCACGCAGAGCATTAGTCAATCCGAAAGACATAACTAAGAATTCATAATGCCTGCATCGAAGTTCTAAAGGCGGTCTTTGGAATATCCTCGTTCTAATCTTCACCGATGATATCCGTAATCCACGATCGATTTTTGAAAAGAATTGTGCTCCTTGCAATCGGTCAAACAAGTCATCAATACGAGGTAGAGGATACCTATTCTTGATAATGACATGGTTCAATTCCGATAGTCAATACAAAGTCGCATACTCCGCCTTTTCTTCTTTACATATAAAACAGAGCACCCCAAGGAGATGTACTAGGATCGAATGAAACCAATGTCCAACAACTCACAGAGTTGGACCTTTAACTCCTGAAGTTCAATAGGAGCCATTCGATATTGGGTTTTAGAAATGGGCTTTGTACTTGGTGTTCAAGGTCAATAAAGAATTCAACTTCACGTTACGGGGTAGACCAGAAGTTCTTCAGAAATACGTCGGAGAAAGTTAATAACAACAGAATATTATTCAATTTTGACGTGTCTTTATTCAAATCCATAACATGGGCTAAGAAATCTTGACATCCGCTTTTTAATAAACGAATAGCTTTATGATTAGATATGACGTTGATTGATTTTAATGGTTTAGTTGCTTGAATTGAACAACAAAAGTTGTTTAGGAATATGAAAGCTAACAACCTTACTTAAAACAATCAATTTTGGCATGATGAGTAGTTAACCAATCAATCCCTAAAATCACATCAAAAGCAAGTATCTTTAAAGAGATAAGGTCAACAGGGTAAGATAAGGGTGCCAACATGGATTAGACAAGATTTATAAGCGATGGATGTGATGAAAGTTTCTCTAACGGAGTTTCCACAGATAGGTCAAAGTCTAATTTCTCCTGAGTCAAGTTTAAACGTTGAGCACAAGCGGAGAGATAAATGAATGGGTAAGACCGTAGATCTAGTAAAGTATAAACTTCACAAGAATTTATAAATAGCTTACCCGTGATCACCTCGTTTGGCTTCCTCGCATTTTGACGATCACACACAAACGTTCTTCCAGGCACCGTTGACTTTGACTTTTTTCGGGATGATCTTTTGAGTCACCGTCCCCGCTGAACTAGGTTTCGCTACCGTGCAATCTCGAGCGATATGTCCTTCCTTTCCACAATTATAGCATACCTGGAACTGTTGTGGGTAGTTTGGACTGATATGTCCCTCTTTCCGCATTTATAGCATATAACCGGTGGTCGTTCTCTCCCTTGGAACCAAGCTTTCACTTGCACTGCTGTCTTCACATGGTCGTTGTTGAATCTCCTCTTTTAAAATCTCCTCCTGACTCACTTCTTCTATTTTCATGGCCATGATTACCACCAGAGTGGTTACCATTTTTGTTCGCCTTTTTCTTTCTCCACCGGTTATTGTTGTTTTGTTGATCGCTATCTCTCAGTATGATCCTCGATTGTGGTACCTCGGTTGGCCGTACTTTCGTTATCTCGCTCTAACAATTGAGCCTCATTAACAACATCTCTGAATAGAGAGAAAATTTATGAGAGATGAGATCTTGACGTATCGCCGGGTTTCAAACCTCTCGAAAAAATCCGCGTCATCGCTTCCTCATTCTCCACCAAATGAGGTGCAAACACGATAACTCTGCAAACTTCGCTCGTCATCGAGACACCGCCATGTTGTTCGCTCCGGTCTAATAAACTCCACTTCCTTCATATGACGAACACTCTCGGAAAGTATTTGTCATTAAATAGTTTCAAACGTCTCCCAAGACATCCGAGAGTCTTGGCCGGATAGGTACGCTTCACGAGACTCCACCAAGAGTCATACGCTTCGCCACGGAACATAAAGGTGGCAAATGGAACCTTCGTTCTTCTCTGTGCATCCCAAGACATCGAATATCTTGGTAATTTGCTTGACCCATGTTTCGCCATGATCGGATCTCGCTTTCCCTTAAATTCGTGGTCCCAACTCTTTGAATCTGCTTGGTTGTGACAACCCGTGAATTGCTATCATTTCCTCCTATATTTTGAACACGAGTCTCCTCGTCTCATTTTGCATGAATCGCAAAAAAAGCTTCTAAATATCCCCTCGCTCATCATCTCTTTCGATTGGTGTTGTTCACGGAGGAACATTGTCGACTGTTGCGTTCTCCTCGTTGGTGAGTCTGAAGGCGTCTCACTGGTCTCATTTCCATTGTTAATATTCTCATCGACATTCTCAAATCTTTGTTATAAAACAAGGGTTAATTAAGGAAATTAATATATCACATAATATCCCTATATATTGACCAACTATCAAATAAGCTTAGGTAGGACACACTAGCGAAGGATTTACTAAATCTCTCCCCCTCCTAGTTCTATTCCACGATCTCCGCCAGAGATCATATCCCTAAGCTCGATACCAACCTGACACCCCAAAGTAGGTCTACATCACCCATTCGAGTTGTCAATACACTGATGCGAAAAGAACTACAACTTTATTATTACAATAGTAAAGCGTGAGTTTAAATACGAGATATTGCCATCTAGACAATATCCACATACAAATAAATCCTCATCATAATTATTGATACATTATTTTACAACAATGGTGAGGACTACTAAACAACTCTCCCTAGAACTTTCATTCCATACCCCGACTACGTACTTTCATATATTCTCGCCTCCGAGAAGAAAAAAATGGAACAAAAATGAAAAGGGTGAGCTCGACTAGCCCAATAAAAGAATATTATGACTAAGATAATATACAACAAAATTATCGTTAGTCTTCAACAGCAAAAATATAATAGAATACAATAGACAACAAGTTTTAAATCAATATTCGCAGCTGAAATAATAATTCATTAGAAGAGTTAAGTAGAGAATGCAAACTATTATCTTCTATGTATGAATTTTAAAGTTCATCGTCTATTTTATCCTCGTAACATCAATCAATATATATCTCGGGATCAAATATTCATCCTTGCACTACTGAGCCGAGGACATTCACCAGATTGGTCATGTTCATCTAAACACTGCTTCATCTTTGCACTACACGGCCAAAGATATTCATCGAAATCATTCATCTTTGCAGACTACTTGCCAAAGATATTCATCGAAATCATTCATCTTTGCTACTAGCCAAAGATATTCATCATAAATCATTCATCTTTGCACTACAGCCAAAGATATTCAATAATATCATCATTTAAAACTAAGGATGATGAAAAATATTTTTTAAAGAAACGAATCGGTGGAAACAAAATGACAAGGATTAAGGATTAAGGATTCGTACTTTGTTTTATCCACGTCCAAAAATACCTCAAAAATAATCATAGTGGTGTAAAATTCAAGAATGATCAAAACATGGATACAATCAAAGCTAGTATCCGAATAGATATTTTGACGAAAAAGAAAATTTTTTATTTTTCGATTAATAGTGCCGTATTCGTGAATATTACCATATACGTGAATAGTGTCGTATACGTGAATAGTAACCCCGACACCAAAAGTTCCAAATTTGATAAAAACTTCAGATCAATATTTCAGCATAATGATATTGAAGAAATAATATCATTACAAAAAAAAAAATATCCCTTACCTCGAAAGATCAGTACTTTTAACTAGAATATTGGATATAGGCTATATCTTGAACTTTCACCGTATAGCAATACTCAAAGTATACTCAAAATACTCACAAGAATACGCTCGATAATATAGAGAAAGAAAACTTATTAAAATAACAGCAATATAAAATATCAACGCAGCAATTATTGAATCAATAAAATAAAACATTTGAGCGAAGAATTATCGTAACCATTATTGAGTAGTGCCTTCTTATGTAAGAGTCAATAATTGGTGCAATACCGTGCTATCTTCTGCAACAACAACGCCAGTATTCGTGTTTTTAACCACCGGGTATTCCAACGATTAATAGCGAATAACAACTACTGCTTATTTTTAAACAACTTATATTTTCATTTTCTTCCTCCAATCGCTTTTTTGTTATGGGGCCCACACATGGTCGCTTCACCTTGCAGTCGTAATAATTCCCGACAGATCTGAATATTCCACGACTCAAACGAATATTCCCTTGACAACAATGAATATTTTATAAACACTTGCGTATTTTGAAATATTTGCGTATTTTACCCATAACTATCCACATTAATCACATCAACCCTTACTATTTCAAAATAATAATTAGAGGAAATTAAATATCATTTATTAATTATTTGGGATCTTACAAAAATCGTCCGTATGTGTATTTCGGTCAATTTTTGTTTGGAATTTGGAAAAATTTAAACTTATAAAGTTGTAGAGAATTGAATTCTCTATGGAATAGACATAAGATTCAAATTTTTCTGATAAAAGGGCTATTTATTATGAATTATTAAAGTTCCAGAATATTGAGTGTGAATTAATTTTGTTACAAAAAATGTGTAAAACATGTTTTGTGTGTTGGTGGGCCCCACTTGTTGTTGCAAAATGATGAATTCAGATTTCTTAGGTGGGCGTAGGAAATTTTTTATAAATATTATTATTTTATTAAATTTTTTGCTTTGGTGTTCTAAGTATTTTCCTATAAATAGGGTGCTTAGGTAAGAATTAAAAATCACAGCAGAAACTGAAGTTTTCTCTCTATATTATCGAGCGTATTTTTGTGAGTATTTTGATACTTTGAGTGTTGCTATACGGTGCAAGTTCCTTTCAGCGTTATATCTGATATTCCAGCCAGAAGTACTAGTCTTTTGAGATAAGGGATGTTATTTTCTTCAATATCATTATGCCGAAATATTGATATGAATTTTATTGTGGAATTTCTACCTTTTTGTGTCGGGATTACTATTCACGTATACGACACTATTCACGTATACGATCGTATTCATGAATACAACACTATTCACCGAAAAATGAAATTTTCTCCTTTTTATCCAAGATGTCTATTATGGTTACTATCTTTGATTGTATCCATGTTTTGATCTTTATTCTTGAATTTTGCTTAAAAATTGGTTATTATGGAGTATTATTGAACTTGGATAAACTGTAATACGAATCCCTAATATTTGTCCTTTTATCTCACTAGATTAGTTTTCTTTAAGATATTTTTCATCATCCTCAGTCCTAAATGATGATATTACTGAATATCTTTGGCCTGTAATGCAAAGATGAATGATTAACTGATGAATATCTTTGGCCCGTAGTGCAAAGAGTATTAGGTGTTGAGATGAATATGACCAACTGGTGATACAAATGAATATCTTTGGCCTGTAGTGCAAAGATGAATATTTGATTTATGATGTATATTGATTGATGTTATAGGGATAAAATATCGATGATGGACTTTTAAATTCGTAGATGATAGTAGATTTCATTCTCTACTTAACTCTTCTAATGAATTGTTGTTCGCTACAGTTGTTGATCTAAAATTTGTTGTCTATTGTATTCTATCAGATTTTTTTCTTGTTGAAGACTAAGGATAATTTGTTGTACATTATCTTAGTCATAATATTCTTTACTGGGCTAGTTGAGCTCACCCTTTTCCTTTTTGTTCCATTTTTCTTCTTAGGAGACGAGAATATAGTGGGAACTAGTCGGGGTGTGGAGTAATGGTTCAAGACAGTTGTTTTAGTAGTCCTCACTATTTTGTAAAATAGTGTATCAATAATTGTAATGAGACCTTATTTGAGTGTGGATATTGTCTAGAAGACAATATTTGTATTTAAACTCACAGTTTATATGTTGTCGTATTTTGCACGACAATTGTATTAATGAAGTTGTAGTTGTTTCTGTACCATGTATTTGGCGACTCGGAATGGGTGAGGTATACCTATTTTGGGGGTGTCACAGTTGGTATCAGAGCTTAGGGATATGGTCTCTGGCGGAGATCGGAGAATAGAACTAGGAGGGGAGAGACGAGTAAATCCTTCGCTAGTGTGTCCTACCTAAGCTTATTTGTTATTTAATTGGCCGGTCAGAATATAGGGATAATATGTGGCATGTCAATTAACCATTGTTTTGTGACAGTAAAATGGCATCTGAAGATGTTGAGATAAGCAATGGAGCACATGAGAACGTTGAGTCACCACTGATCAATACCCAGTATAAGGAAGGCAATAACCCTCCTATAAACAATAACACCGACCAAATGACGAACGTGGTATGTTTAGGAACTTTTTAAAATTCATGCAAAACCAAATGAGAGAGACTACTGTTCAAAATGCAGGTGGAAACACTGGCAACTCACGGATGGTCACCGCTAAGAAGTTCAAGGAGTTGGGACCGCCGTAGTTTTTGGGAAAGCCAGAACCAAATACGGAAGAGACGTGGATAAAGTAGATCACTAAGATATTTGATGTCTTGGGATGCTCAGAGGAGCAAAAGGTTCCTTTCGCCACCTTCATGTTGCGAGCAGAGGCAGATTATTGGTGGGAATCTGTAAAGCATAATTAGCCTACCACACTGAAGATGTCTTGGGAGAATTTCTAAGAATTGTTCAATGACAAGTACTTTTCCAAAAGTATTAGTCACATGAAGGTGGTAGAGTTCATCAAGCTGGAGCAAATCAATATGAATGTGTCGCAGTACGAAGCTAAGTTTGCCGAGTTATCCCGATTTGCATCCCATTTAGTTGATAATGAGGAGAGAATGACGCGAATGTTTCTACGAGGTTTGAAACACGAAATAAGTCAATACCTCATTTCTCAAAAACTTGTTTATATTCAGATGCTGTGAATAGGGCTCAGTTATTGGAGCACGATAATGAGTCGGCTCAACTGAAGAATAACGACCAATAACTCGATGATAATCGTACCGATGGCAACGATCATCGGAACAATGATAACAATCGTGGAAGAAATTATCATGCCAGAAATGGTAACCACTTCGGTGGTAATCATGACCAAGATAATAGGAAAGGTGATTCAAGTGGAAATTTTAAAAAGAGAAGATTCAACAATGACGAGAAGACGTCGGCACCAGCACTAGCAACAAATTCAAGGGGAGGAGAACGATCGCCAGTTAGATGCTACAGATGCGGACAGGAGGGACACATAAGTCTTAACTGTTCATAGCCTTCCAAGGTATGTTTTAGTTGTGGAAAAGACAGTCATATAGCTCGAGATTGTCCTGTAGCGAAATCAAGTCCAGGTGGGACAGTGGCACCAAAGGCCAATACGGACAAAACAAAGTCGGCAGTTTTACGAAGAGCAATTTTCGTGACTTCTCAAAAAGCGAGTAACCCGAAAGAAATTAGCACGTATTAGTTAATTATAAACTCTTGCGAAGTTTATACCTTATTATATACCGGTTCTACCCATTCTTTTATCTCTCCTATTTGTGCTCAACGTTTGAACTTTACTGCTGAGAAATTAGACTTTGACTTATTTGTTGAAACTCCGTTAAGAAAAACTTTCGTTACATCCACTGTTTATAAATTTTGCTTGATTCACATTGGTACCCTCACCCTACCTGTTGATCTTATATCTTTGAAAATTCTTGCATTTGATGTGATCTTAGGGATTGATTGGTTAACCACTCATCATGCTAGAATTGATTATTTTCGTGAGGTTGTTAGTTTTCATATTCTTAACGAACCTGTTGTACGAATTCAAAAAACCAAACCATTAAAGTTAATCACTGTCATATCAAGCCATAAAGTCATTCGTTTATTAAAAAATGAAAGTTAAGCTTTCTTACCCATGTCATGGACTTGAATACGTCAGATTTGAATAATATTCTGTTGTTAGTGAATTTCCTGATGTATTTCCTGAAGAACTTCCTGGCCTACCCCCAGAGTGTGATATTGAATTTTGTATCGACTTTGAACCCGATACAAAAACCATTTCTAGAATCTCATATCGAATGACTCCTATTGAACTTCAGGAGTTAAAAACCTAACTACATGAGTTGGTACGTTAGCCTCTATCTGGTGGCTTCCTTGTGGAATGCATCGAAGCCAGACTCTTTGTAGGGGACGTGATATTCATGTGGTGGTAAACTGATAGGTGCCATTGTGATGTGCTATCCAAGATTGGGATATGAGTCATAGTTAAGAGCAACCTAAATCAGTAATCAAAATAAGTAGCTTTCTAGGCTTAGCTGGTTACTATCGGAGATTCGTGGAATGATTTTCTCGAATCGCTACTCCGTTAACTCAGCTAATTCAAAAAGATACAAAATTCGAATGGAGCGAGGAATTTGAGAAAGGCTTCCAAGAACTCAAGAGGAGACTCATTTTGGCACTTGTTCTGACCATACCATCTTGGAAAAGCGAACGTGGTAGCTAACGTGTTCAGTAGAAGATCGTATGCGGGTACGAGTGCGATATTGTCTAACACAAAGACCCATTTCATATAACTTACAAATGATAGAGATAGAGTTAAATACTATAGGGACCCATGTGATGATGTCAAATATTCGCGTAGAACTGACCTTAATCGATAAATTTAAAGCTGCTCAAGCTACAGACCTGGAGCTGATGAATATGTAGAAGAAGATGCAAGAAGTTGTTACTCCAAAAGTGAGAATCGGTGATGTGAGAAAAGCTCAAACCTTCGATTTAATAGTCCATTTGAGATTCTCGATCAAGTAGGAACTGTGGCCTATAGATTCTCGATTTAATGCCTATATTGCTAAAAGTGGTTTAAAACCTACTGATACATGTATATATGTGATGATTAAGTATTATGATAGTGTTTGCCTTGTATAATGAAAGTCCATGGGTAAAAATGTCTTAATCGAAAGTATTGTAAATTTACTTATGAAGTAACTAGATACTTGATTTCATAATAAACCTATGAGCTGATTTTGTACAATATGTGCATACTTGAATCATGTCAAACCCGAATAAAGAATGTGTTAGCTAATGAGCATCTTGTACTTATAATATGCTATACTAGGATTTGAAAGTGTTAATTTCTTAACGTGGATAAACTACACTTAAGGCAAGTATCTGAACTATCCTTTACATTGTGCAAGTATCCTAAACCCTTGATTTACTTTATTTAACGAATATCGTAATCTTATCTCTTTGAATGCAAGTTATCCTACTTATTCGTTCAATTAAGCTAGTATGTTTAAACTCTTGTGAAAACTAATATTCATGTTGAACTTTGTATTGTTCTTGAATACTGCGAAAGGGTCTATATCATTGATTCGGCCAGACTACATACATGTTTATAAAACTGTCCAAACCAATTGATTGGTGCGGAAATCTTGAAAACTCAGTTGAACAACCCTTATGGTAAGGGGAGTGTATGTTGTGGGAAACCCCAACACACGAGTGGATAGTACTGTGGTGTTATTCATAACTTAGAGTATTGTAGACTGATCATCTATAGTATTTGATTCTTTTGGGTTATCAGTTTAATATTGGTAATTTTAGTAGATGTTCAATAGTCCTTAGTGACTACTCAGTATGAATTGTTTTATCAAGTTGGATACGTTGATAGCCTTTGAATCCATATATATCTGTTGATCTATATTGAACTATCATGTCATATTCCAAAGATTTGATTTGAGAAACATTGATATTCATTGATTCATGATATTATTCTAATACCCTGAACTATCTTGGAGACTATACTTTGATATTTAAAACTTATGATATAATACTCATCACCCTTGTTGTATATTACTTGCTGGACAATTTGTGCTCATCCTTTCTTATTTAAAACATTTCAGTTAAGGCGGAATAGGGAAGTGTCTCTGGGAAAGACAAGGGCAAGGGCAAGGCTACCGACTAGTTTGTTCCTTTATATTTTAAGATTGTTATGTTGTATGAAGACTATTTTCAGACTATGTTTAAGCTTAAGTAGGATTATGTAATAAGTCTTTATTCGATATTATTATGTAATCTATTAAGTACTGTAGGTTGCGAGACTTGGAGAAATAATTATAATAAATCATTGTATATTATTCTAAATTAGATCTTCCATTGTAAACGTGAAATTTTAGTTATTTTGAATGCCATGAGCACGTAAAGAACCGAATTCGAGTGACCAAGTGGCGGTCCAAATTTGGGGGTGTCACAAGTTGGTATCAAAGTTGTAGTTATAAAACCTTAGGAGCGAGTGTCCTTAGATTATAACTCAGGAGAACTTAGAAGTTAGAAAGGAGATAAAACTCATGTAGAGTTTTCCTTGAGAGACTTAGTGTGTTATGAAATGTAACTTCATTCTATAGAATGAACTTATATTTATTTAACATTCTGATGGAGTTATTGTTTGTCTTGTCTTATGTTGGTGATTGTAGGATGACTGATATGGGAGGACCTAGCCGAGTAGTATAGGAGCAGTCGAGTGATATCCATATGGTATTTGAGACACCCTTGATAGCGGAGCCTATTTCAGTAGTGGCCCTTATCGATGACGATGACAAGGAAGAAGTGATGGAGCCATTACCCGAGGAGTCTGACCCTGAGGAAGAGCCTTTGGAGGAGGAGCCCGAGCCCATGGAGGACTCCGACGACGCTACTTTCGAGGATCAGATGTTGGGAGAGTATGAGGAGCAGATCTTGGAGTTAAGATGTAGAGTGGAGGAGTTTGAGTTCCAGAAATTTAGGGACAAGGACCATCAGAGGAAATTGGCGATGCAAGAAATGGAGGTTGAAATTGCTCACTGTAAGGAGGCAGGGATCCAGTTGGGGACCTTATTTCACTGATCGGTGGCGAGGAACGTTGAGTTGGCAGGGAAGCTAGAGGAAATGGAGTAGAGGGTTTTGAGTGAGAGGACAGAGAAGGAGGCTCTCCGAACTCAGCTAGAGATGGAGGTGATGGATAGGATTCACTTCGAGGAGAAGTGGGATGAAGCCAATGATAGGGTGGATGATCTAGAAGACGAGGTGCGGTGCAAGAGGAGGAAGATGAACAAGATGGGCTATGCTCTACGCACGACCATAAAGAGATTGATCGATGGGGTAAATCACTACCCAGCTGAGCAAGGACAGACCCGACATATCATAAGTCGAGATATGGTGGTGCACATTACACAGAAGGAATATCAGAGCGCCGTGGAGCATGGGATGTTAGATTGAGTCTAGAGGATGAAGTCTAGTAGTTGTAGTATTTTATTTATGTGTTGTTTAAAATTGTTGTTAAATCTCAGTCTTTTGTGTAAGATGTGAGATAGTAGTAAACCCCAACTTTTGAAAAATGTTAGAGGGGTAGTAAGCTGGAGTTGTCCCCATCTTTTGTAATAATAGGGGATATGTGTTATCATTTATAGCAGTATACTAGAAAAGAACATGTACTGTAACCATTTGGCATATGAATATAAATGATCTTATTTCAGAAGCATGTTATAAACATTTATTTCTTTTCAATTGAGCAATGTTTAAGTAAATAAATAATAAAATGAAAATTTTATGATGCAGAAAATGCTGCCCAGACGTAGGATAACTGTCCCAGAATAGTCAGTTAATGATGAGAGAGGACCATTAGATCTGATACAGAGACTTATAGATTTATTGGGAGAAGCTCTGAGGGGAATAAATGAACCTGTACCACCCGTTCCCTAAGCTATTCCAGTAACAACCTTCAAAGATTTTAAGAGTGTAGGACCCCCTGAATTCGAGGGAACTACTGACCCGATAGTTGCGCAAACTTGGATCAAGGAAATTGAGAAGGCCTTCACTATAGCTCGCGTGGGTGAAGACCAGAAGACAGTATTTTCCACATACATGATGAGGGGCGAAGCGAACTATTGGTGGGAAGCTAATCAGCAGAGAGCGGGGGAAGGAATGATAACATGGGAGAGGTTTACGATGCTGTTCTTCGAGAACTATTTCCTGAAGAGTATGAAGAGTAGGATGGAAGTGAAGTTCCTAGAGTTAAAATTAGGAGATATGACGGTGGCGCAATACGCAACTAAGTTTAACGAACTAGCGCAATTTACGGAGCACCAAGTTGGGGATGAGGAAAGGAAGGCGAGACACTTCGAGCAAGGGCTGAAGCCATGGTTGTATAATAAGGTATCAGTTCTCCAGATTGATTCCTTTGCGACATTGTTAGAGAAGGCAATCATTGCGGTAAGTGGCAGTGAGGCCTTAAGTCTATATCATAACGAGAAGAAGAACAAGAACACTAGTAGTGAGTATCGTGGGGGAAGCAGCAACAAATGGAGTAACTTTGGAAAGAGAAAATTGAACAACAACAACAACAACATAAATAATAATTAAGTGGGAGTCACCAGGGAAACTTTAAGAAAAGGACTGAAGCTTGCAACAAGTGTGGGAGGAGTCATCAGGGGGAGTGCTGGAAAAGAAATAACACATGTTATAATTGCGGTCAAGAGGGGCACATATCGCCAAATTGCCCTAAACCAAAGAAGATCAGGGGATGTTTTGCTTGTGGATCAACAGAGCATCAGATAAAGGATTGCCCGAAGAAAGAGAGCGGTGGAGCTAGCGGAGGCCAGGGAAGAGGAAGCAAGTTAATGATTGGTGGACCTGGGTAACCCAACCGATCGATCGGCCGAACCTTTAACATGACCATCCAAGATGTAGTAGCTGCAAAGGACGTGGTGTCAGGTATAATCCCAATCAATAATATAAATGCTTATGTATTATTTGATTCGGGTGCCACCTGTTCGTTTGTATCCAAAGATTTTGCTAGTAAACTTAATACACCCTGAGAACGTTTAGAAGATCCTTTGAACATAGAAGTTGCGAATAAGGAAATAATCCATATAGAATACATTTATCGTAATTGTCACGCAAACATTAGAGAACATGGACTGAGCATAGACTTGATTCCTATTAGACTAGGAGAATTTGATGTAATACTGGGGATGGATTGGTTATATAACCATGCGGCGATAATTGACTGTCAGAACAAATGTGTGAACCTTCAGACTCTGAGTAAGTCTAAGTTAGTGTTTTATGGTAGCTCATCGCTTAAGCATTCGTGTTGCGTTACGATGATGCATGCCAAGAAATTGTTAAGGAAAGTGTGTCTAAGTTATTTAGCTTACATCGTGGATACTCAAAAAAAGGGAGTAGAGATTAAAGATATACCCGTAGTGAGTGAATTTCAGGATGTGTTTACGGGCGATCTCATGCGGTTTTCCATGCCGCATGGAAAATTAATTTGTAATAGACTTAACACCGAGAACAACACCGATTTCGAAAGCTCCATATCGTATGGCTCTAGTAGAAATGAACTAATTGATGATACATGTAAGACCCCAACTTTCATAAATAAAGATTAATTTTTCTCGAATTATATTTTTGAATATTAAGGTGTGAATTTGTTATAATGTTATAGTTGTGAGTAATATTTATAAATTTTGCAAAGTAAGCAAGTTGTTATAAAATATTCGTTTGGTCGGGGAATATTCTTTTTATCGGGGAATATTCGTACGACGGCACAATCATTGGTGGATCCCACAACAGAATTATTATCGGAGTTAGAAAACGACAAAATTATCTTTTTATAAAAATAACGGCGAAAGTTTTACCGTTAACTGGTGAATTACCCATTGATAAAAGTACAGTAATACACATAGTTGCATAGTAGCACATAATATTGTACATTATCTTGGAGTATTGATGCTTACGTAAGAAGTCACTACTCAATATATTGTTACAGTAATTACTGTTCAATATTTTATTTTATTGATTCAATAATTGCTACGTTGATATTTTATATTATTGATTCAATAATTTTCATTGCAAAATATTTCAAATTATTAAATCAATAATTCATATTATTTGAATAATATTATTATTTGCATTATTGACAATGTCTAGAAAGTTCTGTCGATGAAAGGGGTTTGGTCACCTAATTGCGCGCAAATAGGGAGAAATCCTTATCGGAATGCCCCCTCTTTCCTTGGAACGACCTGGTTGTTGATATTGTTATTTTGTAATATTATTTGTGAATAATTAATTGTTGATATATATGATAAGAAAATATTTATTCAATGTGGATTTAAACTGAGGAATTTTTAGCATGTGACATTTGTTAAATGTTGGTATTTTATCTTTTCTGATAAAACAATTCATTCAAATATATTATTATAAAATTATATTATAGTAGTATGATGTGATTATATAATAGTAAGTTTTTTTTATAATTTGAATGGTAACATTATTATAGTAAATTCATTGTATAAAAGTAAAAGGAGGTGGAAGAGAACAAATTGAATTTGAATTCCTATGACGTAAACGATGATGTCATCAGATGATGAGGTAAGCGATGATGTAATATGATCGATGATGTCAGCGATGATGTCATAAATTATGGCGAAAAGACTATTTTACCCTTACTCTGCCAAACCTATAAATAGAAGCTCATTTCTTCATTATTTTTCACCAATTCATTCAGGCTATAGAGAGAGAAAGTATAGAGAGAATAAGAGAGAAAGAAGAAGAGTATTGTGTTACTACACTATTGCAGTATCCAATCTCCTATAAGGTAAGGGGTATTATTTCGTTTGTATTCGTAACTGATATTATTCTTGTTCAATATTCGTAAGAAATAATATTTTCTTCCATACTCTGTAGTATGTAAGTAATATTATTTCATTTCATATTTTCTAATTCTACACTTATGTTGATAAGTATTGCTTCTATACTCCATGAAATTAGTAGAATATCCTTGATATTTGCGCTTCATCTAGTATCTTTTCATGGAAATATTATTCTGAGCATTCTTGATAGTTTTTAACCTTTTCATGTCGGGGTACTATTCACGGGTTACTATTCATGAAGTACTATTCACAGGGTAGTATTCACTCTGTTACTATTCACCCGGGGTACTATTCATGACAAAAATTAATTTCTTTTCTGTCCAAATTATTTTTGATACAATATTATTCTTGAATTTTACTCCACAAAGCAGTATTATTTTGACAATTTGGACATTATTGAATTCTGGATAAATTTAATTATAAATCTTTAAAATTTATCCTTGCTCTCATTTAAATTAAATTCTTATATCATTGTCATCATTCTCATGCTTATATTGTGATGAAAGTCATCTTTGGCGGTAGTGCATAGATGGGCTGTTGATTGGTATGATTATGACAAAGGATTATTCGGTATAATCATGACCCAAAATATTACAAATGATGTGGTAAAAGTCCTCATTGGCCCGTAGTGCATTGATGGACAGTTGTTTGTATGATCATGACCATTGGTGATACTAATGAATATCCTTGGCCGTAGTGCAGGGATGATTCGATGATGTGGATTATTTATTAAGCTGAGTCTTAGCGATAAAACGGTTGATAAACTTTTTAAATCATAGAAGATTGTAGATATCATGCTCTACTTGACTCTTCTAATCGATTGTTTGTTCCGCTACAGTTAAACTTGACGTTTATTATATTTTATCAGTTTAACACTGTTGAAGGCTAACGATAATTTATTCTGCATTATCTTAGTCATAATATTTCTTACTGGGCTAGTTGAGCTCACCCTTTGCTTTCATTGTTCTCTTCAGGAAACGAGAATATAGTTGGGACTAGTCGGGGAACGGAGTGACGGTCCAGATAGGTGGCTATAGTAGTCCTCACTATTATGTTAAATAGTGTGATAATAATTGTAATAGGACTTTATTTGAGTTTATATACTCTTTACGAGACATTATTCGTGTTGAAACTCTCAACTACGTTTTGTCGTACTATATCAAAGAAGTTTGTATTTAAATTATGTACCATGTATTTGGCGACTCAAGATGGGTGATGTATACCTATTTTGAGGGCATCACAATAAAACTTTAAGAGTTATTGGATAAGGGTTACATTCGACCAAGTGTGTCTCCTTGGGGAGCACCAGTGTTATTCGTAAAGAAAAAGGACGGATCGATGAGGCTCTGTATCGATTATCGAGAATTGAATAGAGTAACGATCAAGAACATATATCCACTACTGAGGATAGACGACTTATTTGATCAACTGAAGGGAGAGAAATGTTTTTCGAAGATCGACCTACGGACAGGATATCACCAACTGAAAGTGCGGGATAAGTGTGACAACCCCAAAATAGGTCCATACCATCCAACCTATTCTGAGTCGCCAAATACATGGTACAGAAAACAACTATAACTTTATTACAACAATTGTCGTACAAAATACAACAACACATATGCTGTGAGTTTGGATACAAATATATACCAAATGTGACACATGTCCCAACCGTGGACAACTCCTCACAATGACACCTTACATAAAGGTATAGTCAAAAACTGTTTTAGAAATTAAAATCTTTGGGAAGTGCTCAAGGAAACTTCGTACATGGGAGGCCATGCTTCTAGGTTATGATATATATCATATGGCCACAGAATTATCCTTGGTTGACCCAATAGACCCCAAAGAAAAACGAGAAGATTACTATCATATTCTTCCCAATGGTGAGTCTTCTCTTGACATATAATTATCTCCACTGTCTCTAATTGAGAATTATACTTCAAACAAACACCCAGATTATATAGGTAGTGCTCGTAAATATACTCAGCAAGTGGATGTCCACAACCTTGTCTTATGATTACATGAGGTTGTATGTCATTAGACATATTGTATGATAGTGGAAAAACACCTTTCCAACGTTGGGTTCACCTCACTCTAGTTGATTCACCAAATATAACTACTAAATGATGACCACCGTTCTATTCCCCTGTTATCCCCGCTCGACCCAGCTACACTCTTATTACCTAAAAAGAATTGTGAAGCAAAAGGGTGA
This sequence comes from Panax ginseng, assembly GCA_020205605.1. NCBI lineage: Eukaryota > Viridiplantae > Streptophyta > Magnoliopsida > Apiales > Araliaceae > Panax > Panax ginseng. The sequence goes on along the minus strand of CM035146.1, from coordinate 28,275,035 downwards.
GCACAACTAGCTCAGTAAATAATATTATGACTAAAGATAATTAAATTATCAATAGCCTTCATCAATAATAAATCAGAGATTTAGAACATATGGTAGATAATAAAAAATTCAACCATAGTTGCAGCGGAATGAGCAATCCATTAGAAGAGTCAAATAGACCATAAATTCTACTATCTTCTCCACATTAAAAGTCCACCAACAGTATTTTATCCCTGTAACATCACTCAACAGTTCCTTTCCACAATTATATTAATAACTCATAATCATAATTGTGATTCTAAATTCCTCTTCGCATCCAGGACGAAGATAATTTACATCACCTCTCTTTACCTGAAACATCAAAGATCATGGTTATACCAACTCACATTTCCTGTTCATAATCATACTAATAACTTCATCTTTGCACTACGGCCGAAGATATTCGTCAACAGTTCATCTTTGCACTACTGGCCAAAGATATTCAACAACATGTCATCTTTGCACTACGGGCCAAAGATATTCATCAACAATTCATCTTTGCACTACAGGCCAAAGATATTCCTCAACAGTTCATATTTACACTACAGGCCAAATATATTCATCAACAGTTCATATTTGAACTACAGGCCAAATATATTAATATCTCAAAGAAATATATAATCATTTCAGAATTTATATAAATAATAATTATAACCATGTTGATCATTTCACCTTTGCACTTAAGCTAAAGATATTCAATTATAAATTCAATGGACATGATCATACCAGTCAACAATTCAATTTTGCACTACTGGCCAAAGAGAACCCATAGTCATGATCATACCAAAAATCTACCCATCTTTACACTCAAGTCAAAGAGAAATATCATCATTAGGGTTATAAAAATTTTATATATGATAAAAAAAAAAATATGATCAACATATAGTTTTAATCTCAAGAGTAATATTCATAAATCAACTATAATTTGGTTAGAAAAAGAAACCAATTTTGTCATGAATAGTAACTCGTGAATAGTAACCCATGAATAGTAACTTCGTGAATAGTAACTCATGAATAGTAACTCGTGAATAGTAACTCATGAATAGTAAACCCGACACAAAAATATAGAATTTCCACAATAAAATCTATACCAATATTTCGGTATAATGATATTGAAATAACATTTCTTAAACTTATAAATAATTTATTAATTAATGCATTTAATCATCATAAAATGCCAACTCTTAAGATTTCATCACCAATAACCACGACCCTCATCAAAAATCTGCATATAACTCATATATGATTCTCAAGCCATAAAATCATATTTTCCAATTTTCTTACTTCCCATAACATATTTAATTCATTTACTCATAACTAGTCCATTTTCATGAAAATACCAAATCGGTTCAAAAATATTTTTTTTTTTGGGATTTAGCAAGAATATAGTCCCATATTGAACATATATTTTTCTCGAATTTTTAAAATTCATTTACTATTTTTCATATGGCCAAAACCGCCGAATATTTAGACATTTATCATAAATTGTACTTTTATCCAAACATTCCGAAATTCACAGAGTACACTGATATTATATAGATGTACTTCCAATAATAATTTCATCAATTTTAGAGTTAACCACAAGGAGTTATAAGTGGTTACTTTTAAAATAGTCTTTTCCCGTAAAATTCATAACTCTTAATCTATACATCTAAAAATCGTCATTTTTGGACACAATCAATAAAACTCATCAAATTATCATTTCAAATTTTTCCAGAATTTTCTGAAGGTCCAAAAAATTACGAAACTGAAAAACATAACAACCCTTAAAATCCCTTACTATCCCTTACCTCAAAAGAGCAGAACTTCTGACTGGATATCGGATATGACGCTGAAGGAAACTTGCACTGATGAATTTCAACTCACCAAGTATCTAAATACTCACACAAATATGCTTGATAATCTAGAGAGAAAGAAAACTTATTTCTGGTGTGATTTTCAATTCTAACATAAGCACCTATTTATAGGAAAGTGCTAGAACGTCAAAGGAGACTAAATTAATAAAATATAATATTTCATTTCTTTCTTCTACGCCACCTACCAGCCACCAGCAAGCCAGCCATCAACATGCCAACTTTGAACAAAATCAGCCCACATGTTTAATAAAAACAAAAGTGGGTCCCACCCAATTTTAAAAAAAATCATTTTATTTTCCGAAACTTCAATAATTCATAGAAAATAGCCCGGTTATCAGAAAAATACTAATTTTATGTCCATTCTGACTGAAATCGAATTCTCTACAACTTTGTAGTTGAGTTTTTTTCAAATTCCAAACCAAAAATATCCGAAATCCACAAACGGATGATTTTAAACATCGTTTCAACACCTTTTAAAATTCATAACAAATCATGCGTTAATTTTCAATGGTTCAAAATTTGTGGACATATACTTAACTCATATATGTATAACATATCCAAAAATCATGGTATTTTATCCATGTAACATATCCAATGGTTCAACCATGGTTGCAGCGAAACGAGCAATCCATTAGAAGAGTCAAATAGACCATAAAGTCTACTATCTTCTCCACATTAAAAGTCCACCAATAGTATTTTATCCCTATAACATCACTCAACAGTTCCTTTCCACAATTATATGAATAACTCATAATCATAATTGTGATTCTAAATTCCTATTCGCATCCAGGACGAAGATAATTTACATCACCTCTCTTTACCTGAAACATCAAAGATCATGGTTATACCAACTCACATTTCATGTTCATAATCATACTAATAACTTCATCTTTGCACTACGGCTGAAGATATTCGTCAACAGTTCATCTTTGCACTACTGGCCAAAGATATTCAACAACATGTCATCTTTGCACTACGGGCCAAAGATATTCATCAACAATTCATCTTTGCACTACAGGCCAAAGATATTCCTCAACAGTTCATATTTGCACTACAGGCCAAATATATTCATCAACAGTTCATATTTGAACTGTTGATGAATATATTAATATCTCAAAGAAATATATAATCATTTCAGAATTTATATAAACAATAATTATAACCATGTTGATCATTTCACCTTTGCACTTAAGCTAAAGATATTCAATTATAAATTCAATGGTCATGATCATACTAGTCAACAATTCAATTTTGCACTACTGGCCAAAAAGAACCCATAGTCATGATCATACCAAAAATCTACCCATCTTTACACTCAAGTCAAAGAGAAATATCATCATTAGGGTTATAAAAATTTTATATATGATAAAAAAAAATAATATGATCAACATATAGTTTGAATCTCAAGAGTAATATTCATAAATCAACTATAATTTGGTTAGAAAAAGAAACCAATTTTGTCATGAATAGTAACTCGTGAATAAGAACCATGAATAAGTAACTTGTGAATAGTAACTTTCGTGAATAAGTAAACCCCGACACAAAAATATAGAATTTCCACAATAAAATCTATACCAATATTTCGGTATAATGATATTGAAATAACATTTCTTAAACTTATAAATAATTTATTAATTAATGCATTTAATCATCATAAAATGCCAACTCTTAAGATTTCATCACCAATAACCACGACCCTCATCAAAAATCTGCATATAACTCATATATGATTCTCAAGCCATAAAATCCTATTTTCCAATTTTCTTACTTCCCATAACATATTTAATTCATTTACTCATAACTAGTCCATTTTCATGAAAAATACCAAATCAGTTCCAAAAATATTTTTTTTTTGGGATTTAGCAGAATATAGTCCCACATTGAACATATATTTTTCTCAGAATTTTTAAAATTCATTTACTATTTTTCATATGGCCAAAACCGCCGAATATTTAGACATTTATCATAAATTGTACTTTTATCCAAACATTCCGAAATTCACAGAGTACACTGATATTATATAGATGTACTTCCAATAATAATTTCATCAATTTTAGAGTTAACCACAAGGAGTTAGAAGTGGTTACTTTTAAAATAGTCTTTTCCCGTAAAATTCATAACTCTTAATCTATACATCTAAAAATCGTCATTTTTGGACACAATCAATAAAACTCATCAAATTATCATTTCAAATTTTTCCAGAATTTTCTGAAGGTCAGAAAAATTACGAAACTGCAAAACATAACAACCCTTAAAATCCCTTACTATCCCTTACCTCAAAAGAGCAGAACTTCTGACTGGATATCGGATATGACGCTGAAGGAAACTTGCACTGATGAATTTCAACTCACCAAGTATCTAAATACTCACACAAATATGCTTGATAATCTAGAGAGAAAGAAAACTTATTTCTGGTGTGATTTTCAATTCTAACATAAGCACCTATTTATAGGAAAATGCTAGAACGTCAAAGGAGACTAAATTAATAAAATATAATATTTCATTTCTTTCTTCTACGCCACCTACCACCACCAAACCCCACCCATCAACATGCCAACTTTGAACAAAATCAGCCCACATGTTTAATAAAAACAAAAGTGGGTCCCACCCAATTTTAAAAAATCATTTTATTTTCCTAAACTTCAATAATTCATAGAAAATAGCCCTGGTTATCGAAAAAATACTAATTTTATGTCCATTAAATTGAAATCAATTCTCTACAACTTTGTAGTTGAGTTTTTTTCAAATTCCAAACCGAAAATATCCGAAATCCACAAACGGATGATTTTAAACATCGTTTCAACACCTTTTAAAATTCATAACAAATCATGCGTTAATTTTCAATGGTTCAAAATTTGTGGACATATACTTAACTCATATATGTATAACATATCCAAAAATCATGGTATTTTATCCATGTAACATATCCAATGGTTCAACCATAGTTGCAGCGGAACGAGCAATCCATTAGAAGAGTCAAATAGACCATAAAGTCTACTATCTTCTCCATATTAAAAGTCCACCAATAGTATTTTATCCCTGTAACATCACTCAACAATTCCTTTCCACAATTATATGAATAACTCATAATCATAATTGTGATTCTAAATTCCTATTCGCATCCAGGACGAAGATAATTTACATCACCTCTCTTTACCTGAAACATCAAAGATCATGGTTATACCAACTCACATATCATGTTCATAATCATACTAATAACTTTATCTTTGCACTACGGCCGAAGATATTCGTCAACAGTTCATCTTTGCACTACTGGCCAAAGATATTCAATAACATGTCATCTTTGCACTATGGGCCAAAGATATTCATCAACAATTCATCTTTGCACTACAGGCCAAAGATATTCCTTAACAGTTCATATTTCCACTACAGGCCAAATATATTAATATCTCAAAGAAATATATAATCATTTCAGAATTTATATAAACAATAACTATAACCATGTTGATCATTTCACCTTTGCACTTAAGCTAAAGATATTCAATTATAAATTCAATGGTCATGATCATACCACTCAACAATTCAACTTTGCACTACTGGCCAAAGAGAACCCATAGTCATGATCATACCAAAAATCTACCAATCTTTACACTCAAGTCAAAGAGAAATATCATCATTAGGGTTATAAAAATGTTATATATGATAATAAAAATAATATGATCAACATATAGTTTTAATCTCAAAAGTAATATTCATAAATCAATTATAATTTGGTTAGAAAAAGAAACTAATTTTGTCATAAATAGTAACTCGTGAATAGTAACCCATGAATAGTAACTCGTGAATAGTAACTCATGAATAGTAACTCATGAATAATAACTCGTGAATAGTAACTCATGAATAGTAAACCCGACACAAAAAGGTAGAATTTTCACAATAAAATCCATACCAATATTTCGGTATAATGATATTGAAATAACATTTCTTAAACTTATAAATAATTTATTAATTAATGCATTTAATCATCATAAAATGCCAACTCTTAAGATTTCATCACCAATAACCACGACTCTCATCAAAAATCTGCATATAACTCATATATGATTCTCAAGCCATAAAATCCTATTTTTCAATTTTCTTACTTCCTATAACATATTTAATTCATTTACTCATAACTAGTCCATTTTCATGAAAAATACCAAATCAGTTCCAAAAATATTTCTTTTTTGGGATTTAGCAGAATATAGTCCCATATTGAACATATATTTTTCTCAGAATTTTTAAAATTCATTTACTATTTTTCATATATTTACAAAACCGCCGAATATTTAGACATTTATCATAAATTGTACTTTTATCCAAACATTCCGAAATTCACAGAGTACACTGATATTATATAGATGTACTCCCAATAATAATTTCATCAATTTTAGAGTTAACCATAAGGAGTTAAAGCGGTTGCTTTTAAAATAGTCTTTTCCCGTAAAATTCATAACTCTTAATCTATACATCCAAAAAACGTCAATTTTGGACACAATCAATAAAACTCATCAAATTATCATTTCAAACTTTTCCAGAATTTTTTGAAGGTCAGAAAAATTATGAAACTGAAAAACATAACAACCCTTAAAATTCCTTATTATCCCTTACCTCAAAAGAGCAGCACTTCTGACTAGATATCGGATATGACGCTGAAGGAAACTTGCACTGATGAATATCAACTCACCAAGTATCTAAATACTCACACAAATATGCTTGATAATCTAGAGAGAAAGAAAACTTGTTTCTGGTGTGATTTTCAATTCTAACATAAGCACCTATTATAGGAAAATGCTAGAACGCCAAAGGAGACTAAATTAATAAAATATAATATTTCATTTCTTTCTTCTACGCCACCTACCAGCCACCAGCAAGCCAGCCATCAACATGCCAACTTTGAACAAAATCAACCCACATGTTTAATAAAAACAAAAGTGGGTCCCACCCAATTTTAATAAAAATCATTTTATTTTCCGAAACTTCAATAATTCATAGAAAATATCCGAAATCCACAACTTTGTAGCTTTTAGGTTTTTCCAAATTCCAAACCGAAAATATCCGAAATCCACAAACGGATGATTTTAAACATCGTTTCAACACCTTTTAAAATTCATAACAAATCATGCGTTAATTTTCAACGGTTCAAAACTTGTGGACATATACTTAACTCATATATGTATAAAATATCCAAAAATTACAATGATCCAACGGTCAGATCAAAATTATAACTCACGCAATGGAGCTTTAAGAACACCGATTTGATCTTTTAATACCTCCAATACTACAAAATACTGATAAAACACCTCAACATTAATTCATTCATTTATAACCACATAAATAAATCCATCATTTATATCCGCATCAAATAAATATTTCCTTATTATATAAATTAATAATTAATTATTCAAAAATAATATTATAGAATCACAATTATATGACAACCAAAGCCTCCTAAAAAAGAGGGCTTTCCGATAAGGATTTCTCCATCGGCGCCGCAATTAGGTGACCAAACCTCTCCTTGATGTAACTTTCTTGACATTGCCAATAATGCTATCTAATAATATTATTCAAATAATATGAATTATTGATCCGATAATGGGAAATATTGTGCGTTGACAATTATTGAAACAACAATAATATAAAATATCAACGCAAAGACAATTATTGAATCAATAAAATAAAATATTGAATAAAGGATTACTGTAACAATTATTGAGTAGTGCATTCTTACGTAAGGATCAATAATTCAAAAATATCGCGTAAAACCGTATGCTTCTTTGTGCAAACACGCCAGTACATCGTATTTTAACCACCAGATATTCCAACAAAGTTATTAATGGTAAATAACTACGCCCATTATTTATAAAAACTTAATTTTGTGTCGCTTTCTTCATCCGATAGTTATTCGTTATGGGGCCCATTAAATGGTCAAGGCGTGTCAGTACAAATATTCTCCGACAACAAGAATATTCTACGACCAAACGAATATTTCCGCACAAAAAGAATATTCTATAACCACTATGTATTTTGAAAAATTTATATATATCACCCTTAACTTTAAACTTTTATCAATTTAATCATTTACTTGAATAGTTATTATAAGAAAATTGAATACTTTTATTTCATAAAATTCGGGGTCTTACATCGAGGACATACCAAAGACTACGTTTCCAACCCAAGCATGGACATTACGAGTTTTTGGTAATGTCATTTGATTTTACTAATACTCCAAAGCAGCTGTTCATGAACTTGATGAATCGAGTTTACAAGCCATACTTTGATAAATTTGTGGTGGTTTTCATCGATTTATATCTTGATCTACTCAAGACAGGAGGAAAACACGCCTAACATTTGGAGATTTTTTTTGGAGGCAATTTGCGGAAGGAGAAGATGTATGAAAAATTTTCAAAATTTGAATTTTGGATGAAGAAGGTTCAATTCTTAGGCCACGTGGGTCCCATCCAATTTTAATAAAAATCATTTTATTTTTCAAAACATCAATAATTCATATAAAATAGCCCGGTTATCAGAAAAATACGAATTTTATGTCCATTCTGACTGAAATCGAATTCTCTACAACTTTGTAGTTGAGTTTTTTTCAAATTCCAAACCGAAAATATCCGAAATCCACAAACGGATGATTTTAAACATCGTTTCAACACCTTCTAAAATTCATAACAAATCATGCGTTAATTTTCAATGGTTCATAATTTGTGGACATATACTTAACTCATATATGTATAACATATCCAAAAATTACAATGATCCAACGGTCAGATCAAAATTATAACTCACGTAATAGAGCTTTAAGAACACGGATTTGATCTTTTAATACCTCTAATCCGACAAAATACTGATAAAATACCTCAACATTAATTCATTCGTTTATAAGCACATAAATAAATCCATCATTTATATCTGCATCAAATAAATATTTCCTTATCATATAAATCAATAATTAATTATTCACAAATAATATTACAGAATCACAATTATAACAACCAAACAGTTCATAGGAAAGAGGGGGCTTTCCGATAAGGATTTCTCCTTACTGGCGCGCAATTAGGTGACCAAACCTCTCCTTGACAGAACTTTCTAGACATTGACAATAATACTATCTAATAATATTATTCAAATAATATGAATTATTGATCTGATAATGGGAAATACAGTGCAGTGACAATTATTGAAACAACAATAATATAAAATATCAACGCAACAATTGTTGAATCAATAAAATAAAATATTGAACAGTGATTACTGTAACAATTATTGAGTAGTGCCTTCTTACGTAAGGATCAATAATTTAAAAATACTGTAAAAAGTGTGCTACCGCATCGCAAACACGCCAGACATCAGATTTTAACCACCGATATTCCAACAAAGTTAATTGTGAATAACTACGCCGTTATTTATAAAAACTTAATTTTTGTCGTTTCCTTCATCCGATAGTTATTCGTTATGGCGCCCACAAATGGCTGCGTCGTCGTACAAATATTCTCCGACAACAAGAATATTCTACGACCAAACGAATATTCCCCGACAAAAAGAATATTCTATAACCACTTGCGTATTTTGAAAAATTTATATATATCACCCTTAACTTTAAAATTTTATCAATTTAATCATTTACTGAATAGTTATTATAAGAAAAATTGAATACTTTTATATCATAAAATTCAGGGTCTTACATTGAAGACATACCAAAGACTACGTTTCCAACCCGTTATGAACATTACGAGTTTTTGGTAATGTCATTTGATTTTACTAATACTCCAGCAGCGTTCATGAACTTGATGAATCGATTTTTCAAGCCATACTTGGATAAATTTGTGGTGGTTTTCATCGACGATATCTTGATCTACTCGAAGACAGAGGAAAAACACGCCGAACATTTGGAGATTTTTTTGGAGGCACTGCGGAAGGAGATGTATGCAAAATTTTCAAAATTTGAATTTTGGATGAAGAAGGTTCAATTCTTAGGCCACGTGGGTCCCATCCAATTTTAATAAAAATCATTTTATTTTTCAAAATATCAATAATTCATAGAAAATAGCCCTGTTATCAGAAAAATACGAATTTTATGTCTATTCTGACTGAAATCGAATTCTCTACAACTTTGTAGTTGAGTTTTTTTCAAATTCCAAACCGAAAATATCCGAAATCCACAAACGGGTGATTTTAAACATCGTTTCAACACCTTTTAAAATTCATAACAAATCATGCGTTAATTTTCAATGGTTCATAATTTGTGGATATATACTCAACTCATATATGTATAACATATCCAAAAATTACAATGATCCAACGGTCAGATCAAAATTATAACTCACGTAATAGAGCTTTAAGAACACGGATTTGATCTTTTAATACCTCTAATCCGACAAAATACTGATAAAACACCTCAACATTAATTCATTCGTTTATAAGCACATAAATAAATCCATCATTTATATCCGCATCAAATAAATATTTCCTTATCATATAAATCAATAATTAATTATTCACAAATAATATTATAGAATCACAATTATGAAAACCGTGGCGGTTCGAGAAAGAGGGGGGCTTTTCGATAAGGATATCTCTCATCTTGGCGCAATTAGGTAACCAAACCTCTCCTCGATGTAACTTTCTAGACATTGACAACAATACTATCTAATAATATTATTCAAATATTATGAATTATTGATCCGATAATGGGAAATCGTAAGGTGACAATTATTGAAACAACAATAATATAAAATATCAACGCAGCAATTATTGAATCAATAAAATAAAATATTGAATGTTGATTACCGTAATAATTATTTAGTAGTGCCTTCACGTAAGGATCAATAATTTAAAAATACCGTAAAAAACCGTGCTATCATGTGCAAACACATGTATTCGTGTATTTTAACCACCGGTATTCCAACAAAGGTTAATTCGGTAATAACTACGCCGTTATTTATAAAAACTCATTTTTTGTCGTTTTCATCATCAAGCGCTTATTCGTTATGGGGCCCACAAAATGGTCACATTATCGCATTTAATATTCCCCACAACAAGAATATTCTACGACCAAACGAATATTCCCCACAAAAAAGAATATTCTATAACCACTTGCGTGTTTAGAAAATTTATATATATCACCCTTAACTTTAAACTTTTATAAATTTAATCATTTACTTAATAGTTATTATAAGAAAAATTAAATACTTTTATTTCATAAAATTGAGGTCTTATATTGAGGACATACCAAAGACTACGTTTCCAACTCCGTTATGGACATTACGAGTTTTTGGTAATGTCATTTGATTTTACTAATACTCCAAAGAAAGATTCATGAACTTGATGAATCGAGTTTTCAAGCCATACTTGGATAAATTTGTGGTGGTTTTCATCGATTTATATCTTGATCTACTCAAGACGAGAGGAAAACACGCCTTAACATTTGGAGATTTTTTTGGAGGCATCAAGTGAAGGAGAAGATGTATGCAAAATTTTCAAAATTTGAATTTTGGACGAAGAAGGTTCAATTCTTAGGCCACGTGGGTCCCACCAATTTTAATAAAAATCATTTTATTTTTCAAAACATCAATAATTCATAAAAATAGCCCTACATCGTAAAATACTTAATTTTATGTCCATTCGATCAAATCGAATTCTCTACAACTTTGTAGAAGTTGAGTTTTTTCAAATTCCAAACCGAAAATATCCGAAATCCACAAACGGATGATTTTAAACATTGTTTCAACACCTTTTAAAATTCATAACAAATCATGCGTTAATTTTCAATGGTTCATAATTTGTGGACATATACTTAACTCATATATGTATAACATATCCAAAAATTACAGTGATCCAACAGTCAGATCAAAATTATAACTCACGTAATAGATCTTTAAGAACACCGATTTGATCTTTTAATACTTCTAATCCGACAAAGTACTGATAAAACACCTCAACATTAATTCATTCGTTTATAAGCACATAAATAAATCCATCATTTATTTTCGCATCAAATAAATATTTCCTTATCATATAAATCAATAATTAATTATTCACAAATAATATTACGTAATCACAATTATGACAACCGCATAGTCCCGTGAAAGAGGGGTTTTCCGATAAGGATTTCTCCTTCTTGGCGCCGCAATTAGGTGACCAAACCTCTCCTTGTGTAACTTTCTAGACATCGACAATAATACTATCTAATAATTTTATTCAAATATTATGAATTATTGATCCGATAATGGGAAAATATCTTTGCAAAGGACAATTATTGAAACAACAATAATATAAAATATCAACGCAACAATTATTGAATCAATAAAATAAAATATTGAACATTGATTACTCAGAATAATTATTTAGTAGTGCCTTCCTACGTAAGGATCAATAATTTAAAAATACATGCAAACACATGACATCGTATTTTAACCACCGGGTATTCCAACAAAGTGTTAATTGAATAACAACTACGCCGTTATTTATAAAACTCAATTTACATGCTTTTTTTCATCCGACAGCTTATTCATTATGGGTCCCACAAATGGTCAAGTCATCGCATTTAATATTCCCTACAACAAGAATATTCTACGACCAAACGAATATTCCCCGACAAAAAGAATATTTTATAACCACTTGCGTATTTTGAAAAATTTATATATATCACCCTTAACTTTAAACTTTTATCAATTTAATCATTTACTGAATAGTTATTATAAGAAAAATTGAATACTTTTATTTCCTAAAATTCGGGGTCTTACATTGAGGACATACCAAAGACTACGTTTCCAACCCGTTATGGACATTACGAGTTTTTGGTAATGTCATTTGATTTTAATAATACTCCAGCAGCGTTCATGAACTTGATGAATCTAGTTTTCAAGCCATACTTGGATAAATTTGTGGTGGTTTTCATCGACGATATGTTGATCTACTCGAAGACAGAGGAAAAACACGCCGAACATTTGGAGATTTTTTTGGAGGCACTGCGGAAGGAGAAGATGTATGAAAAATTTTCAAAATTTGAATTTTGGATGAAGAAGGTTCAATTCTTAGGCCACGTGGGTCCCATCCAATTTTAATAAAAATCATTTTATTTTTCAAAACATCAATAATTCATAGAAAATAGCCCGGTTATCAGAAAAATACGAATTTTATGTCTATTCTGACTGAAATCGAATTCTCTACAACTTTGTAGTTGAGTTTTTTTCAAATTCCAAACCGAAAATATCCGAAATCCACAAACGGGTGATTTTAAACATCGTTTCAACACCTTTTAAAATTCATAACAAATCATACGTAATTTTCAATGGTTCATAATTTGTGGATATATACTCAACTCATATATGTATAACATATCCAAAAATTACAATGATCCAACTACGATCAAAATTATAACTCACGTAATAGAGCTTTAAGAACACTTTTGATCTTTTAATACCTCTAATCCGGCTAAAATAATGATAAAACACCTCAACATTAATTCATTCGTTTATAAGCACATAAATAAATCCATCATTTATATCCGCATCAAATAAATATTTCCTTATCATATAAATCAATAATTAATTATTCACAAATAATATTACAGAATCACAATTATGAAAACCAAGCAGTTCCCAGGAAAGAGGGGGCTTTTCGATAAGGATATCTCCTTACTGGCGCGCAATTAGGTGACCAAACCTCTCCTTGACAGAACTTTCTAGACATTGACAACAATACTATCTAATAATATTATTCAAATATTATGAATTATTGATCTGATAATGGGAAACTGTGCAGTGACAATTATTGAAACAACAATAATATAAAATATCAACGCAGCAATTATTGAATCAATAAAATAAAATATTGAACAGTGATTACTGTAACAATTATTTAGTAGTGCCTTCTTACGTAAGGATCAATAATTTAAAAATACTGTGTAAAACCGTGTTCTACTTGATGTGAAACACATGTATTCATCGTATTTTAACCACCGGGTATTCCAACAAAGGTTAATTCAGTGAATAACTACGCCGTTATTTATAAAAACTCATTTTTGTCGTTTTCTTCATCCGATGCTTATTCGTTATGGGGCCCACAAATGGTCATATCATCGCATTTAATATTCCCAAACAACAAGAATATTCTACGACCAAACGAATATTCCCGACAAAAAGAATATTCTATAACCACTTGCGTGTTTAGAAAAATTTATATATATCACCCTTAACTTTAAACTTTTATCAATTTAATCATTTACTTAATAGTTATTATAAGAAAAATTAAATACTTTTATTTCATAAAATTCGGGTCTTATATTGAGGACATACCAAAGACTACGTTTCCAACCCAAGTATATGGACATTACGAGTTTTTGGTAATGTCATTTGATTTTTAATAATACTCCAAAGTGAGCGTCATGAACTTGATGAATCGAAGTTTTCAAGCCATACTTGGATAAATTTGTGGTGGTTTTCATCGACGATATCTTGATCTACTCAAGACAAAGGAAAACACGCCTAACATTTGGAGATTTTTTTGAGGCCTTCGCTAAGGAGAAGATGTATGCAAAATTTGAATTTTGGACGAAGAAGGTTCAATTCTTAGGCCACGTGGGTCCCACCCAATTTTAATAAAAATCATTTTATTTTTCAAAACATCAATAATTCATAAAAAATAGCCCGGTTATCAGAAAAATACGAATTTTATGTCCATTCTGACTGAAATCGAATTCTCTACAACTTTGTAGTTGAGTTTTTTTCAAATTCCAAACCGAAAATATCCGAAATCCACAAACGGATGATTTTAAACATTGTTTCAACACCTTTTAAAATTCATAACAAATCATGCGTTAATTTTCAATGGTTCATAATTTGTGGACATATACTTAACTCATATATGTATAACATATCCAAAAATTACAGTGATCCAACAGTCAGATCAAAATTATAACTCACGTAATAGAGATTTAAGAACACCGATTTGATCTTTTAATACTTCTAATCCGACAAAGTACTGATAAAACACCTCAACATTAATTCATTCGTTTATAAGCACATAAATAAATCCATCATTTATTTTCGCATCAAATAAATATTTCCTTATCATATAAATCAATAATTAATTATTCACAAATAATATTACAGAATCACAATTATGACAACCAGACAGTTCCCAGGAAAGAGGGGGTTTTCCGATAAGGATTTCTCTCATCATCGCCCAATTAGGTGACCAAACCTCTCCTTGACAGAACTTTCTAGACATTGACAATAATACTATCTAATAATTTTATTCAAATATTATGAATTATTGATCTGATAATGGGAAAATACTGTGCAGTGACAATTATTGAAACAACAATAATATAAAATATCAACGCAACAATTATTGAATCAATAAAATAAAATATTGAACATTGATTACTGTAACAATTATTTAGTAGTGCCTTCCTACGTAAGGATCAATAATTTAAAAATACTGTGCAAACACATGTATTACTGTATTTTAACCACCGGGTATTCCAACAAAGGTTAATTCGTAACAACTTCGCCAGCTATTTATAAAAACTCAATTTCTGTCGTTTTCTTCATCCGACAGTTATTCATTATGGGTCCCACAAATGGCTGCGTCATCGTACGAATATTCCCCGACAACAAGAATATTCTACGACCAAACGAATATTCCCCGACAAAAAGAATATTTTATAACCACTTGCGTATTTTGAAAAATTTATATATATCACCCTTAACTTTAAACTTTTATCAATTTAATCATTTACTGAATAGTTATTATAAGAAAAATTGAATACTTTTATTTCCTAAAATTCGGGGTCTTACATTGAGGACATACCAAAGACTACGTTTCCAACCCGTTATGGACATTACGAGTTTTTGGTAATGTCATTTGATTTTAATAATACTCCAGCAGCGTTCATGAACTTGATGAATCTAGTTTTCAAGCCATACTTGGATAAATTTGTGGTGGTTTTCATCGATTTATATGTTGATCTACTCAAGACGAGGAAAAACACGCTAAACATTTGGAGATTTTTTTGAGGCACTTTGCGGAAGGAGAAGATGTATGAAAAATTTTCAAAATTTGAATTTTGGATGAAGAAGGTTCAATTCTTAGGCCACGTGGGTCCCATCCAATTTTAATAAAAATCATTTTATTTTTCAAAACATCAATAATTCATAGAAAATAGCCCGGTTATCAGAAAAATACGAATTTTATGTCTATTCTGACTGAAATCGAATTCTCTACAACTTTGTAGTTGAGTTTTTTTCAAATTCCAAACCGAAAATATCCGAAATCCACAAACGGGTGATTTTAAACATCGTTTCAACACCTTTTAAAATTCATAACAAATCATGCGTTAATTTTCAATGGTTCATAATTTGTGGATATATACTCAACTCATATATGTATAACATATCCAAAAATTACAATGATCCAACTACGATCAAAATTATAACTCACGTAATAGAGCTTTAAGAACACGGATTTGATCTTTTAATACCTCTAATCCGACAAAATACTGATAAAACACCTCAACATTAATTCATTCGTTTATAAGCACATAAATAAATCCATCATTTATATCCGCATCAAATAAATATTTCCTTATCATATAAATCAATAATTAATTATTCACAAATAATATTACGTAATCACAATTATGAAAACCAAAGCCCTCGTGAAGAGGGGCTTTTCGATAAGGATATCTCCATCTTGGCGCAATTAGGTGACCAAACCTCTCCTCGATGTAACTTTCTAGACATTGACAACAATACTATCTAATAATATTATTCAAATATTATGAATTATTGATCCGATAATGGGAAATCGTAAAGGTGACAATTATTGAAACAACAATAATATAAAATATCAACGCAAAGAATTATTGAATCAATAAAATAAAATATTGAATGTTGATTACCGTAATAATTATTTAGTAGTGCCTTCTTACGTAAGGATCAATAATTTAAAATACATGTGTAAAACCGCAATTATCACGCTTGTGCAAACACATGTATTACTGTATTTTAACCACCGGGTATTCCAACAGTGTTAACGGTAACAACTACGCCGTTATTTATAAAAACTCATTTTTTGTCGTTTTCTTCATCCCGATTTATTCAAGCATGGGGCCCACAAATGGTCATATTCATCGCATTTAATATTCCCACAACAACAAGAATATTCTACGACCAAACGAATATTCCCCGACAAAAAGAATATTCTATAACCACTTGCGTGTTTAGAAAAATTTATATATATCACCCTTAACTTTAAACTTTTATCAATTTAATCATTTACTTAATAGTTATTATAAGAAAAATTAAATACTTTTATTTCATAAAATTCGGGGTCTTATATTGAGGACATACCAAAGACTACGTTTCCAACCCGTTATGGACATTACGAGTTTTTGGTAATGTCATTTGATTTTACTAATACTCCAGCAGCGTTCATGAACTTGATGAATCGAGTTTTCAAGCCATACTTGGATAAATTTGTGGTGGTTTTCATCGACGATATCTTGATCTACTCGAAGACAGAGGAAAAACACGCCGAACATTTGGAGATTTTTTGGAGGCAATCTTTGCGG
The DNA here is from genome assembly GCA_020205605.1 of Panax ginseng. Classification (NCBI taxonomy): domain Eukaryota; kingdom Viridiplantae; phylum Streptophyta; class Magnoliopsida; order Apiales; family Araliaceae; genus Panax; species Panax ginseng. Next base: position 28,257,575 of record CM035146.1, on the reverse strand, counting down.
AAGGAGAAGATGTATGAAAAATTTTCAAAATTTGAATTTTGACGAAGAAGGTTCAATTCTTGAGGCCACGTGGGTCCCACCCAATTTTAATAAAAATCATTTTATTTTTCAAAACATCAATAATTCATAAAAATAGCCCTAATTATCGGAAAAATACGAATTTTATGTCCATTCTGACTGAAATCGAATTCTCTACAACTTTGTAGTTGAGTTTTTTTCAAATTCCAAACCGAAAATATCCGAAATCCACAAACGGATGATTTTAAACATTATTTCAACACCTTTTAAAATTCATAACAAATCATGCGTTAATTTTCAATGGTTCATAATTTGTGGACATATACTTAACTCATATATGTATAACATATCCAAAAATTACAATGATCCAACAGTCAGATCAAAATTATAACTCACGTAATAGAGCTTTAAGAACACCGATTTGATCTTTTAATACTTCTAATCCGACAAAGTACTGATAAAACACCTCAACATTAATTCATTCGTTTATAAGCACATAAATAAATCCATCATTTATTTTCGCATCAAATAAATATTTCCTTATCATATAAATCAATAATTAATTATTCACAAATAATATTACAGAATCACAATTATGACAACCAGACAGTTCCCAGGAAAGAGGGGGTTTTCCGATAAGGATTTCTCCTTACTGGCGCGCAATTAGGTGACCAAACCTCTCCTTGACAGAACTTTCTAGACATTGACAATAATACTATCTAATAATATTATTCAAATATTATGAATTATTGATCTGATAATGGGAAATACTGTGCAGTGACAATTATTGAAACAACAATAATATAAAATATCAACGCAACAATTATTGAATCAATAAAATAAAATATTGAAATAAAGGATTACTGTAATAATTATTTAGTAGTGCCTTCCCACGTAAGGATCAATAATTTAAAAATACCGTAAAAACTGCAGGTATGCTACTCTCGTGCAAACACATGTACATCTTGTATTTTAACCACCGGGTATTCCAACAAAGTTACTTCAGTAATAACTACGCCGTTATTTATAAAAACTCATTTTTTGTCGTTTTCTTCATCCGACAGTTATTCGTTATGGGGCCCACAAATGGCTGCGTCATCGTACGAATATTCCCCGACAACAAGAATATTCTACGACCAAACGAATATTCCCCGACAAAAAGAATATTCTATAACCACTTGCGTGTTTAGAAAAATTTATATATATCACCCTTAACTTTAAACTTTTATCAATTTAATCATTTACTTAATAGTTATTATAAGAAAAATTAAATACTTTTATTTCATAAAATTCGGGGTCTTATATTGAGGACATACCAAAGACTACGTTTCCAACCCGTTATGGACATTACGAGTTTTTGGTAATGTCATTTGATTTTACTAATACTCGGTGACGTTCATGAACTTGATGAATCGAGTTTTCAAGCCATACTTGGATAAATTTGTGGTGGTTTTCATCGACGATATCTTGATCTACTCGAAGACAGAGGAAAAACACGCCGAACATTTGGAGATTTTTTTGGAGGCACTGCGGAAGGAGAAGATGTATGCAAAATTTTCAAAATTTGAATTTTGGACGAAGAAGGTTCAATTCTTAGGCCACGTGGGTCCCACCCAATTTTAATAAAAATCATTTTATTTTTCAAAACATCAATAATTCATAAAAAAATAGCCCTGGTTATCGGAAAATACTGAATTTTATGTCCATTCTCGATTTGAAATTGAATTCTCTACAACTTTGTAGTTGAGTTTTTTCAAATTCCAAACCGAAAATATCCAAATCCACAAACGGATGATTTTAAACATTGTTTCAACACCTTTTAAAATTCATAACAAATCATGCGTTAATTTTCAATGGTTCATAATTTGTGGACATATACTTAACTCATATATGTATAACATATCCAAAATTACAGTGATCCAACAGTCAGATCAAAATTATAACTCACGTAATAGAGCTTTAAGAACACCGATTTGATCTTTTAATACTTCTAATCCGGCAAAAGTCTTGATAAAACACCTCAACATTAATTCATTCGCTTTATAAGCACATAAATAAATCCATCATTTATTTTCGCATCAAATAAATATTTCCTTCTCATATAAATCAATAATTAATTATTCACAAATAATATTACGTAATCACAATTATGACAACCGTATAGTTCCTGGAAAGAGGGTTTTCCGATAAGGATTTCTCCTTCGGCGGCGCAATTAGGTGACCAAACCTCTCCTCGATGTAACTTTCTGAACATCGACAATAATACTATCTAATAATATTATTCAAATATTATGAATTATTGATCCGATAATGGGAAATCTTTGCGAAGACAATTATTGAAACAACAATAATATAAAATATCAACGCAACAATTATTGAATCAATAAAATAAAATATTGAACAGTGATTACTGTAACAATTATTTAGTAGTGCCTTCCTACGTAAGGATCAATAATTTAAAAATACTGTGTAAAACCGTGTGCTACTGTGCAAACACATGTATTACTGTATTTTAACCACCGGGAATTCCAACAGTGTTAACGGTAACAACTACGTCGTTATTTATAAAAACTCATTTTTGTCGCTTTCTTCATCCGGTTTATTCATTATAGGGCCCACAAATGGTCAAGCGTCATCGCATTTAATATTCCCCACAACAAGAATATTCTACGACCAAACGAATATTCCCCGACAAAAGAATATTTCTATAACCACTTGCGTGTTTAGAAAAATTTATATATATCACCCTTAACTTTAAACTTTTATCAATTTAATCATTTACTTAATAGTTATTATAAGAAAATTAAATACTTTTATTTCATAAAATTCGGGTCTTATATTGAGGACATACCAAAGACTACGTTTCAACCCGTTATGGACATTACGAGTTTTTGGTAATGTCATTTGATTTTACTAATACTCCAAAGAATAGTTCATGAACTTGATGAATCGAGTTTTCAAGCCATACTTGGATAAATTTGTGGTGGTTTTCATCGATTTATATCTTGATCTACTCAAGACAGAGGGAAAACACGCCTAACATTTGGAGATTTTTTTGGAGGCAATCATGAAGGAGAAAGATGTATGCAAAATTTTCAAAATTTGAATTTTGGACGAAGAAGGTTCAATTCTTAGGCCACGGGGTCCCACCCAATTTTAATAAAAATCATTTTATTTTTCAAAACATCAATAATTCATAAAAAATAGCCCTAAGCATTTAAAAAATACAATTTTATGTCCATTCCATCAAATCGAATTCTCTACAACTTTGTAGTTGAGTTTTTTCAAATTCCAAACCGAAAATATCCAAAATCCACAAACGGATGATTTTAAACATTGTTTCAACACCTTTTAAAATTCATAACAAATCATGCGTTAATTTTCAATGGTTCATAATTTGTGGACATATACTTAACTCATATATGTATAACATATCCAAAAATTACAGTGATCCAACAGTCAGATCAAAATTATAACTCACGTAATAGAGCTTTAAGAACACCGATTTGATCTTTTAATACTTCTAATCCGACAAAGTACTGATAAAACACCTCAACATTAATTCATTCGTTTATAAGCACATAAATAAATCCATCATTTATTTTCGCATCAAATAAATATTTCCTTATCATATAAATCAATAATTAATTATTCACAAATAATATTACAGAATCACAATTATGACAACGATACGCCCGGGGAAAGAGGGTTTTTCCGATAAGGATTTCTCTCTTCTTGCCCGCAATTAGGTGACCAAACCTCTCCTTGACAGAACTTTCTAGACATTGACAATAATACTATCTAATAATATTATTCAAATATTATGAATTATTGATCTGATAATGGAAAATACTGTGCAGTGACAATTATTGAAACAACAATAATATAAAATATCAACGCAACAATTATTGAATCAATAAAATAAAATATTGAGCAAGGATTACCGTAACAATTATTTAGTAGTGCCTTCCTACGTAAGGATCAATAATTTAAAAATACCGTAAAACCGCAGTATAACGTTTGTGCGAAACACATGTATTCAGTATTTTAACCACCGGTATTCCAACAAAGTGTTAATTCAGTAATAACTACACCGTTATTTATAAAAACTCAGTTTTTGTCCTTTTCCTCATCCGACAGTTATTCGTTATGGGGCCCACAAATGGTCATCGTCATCGCATTTAATATTCCCCGACAACAAGAATATTCTACGACCAAACGAATATTCCCCGACAAAAAGAATATTCTATAACCACTTGCGTGTTTTGAAAAATTTATATATATCACCCTTAACTTTAAACTTTTATCAATTTAATCATTTATTGAATAGTTATTATAAGAAAAATTAAATACTTTTATTTCCTAAAATTAAAGTCTTACATTGAGGACATACCAAAGACTACGTTTCCAACCCGCATGGACATTACGAGTTTTTGTAATGTCATTTGATTTTACTAATACTCCAAAGACGTTCATGAACTTGATGAATCGAGTTTTCAAGCCATACTTGGATAAATTTGTGGTGGTTTTCATCGATTTATATCTTGATCTACTCGAAGATAGAGGAAAAACACGCCTTTAACATTTGGAGATTTTTTTGGAGGCAATCATGGAAGAAGAAGATGTATGCAAAATTTTCAAAATTTGAATTTTGGATGAAGAAGGTTCAATTCTTAGGCCACGTGGGTCCCACCCAATTTTAATAAAAATCATTTTATTTTTCAAAACTTCAATAATTCATAGAAAATAGCCCTATATCGGAAAAATACAAATTTTATGTCCATTCTCGATCGAAATCGAATTCTCTACAACTTTGTAGTTGAGTTTTTTCAAATTCAAAAGCGAAAATATCCAAAATCCACAAATGGATGTTTTAAACATCGTTTCAACACCTTTTAAAATTCATAACAAATCATGCGTTAATTTTCAATGGTTCATAATTTGTGGACATATACTTAACTCATATATGTATAACATATCCAAAAATTACAATGATCCAACGGTCAGATCAAAATTATAACTCACGTAATAGAGCTTTAAGAACACCGATTTGATCTTTTAATACTTCTAATCCGACAAAGTACTGATAAAACACCTCAACATTAATTCATTCGTTTATAAGCACATAAATAAATCCATCATTTATTTTCGCATCAAATAAATATTTCCTTATCATATAAATCAATAATTAATTATTCACAAATAATATTACAGAATCACAATTATGACAACCAGACAGTTCCCAAGAAAGAGGGGGCTTTCCGATAAGGATTTCTCCTTACTGGCGCGCAATTAGGTGACCAAACCTCTCCTTGACAGAACTTTCTAGACATTGACAATAATACTATCTAATAATTTTATTCAAATATTATGAATTATTGATCTGATAATGGGAAAATACTGTGCAGTGACAATTATTGAAACAACAATAATATAAAATATCAACGCAACAATTATTGAATCAATAAAATAAAATATTGAACATTGATTACTGTAACAATTATTTAGTAGTGCCTTCCTACGTAAGGATCAATAATTTAAAAATACAGTGCAAACACATGTATTACTGTATTTTAACCAATTTCGTATTCCAACAATGTTAATTCTGTAATAACTACGCCAATATTTATAAAAACTCAATTTCATGCTTTTCTTCATCCCGGTTATTCATTATGGGTCCCACAAATGGTCACAAGGTATCGCATTTAATATTCCCCACAACAAGAATATTCTACGACCAAACAAATATTCCCAATACAAAAGAATATTTTATAACCACTTGCGTATTTTGAAAAATTTATATATATCACCCTTAACTTTAAACTTTTATCAATTTAATCATTTACTGAATAGTTATTATAAGAAAAATTGAATACTTTTATTTCCTAAAATTCGGGGTCTTACATTGAGGACATACCAAAGACTACGTTTCCAACCCGTTATGGACATTACGAGTTTTTGGTAATGTCATTTGATTTTAATAATACTCCAGCAGCGTTCATGAACTTGATGAATCTAGTTTTCAAGCCATACTTGGATAAATTTGTGGTGGTTTTCATCGACGATATGTTGATCTACTCAAGATGAGGAGAAAAACACGCCTAACATTTGGAGATTTTTTTGGAGGCACTGCGGAAGGAGAAGATGTATGAAAAATTTTCAAAATTTGAATTTTGGATGAAGAAGGTTCAATTCTTAGGCCACGTGGGTCCCATCCAATTTTAATAAAAATCATTTTATTTTTCAAAACATCAATAATTCATAGAAAATAGCCCGGTTATCAGAAAAATACGAATTTTATGTCTATTCTGACTGAAATCGAATTCTCTACAACTTTGTAGTTGAGTTTTTTCAAATTCCAAACCGAAAATATCCAAATCCACAAGCGGGTGATTTTAAACATCGTTTCAACACCTTTTAAAATTCATAACAAATCATGCGTTAATTTTCAATGGTTCATAATTTGTGGATATATACTCAACTCATATATGTATAACATATCCAAAAATTACAATGATCCAACTACGATCAAAATTATAACTCACGTAATAGAGCTTTTAGAACACTGATTTGATCTTTTAATACCTCTAATCCGACAAAATACTGATAAAACACCTCAACATTAATTCATTCGTTTATAAGCACATAAATAAATCCATCATTTATATCCGCATCAAATAAATATTTCCTTATCATATAAATCAATAATTAATTATTCACAAATAATATTACAGAATCACAATTATGAAAACCAAGCGCTCCTGTGAAAGAGGGCTTTTCGATAAGGATATCTCCTACTTGGCGCCAGCAATTAGGTGACCAAACCTCTCCTTGACAGAACTTTCTAGACATTGACAACAATACTATCTAATAATATTATTCAAATATTATGAATTATTGATCTGATAATGGGAAACTGTGCAGTGACAATTATTGAAACAACAATAATATAAAATATCAACGCAGCAATTATTGAATCAATAAAATAAAATATTGAACAGTGATTACTGTAACAATTATTTAGTAGTGCCTTCTTACGTAAGGATCAATAATTTAAAAATACTGTGTAAAACCGTGTGCTACTGTGCAAACACATGTATTACTGTATTTTAACCACCGGGTATTCCAACAGTGTTAACGGTAACAACTACGCCGTTATTTATAAAAACTCATTTTTGTCGTTTTCTTCATCCGACAGTTATTCGTTATGGGGCCCACAAATGGTCATACGTCATCGCATTTAATATTCCCCGACAACAAGAATATTCTACGACCAAAACGAATATTCCCAGGCAAAAAAGAATATTCTATAACCACTTGCGTGTTTAGAAAAATTTATATATCACCCTTAACTTTAAACTTTTATCAATTTAATCATTTACTTAATAGTTATTATAAGAAAAATTAAATACTTTTATTTCATAAAATTCGGGGTCTTATATTGAGGACATACCAAAGACTACGTTTCCAACCCGTTATGGACATTACGAGTTTTTGGTAATGTCATTTGATTTTACTAATACTCCAAAGCGTTCATGAACTTGATGAATCGAGTTTTCAAGCCATACTTGGATAAATTTGTGGTGGTTTTCATCGATTTATATCTTGATCTACTCAAGACAGGAGGAAAAACACGCCTAACATTTGGAGATTTTTTGGAGGCACCTTTGCATGAAGGAGAAGATGTATGCAAAATTTTCAAAATTTGAATTTTGGACGAAGAAGGTTCAATTCTTAGGCCACGTGGGTCCCACCCAATTTTAATAAAAATCATTTTATTTTTCAAAACATCAATAATTCATAAAAAATAGCCCTTATCGTAAAATACTGAATTTTATGTCCATTCGATCAAATCAATTCTCTACAACTTTGTAGTTGAGTTTTTTTCAAATTCCAAACCGAAAATATCCGAAATCCACAAACGGATGATTTTAAACATTGTTTCAACACCTTTTAAAATTCATAACAAATCATGCGTTAATTTTCAATGGTTCATAATTTGTGGACATATACTTAACTCATATATGTATAACATATCCAAAAATTACAGTGATCCAACAGTCAGATCAAAATTATAACTCACGTAATAGAGCTTTAAGAACACCGATTTGATCTTTTAATACTTCTAATCCGACAAAGTACTGATAAAACACCTCAACATTAATTCATTCGTTTATAAGCACATAAATAAATCCATCATTTATTTTCGCATCAAATAAATATTTCCTTATCATATAAATCAATAATTAATTATTCACAAATAATATTACGTAATCACAATTATGACAACTTACGGTTCCTGTGAAAGAGGGGTTTTCCGATAAGGATTTCTCTCTTCTTGCGCAAGCAATTAGGTGACCAAACCTCTCCTTGAGAACTTTCTAGACATTGACAATAATACTATCTAATAATATTATTCAAATATTATGAATTATTGATCTGATAATGGAAAATCTTTGTAAAAGATGACAATTATTGAAACAACAATAATATAAAATATCAACGCAACAATTATTGAATCAATAAAATAAAATATTGAACAGTGATTACTGTAATAATTATTTAGTAGTGCCTTCCTACGTAAGGATCAATAATTTAAAATATCGTAAAAAAACCGTGTGCTACTGTGCAAACACATGTATTACTGTATTTTAACCACCGGGTATTCCAACAGTGTTAACGGTAACAACTACACCGTTATTTATAAAAACTCAATTTTTGTCCTTTTCCTCATCCGAAAGTTATTCGTTATGGGGCCCACAAATGGCTGCGTCATCGTACGAATATTCCCCGACAACAAGAATATTCTACGACCAAACGAATATTCCCCGACAAAAAGAATATTCTATAACCACTTGCGTATTTTGAAAAATTTATATATATCACCCTTAACTTTAAACTTTTATCAATTTAATCATTTACTGAATAGTTATTATAAGAAAAATTAAATACTTTTATTTCATAAAATTCGGGGTCTTACATTGAGGACATACCAAAGACTACGTTTCCAACTTAGTTATGGACATTACGAGTTTTTGGTAATGTCATTTGATTTTACTAATACTCCAGCAGCGTTCATGAACTTGATGAATCGAGTTTTCAAGCCATACTTGGATAAATTTGTGGTGGTTTTCATCGACGATATCTTGATCTACTCGAAGATAGAGGAAAAACACGCCGAACATTTGGAGATTTTTTTGGAGGCACTGCGGAAGGAGAAGATGTATGCAAAATTTTCAAAATTTGAATTTTGGATGAAGAAGGTTCAATTCTTAGGCCACGTGGGTCCCACCCAATTTTAATAAAAATCATTTTATTTTTCAAAACTTCAATAATTCATAGAAAATAGCCCGGTTATCAGAAAAATACGAATTTTATGTCCATTCTGACTGAAATCGAATTCTCTACAACTTTGTAGTTGAGTTTTTTTCAAATTCCAAACTGAAAATATCCGAAATCCACAAATGGATGTTTTTAAACATCGTTTCAACACCTTTTAAAATTCATAACAAATCATGCGTTAATTTTCAATGGTTCATAATTTGTGGACATATACTTAACTCATATATGTATAACATATCCAAAAATTACAATGATCCAACGGTCAGATCAAAATTATAACTCACGTAATAGAGCTTTAAGAACAATTGATTTGATCTTTTAATACTTCTAATCCGGCAAATCTCGATAAAACACCTCAACATTAATTCATTCGTTTATAAGCACATAAATAAATCCATCATTTATATCCGCATCAAATAAATATTTCCTTATCATATAAATCAATAATTAATTATTCACAAATAATATTACAGAATCACAATTATGAAAACCAAGCAGTTCCCAGGAAAGAGGGGGCTTTTCGATAAGGATATCTCCTTACTGGCGCGCAATTAGGTGACCAAACCTCTCCTTGACAGAACTTTCTAGACATTGACAACAATACTATCTAATAATATTATTCAAATATTATGAATTATTGATCTGATAATGGGAAACTGTGCAGTGACAATTATTGAAACAACAATAATATAAAATATCAACGCAGCAATTATTGAATCAATAAAATAAAATATTGAACAGTGATTACTGTAACAATTATTTAGTAGTGCCTTTTTACGTAAGGATCAATAATTTAAAAATACTGTGTAAAACCGTGTGCTACTGTGCAAACACATGTATTACTGTATTTTAACCACCGGGTATTCCAACAGTGTTAACGGTAACAACTACGCCGTTATTTATAAAAACTCATTTTTTGTCGTTTTCTTCATCCGACAGTTATTCGTTATGGGGCCCACAAATGGCTGCGTCATCGTACGAATATTCCCCGACAACAAGAATATTCTACGACCAAACGAATATTCCCCGACAAAAAGAATATTCTATAACCACTTGCGTGTTTAGAAAAATTTATATATATCACCCTTAACTTTAAACTTTTATCAATTTAATCATTTACTTAATAGTTATTATAAGAAAAATTAAATACTTTTATTTCATAAAATTCGGGGTCTTATATTGAGGACATACCAAAGACTACGTTTCCAACCCGTTATGGACATTACGAGTTTTTGGTAATGTCATTTGATTTTACTAATACTCCAGCAGCGTTCATGAACTTGATGAATCGAGTTTTCAAGCCATACTTGGATAAATTTGTGGTGGTTTTCATCGACGATATCTTGATCTACTCGAAGACAGAGGAAAAACACGCCGAACATTTGGAGATTTTTTTGGAGGCACTGCGGAAGGAGAAGATGTATGCAAAATTTTCAAAATTTGAATTTTGGACGAAGAAGGTTCAATTCTTAGGCCACGTGGGTCCCACCCAATTTTAATAAAAATCATTTTATTTTTCAAAACATCAATAATTCATAAAAAATAGCCCGGTTATCAGAAAAATACGAATTTTATGTCCATTCTGACTGAAATCGAATTCTCTACAACTTTGTAGTTGAGTTTTTTTCAAATTCCAAACCGAAAATATCCGAAATCCACAAACGGATGATTTTAAACATTGTTTCAACACCTTTTAAAATTCATAACAAATCATGCGTTAATTTTCAATGGTTCATAATTTGTGGACATATACTTAACTCATATATATGTATAACATATCCAAAATTACAAAGTGATCCAATAATCATGATCAAAATTATAACTCACGTAATAGAGCTTTAAGAACACCGATTTGATCTTTTAATACTTCTAATCCGACAAAGTACTGATAAAACACCTCAACATTAATTCATTCGTTTATAAGCACATAAATAAATCCATCATTTATTTTCGCATCAAATAAATATTTCCTTATCATATAAATCAATAATTAATTATTCACAAATAATATTACAGAATCACAATTATGACAACCAGACAGTTCCCAGGAAAGAGGGGGTTTTCCGATAAGGATTTCTCCTTACTGGCGCGCAATTAGGTGACCAAACCTCTCCTTGACAGAACTTTCTAGACATTGACAATAATACTATCTAATAATATTATTCAAATATTATGAATTATTGATCTGATAATGGAAAATACTGTGCAGTGACAATTATTGAAACAACAATAATATAAAATATCAACGCAACAATTATTGAATCAATAAAATAAAATATTGAACAGTGATTACTGTAACAATTATTTAGTAGTGCCTTCCTACGTAAGGATCAATAATTTAAAAATACTGTGTAAAACCGTGTGCTACTGTGCAAACACATGTATTACTGTATTTTAACCACCGGGTATTCCAACAGTGTTAACGGTAACAACTACACCGTTATTTATAAAAACTCAATTTTTGTCCTTTTCCTCATCCGACAGTTATTCGTTATGGGCCCACAAATGGCTGCGTCATCGTACGAATATTCCCCGACAACAAGAATATTCTACGACCAAACGAATATTCCCCGACAAAAAGAATATTCTATAACCACTTGCGTGTTTAGAAAAATTTATATATATCACCCTTAACTTTAAACTTTTATCAATTTAATCATTTACTGAATAGTTATTATAAGAAAAATTAAATACTTTTATTTCATAAAATTCGGGGTCTTACATTGAGGACATACCAAAGACTACGTTTCCAACCCGTTATGGACATTACGAGTTTTTGGTAATGTCATTTGATTTTACTAATACTCCAGCAGCGTTCATGAACTTGATGAATCGAGTTTTCAAGCCATACTTGGATAAATTTGTGGTGGTTTTCATCGACGATTTATATCTTGATCTACTCGAAGATAGAGGAAAAACACGCCGAACATTTGGAGATTTTTTTGGAGGCACTGCGGAAGGAGAAGATGTATGCAAAATTTTCAAAATTTGAATTTTGGATGAAGAAGGTTCAATTCTTAGGCCACGTGGGTCCCACCCAATTTTAATAAAAATCATTTTATTTTTCAAAACTTCAATAATTCATAGAAAATAGCCCGGTTATCAGAAAAATACGAATTTTATGTCCATTCTGACTGAAATCGAATTCTCTACAACTTTGTAGTTGAGTTTTTTTCAAATTCCAAACTGAAAATATCCGAAATCCACAAATGGATGTTTTTAAACATCGTTTCAACACCTTTTAAAATTCATAACAAATCATGCGTTAATTTTCAATGGTTCATAATTTGTGGACATATACTTAACTCATATATGTATAACATATCCAAAAATTACAATGATCCAACGGTCAGATCAAAATTATAACTCACGTAATAGAGCTTTAAGAACACCGATTTGATCTTTTAATACTTCTAATCCAACAAAGTACTGATAAAACACCTCAACATTAATTCATTCGTTTATAAGCACATAAATAAATCCATCATTTATATCCGCATCAAATAAATATTTCCTTATCATATAAATCAATAATTAATTATTCACAAATAATATTACGTAATCACAATTATGACAACCGACAGCCCTCAGAAAGAGGGGCTTTCAGATAAGGATTTCTCCTCATCGGCCCAATTAGGTGACCAAACCTCTCCTTGATGTAACTTTCTGGACATTGACAATAATACTATCTAATAATATTATTCAAATATTATGAATTATTGATCTGATAATGGGAAATATTGTGCAGTGACAATTATTTAAACAACAATAATATAAAATATCAACGCAACAATTATTGAGTCAATAAAATAAAATATTGAATAAAGGATTACCGTAACAATTATTTAGTAGTGCCTTCCTACGTAAGGATCAATAATTTAAAATACTTGTAAAACCGCAAATCTTGCAAACACATGTATTCTCGTATTTTAACCAATAGGGTATTCCAACAAAAGTTAATTCAGTAATAACTACGCCGTTATTTATAAAAACTCGCTTTTCCTTTTCCTCATCCGGCGCTTATTCACATGGGCCCACAAATGGTCATTTCATCGCATTTAAATATTCCCGACAACAAGAATATTCTACGACCAAACGAATATTCCCAAATAAAAGAATATTCTATAACCACTCATGTATTTTGAAAAATTTATATATATCACCCTTAACTTTAAACTTTTATCAATTTAATCATTTCTTGAATAGTTATTATAAGAAAAATTGAATACTTTTATTTCATAAAATTCGGGGTCTTACATTGAGGACATACCAAAGACTACGTTTTCAACTCAAGTATGGACATTACGAGTTTTTGGTAATGTCATTTGATTTTACTAATACTCAAAGAAATGCTTCATGAACTTGATGAATCGAGTTTTCAAGCCATACTTGGATAAATTTGTGGTGGTTTTCATCGACGATATCTTGATCTACTCGAAGACAGAGGAAAAACACGCCGAACATTTGGAGATTTTTTTGGAGGCACTGCGGAAGGAGAAGATGTATGCAAAAGTTTCAAAATTTGAATTTTGGATGAAGAAGGTTCAATTCTTAGGCAACGTGGGTCCCATCCAATTTTAATAAAAATCATTTTATTTTTCAAAACTTCAATAATTCATAGAAAATAGCCCGATTATCAGAAAAATACGAATTTTATGTCCATTCTGACTGAAATCGAATTCTCTACAACTTTGTAGTTGAGTTTTTTTCAAATTCCAAACTAAAAATATCCGAAATCCACAAACGGATGATTTTAAACATCGTTTCAACACCTTTTAAAATTCATAACAAATCATGCGTTAATTTTCAATGGTTCATAATTTGTGGACATATACTTAACTCATATATGTATAACATATCCAAAAATTACAATGATCCAACGGTTAGATCAAAATTATAACTCACGTAATAGAGCTTTAAGAACACCAATTTGATCTTTTAATACCTCTAATCCGACAAAATACTGATAAAACACCTCAACATTAATTCATTTGTTTATAAGCACATAAATAAATCCATCATTTATATCCGCATCAAATAAATATTTCCTTATCATATAAATCAATAATAAATTATTCACAAATAATATTACAGAATCACAATTATGACAACCGCACGGTTCCTCAGAAAGAGGGGCTTTCCAATAAGGATTTCTCCTTCTCGCGCAAATTAGGTGACCAAACCTCTCGATGTAACTTTCTAGACATTGACAATAATACTATCTAATAATATTATTCAAATAATATGAATTATTGATCCGATAATGGAAATACTTTAAAATGACATTTATTGAAACAAAAATAATATAAAATATCAACGCAACAAATTATTGAATCAATAAAATAAAATATTGAATAAAGTTGATTACCGTAAATAATTATTTAGTAGTGCCTTCCTACGTAAGGATCAATAATTTAAAAATACCGTAAAACCAGGTAAAGCTCTCGTGCAAACACATGTATTATTCTCGTATTTTAACCACCGGGTATTCCAACAAAGTTAATTGTAACTATTACACCGCTATTTATAAAAACTCGCTTTTGTCCTTTTCCTCATCCGGCGCTTATTCGTTATGGGGCCCACAAATGGTCAATACATCGCATTTAATATTCCCCAAGCAACAAGAATATTCTACGACCAAACGAATATTCCCCGACAAAAAAGAATATTCTATAACCACTCATGTATTTTGAAAAATTTATATATATCACCCTTAACTTTAAACTTTTATCAATTTAATCATTTACTTCAATAGTTATTATAAGAAAAATTAAATACTTTTATTTCATAAAATTCGGGGTCTTACATTGAGGACATACCAAAGACTACGTTTCCAACCCGTTATGGACATTACGAGTTTTTGGTAATGTCATTTGATTTTACTAATACTCCAGCAGCGTTCATGAACTTGATGAATCGAGTTTTCAAGCCATACTTGGATAAATTTGTGGTGGTTTTCATCGACGATATCTTGTTCTACTCGAAGATAGAGGAAAACACGCCTAACATTTGGAGATTTTTTTTTGAGGCACTCATGGAAGGAGAAGATGTATGCAAAATTTTCAAAATTTGAATTTTGGATGAAGAAGGTTCAATTCTTAGGCCACGCGTGGTCCCACCCAATTTTAATAAAAATATTTTATTTTTCAAAACTTCAATAATTCATGAAAATAGCCCTTATCGTCGGAAAATACTTAATTTTATGTCCATTCGATCGAAATCAATTCTCTACAACTTTGTAGTTGAGTTTTTTCAAATTCCAAACCGAAAATATCCGAAATCCACAAATGGATGTTTTTAAACATCGCTTCAACACCTTTTAAAATTCATAACAAATCATGCGTTAATTTTCAATGGTTCATAATTTGTGGACATATACTTAACTCATATATGTATAACATATGCAAAAATTACAATGATCCAACTACGGATCAAAAATTATAACTCACGTAATAGAGCTTTAAGAACAATCGATTTGATCTTTTAATACTTCTAATCCGGACAAAGTAATCGATAAAACACCTCAACATTAATTCATTCGTTTATAAGCACATAAATAAATCCATCATTTATATCCGCATCAAATAAATATTTCCTTATCATATAAATCAATAATTAATTATTCACAAATAATATTACGTAATCACAATTATGATGACCTTATGCTTCCTCAGAAAGAGGGGGCTTCCGATAAGGATTTCTCCTTCTTCGGCGCCGCAATTAGGTGACCAAACCTCTCCTTGATGTAACTTTCTAGACATTGACAATAATACTATCTAATAATTTTATTCAAATATTATGAATTATTGATCTGATAATGGGAAAATACTGTGCAGTGACAATTATTGAAACAACAATAATATAAAATATCAACGCAACAATTATTGAATCAATAAAATAAAATATTGAACATTGATTACTGTAACAATTATTTAGTAGTGCCTTCCTACGTAAGGATCAATAATTTAAAAATACTGTGCAAACACATGTATTACTGTATTTTAACCACCGGGTATTCCAACAGTGTTAACGGTAACAACTACGCCGTTATTTATAAAAACTCAATTTCTATCGTTTTCTTCATCCGACAGTTATTCATTATGGGTCCCACAAATGGTCACTGCGTCGCATTTAATAATATTCCCACAACAAGAATATTCTACGACCAAACGAATATTCCCCACAAAAAGAATATTTTATAACCACTCATGATTTTGAAAAATTTATATATATCACCCTTAACTTTAAACTTTTATCAATTTAATCATTTACTGAATAGTTATTATAAGAAAAATTGAATACTTTTATTTCCTAAAATTCGGGGTCTTACATTGAGGACATACCAAAGACTACGTTTCCAACCCGTTATGGACATTACGAGTTTTTGGTAATGTCATTTGATTTTAATAATACTCCAGCAGCGTTCATGAACTTGATGAATCTAGTTTTCAAGCCATACTTGGATAAATTTGTGGTGGTTTTCATCGACGATATGTTGATCTACTCGAAGACAGAGGAAAACACGCCTTTAACATTTGGAGATTTTTTTGGAGGCAATCATAAGGAGAAGATTTATGAAAAATTTTCAAAATTTGAATTTTGGATGAAGAAGGTTCAATTCTTAGGCCACGTGGGTCCCATCCAATTTTAATAAAAATCATTTTATTTTTCAAAACTTCAATAATTCATAGAAAATAGCCCGGTTATCAGAAAAATACGAATTTTATGTCCATTCTGACTGAAATCGAATTCTCTACAACTTTGTAGTTGAGTTTTTTTCAAATTCCAAACCGAAAATATCCGAAATCCACAAACGGATGATTTTAAACATCGTTTCAACACCTTTTAAAATTCATAACAAATCATCCGTTAATTTTCAATGGTTCATAATTTGTGGACATATACTTAACTCATATATGTATAACATATCCAAAAATTACAGTGATCCAACGGTCAGATCAAAATTATAACTCACGTAATAGAGCTTTAAGAACACTGATTTGATCTTTTAATACTTCTAATCCGGCAAAAAGTAATCTTGATAAAACACCTCAACATTAATTCATTCGCTTATAAGCACATAAATAAATCCATCATTTATATCCGCATCAAATAAATATTTCATTATCATATAAATCAATAATTAATTATTCACAAATAATATTACGAGAATCACAATTATGACAACCGCATAGCCTCCCGAAAGAGGGGGCTTTCCGATAAGGATTTCTCTCATCGGGCGCCGCAATTAGGTGACCAAACCTCTCCTCGATGTAACTTTCTAGACATCGACAATAATACTATCTAATAATATTATTCAAATATTATGAATTATTGATCTGATAATGGGAAATATTGTGCAGTGACAATTATTTAAACAACAATAATATAAAATATCAACGCAACAATTATTGAGTCAATAAAATAAAATATTGAACAGTGATTACTGTAACAATTATTTAGTAGTGCCTTCCTACGTAAGGATCAATAATTTAAAAATACTGTGTAAAACCGTGTGCTACTGTGCAAACACATGTATTATTATTTTAACCAACCGGGTATTCCAACGATTAAGTTAATTCGGTAACAACTACGCCCAAGTATTTATAAAAACTCAATTTTGTCGTTTTTCTTCATCCGGCGCTTATTCGTTATGGGGCCCACAAATGGTCATTTGCGTCGCATTTAATATTCCCGACAACAAGAATATTCTACGACCAAACGAATATTCCCAGACAAAAAGAATATTCTATAACCACTTGCGTATTTTGAAAAATTTATATATATCACCCTTAACTTTAAACTTTTATCAATTTAATCATTTACTGAATAGTTATTATAAGAAAAATTGAATACTTTTATTTCATAAAATTCGGGGTCTTACATTGAGGACATACCAAAGACTACGTTTTCAACCCGTTATGGACATTACGAGTTTTTGGTAATGTCATTTGATTTTACTAATACTCCAAAGCAGACGTTCTCATGAACTTGATGAATCGAGTTTTCAAGCCATACTTGGATAAATTTGTGGTGGTTTTCATCGATTTATATCTTGATCTACTCAAGACAGAGGAAAAACACGCACTAAACATTTGGAGATTTTTTGGAGGCATCATTGCGGAGGAGAAGATGTAGGCAAAAGTTTCAAAATTTGAATTTTGGATGAAGAAGGTTCAATTCTTAGCCCACGTGGGTCCCATCCAATTTTAATAAAAATCATTTTATTTTTCAAAACTTCAATAATTCATAGAAAATAGCCCGATTATCGTAAAAATAATGAATTTTATGTCCATTCCGATCGAAATCGAATTCTCTACAACTTTGTAGTTGAGTTTTTTTCAAATTCCAAACTAAAAATACCCGAAATCCACAAACGGATGATTTTAAACATCGTTTCAACACCTTTTAAAATTCATAACAAATCATGCGTTAATTTTCAATGGTTCATAATTTGTGGACATATACTTAACTCATATATGTATAACATATCCAAAAATTACAATGATCCAACGGTCAGATCAAAATTATAACTCACGTAATAGAGCTTTAAGAACACCAATTTGATCTTTTAATACCTCTAATCCGACAAAATACTGATAAAACACCTCAACATTAATTCATTTGTTTATAAGCACATAAATAAATCCATCATTTATATCCGCATCAAATAAATATTTCCTTATCATATAAATCAATAATAAATTATTTACAAATAATATTACAGAATCACAATTATGACAACCAGACAGTTCCCAGGAAAGAGGGGGCTTTCCAATAAGGATTTCTCCTTACTGGAGCGCAATTAGGTGACCAAACCTCTCCTTGACAGAACTTTCTAGACATTGACAATAATACTATCTAATAATATTATTCAAATAATATGAATTATTGATCTGATAATGGGAAATACTTTGCAGTGACATTTATTGAAACAACAATAATATAAAATATCAACGCAACAATTATTGAATCAATAAAATAAAATATTGAACAGTGATTACTGTAACAATTATTTAGTAGTGCCTTCCTACGTAAGGATCAATAATTTAAAAATACCGTAAAACTGCAGTAATGCTATCTTTGTGCAAACACATGTATTAATTGTATTTTAACCACCGGGTATTCCAACAAAGGTTAATTCGTAATAACTACACCGTTATTTATAAAAACTCAGTTTTTGTCCTTTTCCTCATCCGACAGTTATTCGTTATGGGGCCCACAAATGGTCACTGCGTCGCATTTAATATTCCCCACAACAAGAATATTCTACGACCAAACGAATATTCCCCACAAAAAAGAATATTCTATAACCACTTATGTATTTTGAAAAATTTATATATATCACCCTTAACTTTAAACTTTTATCAATTTAATCATTTACTTGAATAGTTATTATAAGAAAAATTAAATACTTTTATTTCATAAAATTGAGGTCTTACATCGAGGACATACCAAAGACTACGTTTCCAACCCGTTATGGACATTACGAGTTTTTGGTAATGTCATTTGATTTTACTAATACTCCAAAGCAGTTTCATGAACTTGATGAATCGAGTTTTCAAGCCATACTTGGATAAATTTGTGGTGGTTTTCATCGACGATATCTTGATCTACTCAAGATAGAGGAAAAACACATGCCTAACATTTGGAGATTTTTTGGAGGCAATCATGAAGGAGAAGATGTATGCAAAATTTTCAAAATTTGAATTTTGGATGAAGAAGGTTCAATTCTTAGGCCACGTGGTCCCACCCAATTTTAATAAAAATCATTTTATTTTTCAAAACTTCAATAATTCATAGAAAATAGCCCTTTATCGTAAAATACTGAATTTTATGTCCATTCCGATCAAATCGAATTCTCTACAACTTTGTAGTTGAGTTTTTTTCAAATTCCAAACTGAAAATATCCGAAATCCACAAATGGATGTTTTTAAACATCGTTTCAACACCTTTTAAAATTCATAACAAATCATGCGTTAATTTTCAATGGTTCATAATTTGTGGACATATACTTAACTCATATATGTATAACATATCCAAAAATTACAATGATCCAACGGTCAGATCAAAATTATAACTCACGTAATAGAGCTTTAAGAACACCGATTTGATCTTTTAATACTTCTAATCCGACAAAGTACTGATAAAACACCTCAACATTAATTCATTCGTTTATAAGCACATAAATAAATCCATCATTTATATCCGCATCAAATAAATATTTCCTTATCATATAAATCAATAATAAATTATTCACAAATAATATTACAGAATCACAATTATGACAACCAGACAGTTCCCAGGAAAGAGGGGGCTTTCCAATAAGGATTTCTCCTTATTGGAGCGCAATTAGGTGACCAAACCTCTCCTTGACAGAACTTTCTAGACATTGACAATAATACTATCTAATAATATTATTCAAATAATATGAATTATTGATCTGATAATGGGAAATACTTTGCAGTGACATTTATTGAAACAACAATAATATAAAATATCAACGCAACAATTATTGAATCAATAAAATAAAATATTGAATAGTGATTACTGTAACAATTATTGAGTAGTGCCTTCTTACGTAAGGATCAATAATTCAAAAATACCGTAAAAAGCCGTATTTTTCTTGGCAAACACGCGTATTACTGTATTTTAACCACCGGATATTCCAACAGTGTTAACGGTAACAACTACGCCGTTATTATAACCATGTTGATCATTTCACCTTTGCACTTAAGCTAAAGATATTCAATTATAAATTCAATGGTCATGATCATACCACTCAACAATTCAACTTTGCACTACTGGCCAAAGAGAACCCATAGTCATGATCATACCAAAAATCTACCAATCTTTACACTCAAGTCAAAGAGAAATATCATCATTAGGATTATAAAAATGTTATATATGATAATAAAAATAATATGATCAACATATAGTTTTAATCTCAAGAGTAATATTCATAAATCAACTATAATTTGGTTAGAAAAAGAAACTAATTTTTGTCATAAATAGTAATTGTTGATCGATTTCGCAATCAACGAATACGTGCAAGTATACATGGTCAACAAGTAATAAAGTGAAAGTAGAGTATCGTTCCCACGAGGAATTATTTAATAAAAATCACCAAGTACTAATTTTTAACCAAACTAATTTTATTTAAACAATCTCAAATCGTGTTTTTTCTAATTAAGAAAACTAAATTAACTAATTAAAACTAAGATTTTAACGAATGAATTCAAATAAATAAAGATTAAGACTTCAATATCCCCAATTATGAATTATAAATCAATTATCCAATTATCCCAATTATTATGCCTACTGAATTGTTAACAGGAATTCTCAAATACCAAAAGTCCTTTTCCAAGTGATCAATTGCCTTCTATTTAATCCAGATTAATCTTGCTATATTCCCATGCAAAACAATTGAATTAAACTCTTTCCAATCCCAATTCATTACGTGTTACATGCACGTGACGATATTTCCATTCAATTCACAAACCTAATTTTTCACCATGCAAATAACTAAGTCACATGATATCATGCCCGCCTAACCCTAGAATTCCTCTTCCAATTCCTTCTAGAGTAACAAAGTAATTCTTGATCAAATAATTAAGCAATAAGCACAAGACAAGATAAACAACTCACTTTAACATAAATAATTAGAATATAATGAATAACTAATTCATAGCCATAAAAAGTTCAATTGAAATCTCAAAAATAGTTAGTTCATAATTAATGAATTAAAACCAAGAATCCACAACCTAATAGACATCAAAAGATAAAAGTAAGATGAGAGAAGAGAATAGAATCATGTTGTCGAAATCGATGCTCCCTCTTGCTTCTTGCTCTTGATCTTCAATGGTCTCCAAGTTGCTTCAATCTCCAAAACTAATAAGAACTAGGGTTATTTTCTAATCTAAAGGAGTGTTTTATTTAGGCTAAGCTATGTAATCTCCCTTTATTTTATGCCTTACATCATGTATTTATAGGTTACAAGTACAATTTTTAGTTTTGGAACAACCCCTATCCTATTTGAGTCAAAAGGTGTCAAATTAAGCCTAAACGCGTCCCAGCCGCACCAAAACCTTCCCCAAATACTTCAACCGGGCAACAACAATGAGTTTGCCCCTAAGCGCCTTTGCCAACAAAAATACACTAAAAATCGCGCCCGTGGCCGCCCAAAATCGACATTTTCTCCTCCGACGCCCTCCTTTGGGAAGATGGCCATAACTTATTCGTCCAAACTCCGATTTTGATGCTTCAAGATGTTCCAGAAAAGAGGAGAAGTAGATCTACAACTTTCATTCTTGAAGTTTGTCGAAATAATGTCGAGCTATAGTCAAATTGGCTCGAAGTGGCTGCTTGTGTAAATGGCAAGCCGAAAACACGAATCTAGCCACCCCAAACATCGATCCATGTAACTTTTGTCCCAATTGCTATAAAATAACATAAAACATGCATGAATAGACACAAACACATAAAAACATCCTAAAAGACTTAAGAACAACAATAAATTAAGCCCAAATGTATCCAATTCATGGGTATAAAACTCACTCATCAGTAACTCGTGAATAGTAACCCATGGATAGTAACTTCGTGAATAGTAACTCATGAATAGTAACTCATGAATAGTAACTCATGAATAGTAAACCCGACACAAAAAGGTAGAATTTCCACAATAAAATCCATACCAATATTTCGGTATAATGATATTGAAATAACATTTCTTAAACTTATAAACAATTTATTTAAATTGTTTACAATTTACTAATTAATGCATTTAATCATCATAAAATGCCAACTCTTAAGATTTCATCACCAATAACCACGACCCTCATCAAAAATCTGCATATAACTCATATATGATTCTCAAGCCATAAAATCCTATTTTCCAATTTTCTTACTTCCCATAACATATTTAATTCATTTACTCATAACTAGTTCATTTTCATGAAAAATACCAAATCAGTTCCAAAAATATTTCTTTTCTGGAATTTAGTAGAATATAGTCCCATATTGAACATATATTTTTCTCAGAATTTTTAAAATTCATTTATTATTTTTCATATGGCCAAAACCGCCGAATATTTAGACATTTATCATAAATTGTACTTTATCCAAACATTCTGAAAGTCACAGAGTCCAATGATATTATATAGATGTACTCCCAATAATAATTTCATCAATTTTAGAGTTAACCACAAGGAGTTATAAGCGGTTACTTTTAAAATAGTCTTTTCCCGTAAAATTCATAACTTTTAATCTATACATCCAAAAATCGCCATTTTTGGACACAATCAATATAACTCATCAAATTATCATTTCATATTTTTCCAGAATTTTTTGAAGGTCAAAAAAATTACGAAACTTAAAAACATAACAACCCTTAAAATCCCTTACTATCCCTTACCTCAAAAGAGCAGCACTTCTGACTGGATATCGGATATGACGCTGAAGAAAACTTGCACTGATGAATATCAACTCACCAAGTATATAAATACTCACACAAATATGCTTGATAATCTAGAGAAAAAGAAAACTTGTTTTTGGTGTGATTTTCAATTCTAATATAAGCACCTATTTATAGGAAAATGCTAGAATGCCAAAGGAGACTAAATTAATAAAATATAATATTTCATTTCTTTCTTCTACGCCACCTACCAGCCACCAGCAAGCCAGCCATCAACATGCCAACTTTGAACAAAATCAGCCCACATGTTTAATAAAAACAAAAGTGGGTCCCACCGAATTTTAATAAAAATCATTTTATTTTCCGAAACTTCAATAATTCATAGAAAATATTCGAAATCCACAACTTTGTAGCTTTGAGGTTTTTCCAAATTCCAAACTGAAAATATCCAAAATCCACAAACGGATGATTTTAAACATCGTTTCAACACCTTTTAAAATTCATAACAAATCATGCGTTAATTTTCAACGGTTCAAAATTTGTGGACATATACTTAACTCATATATGTATAACATATCCAAAAATTGCAATGATCCAACGGTCAGATAAAAATTATAACTCACGCAATAGAGCTTTAAGAACACCGATTTGATCTTTTAATACCTCCAATCCGACAAAATACTGATAAAACACCTCAACATTAAGTCATTCGTTTATAACCACATAAATAAATCCATCATTTATATCCGCATCAAATAAATATTTCCTTATTATATAAATCAATAATTAATTATTCACATATAATATTATAGAATCACAATTATGATAATCAGGCAGTTCCCAGGAAAGAGAGGGCTTTCCGATAAGGATTTCTCCATACTGGCGCGCAATTAGGTGACCAAACCTCTCCTTGACAGAATTTTTTAGACATTGCCAATAATGCTATCTAATAATATTATTCAAATAATATGAATTATTGATCTGATAATGGGAAATATTGTGCAGTGACAATTATTGAAATAACAATAATATAAAATATCAACGCAAGGAATTATTGAATCAATAAAATAAAATATTGAATAGTGATGATTACCGTAACAATTATTTAGTAAAGCCTTCACGTAATGATCAATAATTCAAAAATCTTGTGTAAAGCGCGTATACTCGTGCAAAAAACGCCAGATTCAGTATTTTAACCACCGAGTATTCCAACAAAGGTTAATTTGTAATAACTACGCTCAAGTTATTTATAAAAACTTAATTTTGTTTAGATCTTCATCCAACAGTTATTCGTTATGGGGCCCACAAATGGCTACGTCGTCGTAGAATATTCCCCGACAACAAGAATATTCTACGACCAAACGAATATTCCCAGACAAAAAGAATATTCTATAACCACTTGCGTATTTTGAAAAATTTATATATATCACCCTTAACTTTAAACTTTTATCAATTTAATCATTTACTGAATAGTTATTATAAGAAAAATTAAATACTTGTATTTCATAAAATTCGGGGTCTTACATTGAGGACATACCAAAGACTACGTTTCCAACCCGTTATGGACATTACGAGTTTTTGGTAATGTCATTTGGTTTTACTAATACTCCAGCAGCGTTCATGAACTTGATGAATCGAGTTTTCAAGCCATAGTTGGATAAATTTGTGGTGGTTTTCATCGACGATATCTTGATCTACTCGAAGACAGAGGAAAAACACGCCGAACATTTGGAGATTGTTTTGGAGGCACTGCGGAAGGAGAAGATGTATGCAAAATTTTCAAAATTTGAATTTTGGATGAAGAAGGTTCAATTCTTAGGCCACGTGGTGGATGAGAATGGAATCTCAGTAGACCCTGAAAAGCTCAAAGCAGTAAGTAATTGGGAACAATCGAGAACCCCGACGGAGGTGAGAAGTTTCTTAGGGTTAACTGGGTACTATCGAAGATTCATCCAAGATTTTTCTAAGATAGCGACCCCGTTGACTAATCTGACGAGGAAGACGATGAAATTTGTAAGGACCGACAAATACAAAGAGAGTTTTCAAGAGTTGAAGAAGAGATTAAGCGAGGTGCCTATATTATCATTACTAAATGGTACGAGAGGATTTGTGGGGTATAGTGATGTGTCACATAGAGGATTGGGTTGTGTGCTGATGCAGCATGGCAAAGTCATTGCGTATGCGTCACGATAATTGAAGGATTACGAAAAATGATACCCTACTCACAACTTAGAGTTAACGACAGTAGTTTTTGCGTTAAAGATATGGAGGCATTATTTGTAAGGGGGGAAATGTGAGATATACACGGACCACAAAAGTCTGAAATATATCTTCAAATAGAGGGATTTGAATATGCGTAAGAGAAGGTGGTTGGAATTGATCAAAGATTATGATTGCGATATTCTTTATCACCCGGGAAAAGTGAATGTAGTAGCCGGCACGCTAAGCAGGAAAGGAAGGGAGAAGTTGTTTCAATTGACAACTCAGGAAGAGTTAATAAGAGAAATGGAGAAATTGGAAATAGAGGTAAAGGGACCGGAGAGGCCTGAAGAGAAGTTATTTGTAATGGAAGTTTGTTCGACATTGTTGGATAGAGTAAAAGAAGCATGCAAAATGGATTTTATATCCACGAATCGATGTCCATTGCAAGCTTAATTCGTTGTTTCTTTCTTGTTTTCATGTTCATTTTTACTCGTTTGGTGTTCTTTTATGTGTAGGGTGGTTGTGTGGCAAGTCGTGAAGAAAGGAGGTCTTTTGGAGTAATTTTGGAAGCAAACAGGAAATAAGAAAATTCAGGTTGATAAGAATGCTTCATTGAAAGCGGCTTTTATGTTTATACACCCCACCGAGAAAAGTGGGGTGCTTGATTCTGAGTGTCCTGTTGCATTTGAAACTCGGCTGGAACATGGATTGTTAGAACTTTGTGTGGCTTGTGGACTCTAAATAGCAAGGGCCTTTGATTAGAACTCTATGGGAGATATATATTCATAAAAAAAACAACGAAATAAGAGGACGGAAGGAAAATATACAAAGATTAATTCCAGTTTTTCATAGCAAGCTTTGGAGGAGTATTTTGAAGAGATTTTCGTGACGATTGCAGATTAAGGCTACGTGAAGGGTGTCTTGTACTATTCTTCATCTTTTTTATATATTTGTATTTGAAAGGATGTTTCCTTTAAATTATTCAGTTTTTATTTCACTCATTATGAACTAATTCACTTTTAGGCTTATGATGGATCCTGAAGTGAAACGATGATTTTTGTAACTTTGATTTCCAGTTCAATAAGTTATTTCTCGGTTTATCTATATTAATTGGAGCGTGAGTTTATGAATTGCCTGATCAACAATTCGTTGTGTATTTGTATGAACTCGAGAGATGAAATACAGTCTAGACTTAGTTAATATAGCATGTGTTCTTGAATTTTGTGATTAACAGAATCTTGATGAATGTTAAGGTAGAGATATGCTTGACATCACATGTAATCAGATAGAGAACTTAATCTTAAACCTTCTTTAATTTTAATTCACATAGAGATATAGTGAATTAGTTGATTAAGGTGTTTAACTTGTTTCTATCTAAATTGTGGATTTAAGTTAATACGGTATTAGTGCATCGAGAGGTGGCTAGTACTACATTCGTGTTCTTGGTTAATAAATTGGGATATCGAGTTGAATTGGAATAAAGGCGTGAAAATCAGAGTGAAACTTAGGGTGAAATCATAAGTCTAAATCTCCATTATTTGTTTGAAATTCCAGATTTTGATATTTGTGATTATTTTGTGAGAGTTTGTTTATTTGTTAATTTAGTTTCTATAATTTAAATCATTGAATTGAATAGTTTAATAGAATTAGGATTAATAGGAAATTGGTAATTGTGAAGTTAAATTTCTTACTAATTTGTCTCTGTGGGAACGATACTCTATTCATTACTATATTACTTGTTGACCACATATACTTGCCTGTTGTGCGTATATAGATTTTACCCAACAAGTTTTTGGCGCCGTTGCTGGGGATAATTTAGTATCAGTTTAATTAGTCTAATCTTACTTAAACATTTTTATTTTTGTTTTGTTCCTCTTATTTCAGGTTTTTGAAGTGGTTTATATAAACTCGGTCCAAAAATCCAGACTTGCTTCCTTTTGAGGACGACATTTAGAAACTATTCCAGAGGTTAAGTAAGTGGATCAAGAAAATAAGGAAAAATTAGAAAACTCTGACATAGAAGAGGCAATGACAGCTGAAGATCAGAAAGCGTTAAGGGACTTCGCCACACCCAAGGTGACTGAACTACAGTCGAGCATCACCAGGCCCGCAATTGCTGCAAATACATTTGAAATCAAGCCTGGAATGATTTAGATGATCCAGAATTCAGTTCATTTTGGGGGATTGGCTAATGACGATCCGAATGACCATCTAGTCAGCTTTCTGGAGATTTGCGACACCTTCAGGTATAATGGGGTGTCAGATAATGCGGTGAGACTTTGCTTGTTCCCATTATCCTTACGGGACAAGGCGAAGAGTTGGTTACACTC
This sequence comes from Panax ginseng, assembly GCA_020205605.1. NCBI lineage: Eukaryota > Viridiplantae > Streptophyta > Magnoliopsida > Apiales > Araliaceae > Panax > Panax ginseng. Next base: position 28,229,270 of record CM035146.1, on the reverse strand, counting down.
TCTACCGCCGGGATTGATAACCACGTGGGAAGACTTAGCTAAGAAATTCCTTGCCAAATTCTTCCCGCCGACGAAAACTACCAAAATGAGGAATGACAAAACAATGTTTGAGCAGCAACATGGGGAGTCGCTATATGAGGCATGGGAGAGATACAAGGAGTTACTCAAAAAGTGCCCGCATCATGGATTGTCGAAGTGGTTGCAAATGAATACTTTTTATAACGGACTACATGGGAATCTCAGGACCAGTATTGATGCAGCGTCGGGTGGAGCGTTCATGGCTAAGAGTTATGAGGAGGCATACAATTTGATTGAGACCATGGCGGTTAATAACTACCAGTGGTCCACAGTAAAAATGACACAGGCAAAGGTGGCTGGGGTATTAGAAGTCGATGGGGTGACAACAATACAAGCACAAATTTCTGCGTTGTCCAAGAAGTTAAATTCCATGATAGGGGCTCAGATACAGCAGGTTGTTGTCGTGTGTGAATTGTGCGCGGGTGACCATCCTACAGATCAATGTGCAATCAATCCAGAATCCGTGCAATTCATAGGTAGCTATAACAAAATTCCTCAAAATACATATCAGAATGCATATAATCAGGGGAATAGGAATCATCCAAATTTGTCATGGAATAATAATCAGAATCAGCAAGCTCCACGACCATCGTATCCCCTAGGATTTCAGAGTCAACAGCAACAAGCTCAACATCAAGAGAGGAAATCAAACTTAGAGGAAATGTTCATGAAGTATATAAAGCAACGAGGTTGTAATGAAAAACTAAGCAATATCTATCAAGAATCTATAAAATCAGATGGGACAGATAGCGTCTGCTTTGAAAAATAGACCACAAGGAACTCTACTGAGTGACACCGAAAGGAATCCAAAGGGAATCATGAAAAATTTAATGCAATCACACTCAGGAGTGGTAAGGAGTTGGGGTCAAATTTTGAAGAAAAAGCTAGTACAAGAGATGAATGTGAAGACGCACAGAATGACTTAAAAATGAAATCTACAGAGAAAGGGGTGAAAAAAATAAAGGAAGATAAACAAATTCTAGATTCACCACCTGTGCCCTTCCCTAAAAGGCCAAAAAGTGACAAGATGAAGAACCGATTTTTGAAATTCATGGATATATTCAAACAATTACATATCAATATTCCATTTGCCGAAGAACTTGATCAGATGCCGAGTTACATTAAGTTCATGAAAGACATACTGTCGAGGAAATGCAAGCTCTAGGATTTAGAATTATTGGTATTAACCGAAGAATGTAGTGCAATATTGTAGAGAAAGCTCCCTCCTAAATTAAAAGATCCCGGGAGTTTCACAATCCCGTGTGCAATCAGAAATCAAGATGTGGGGAGAGCGCTATGCGATCTAGGATCGAGTATTAATCTTATGCCACTGTCCATTTACCGAAAGCTGAGGTTGAAGGAAGAAAAACCAACCAACATCAGTCTACATCTTGTAGATAGATCATTAACATACCCATTAGGAATATTTGAAGACGTATTGGTGAAGGTTGATTCTTTGATTTTTCTGGCTGATTTCATGGTAATAGATTATGAGGAAGACAAGAACATCCCTATCATCTTGGGACGACCATTCCTCGCGACTAGACGGACACTAATTGATGTGCCCAACGGAGAACTGATAATGAAAGTGTTTGATCAGGTGATAAAGGTGAAGGTGTTTAAAGGAATTCCAATCCTGGCTGATACCAAAGAGTGCGAATGGATCGAGAAATCTACACGTCTCAAGTTCTGGGATTACAAAGAGGATAGTGGTCTTAGGTCGTTAATTGAGGATAGAATTTCAAATTCATCACCTAACATTCAAGTGAACGGACACGCATTACAATAGTGTTGGTGTTATACGATAAATAAAAATTATGTCGCGGATAACCCAACCGATCCGGGATGAAACATGGAGTAGTCAGGCTGAACGACTTAAAATCAAGCGCTAATTGGGAGGAAACCCAATCGTATATTTTTGATTGATTTTCTTTTTATTTATATTATAGCTTAGGATATTAGTTTCATTAGGTAGTTATTTCATTCTTTGATTCTTTAAAATCTCTCAACCATGCCCCACTTGATCAACAATCTACTAATTTTGATGTTGTATGGCTTGCAGGATGAGAAAATAATCTTTAAGTGGCATAACATGAAGAAAAGAAAAGAAAAGGAGGTCAGTTAGCAGGGGACTAGCTCGTCGGGGCGGACTGTGTTGGCCTTGTACCCCCCACTGGCGCGGGGGTCCTTGAATCTGGACGGGTAAACTCGACAGTTACACACACTTTCCTCTTCCTCTTCCCAACTCCACGCCAACTACTCCCTCTTCCTCACCTAAAATACCCATTCCCATACATAACCCCACGAATTTACAAATTCTCCCATCACTTCAATCCACTACCCCACTGCTTAACCCCACCAACATACAATACAACACCATCACTATATATATTCTACTCTCACAAACCAAGTTCTTCATCATATACTTGCAATTTCATCTCCAAAAGCCACGAATTCAGATTCCTATAGAGGTAAGTATAGACCAAGTGACAACCTTGCACCTTGTCTTTAAACCCCTACCTTGTTAGCACCATAGTAGAGCAAAATCACCAAGTTTAGGGGAAGAACTCTGTGTGTACACCAAGTGTTCGCTAAAGTGTGTGACTAAATTTTGGGAGAGGGAAGTATATTCAGACATCCGGAAATCAATGGCTTCTCAACCTACATCCAAATGACAACGGGGAAAAAGTTCAAGGCCAACTCCACCATCACGAAACTTCGACCGACGCAAATTCAAAAGTGCTGCCCCGGCCGACTGGTACGACTACATGGTCAGAAAGGCTCTTACACCGGAGCGGGGGTTGGCACCAGAGGCTCGCAACGGTGAAATGATGCAACACATTTATCAGAAAGGGTGGGTCAAGTTCACTGAGGAGCTCGAGCCCGCCGCTGTTATTGTGGTCAAGGAGTTCTATGCGAACGTCGAGGACAAGGCACCGTTCAATACTGTTGTGCGAGGTCGAATGGTCTCGTTCAGTTTCGATGCCATCAACACGAATTATCAGTTACGGGTGCCTAGACAATGTTAATATACTCATTTGAGGGATTTTGACCCTGACATTGAGGAGGTTCTCAAGGAAATGACCAAGCCATGAACAACATAGATAAAGGGTCGGAAGGGAGGCACGGTGTTTTATAGCAAAGATCTAAGTCGGTGTGGGAAAATTTGGTACACCTTCTTATGTGCGAAATTGTTGCCATCCACGCACACCTCCGACGTGACCAAAGAGAAGGTACTGTTCCTTTATGCTATTGTGCAAGACTTCATCATCGACGTCGGGGCCATAATCAGTTTTTCAATTCACCAATGTCTACGGGGCAATTTTTCGGGTGGCTTGCCACACCCATCCGTCATTTGTGGGTTATATCGTCAAGCAGGAGTTCGATGGTCTAATGACGATCCACTCAGATGCTGTTGCAACTACTAGAAAACATAATGATCGCACAGTATTTAGTGTGGCCCAGCAGTGAATCTCATCCCAGAGGTTTAGGTTTTGTATTTCCATCAGCTTCGGAAGATGAAGTTGACGCTATAGATACCTCCGAAGATGAGGATGAGACTATGGGAGATCAAGGGATTGAGGTGGAACAATCTTCTGACGCCATATCTAACCCTCAGTTTCTTGCATTTCAATAACATATGGAGTATCACAACAAGGCTGCACGATGGGAGATGAGACGGATTGCACTGTGACAAGACCATATGTTTGATGCCATGAACATGTCATTCTCATCCTTGAATATGACACTCCAGACTTTCAATCCAGCTTCACAGTTTCCATATTAGCAGCCCATGCCCATGCCAAGGTTTCCACCAAGTGACTCCGAGGGAGAAGATCAACCATCACCACCCTAGACTTAGGAAATTACAGGGAAGTCCTCACTCATTTTATTGTTATATCCATACAATGAGGACATTGTTGTTATTAAGTTTTGGGGAGTTAGTTTTAGGTTTGCATTAATGCATAATGTCTTGATTTAGTATTGCATTTTAGTTTGCATATTAGAGTTTGTATTTATGTAATCATATAATTGCATTGTAGCTTGGGTGCATAGTTAGTTTAATTATGTTGTAAGACCCCAACTTTTATAAATAAAGATGAATTTTCTATAAATATTATTTTTGAATATTATGGAGTAAATTTGATATAATGTTATAGTTGTGGGTAATATTTATAAATTTTACAAAGTAAGCAAGTTGTTATAAAATATTCGTTTGGTCGGGGAATATTCTTTTTGTCGGGAATATTCGATGCGACGACACAATCATTAGTGGACCCCACAACGAAATTATTGTTTGATTGAGAAAACGAAAAAATACTTTATGAAAATAACTATGGAAATCATTCACAATTAAAACCGTTGAACTACCCTAGTAGTAAAAAATACGATGAATACGCGTGATTGCATAGTAGCACAATCGTATTGATTATTGATGCTTACGTGAGAAGTCACTCAAATTATACTCAATTATTGCTACGATAATTGGGTTTGCATCATATCTCTTATATTATTGATTCAATTATTGTCACAATATCATCTGTATAATATGTTATATTATTAAATCAATAATTGAGACTACAAGTTATAAATGATTAATAATTGTTGAAAGATTAAATATGTGTTGATTAAAAATAAAATGATTTATGGTAATATTTATTCAATCCTTGATGTATATAAAGAGTCTATTATGAGATGTTTGTGGTAAGTTTGGTTATTTTATGGGGGGCCCATATGTCATCATCTAAGAGTCTCTTTGTCAATAGTAATTACCTTCGTCAATAGTAATTACATTCGTCAATAGTAATTACCTTCATCAATAGTAATTACCTTCGTCAATAGTAACTACCTTTACCAGACGTCAAACCACTTATCGTTTCATATTATAGGTGTTGAACCAATTGTTGTTTCACACTACAGGCGTCAAACCATTTTTCTTTTCACATCACCAGTCGTCAAGCCACTTGCCTTTTCACATTTCAAGTGCTAAGCTAGAAATCTTCTATAAATAGAGGCCTAGTGCTTCATTATTTTTCATGAATTCATTCAAGCTATAGAGAGAGAAAGTATAGAGAGAATAAGAGAGAAAGAAGAAGAGTATTCTATTACTACAATACTGCAGTATTCAATCTACTACTAATGTAAGGGGTGTTATTCATTCTTATTCATGAAGAGAACTGTTGTTATTTCATTGCTTATTATTCTGTTGGAATAACTCATGATCGCTGGCTTTACCCTATACTTGGTGACATTCTTCTATTATTCTCATTGGAACATTCTGTTCATGTGTTTTACACCGGACTGGTTTCCGCCTTTTATTATTATTCTGTTGGAACATCCTGCTCGTGTTTTTACACCGACTGGTTCCGCTTTTTATTATTATTCTGTTGGAACATCCTGTCTGCATGTATTTTACACCCACTGGTTCCGCCTTTATTATTCTGTTGGAACATCCTGTCGGTGCAAATTTTGCCTGACCTGGTTCCGTTATTATTATTCTGTTGGAATAACCTGTCTATGAGAAGTACCGCATACATGGTGATTTCTTTTGTTATTCCATTCTTTATTATACTCAGTTGGTTAAAGTTTTGACTTTTATACTCCATGAAATTAGTAGAATATCCTTGATACTTGCGCTTCATCCAGTATCTTTTCATGGAAATATTCTTCTGATCATTCTTGAATTTTACTCTTCAAAGCAGTATCATGTTGACAATTTGGACATTATTAGTTCCTGGATAAATTAATTCTTGAACTTGTTTTTATTGAATTCTTATATCATTTTCATCATCCTCATGTTTATATTATGTTGAAAGTCATCTGTGGCTTGTAGTATAGATGGACTTGGTATGATTATGACCAGGGGATTATTCAAAGGTCATGACCGTAATGTTACAAATGATTTGGTAAAAGTTATCATTGGCCCGTAGTGCATTGATGGACAATTTGTTGGCATGATCATGACAATTAATGAATACACGAATGTCCTTGGTCAGTAGTGCATTGATAATTTGTGGTCGTGATACTAAAGAATATCCTCGGTCAGTAGTGCATGGGTGATTCGATGATGTGGATTATTTATTAAGTCGAGTCCCAAATGATAAAAGTCATGAAAAACCTTTTAAATCATAAAAGATAGTAGATTTTATTCTCTACTTGACTCTTTTAATGGATTGCTTGTTCCATTGCAGCTTAAACTTGATGTTGTTATATTTTATCGGTTTAACACTATTGAAGGCTAACGATAATTTATTCTCGCATTATCTTAGTCATAATATCTCTTCTTCGGGCTAGTTGAGCTCACCCTTTCTTTCACCGTTTCTCTTGAGAAATGATAACATAGCGAGGGACTAGTCGGGGAACGGAGTGACGGTCCGAGGGATAGCATTAGTAGTCCTCACTATTCTGTGAAATTGTGTGTTAATAATTGTATTGAGGACTCCTTTTGAGTTTGTATAATCTCTAGTAGACAATAATTGTATTCAAACTCATGCAGTTATGTTTTGTCGTATTATACACGGCATATTGTATTAGTAAGTTGTATTTGAATTTTGTACCATGTATCCCACAACCCAAGATGGGTGATGTATACCTAATTTTGGGGGCGTCCACAATTTGTATCAAAGCTTAGGATATGATCCTGGCTAAGATGTGAGAATAGTATTAGGAGGGGAGAGACGGGGAATTCCTTCGCTAGTATGACCTACCTAAGTTTATGTGGTATTTAATTGGTCGGTCAGAATTTAGGGATAATATGTTACATGTCAATTAACCTTTGTTTTGTGGCGATGTCTAAAATGACATCCGAGAATGTTGAGAATAGCAATGGAGCACAAAGCACCGCTTATTCACCACATATCAATAATCAGGATAATGTGCATCAGGAAGGCGACAATCCTCATGCAAACAACAACACTGACAAAATTATGAATGATCAAATGGTCACGGGCTTTATGCAATTCATGCAACAGCAGGCGAGAGGGGCTCCTGTCCAAAATGCAGGTGAAAACATTGGAAACTCTCGGGCGATCACCGCTAAACAGTTCAAGGAGCTGGGACCACCGGAGTATAAGGGAGAGCCAAAACCACTTATGGCGGAAGCATGGATAAAGCAGATCCCCGAGATATTTGATGTCTTGGGATGCTCCGAGGAGTAAAGGTTCCCTTTGCGCTTTTATGTTATGCGAGAGCAGACATCTTGGTGGGAATCGGTAAAACGTACTCAACCTACTGCATCAAGATGTCTTGAGAGAAGTTCCAAGAGCTGTTCAACGACAAATACTTTTCCGAAAGTATTCGTCACATGAAGGAGGTGGAGTTTATCAAGTTGGAACAAAACAATATAATCGTGTCGTAATACGAGGCTAAATTTGCGGAGTTATCCCGGTTTGCGTCCCACTTGGTGGATAATGAAGATAGAATGACACAGATGTTTTTAAGAGGTTTGAAGCCAGAGATACGTCAACATCTTATTTCTCATAAACTGTGTTTATATTCAGATGTTGTGAATAGGGCTCAGTTAATGGAGCGCGATAACGAGTCAACGCAACTAAAAGAGAGCAAAAGAAAATGATAATACCAAAGAAGAGCAACATCAAGCGGTGACAACAAGCGTGGAGGGAATCAACATGCGGTAAATGGTAACCACTTGATTGGTAATCGAGGCCAAAACAATAAGAATGGACATTTCAAGAAGAGGAGATTCAACAATGATGGAAAGACGTCGAACCAACACACATCGTTAAGGAAGGAGAACGACCACCTATCATATGTTTCAAATGTGGAGGGAGGGCACATCGGTCAAATCACGATGTCAGTCCAAAGCATGTTATAATTGTGGAAGAGAAGGTCACTTAGCTCGATTTTTTTCGTTCACCAAGACAAATTCAAATAGGATGGAGGCACCAAAGGCCGTCCCCAGAAAAGGTCAAACCGGTAGTCTGCAAGGGAGAGCGTTTGTTGTGACCTCCTGTAAAGCAAGGAACCCAATGAGGTCATCACGGGTAAGCTTATCATAAACTCTAACGAAATATATACTTTATTTGATACCGGTTCTTCCCATTCTTTTATTTCTCCTACTTGCGCTCATCGATTAAATTTGACTCCGGAGAAATTAGACTTTGACTTATCTGCGGAAACTCCGTTGGGAGAAACCTTCATTACATCCACATTTTATAAGTCTTGTTTGGTTCAAATCTAACCCTCACATTACCTCTAGATCTTATTTCATTGAAAGTACTTGCATTTGACGTGATTCTAGGGATTGATTGGTTAACTACTCATCATGCAAAAATTAATTGTTTCCGTAAGGTTGTTAGCTTTCATATTCCTAATCAACCTATTATGCAAATTCAAGCGACCAAACCATTAAAATCAATCACGGTCATCTCAAGCCATAAAGCTATTCGTTTATTGAAAAACGGATGTCAAGCTTTCTTAGCTCATGTCACAGATTTAAACAAAAATATGTTTGTTTTGAACGATATTTCTATCGTTAATAAATTTCCTGACATATTCCCCGAAGAACTTCCTGGCCTACCCCCTGAGCGTGAAATTAAATTTTGTATCGACCTTGAACCCGGTATAAAACCCATTTCCAAAAGTCGTGAAGATCATAAGCAACACTTGAGGCTGACACTCCAAAAGCTTCGTGAATACAAGCTTTATGCCAAGTTGAAGAAATGCAAATTCTGTCTTGAAAAAGTAGCATTCCTTGGGCACGTAGTATCAAGTTATGGAATATCTGTTGACCCAGCAAAGATTGAAGCAATTCAAAGCTGGGAGCAACCTAAATCAGTGACCGAAGTACGTTGCTTTCTTGGTTTAGCTGGTTATTATCGGAGATTCGTGGAAGGATTTTCTCGAATCGCTACTCCATTGACTCAACCGACTCGGAAAGATATAAAGTTTGGTTGGAGCGAAGAATGTGAGAAGAGTTTTCAAGAACTCAAGAGGAGACTCATTTCGGCACCTGTTCTGACAATACCATCTGGCTTGAAGGGATTTGTCATCTACAGTGATGCTTCGGGCAAAGGGTTGGGATGTGTTCTCATGCAACATGGAAAAGTCATAGCCTATGCCTCAAGACAACTCAAAGAATATGAGAGGAATTATCCTACTCATGATCTAGAGTTGGCAGCTGTTGTCTTCGCACTAAAGATTTGTAGGCATTACTTGTATGGGGACAAGGTGGAGATCTTTACGGATCATAAAAGCCTCAAATATTTCTTTAAGAAAAAGGAACTCAATATTCGACAACGACGTTGGCTTGAACTGTTGAAAGATTATGATCATACCATCCAATACCATCTTGGAAAAGCGAACGTGGTAGCTGACGCATTGAGTAGAAGATCATATGCAAGTATGAGTGCGATATTGTCAATGCAAAGGCCCATTTTGTGTGACTTGCAAAGGATGGAGATAGAGTTGAAGACTCCAGGGACCCATGTGATAATGGCGAATATACGAGTAGAACCGACTTTAATCGATAAAGTTAAAGCTGCTCAAGTTACAGACCTGGAGCTGATGCGTATGAGGAAGAAAATGCAAGAAGGTGCTATGCCGGAAGCAAGAATCGATGAACAAGGAATACTTTGAGTCAACTCCAGACTTTGTGTTCCTAATGACCCTGATTTAAAGTATAAAATCATGATGGAGGCACACAACACACCATTTACAATCCATCCTGGGAGTACCAAAATGTATCATGATCTTCAAAATACATTTTGGTGGGGCAATATGAAGAGAGAGATAGCACTGTTTATCTCAAGGTGTCTAACGTGTCAACGAGTCAAGGCGGGGCATCAAGTACCAAAAGGTCCATTTCAACCACTTGAAATTCCAGAATGGAAGTGGGAGCACATTACCATGGATTTCATTATCGGTCTTCCTAAGGTTTCTCAAGGCATAGATGCGATTTGGGTCATTGTTGATAGATTGACCAAGTGTGCTCATTTCTTACCGATACGAGAAACTTATACACTTGAACGTCTTGCTCGTATGTACATAAACGAGATTTTAAGACTGCATGGTATGCCGGTATCCATAGTTTCTGATCGAGACCCAAGATTCACTTCACGATTTTGGGTTAGTTTGCAAAAAGCTATGGGCACAGACTTACGATTTAGCTCGGCATATCATCCTCAGACGGATGGACAGTTGGAAAGGACTATTCAAACTCTTGAAGATCTATTAAGACTCTGTGTCCTTGATTTCAAGGGAAGTTGGGACAAGTTCTTACCATTGGTGGAATTTTCCTACAACAACAGATATCAAGCAAGTATTTGCATGGCTCCATTCGAAGCGTTGTATGGAAGAAAGTGTCGTTCTCCAGTATGCTGGGACGAGGTGGGTGAAGCAACGTTGTTGGGACCGGAGTTGGTACGTATGACTACGGAAAAGATTCAAACGATCCGACAACGTGTAAAAACCTCACAAGATTGACAAAAGAGTTATGCTGATCTTCATCGAAAGGACGTGGAATTCGATATAGGAGATCATGTGTTGTTGCGTGTTGCTCCATGGAAAGGAGTTACGAGATTTGGAAAGAGAGGAAAACTTAATCCTCGATTCATCGGCCCATTTTTAATCCTCGATCGAGTAGGAACTGTGGCCTATAGACTCGCTTTACCGCCAAGTATGTCTCGTGTTCATAACGTTTTTTACATATCAATGTTATGTAAATATGTGAAAGACCCGAACCACATTATTGATTTAGAACCGGACGAAATAGTGGAAGATTTGACGTATGAAGAGGTTCCTGTTCAAATCTTGGATAAGAAGGAACATATTCTACGCTCCAAGGTTATATCTCAAGTCAAAGTTTTGTGGAGAAACCACGATGTTGAGAAAATGACTTGGGAGTTAGAATCAAAATGAAATCAAGGTATCCTTACCTCTTGACATACCGTGTACGTACCCTAATTTCGAGGGCAAAATTTCATAAGAAGGGGAGGTTGTAAGACCCCAACTTTTATAAATAAAGATGAATTTTCTATAAATATTATTTTTGAATATTATGGAGTAAATTTGATATAATGTTATAGTTGTGGGTAATATTTATAAATTTTGCAAAGTAAGCAAGTTGTTATAAAATATTCGTTTGGTCGGGGAATATTCGTACGACGGCACAATCATTGGTGGACCCCACAACGGAATTATTGTCGGATTGAGAAAACGACAAAAATACTTTATGAAAATAACTGCGGATGTGTTACCATTAAAACTGTTGAACTACCCGGTAGTAAAAGTAAAATAATACGCGTGGTTGCATAGTAGAACACGGTATTGATTATTGATGCTTACGTGAGAAGTCACTCAGCTATACTCAATTATTGCTACAGTAATTGCTACATCATATCTCTTATATTATTGATTCAATTATTATCACAGTATCATCTATATAATATGTTATAATATTAAATCAATAATTGAGATGACAAGTTATAAATGATTAATAATTGTTGAAAGATTAAATATGTGTTGATTAAAAATAAAATGATTTCTGGTAATATTTATTCAATCCTTGACGTATATAAAGAGTCTATTATGAGACGTTTGTGGTAAGTTTGGTTATTTTATGGGGGGCCCATATGTCATCATCTAAGAGTCTCTTCGTCAATAGTAATTACCTTCGTCAATAGTAATTACCTTCATCAATAGTAATTACCTTCGTCAATAGTAACTACCTTTACCAGACGTCAAACCACTTGTCATTTCATATTACAGGCGTCGAACCAATTGTCGTTTCACATTACAAGCGTCAAACCACTTTTCTTTTCACATCACCAGTCGTCATGCCACTTGCCTTTTCACATTTCAAGTGCTAAGCTAGAAATCTTCTATAAATAGAGGCCTAATGCTTCATTATTTTTCACGAATTCATTGAAGCTATAAAGAGAGAAAGTATAGAGAGAATAAGAGAGAAAGAAGAAGAGTATTCTGTTACTACACTACTGCAGTATTCAATCTACTACTAATGTAAGGGGTGGTATTCTTTCTTATTCATGAAGAGAACTGTTATTATTCCATTGCTTATTATTCTGTTGGAATAACCTGTATACGCGGTTTACCCTATACTTGGTGACATTCTTCTATTATTCTGTTGGAACATTCTATCTGTGTGTTTTACACCGGACCTGGTTCCGTCTTTATTATTATTTTGTTGGAACATCCTGTCTGTGTGTTTTACACCGGACCTGGTTTCGTCTTTATTATTATTTTGTTGGAACATCCTGTCTGTGTGTTTTACACCGGACCTGGTTCTGTCTTTATTATTCTGCTGGAACATCATGTTGGTGCAAATTTTGCCTGACCTGGTTCCGTTATTATTTTTCTCATTAGAATAACTTTTATCTATCACAATCGCATGCATGGTGATTTCTTTTGTTATTCCATTCTTTATTATACTCAGTTGGTTAAAGTTTTGACTTCTATACTCCATGAAATTAGTAGAATATCCTTGATATTTACGCTTCATCCAGTATCTTTTCATGAAAATATTCTTCTGATCATTCTTGAATTTTACTCTACAAAGCAGTATCATGTTGATAATTTGGACATTATTAGTTCCTGGATAAATTAATTCTTGAACTTGTTTTATTGAATTCTTATATCATTGCCATCATCCTCATGTTTATATTATGTTGAAAGTCATCTATGGCCTGTAGTGCATAGAAGGACTTGATATGATTATGACCAGGGATTAGTCTGTGTAATCATGACCGTAATATTACAAATGATGTGGTAAAAGTTATCATTGGCCCGTAGTGCATTGATGGACAGTTGTTGGCATGATCATGACCATTAATGAATACGCCGAATGTCCTTGGTCAGAGTGCATGGGATAATTTGTGGTCGTGATACTAAAGAATATCCTTGGCCGTAGTGTATGGGTGATTCGATGATGTGGATTATTTATTAAGTTTGAGTCCCAAATGATAAAAGTCATGAAAAACCTTTTAAATCATAAAAGATAGTAGATTTTATTCTCTACTTGACTCTTTTAATGGATTGCTTGTTCCGCTACAGTTAAACTTGATGTTGTTATATTTTATGAGTTTAACACTGTTGAAGGCTAACGATAATTTATTCTGCATTATCTTAGTCATAATATTTCTTACTGGGCTAATTGAGCTCACCCTTTCTTTCACTGTTCTCTTCAGGAAATGAGAACATAGTAGGGACTAGTCGGGGAACGGAGTGACGGTCCAAAGGATAGCATTAGTAGTCCTCACTATTTTGTGAAATAGTGTGTTAATAATTGTAATGAGGACTCCTTTTGAGTTTGTATAATCTCTAGTAGACAATAATTGTATTCAAACTCACATTATGTTTTTTTTAAGTATTGTACCACGACAGTTTGTATTAGTAAGTTGTATTTGAATTTTATACCATGTATCTGACGACCCAAGATGGGTGATGTATACCTAATTTTGGGGGCATCACATATGTTGTTTAGGTTTGCATTAATGTTATATCTAAAAAAATAATAATAATAAAAATAAATAATTTTTTTTTTAATTTAGTTAGCTTTTGTGTTCATTTTGCATATGTCCAGCAGTGTTACAACATGTTTATTTTGGCCAATGATGAAATTGAGATTAAGTAGACAAATACATTATCCAGTAGTAGAATTGTGAGATAGTTTCGAATCATGACTCTAATTTTGTGAATGTTTGAAACTGGTATAAATGGTTAGCACGTTAATGACATCTGTGCTGAGTGATTGGTTTAAATTGATACATAAATAGTTTCTAAAGGATAATGCTAGTATAGATATGAGAATGACAAGAATAGGAAGTGAAGACAATAAATTAGGCTAGAACCTAAGTTTGGGGGGAAAACTTAGGGTGTATAAGCTTCAAGAAAGAAAAAAAAAGAAAATGGAAACAAGTTGAGTCTTATGGTGGGTTGAGGAGAAATACTCTCCATAAACACAAGCGTGATATGGAGCGTAAAACGCACTCACCAACCATCTATCTAAAAAAAAGAAAGAAAAGAGAAAAATAAAGAAAAGATGTGAAATAAAGGCAAAGAGCCCCCGTTAATGAAAAAAAAGGAGCATGAATACCCTATTCAGACCCCTAATCTTGGTAATTGTTTAATTTGCGTTGGAACTTGTTTGTTTTTGAAATTTTTGAGTTTATTATGTATGAATCCTAATAAGAGATTGGTTATGTGTTGAATTTGAATTTAAATCAGTAGCATAAATGTTGACCACACACACACGATATTAGTGGAAGGCGTATAAGATTCGAGGGTTTGATGAGATGTTATTGATGGTTTTTATTATGAAGTATTGTAGTGTGTGCTTAATTGTTCTGAGGCCGGATGAATAAATTTGAGTATATGATACTGTTTGATTTGTAATCATTTAGTTAGATACATTATATATCATTGCTGTAACGACCCCAAAATTCATACAATTTAATTCTCGACTTCGGTCGTTAACAATACATCTAACTTCTGATTTTACATCATTATCTGATGTTAAACTTTATAAAATGCAGAATAATTTAAACTTTTATGTCTTCTTACTTTAATTCCCTGAATCAAAACCTTTATCAACTACATGTCTTTGAATCAATCTTATTTTATGATTCTCTTTATCGCTGTTATTATACAAAATTTTCCATTTCAATCCGATAACCTTTATATATCAGATAACTCTAACTTTAGCTTTACAACTCAATATAAAACAATACATCATGATACATTTAATACACCTCATGAGTCTTAATCATGGTTTAAGGAAATAGCAACTTTAGCTAAAATATTAATCTTCTTATATTATTTCTGAACCACTTCATTCAAGCAGCACATAGTGTCATCTTCAATCTTTAACTTGCAAAAATGGTTATTCGCAAGGTTGAGCTCGACAGCCCAGCAAAGTCTAACAGTTTTCATGCATCACGTAGCATATAATAACATGCTCAACATATATCTCTTAAACATTGGACTATCATAACATACATGCTACAGTTAATATAACAAGTATAAAGATTGAGTTCCTTACTCAATCAGCATGGTTTACTCAATCCACGTAGTCATAAGTTGACTTTAACGTTTCATGCTTTCGACATAAACATAACGCATCATGTTATTTGCGATAAAGATTTAAAACAGTTAATCATCATGTTCATATAGCAAATAGGAACTGAAAGACTTGTCTGGTTCGTAGATTACCAATTACTAAAAAACAACTTAAATTCTTTGTGTACATCCTACAATAGTTCAAAGGTTCATATTCAAATGCATTAGTTACACATATAATGAAACCACAATGACTCTTAGTCTTAATTTTTTTATAACTTGCTTCTCTTTTAAACTTAACACATAACTTCAGGTGTTTACTTCTCTTCGTATGACACCTATCATTACATAATCCCATATTATTTTTCTTTATACTTATTTGGTAACAGACACTTAACATTCAACATAGTTGTTATAGATTCCATTATCTCATATTGGATGTGTTACACTTATTAACAACAACTAAGTTATATAACCTCTCTCGTTACGCTTCCCTTATAATTGACTGTTAAGTCTTCTTACATGTATTTACATCCTTTTAAACATATATTAGATTAACTAATCAAGTTAACATTCAAATCGTTCTTTCAACTTATATATCACTATAAACCAACATAAACCTTATCATTTATTTCTTACTTTTGAAAACATCACATGTAGTTCCATTGCATAACTTAATTAAGCAATAACTTAAAATCTTTACACTTTGCATTACAACACCTTACAATCTGTTATTGTAGTTTCTATTATGTCTTAACATCATTAACATGCTTGCTTAGCTAACATAAGTCTATTACGCATGACTTCCACAAATGGCGAAGTCACTTTTGCTGGGCTCGAGAACGCACTGGCATTCTGCTACAGCTTGCCCCAAAAGTATAATTCGTCGTACCATTACTTATTTCTTTCTTCTGTGAAATGTCAAGTAGCATTTGCTGCCGTTTATGCCACGAAACTACACTGATGTGACTTCTATTACTCGGCAGTTCACCCATCTCAACCCAATTCCTACAGAAATCATGAAACCTAGAAACTAAAACTTTGTAATAGCATAGTTACACATGTCATACACAATTCTAACTACATAAACATCACATTTACACATATTTGAAGAATCAAAACCCCAAATTTCCAAATATCTTCATTTTTTTTACATATTTAGCGAATTCGATCTCCATGAACTCGTTACTAAACCGATTGACATGATTTAAACTTCGTTGTTTTAGTTTCTTAACATATTAACATAATCCAATAATAAATTACAAATTATAACACATATAGAGCATCAATTTTTATATTTTCTAAAGCCATTTTCTCAAATATAACCACTGTTATATACTTTCTTCCTATAAATCCAAATTACATGAATTTTTATTATCAAACAACACTCACATGTGATAATTAATAGAGTATAAACCCTTCATACATATATATGTATCAATTCAACATAATTATCAATAGAAATTTCAAAAACAAGGGTTAACATTAGAGTATGTTATACCTTATTCCTTTGATTGTTTGCTAGCAAAAAGATGATGATTAGGTTTAGAAATTCCCTTCAATCACAAGTGATTCCTCTCTTGCTCTCTCTCCAAACTCTTTGTGTTTCATCAGGTTCCTCTCTTCTAACTCTCGATTATAGCCTTAGGAAGAAAAGAGAGCGTAAAAAAATTGATATGGCCATCCTCCCACGTTCTCTTTCGGTTGAAAAAAAAAAAAAGGCGTCGATTAAAAAAGAAGCGAAAGGCCACAAGGCCTTGTTTGCCACACACAAATTCCCCCAGAGTAGATTATTTTAATAACTTATATTATATAGTTTCCACTTGTCACACTTTAGTTAATTTAAATAACTTTAGTTTAGTTAATTTAAATAACTTATAATAGTAATTATAATAATTATAATTTTTATTATAATTATACTTATAATTAATAAATAATTACCTATGTCTAATTTAATTAATAAATTAGAAACATCACTTTATTTAATTTATTTATTTTCTTTAATATTAAACAACTCATTTAATTTAATTAATTCATTAAATTAAATATTCAAAGAATAAAATTTACCTTTGCTTTAACTTAATTACCATACACGTGTAACTAAATTATTATACCACAATTTCATCTTTCCCCCCTTATAAGGATTCCGTCCTCGGAATCAAGGAAACCTCCATTACTCGGTGGTTTTCATCAAAACTCTTTTCAACATTTATCATCGAATATCTTCAATACATTTCCTTAATATATGTTTTATTTATTACCACTACAACCATTCTTCATAATAAATTCTTGTAAGTTTTATTTTATTACCTTTACTTAGACTCAATTATATTTGGGTATTACATATTCTTTAACCCATTCATTTCCTTCTCTAATGATCGTTATCATAAACACTTGGGATATTACATTCACCCATTCTTCTAAGAATTTCGACCTTGAAATTTTATTAGTCTTTATTCATTCAATCTATCAAAATAAATTTTACGTTAATACTTTATTAATGCATTAAGTTTCACAACCAAGTTCTTTCCCTAAGGAACTTTCTAAAATCATCATATTCATCACCTTTTTCTCTTCTAAGAGTTTCACACTTCTCTTCTTTTTTGAAATTTCATTTCTTTCTTGAAATTATTAAGTTTTGCTTAATTTTCTCATCCTTTCCATTTTCACCTTTCAGAATAACAATAATCTTCAACAATTGCTCAACAATTGGGAATCAATATGAATAACAGGAATTTAAAAGATTCCAAATCATGCTGAGGGGTCACAAGACCGTGAACTCTATTCTCGGTTTACTAGTGCTTCAACTCAATTCTTCACACTGCAAACCAGAGTGTTTATCAATCACAAAGACTGAAAACACCCTCCTCGCGTTACGCTCGGAACCATTGTCCCCGAAAACATGTCCCCTTATAGGGTTGTTCACCTCAGTTTTTCAACATCTGAATCCGCACCGACACAATTTGGTTTGTCATAACTCTTTAATGAACGTTTGAATTTCATGAACATCATTCAATAATCGTCTAGCTGAATCAAATAACATATACTTCTACAACAATTCGGACATCAATCGAAATATACATATATATATATATATATCCATATATCTTAAAGAAATCTCAAAAATCTTTTTATGACGTCATGATACCGCACTCTATTTACAAATTCATCAGTTTGAGATTACATCATTTGTGACTTTGTAAATACTACATCATACTATAATGGCGGGATTTATCCTTAGATCACATCCAACACTAAGAAATTTATTGATAACTCCATTGTTTTTATCATATTTTTTTGGTTCCATGATGCATTAATGAGATAAAATACATTTTGATATTTTCAAATCATTTTAAATCAGCCTAAACAATTAGCATAGACTATTCTTTAAACAGTTTTAAAAAAATCTTTGAAAATCAGTTTTAGTGATATGATATCTCAACAGGTAACGATGTGTCAGTGTCCCGAAGTCCACACATACACATTTGTCACCATGTGTTGAGAGTAAAAATTCCTTTTAAAAAGGCACATAGTGCGAATTTAGTTTGATGTCAAAAATTTTGAAGTCTAGCATAGCTAGAAGATTTGGAATATCTATGCTTCCACCATTAACTCCATTTTCTATAATAATCCATTGATTAATAAGTCTATCTATTCCTATCATCCTCCATACTCCATTCACACTTAATTATACCCAAGTTCATCAAACTTACCGCACATTGGAAGTTCAGGACTTACCACAATAATATGAGTTTAAGAACTTATCCTAGTCAGACCATAGGCGTCCATTCGCTGAGGGGTTCAAAACATACCATTTTATTATGAGTCACGAACTTACCACATGCATTGGTTTTAAGAACCGCACCTAATCCTAATATAATATCTGACTAATCTTAATAGTTTCTAACTATCAAACATACACATGAGAAAAGAATCACATTTTTGCCTCATATACATTGATAGCGCGACACCAACATTCCAATGATTATCAATATGATAAACTGAGTGCAAACACAAAACCCTCGCCCATACAAAGATTTGTATAACTCATCCATCACATGAGTCCTCAATTGAAATCCCACCTAACTCTATCTTACTCTTAACTTCTCGCTCTATACTCGATACATACTTCTGTATCTCATCATCTATAACTCCTCGTGAGTTATCTCGTACTATTTCATAGTACATTATCTTCATAGCATCAAGCTATAATTATTCAAACATTATAGACCATCTTTCTTTTATAACTTAAACAAATCACGTCGTGATCTTATTCTATAATCATCTCCCTTAAAATTCTTTTCTTAACTCATGATCGTTTTGTTTTACAATCCCCTTTCTTTCCTTTCATTTACGATATTATTCGTTATCTTGGCTATTGGAGTTAGGTTACTCCCATTTCTTATCTATATATCTCTTCAAGATTCTTCTTTGAATCTTCTTGTTTATAACCTACAGTACTCCTACCTAAAGTTTATAACCTACAGTTTTGATACCAACTATAACGACCCCAAAATTCATACAATTTAATTCTCGACTTCGGTCGTTAACAATACATTTAACTTTTAATTTTACATCATTATTTGATGTTAAACTTTATAAAATGCAGAATAATTTAAACTTTTATGTCTTCTTACTTTAATTCCCTGAATCAAAACCTTTATCAACTACATGTCTTTGAATCAATCTTATTTTATGATTCGCTTTATCCCTGTTATCGTATAAAATTTTACATTTCAATTCAATAACCTTTACATATCAGATAACTCTAACTTTAGCTTTACAACTCAATATAAAACTATACATCATGAAACATTTAATACACCTCATGAGTCTTAATCATGGTTTAAGGAAATAACAACTTTAACTAAAATATTAATCTTCTTATATTATTTCTGAACCACTTCATTCAAGCAGCACATAGTGTCATCTTCAATCTTTAACCTGCAAAAATGGTTATTACATGAAGTTAAGCTTCGACTGACCATCAAAATCTAACAGTTTTCATGCATCACGTAGCATATAATAACATGCTCAACATATATCTCTTAAACATTGGACTATCATAACATACATGCTACAGTTCATATAACAAGTATAAAGATTGAGTTCCTTACTCAATCAGCATGCTTTACTCAATCATCATAGTCATAAGTTGACTTTAACGTTTCATGCTTTCGACATAAACTTAACACATCATGTTATTTGCAATAAAGATTTAAAACAGTTAATCATCAAGTTCATATAGCAAATAGGAACTGAAAGAGTTGCTTGGTTCGTAGATTACCAATTACCAAAAAACATCTTAAATGCTTTGCGTACATCCTACAAAAGTTCAAAGGTTCATATTCGCATGCATTAGTTGTTAGAGTTTATGCCTTAGAGGTCAATTATTTGATATAGTTGCTTAGCGTTTTGATATTATATTTGATTGAATAAATAAATGATTTTATTATGGTTTTATTTACTACGTTATATAAATGTTAACATAATAAAAATCCTTAGAATATTGATACAAATTATATAGTTTCAAGTATGTGACTTGAACATGAGATTATATATTTACAATTAGTATCATTGTTCTTAAATGTCCCTAGTCGAGTATCATTGTTGATGGGACAACAATAATGCATTAAGACTAGTATGTGGATTGACTGATGACCAAATCTAATTGGTCATAAATATATGAGATATTAATATCGTCAATGCATAGATACATGTTAGAGAACGATGTCTTTGGGATGCACCCACCATGAGAATTCTATGTGGAGCATTATGCGAAGTGTCATTAGCAATTCTCATAGTGACAATGATGTAATGGTCCTCCGACCTGAAATCACTATATTTCTTCAAGGGAATTTATGTACTTTGATATCATTAAATGTCACCTTTAATAGGGTGGACTATAAAGGTGATTATTGGGTACATCATAAATCCTATGAGGAATATGAGTGATCTAGATGGAATTTAACCCTCTTATGTATTAGGGGTGATGTCCATAGGCCTCTTGATTGAGTAGGACTATGAAATGCATGATCATGCTCAAATAGTGATTTGTTTCATATAGTCTACTCATTGATCAATTAAAACTCATATTAAATTATGAAAAGTATGACACATTCCATGACTCGAATTTAATCTAGGATATTAAGGTTTAAATGATTAAATTACATTGAAACATTGGTCACGAAAAGGTTGCATCGAATCATCGATCTTATTATTACTTGGGTAGCGATGATGCATTACTAGATGCCGCTCAACATGTTTATAATTTTATAATATAATTTTAAAATTATTGCCAACATAATAATAACCTCTGAGGTCACACACAAAAAAACGTAATTAAAAGAAAATTAATTTAAATTGTAAAGATTTAAATATGTCAATATGATTGATAGAATTTTAAATTACAATTTAAATTAATAGGATAATTTATATATAGGTATATTAATTAAGTAAGACTTAATTAAGATATATATATATATATATATAAATTTTAGATTTTATTTTAATTGGATTAGGATTTTGATTAGTTCCTATTAACTACTATATATATGATATAAAGTAGCCATTTTAGGTTACGATCATAAACTGACAAACCCTAGCCGCTCTTAGAGAGAGACTAGAGAAAAGTTTGAAAATCTTGTTCCTTTGGTGGCTAGTACCGCAGCTCCTTTATTGCATAATTCTGCGAAGGTTCGCGTGCGTTCGTGTGGATATTGTAGAGACGTAGTACCGTGAGGAATTGCGTTGGAGATTCAGAGCACAACAATTTTATTTTCACAATCGGTATAATTTCTAACCACTGAGTTAATTGATTTTCGTATGGATCCTGTTTAGGGTTTCGAAATTGCTTAAAATTTTTAATTTCCGCTGTGCGTTTCTGTATCAAAACCCCTACAGTGGTATCAAAGCATCTTGCGAAATGATTAATTTAGATTACGTGTTTTATTGCTTTCGATATATATGATATATGATGTTACAATTTTACCGATCTGAAATTAATTATATTGTTTTCGATATATATATGATATATGATGATACAATTTTATCGATCAGAAATTGAATATATAATATTCTGTATGTATGCGTATTCTGGTATTATGAATATCAGTGATAGATATGCATGTATATGATGTTCTGTTAATTGTATCTTATATGGCGTAATAACAGTATACAACTTATGTTCTAATTGGATTGGAAGTATGAAGATTCGGTTTAATTAATATGATTAATTGAAACTAGACATATATGATATGTACCGGGTGTATTGTTATTATGATTGTTTTGGTGGATTAAATATATGATTCTGAAATTGTTTCAGAGATTCGTATGGAAAAATTCTGCAATACAGATTGTAGTTCAAAAAAATTTCGGTGGCGCCGAACCACCGCTGAGAGGAGACCCCCTTGACCCCAAATGTCGTTGTGTACGATGGTCGTGTCCCATATATGTTATATATAGTTTTCTTTAATTATATATAAATTGTTATGTGCTTATTGTGATATGCATGGTGCACAGTTATGGCCTTTTGACCCATAGGTTAGTGGTTTTTGGTTTTGAAATACGGCTTGCATGTCGTGCCTTTCTATAAATTCTAATGTAATATTCTCTTCTCATCTAAATCCCCTCGAATGTAACTCGAGGTTTCTTTATGTCATGTAATAATCTGTTATCGATGAAGATGTCAAGATGGAGAACACGATGGAAAGATGATGATGGAGAGGAGGCACATGCTTGAGGAAGATCCAAGGAAGTTATTTATTTTACGATCTTTTACCACCTTAGATTGACCTTCAATCTTTCATTAGCTTGAAAAGATTGACAGTGGATTGGGCCATAACTATGACACATTTAATTTCGCACTTTATTTATGCTTGTATTGATATGATATGATAAATAATGTGCATGCTTAATAAGATAAAAATTGGTGAGATCTAAATTAATTTATAAAATCCCTCAATAAAATATTAAGTCTAAATCAGATGCCTTCCAATGAATAACACTCATCAAGACCTTGATCAATAGATGTAGGTTTGCCAAAACAAAGTACCCTATTTATCTAGGTAAGATGCAATAGGATAATTATGGTATCCAAATTGTTAAAATCATTGGGCCCGACTTAACTAAGTTATCTCAATAGGATTGTGGACTTAGAGGCATGGAGTTTGGTATGTACCATTAGATGGACTATAAACAAATGTTGTTTCCCAAACTATCCAGGAGTTATATACGATATAATTGACAAGGGGTTGTCTACCTAAATAATTGTGTTTTAAGAGATTAGCCAAAGCTAACTTAAGGCATAATGAAATATGGATCTTGGCTCACTAGAAAGATTTAATAGAAAATGCTTTCCGAATTAATGGTGAGGGCTATTAATTTGAATAAAATAGTGGGAGGTATATTTTGAATGTACTATTATCAATTACATAATATCAACTCTGCAATTTGATTTGTTATTGTTGCACTTATAAATTGTAGATATCAATGGCAAACAACAATAACACAAATAGTCTTTCATTATGATCAGTCCTTGAAAAGGACAAGCTAAGTGGAATTAATTTCCTTGACTGGCATAGGAACTTGATGATTGTCCTCAAACAAGAGCGCAAGTTATATGTCCTTGATGGGCCCATTCCTGCAGCACCAGCTGTCACTGCACCACGTGCGGAGCATAATGCTTACAAGAAGCATCAAGATGATGCTCTGGACGTGAGTTGTGTCATGCTAGCAACCATGAACGCTGAGCTTCAGAAGCAACATGAGTTGATGGATGCTTATGAGATGATCGAGCATCTCAAGAAATTGTTCAAAGGGCATGCTCGATAGGAGAGAACAAGCAAGGCGTTGTATCACTGCAAAATGGGTGAACGTGATCCAGTTAGTCCACATGTGCTGAAAACGATTGGGTATATTGAGTACCATGATAGGTTGGGTTTTCCAATCACTCCGGAAGCCCAAACTAATCTTGGTTTGCAATCTTTGAACAACAACTACTCTCAATTTGTTATGAACTATCTTATGATTGAAATTTAGAAACCCCTTACTGATTTGTTGAGCATGTTAAGAACTGCCGAGAACAACATGAAAAAGGCAGGACCCGCTCCCATAATGATGGTGCAAAAGGGGAATGCTAAGGGAAATTAGAAAGGCAAGAAGAAGATAGATCTAAATCTTTTGCCAAACCCAATTCCAAAACCAAACAGCTTTAAAACCTAAAGGTGGGGTGGCTAAAGAAGGTGAGTGTCACTTATGTGGAAAACACGGACCAACGGAAAAGGAATTGTCCCCGCTTATTTGGAAGAAGTGAAGAAAAAGAAAAAAGTACGACTTACGATTCGGTATATATGTTATGAAGTCAACTTGTCTACTTCTACATCATGGGTATTGGATCTGGATGTGGTTCTCACATTTGTGTTAATGTGCAGGGACTCCGAAGGAGTAGGACTTTGGCGAAAGGAGAGGTTAACCTACGAGTTAGGAATGGAGCAAAAGTTGCTGCACTGGCCATAGGAACTTATCATTTATCTTTGCCCACTGGGCTAGTTTTAGAATTAGAAGATTGTTATTTTGTGCATGCTATAAGCAAAAACATTATTTTTGTTTCTTGTTTGGACAAGAAAGGTTTTTCATTTATAATAAAGAACAATCGTTGTTTGTTTTACTTAAATGATATTTGTTATGGTGTTGCACAATTGTTTAACGATCTCTATATTCTTGATTTAGAAATGCCTATCTATAACATAAATATAAAATGATTTAAATCAAATGATTCAAATCCGACATATCTTTGGCACTGTCGTTTAGGCCATATAAATGAGAAACGCATATCCAAACTCCATAAAGATGGGTTCTTGGATTCATTTGATTTTGAATCAAATGAGAAATGCGAGTCTTATTTATTCGGCAAGATGACTAAAGCCCCTTTCACTGGACACAGTGAACGGGCTAACGATGTATTGGGACTTATACATAGTGATGTATATGGACCCATGAGTTCGTTAGCAAGAGGTAGGTTTTATTACTTCATTACATTTACTAACGACTTTAGTAGATATGGATATGTGTATCTTATGAGACACAAATCCGAATCCATTGAAAAGTTCAAGGAATTCAAGAATGAAGTTCAAAACCAATTTGGCAAAAGCATAAAAGCCCTTTGATCCGATCGAGGAAGTGAATACTTAAGCCAAGACTTTGATGACCTTCTAAAGGAGTGTGGTATTATATCACAGCTCACTCCACCTGGAACACCACAATGGAATGTTGTATCTGAGAGGAGGAATCGAACCTTGTTGGACATGGTATGATCAATGATGAGTCATGCAGATCTTCCAATAAGCTTCTGGGGTCATGCCCTAGAGACAGCTGCATTCACACTTAACCGTGTTTCTACAAAGATGGTTCAGAAGACACCATATGAGATGTGGACTGCGAAACGTCCTAGTATGTCGTTCATAAAGATTTGGGGTTGCGAGGCATTCGTAAAACGTCTGGATTCTGACAAGCTCGGACCCAAATCTGACAAATGTAATTTTGTAGGATACCCAAAGGAAACAAAAGGGTATTATTTCTACAAACCTTCTGAGAACAAAGTATTTGTTGCTCGAACTGGTATTTTTCTAGAAAGAGAATATGTCTCTAAAGGAAACAATGAGAGGAAAGTAGAACTCGAAGAAATTTGAGAACCACAAAATATCATTGGACCTTAGTTGGAACGTGAGCAGGAACCACAAGATATTGTGGAAAGTGAACCTGCTCAAATTACACAAGGCATTCGTAGATCTGGTAGGACACACTAAGAGCCTGAGAGATATTATGGATATCTTGTGACTCAAAACGGCAATGTGATGCTCATAGATCAAGATGAGCCTACTTCCTACCAAGAAGCTATGAATGGACCAGATTATGAGAAATGGCTTGAAGCCATGAAATCTGAGATGGACTCCATGTATACTAACCAAGTATGGACTCTGGTTGATCCACCCAAAGAAAAAAACCAATCGGTGCAAGTGGGTTTTCAAGAAGAAAACCGACATGGATGGTAATGTACAAACCTATAAAGGCCGACTGGTAGCAAAAGGTTTCAAACAAATTCAAGGTGTTGACTATGATAAAACCTTATCTCCAGTGGCAATGGTTAAATCCATCAGGATCTTACTTGCTATTGCAACTTTTTATAATTACGAAATCTGGCAGATGGATGTCAAAACTGCTTTCCTTAACGGAAATCTCCTTGAGGATGTGTATAGGACACAACCTGAGGGTTTTGTCACTCCATTTATGGATTGAAGCAAGCCTCTCGGAGTTGGAATTTTCAATTTGATGAAGCAGTCAAAGAATTTGGCTTTATTAAAAATGAAGATGAACCTTGTGTATATAATAAGGTTAGTGGGAGTCACATTGTATTCCTAGTATTATATGTTGATGACATATTAATTATTGGGAATGACATTCCTTCCTTACATGTGTTTGTAAAAACATGGTTAGGAAAATGTTTCTCCATGAAAGATTTGGGCGATCTTTGCTTTACATTTTAGGTATCAGGATCTATAGAGATAGATAGAGAAAAATGCTTGGCCTAAGTCAAAGTACATATATTGATAAAGTGTTGAAACGATTCAGCATTCAAGAGGTGAAAAGAGGAAACTTACCCGTGACTCATGGTGTAAAGATCTCTAAGGCCCAATGTCCTAAATCACAAGATGATGAGGAGTGTATGAGAAAGATCCCTTATGCTTCGGCAATTGGATCTATCATGTATGCAATGATATGTACTCATCCAGATGTCTCGTATGCTTTGATCATGACGAGCAGATACAAGTCGAATCCAGGTGAAGGTCACTGGACAACAGTCAAGAATATCCTCAAGTACCTGAAAAGGACTAAGGATTTATTCTTGGTATATGGAGGTGAAGACGAAAGCGGTAAAGGGGTTACACAGATGTTAGTTTCGGATCGACAATGATGACTATAAGTCTCGGTCAGGTTTTGTGTTTTGCCTTAATGGTGGTGCTGTTAACTGGAAAAGTTCGAAGCAAGAGACAGTAGTTGATTTTGCAACAGTAGGTGAGTATATTGTCGTTTGCTAAGTGCGCCAAGGAGGTCATATGGATTAAAAAGTTCATCACTTAACTTGGTGTTGTTCCCACCATTGTTGATCCGGTTGCTCTATACTGTGATAATAATGGAGCCATTGCACAGGCTAAGGAACCCATATCTCACCAACGATCCAAGCATATACTTAGGCGGTACCATCTCATCCGTGAAATCATTGATAGAGGAGATGTACATATAGGAAGAGTGCCAACAGATGATAATGTTGCAGACCCACTGACCAAGGGTTTGTCGCAGCAGAAGCACAACGGTCACACTAGTTCCATGGGTATTAGATACATGAGTGATTTGCTCTAGTGCAAGTGGGAGACTGTTAGAGTTTATTCCTTAGAGGCCAATTATTTGATATAATTGCTTAACGTTTTGATATTATATTTGATTGAATAAATGAATGATTTTATTATGGTTTTATTTATTGCGTTATATAAATGTTAACATAATAAAAATCCTTAGAATATTGATACAAATTATATAGTTTCAAGTATGTGACTTGAATATGCGATTATATATTTACAATTAGTATCATTGTTCTTAAATGTCCCTAGTCGAGTATCATTGTTGATGGGACAACAATAATGCATTAAGACTAGTATGTGGATTGACTGATGACCAAATCTCATTGGTCATAAATATATGAGATATTAAGTCAATGCATAGGTACATGTTAAAAAACGATGTACTGGACAGACCCACCATGAGAATTCTATGTGGAGCATTATGCGAATTGTCATTAGCAATTCTCATAGTTACAATGATGTAATGGTCCTCCGACCTAAAATCACTATATTTCTTCACGGGAATTTATGTACTTTGATATCATCAAATGTCACCTTTAATAGGGTGGACTATAAAGGTGATTATTGGGTACATCATGAATTGTGTGAGAAATATGAGTGATCTAGATGGAATTTAACCCTCATATGTATTAGGGGTGATGTCCATAGGCCTCTTGATTGAGTAGGACAATGAAATGCATGACCATGCTCAAATAGTTATTTGTTTCATATAGTCTACTCATTGATCAATAAAAACTCAGATTAAATTATGAAGAGTATGACACATTCCCTGACTCGAGTTTAATCTAGGATATTAAGGTTAAAAGGATTAAATTACATTGAAACATTGATCACGAAAAAGTTGCATCGAATCATCGATCTTATTATTACTTGGATAGTAGTGACGCATTACTAGATGCTGCTTACTGTTTATAGTTTTATAATATGATTTTAAAATTATTGCCAACGTAATAATAACCTATAGGGTCACACACAAAGAAAGTAATTAAAAGGAAATTAATTTAAATTGTAAAGATTTAAATATGTCAATATGATTGATATAATTTTAAATTACGAATTTAAATTAATAGGATAATTTATATATAAGTATATTAATTAAGTAAGACTTAATTAAGATATTTATATATATATATATATATATAAATTTCGGATTTTATTTTAATTAGACTAGGGTTTTGATTAATTCCTATTAACTACTGTATATATGATATATAGCAGCTATTTTAGGTTACGATCATAAACTGACAAACCCTAGCCGCTGTTAGACAGAGACCGAAGAAAAGTTTGAAAATTTTGTTCCTTTGGTGGCTAGTACCGCAGCTCCTTTTATTGCGTAATCGTACGGATTCGCGTCATGTTAAATGTGTGGATACAATCGTGAGAGACGTAGTACCGTGAGGAATTGCATTGTAGATTCGGAGCGCATCAAATTTATTTTCACAAACGGTATAATTTCTAACCACAGAGTTAATTGATTTTCAAATGGATCCTGTCTAGGGTTTCGAAATTGCTTAAAATTTTTAATTTCCGCTGTGCGTTTCTGTATCGAAACCCCTACATTAGTTACATATATAATGAAACCACAATGACTCTTAGTCTTAATTTTTTTTATAACTTGCGTCTCTTTGAAACTTAACACATAACTTCAGGTGTTTACTCCTCTTCGTATGACACCTATCGTTGTAATCCCATACTATTTTTCTTTATACTTCTTTCGTAACTGACACTTAACGTTCAACAAAGTTGTCATAGACTCCATTATCTCATATTGGATGTGTTACACTTGTTAACATCAACTAAGTTATATAACCTCTCTCGTTACGCTTCCCTTATAATTGATAGTTAAGTCTTCTTACGCGTATTTATATCCTTTTAAACATATATTAGATTAACTAATCAAGTTAACATTCAAATCGTTCTTTCAACTTATATATCACTATAAACTAACATAAACCTTATCATTTATTTCTTACTTTTGAAAACATCACATTTAGTTCAATTGCATAACTTAATTAAGCAATCCCTTAAAATCTTTACACTTTGCATTACAACACCTTACAATCTGTTATTGTAGTTTCTATTATGTCTTAACATCATTAACATGCTTGCTTAGCTAACATAAGTCCATTACGCATGACATTCGCAAATAGGCGTAAGTCACCGTCTGAGCTCGGGGCGCATGGCGCAATTCAAGCTGCCCCTTGACATAGTTAATCTTGGCCAAATTCATATTTGTTCTCACTGTGGTACCCGTAGCATTATATGCCACGCATGCACAAAAAAAATTGCGAAGAAGCACTACATTACTCGGCAGTTCACCCATCTCAACCTAATTCCTACAGAAATCATGAAACCTAGCAACTAAAACTTTGTAATAGCATAGTTTCACATGTCATACACCATTCTAACTACATAAACATCACATTTACACAAATTTTAAGAATCAAAACCCCCAATTTCCAAATTTCTTTATTTTTTTACATATTTAGCGAATTCCATCGCCACGAACTCGTTACTTAACCGATTAATATGATTTAAACTTCGTTGTTTTAGTTTCTTAACATATTAACATAATCCAATAACAAATTACAGATTATAACACATATAGAGCATCAATTTTTGTACTTTATAAAGCCATTTTCTCAAACATAACCATTGTTATATACTTTCTTCCTATAAACCCAAATTACATGAATTTTTATTATCAAACAACACTCACATGTGATAATTAACAGAGTATAAACCCTTTATACATATAAATATATCAATTCAACACAATTATCAATAGAAATTTCAAAAATAAGGGTTAACATTAGAGTAGGTTATACCTTGTTTCTTTGATTGTTTGCTAGCAAAAAGATAATGATTAGGTTTAGAAATTCCCCTTCAATCACAGTGATTCCTCTCTTGCACTTTCTCCAAAATCTTTGTGTTTCACTGTGTTCCTCTCTTCCAAACTCTCTGACTATAGCCTTAGGAAGAAAAGAACGCGTAAAAAAATTTGATATGGCTATCCTCCCACGTTCTTTTTCAGTTAAAAAACAAAAAAGGCATCAGTTAAAGAAGCCAAAGGCCACAAGGCCACAAGGCCTTGTTTGGCCACACACCAATTCCCCCATAGTAGATTATTTTAATAATCTTATATTATATAGTTTCCATTTGTCACACTTTAGTTAATTTAAATAACTTTAGTTGAGTTAATTTAAATAACTTATAATAGTAATTATAATAATTATAATTTTTATTATAATTATACTTATAATTAATAAATAATTACTTATGTCTAATTTAATTAATAAATTAGAAACGTCACTTTATTTATTTTCTTTAATATTAAAAACTCATTTAATTTAATTAATTCATTAAATTAAATCTTCAATGAATAAAATTTACCTTTGCTTTAACTTAATTACCATACACATGTAACTAAATTATTATACCACAATTTCATAAATTATTTATTTTTCTCAATAAATAAATTATTTAAAAATATTTATTTAATTCAATAAATATTTAAACTTAATTACAAAATTCATTAAATTTTTTCAATAGTTAACTTAACTATTAAACCTCAATTTCCCAATATATGAATACATATTTCTCTCCACACTAGAACACATATTTCAAAATATGTAACACGTATATATACATACTCAAACTCAAAATATCTCATAATAATAATTTTAATTATTAAATCCTTATTTTAATAACTTCTAAAAATTCGGGTTGTCACAATTGCACTGCATAACATGTAGTTTATTCTGTGCTCGAGGACTAGCACGGTTTAAGTTTGGGGGATTTTGATAATTGGATTTTATATCCACGAATCGATGTCCATTTCAAGCTTAATTCGTTGTTTCTTTCTTGTTTTCATGTTCATTTTTACTCGTTTGGTGTTCTCTTATGTGTAGGGCGGTTGTGTGGCAAGTCGTGAAGAAAGGAGGTCTTTTGGAGAAATTTTGGAAGCAAACAGGAAATAAGAAAATTCATTGATACAGTACTTCCGTGGCTAAAAGGGTCTTGATCTCGAGTGTCATGTTGTGTTTGAAACTCGGCTGGAACATGGATTGTTAGAACTTTGTGTGGCTTGTGGACTCTAAATAGCAAGGGAATTCGATTAGAAATCTATGGGAGATATATACTCATAAAAAATAACGAATTAAGAGGACGGAAGGAAAATATACAGAGATTAATTCCAGTTTTTCATAGAAAGCTTTGGAGGAGTATTTTTAAGAGATTTTCGTGACGATTGCAGATTAAGGCTACGTGAAGGGTGTCTTGCACTATTCTTAATCTTTGTTCTATATTTGTAATTGAAAGGATGTTTCAATTAAATTATTCAGTTTTTATTTCATTCATTATGAACTAATTCGCTTTTTAGGCTTATGATGGATCCTTAAGCGAAACGATGATTTTTATAACTTTGATTTCCAGTTCAATAAGTTATTTCCCGGTTTATCTATATTAATTGGAGCGTGAATTTATGAATTTCCTGATCAACAATTCGTTGTGGATTTGTATTAACTCGAGAGATGAAATACAGTCTAGAATTAGTTAATATAGCATGTGTTCTTGAATTTTGTGAATAGCAGAATCTTGATGAATGTTAAGGTAGAGATATGCTTGACATCGTATGTAATCAGATAGAGAACTTAATCTTAAACCTTCTTTAATTTTAATTCACATATAGATATAGTGAGTTAGTTGATTAAGGTGTTTAACTTGTTTCTATCTAAATTGCGGATTTAAGTTAATACAATATTAGTGCATCGAGAGGTGGCTAGTACTACATTCGTGTTCTTGGTTAATAAACTGGGATAGTGAGTTGAATTGGAATAAAGATGTGAAAATCAGAGTGAAACTTAGGGTGAAATCATAAGTCTAAATCTCCATTATTTGTCTGAAATTCCAGATTTTGATATTTGTAATTGTTTTGTGAGAGTTTGTTTATTTCTTAATTTAGTTTCTATAATTTTAAATCATTGAATTGAATAGTTTAATAGAATTAGGATTAATAGGAAATTGGTAATTGTGAAGTTAAATTTCTTACTAATTTGTCTCTGTGGGAATGATACTCTATTCATTACTATATTACTTGTTGACCACGTATACTTGCGTGTTGTGCGTATATAAATTTTACTCAACAAAGCACAAGAGAAAGATGAAGAATGTGAGAAGATCAGGAAAAGGAGGAAGAGAAATTTCGACTGAATAAAGACGGTATCTTGAGATTCGAAAGAAGAGTGTGGGTACAAGTGGTAACAAAGTTAAGAGAAGAGATTTTGCACAAGGCACACAATACAACATATTCCGTTCATCTATGGAGCACTAAGATGTACCGGGACTTGAGGCACCATTTTTGGTGGCCCAATTTGAAATGGGAAGTCGCTGAGTGCGTTAGTAGATGTTTGACTTTCCAACACATAAAAGCGGAGCATCAGCGGCGGAGTGATTTACTACAACCGTTGGAAATACCGGAGTAGAAATGGGATCATATTATGATGGATTTCATGGTAGGACTTCCAGTCACGCATAAAGGTTTTGATGCCATTTGGGTTATCGTGGATCGACTTACAAAGACCGCACATTTTCTACCAATCAAGATCCATTATAGTTTAAATCAGTTAGCAAATCTGTACGTAAAGGAAATTATTTCACGACATGGAGTGCCGGTATCGATTGTTTCTGACCGAGACCCACGTTTCACGTCAAAATTTTTGAAAAGCTTGCAAGAGAAGATGTGAACATAGTTAAGATTTAGTATCGCTTACCATCCTCATACAGACGGACAGAGTGAGCGAACAATACAAACGC
This sequence comes from Panax ginseng, assembly GCA_020205605.1. Taxonomy (NCBI): domain Eukaryota; kingdom Viridiplantae; phylum Streptophyta; class Magnoliopsida; order Apiales; family Araliaceae; genus Panax; species Panax ginseng. Next base: position 28,195,929 of record CM035146.1, on the reverse strand, counting down.
TAGAGGACATGCTTAGGACTTGCGTGATGGACTTCAAGGGAAATTGGGACGACCACCTACCCTTAGTTGAAATTTGCATATAACAATAGTTACCATGCGAGTATCGACATGCCACCATACGAAGCTCTTTACGGAAGGAAGTGCTTGACGCCATTATGTTGGGACGAAGTCATAGAGCGACGAATACTTGGAACGGAGTTAGTACAATAAACCGCAGACGTGGTGATAGTGATAAGAGTTAGACTAGTAGCATCTCAAGATCGCCAGAAGAAGTACACAGATTTGCATCGGCAGGACCGAGATTTTAAAGTCGGTAGTTTCGTATTCTTGAAGGTATCTCCATGGAAGGGAAAGATCCATTTCGACAAGAAAGGAAAATTGAGTTCAAGATTCATAGAACCGTTTGAGATACTAAAGCGAGTGGGCGAAGTAGCGTACAAAGTTGCATTACCACCTGAATTGGAGCACATCCATAACGTGTTTCACATATCTGTGTTGCGTCTATACAAGTCTAACTACAAACACGTGATTTCTTATGAAACCATTCAAGTTGAGAAGAACTTAGTGTATGAAGAAATTCATGTCCAAATTTTCGATAGGATGGAGCAAACTTTAAGGAACAAAGTCATTTCTTCTGTAAAAGTACTTTGGCGTAACCACGATGTCGAGGAGGCAACATGGGAGTTAGAAGATAGGATGATGAGGGATTATCCCCATCTATTTGTGTAACCTTGTAGCAATTCTGGGACGAAATTTTTATAAGGGGGGATGATGTAATACCCGAGAATTTCCCTGTCTTATGAATATATTAATGGAATAAATATTTATTTGAATATAAATGATTTCGTGTTATGAGGCAAATAAACTTAATTATATTAAAGTGATTAATGTGGAGTTGTAACAAACTCGTTGAAATGAATTAACGAATGCACCGTGATAGTAGTGACTATATTAATTAACGAATGAATTGTTAAGGCAAACAATTAATTGATATTTATTAAAGAATATTGATTAATTGCAAATAATTATGTTATTTCATGTAATGAATACACTCTTAAACTAGTAATATCACCAATATGACAGTTAATTCATGTTGTGTTAAAAGATTGTGGAGATGAATGTGGAAACTGGCTTGAAGCTAAGCTAGTTTAGCACTCGCTGTGGTAATGCAAGAAATCAAGCCCTCCCAAAGATATAAAATCAAGCAATTGCCAGCTTGATGATCGATTGAAGATATTAATTTTCTACTTTAGACATTAAATGGAACACTTATGTGATATGCGTGACATTAATAAATCATAGGATAAAAGTATTGTAACAATCCAGAATTTCAAATTGTAATATTAGATATTTATTGAATTATATAAATATTTATTTGATGTGTTTATTGTTGAAATTGATAAAATAAATATTTTATTGATGTGGTTATTATTAGTAAATATTTATGAATTAAATTTATTAGATAATATTCTAAATTAAATTAATTTATAATTAAGAGAGTTGTAATATAACATGAGATGTTATATTGTTGTTTTAATTTAATATATTAAAGTGGTATGTTAAATTATCACATAAAATTATAATTTTGTGATAATTGTTTAAGTGGAATATTTATTTAAAATATAGTATGTGTAATTAATTTATTTGATTAATGTTGGATATGGAAATCTAAATAAATAATATGTGATTATAAATTATAAACTAAATTGTTTATTAAAATAATTAAAGTAATTTTAAATTAATTTAACCCAAACAAGGCTTAAAATATTAAGTCTTTATTTTAAAGACTTTTTGCCAAAGAAAGCCTTATAGCTTTTGGATTTTTAGTTTTTGAATTTTTAGATAATATAAATAAAAAAAATAAAATAAAAAATTTTATATATTTATAGCCGAAGCGTTATATTTGTAACTGACATTCTAATAATTAGACATATTATGGTTTATCAGTTTAAGTGTGTATTAGTTTTACGTGAATTGTTATTTGGCATAAGAAGAAAAGCTGCAGAGAAATTGGGAGGGGATAGAGGGAGAGATTGAGAGAAAACCTAAGAATTGCCAAATCAATTTTAGTGGTTTTAGCAAGAATTATCAAGCAATTTGAAGGTATTTTCTTTAACCTTGATATTATATATATATATATATATATATATATATATATATATATGAGATTTACGGCATGATGCTTCAAACTCTGTGAATGCAATTTTTTCAAAATCTTGCTATACAACTGATTACTTGTGATTGTACGTGGTTGTGATGATTAGAGTTTGTGTTTAAAGAAGAATTCGTATGCTAATTTCGTTTAAAAGTAGGAAAAGTAATGATAATGTTTATTTTTTTTCATATTTCTTGTAAAAGTACCAATTTTAGTAGTCAATTTATATGTTAAACTATAAATTGAGATTTGATTATTCTAGTCCATTAAGAAACGAAGAGAACGTAGTTTGAACGAAGTGATTTGGTGTAGAACTGTGATTACAATGTTAATTTTTGTGAAAGAACTCAAAAATAGTGTTTTTATATGAAAATATGGAATTTGAGGATTTGAATTAGTTAAAGTTGTTGTTAAAGTGTTCTGTGTTAATGAATATGTGAGGAAACATGTTTATGATAGTTTTATATCAATTGTATATGTTAATTTCACTGTTTTGTGGGTGAAATTCGTGTTAGTTGGGCTAAAACGGCTACTTTTCATCACGTTTCTGGTTATGTCTATGCACTAAGCAATTGCTACCGGTGCCAAGCAACAAACGGCAGTAAGGCCTTTGTCTCATCTTGTATATAAGCAACAATTGCTTCATACCCCGGCCTCCCCGAGACAATGACTTCTGCTGCTGCTGCTGCAGATCTTGAGTACCCTTACCACTTGGTCTAAGGTTATGTTAATGTGTCAAACATGTAGTAAGAAGATTAAAACAGAACCGTGATATGTCATTGATAAATTCAAAGTTGTAAAAATGATTAGTAAGTTACGAACGCGTTATGTTATGACTTAGTGTACACAATGAGTACGATATGTTAGAAATTAGTGTACATGAGGATTAATAAATAAGTGTTGTGAAGGTTAACACTTGAAATTTCTGATATTTATATAGTAGCATAAGATTTGTACTAAATTAACAAGTTTAGCTAGACATGGTGTTATTTGGTAAGTGGATGTTAACATGTCTAATAGATATTGCGGTTCCACTAAAATGTGTTGGTGAACGTGAGTTTTAATATTATAGCTTACGCTTGAGGCAAGTTTCTAAACCTTACCTCTTTACATTGAGCAAATTACTTACTTTAAAGAAAATTCTTTTATTTTTAATCTTTATTCTAGCAAGCTCTAATTCTAACGTTATTCAAGCAAGTTTGACTTCTAATCATTATTGAGTTGTTCTAACTTGTTTATAGTTAAGAAAATTTTCTAATTCAACACTTTCGTTGAATTAGTTCCATTATTATTACATTGTGCAAGTTTATTCTTATGATTGAGCAAGTTCTCTAAACCTATTGTTACATTGAGCAAGTATATTACTATTTATTATGCCTGCTCCATACTAAATTTTAGATAAGATTTTTAACCTTAGCTTAATATTGTTCAAGCAAGTTATGTGATATTATTCAATACTTATGCTATTAGATTATTCCTAAAGCATGACCTTAATTTACAATGTCGATTCAGTTATGATTATTCCACAGCATAACGTTATTAACTTTTTATTCAACTAATCCTTAGTTGATGACCGTTGAATTCCAAATTACCTTGAAATGTATCCAAACCAAACTTACTTTGGTGATGACTTGTATTCTAAATACTGAGATGAACAACCCTATTATTAGGGGATAATTTACGCTTAGCGTTGAAATGTTTGTGCACAATACATTGTACGAAGGGCTGATCCCCCTAAGTACGAGGAGTCCCTATAGTCTTAGGACTATTAAAGTTTAAGTTGAAAGAATTTATTCATTATTATTTCAAGTGAGCTTTATTTGCTCACTCTTTCTTATATAACTTTACAGCTAAAGTTGAGAAGATCGACGTACCTAGCACTAGTAAGGGAAAGGGAAAGATGAATAAGTATTGAAGACTTGTAATATGTTGACATTTTTATTATCACACTTTATTTGAATTATTGTAATAAAGATTATTTAATTGTACGCATATGAATGTTTGTATTTAAAAGTTAGATAACCTGAGAGATTTTTATTAATGTAATCCTTTAATGAGAAGGTTTATTATCTAATTTTATTATGATTGGGTAGTTAGATGTGAATATTTTTATTAAGTGAACACCAAATCCTTTGGGTATGAAGTACCTGGATTTGGGGGTGTCACAAGTTGGTATCAAAGCTTAAGGTTATGAACCTTAAGTGGGGGAAAAAGGCTTAGGAAGTAACCTTTGAAAAGATAGTGGTGATAAACTCTTATCGATTTTTAAGGAAGAAGTAATAAAACACTTATGTGCTTATGTGTTTATAACTTATGTCCTCGTGAGTGTCGAGTAGTAATGATTAATAATTAAAACTTAAAATTTTGTTGTCAGGATGACAAATGTCAAAGAATCCAGTCAGGATAGGGAGGAAGGATCTCAGATGCCTAGAGAAGAGGAGTCTAGTGACATTCAGGTGGTTTGGGAGCAACTACTTCCACGGGAGTCAGCCCCGTTGGTCACAGTGGTTGAAGATGAGGATGATGATGTGGAGACGGATGAGGAGGATCCCGTTGAGCTGCCATAGTTGAATAAGGATGACAAGGACGAGGAGGAAGAGGTTCAACTGAACTCGATAGACGCTCGTATGTACAATGAAGTCTACGACCGCAATGTTGAACTTCAGGATACCATCGAGGAGTTTTAAGAGATAGTAGCTGAACAATAGACCTCGATGGCACAGAAGGACGATGAGATCCAGGACTGAGATGAACGTCTGACTAATGTCGAAGAGAAGCTTGCCCACACTGAAAGAGAGAAAAAACAACTGATCGAGGAGATCGCAGAACTGAAGAACAAGCTGCATGAAGAATCTACTAATAGGGCAAGAGCCGAAGACGCATATGAGGAAGCTTTTCAACGAGCCGGGATATAACAGTAAGAGACGCGCAAATAAAAAAGATGAAGATGAAGGAGATGAATAACGTATTCACCACCATTATTAATCGAGCTCAAGATCGGGTCACGGGTTATCTGATTCAGTTCGAGATGCTGCCATCATTCATATTAGATCGCAGAACAATGTTTCTGATTATGGAGGAAGAGCGTCGTAAGGCTATGCAATATCTTAGTAGGACATCGTAGGGAATGTACCTGTTATGTGATTAATAAAATGTTAAATAATATGTACATCCCAAGTGTTGGGTAACCTATGGGATATGATGATGATGTCATCCTAAAACTTTAGTAGCTCAGGAAAGTAATGTAAATAGCAGTGATGCTATTGTTCTTATGTTTTCAAAAAGATTATGAATAAATAAAAGTTATTATTTAAATTTATTCAAAGTGTTATATGTCATGTGATGATTTCTTTTATGAGATGCAAGCTAAGTAGAAAATACTTCAAAGAAATTGAGTAATAATCTAATAAGTGCATTTTAACAGAAAATGTCTCCAAGACGTCAACCACAACAAAGAACCGCTGAGAGAACCACCAATAACGACAATGTTGATGCTAACCTAGTCCAGCAGCTGGTGGCGTTACTGACGGGTGCACTGTAGAATCAACCGCATAATCAAGCTACAACATTTAAGGACTTCAAGGTGGTTGGACCACCAGAATTTTGTGGGTCCATGAATCCAGTTGAGGCATAGACCTGGATCATGGAGGTAGAGAAAGTATTCGATGTTGCAAGAGTAGGGGAGGATCAGAAGACTTCTTTTGCAATATTCATGTTGAAAGTAGAGGCTAGTTATTGGTGGCAGGCTAATAAAACTCGAGGAGGTCAAGGGGTTATGACTTGGGATAGGTTTAAGGAGATATTCTTTGAGACTTATTTCCCGAGAGTTCAAGAGTCGACTAGAGGTGCGCTTTTAGAATCAAGCAGAAAACGATAATGGTATCGAAATATGCCGTAAAATCCAACGAGTTGGCGAGGTTTGTGCCATATCAAGTCAACACAGATAAACGCAAGGCTAAGAGATTTGAGCAGGGACTGAAACCCTGGTTATACAGTAGGGTCTCCTTGTTCCAGCTGAAAACATTCGCAGCGGTAATGGAGAAGGCAATTCTCGCTGACGGTGAAGGCGAGGTGGTACCAAAGTTCAATCAAGAACAGAAAAAGAAGAAGAATTTAGTAGAGATTAAGAATGGTAGTGGTGGTAGTGGAAATGGTAAAAATAACTTGAAGAGAAAGTGGAATGGAAATGTGGGTGCTGGAACTCAGCAGGGTAACCAATAGAATAATAAGTTCGAAGCATGTGCTACAAGTGGGAAGTTTCACAAGGGGGTGTTCTTAATGGGGAAATGATTATGCTTTAACTGTGGCCAAGAGGGTCACATCACCACAAATTGTAATCAACCCAAGAAGAATGTTTGTTTCACGTGCGGGTCCAAGGATCACTTTTCTCGTGAGTGCCCTAAGAAGAAGGCTTGAGAGACAACAGGAATCAAGGGAGGTAGCAGTGGTGGTACATGGGCCATTGCTAGACCAATGGCATCAAACAAACCCACAGCCAGAACCTTCAACATGACTGTGCAAGATGTTGTACAATCAAAGAATGTGGTGTCAGGTATTATCCCAATCAATGATATTGATGCTTATGTATTATTTGATTCGGGTGCTACTTGCTCGTTTATATCTAATGAATTTTCCAAGAAGTTAGGACTGCCTAGTGAAGAATTGAACTTCCCTTTAAACATAGAAATTATGAATAGGGAAGTAATTCCTGTTAGGTTTGTATACAAGAACTGTAGGGTGAATATTAAGGGGAATATCATGATGGTAGATTTAATTCTGATTAGACTTGGAGAGTTTGATGTTATTTTGGGAATGGATTGGCTGTTCAATTATGGAGCAGTAATTGATTTCCAAAAGAAATGTGTAAACCTTATGACTCCGTCAAAGGTAGTTTTCTATGGTAGCAAATCTCCTAAACAAAAGAGATGTCTGACGATTATGAAGGCCAAGAAGTTGTTGAGTCAAGGCAGTGTGGGTTATTTAGCTTGCATAGTCTATACTCAGAAGAAGGGTGTGAAACTGGAATAGATACCAATGGTTAGGGAATTTATAGATGTGTTTCCGGAGGATTTGCCAGGACTTCCGCCTGACAGAGAGATTGAGTTCGTGATCAACTTAGCGCCAAGAACAGCACCGATATCGAAGGCCCCGTATAGAATGACTCTGGTAGAGATGAAGGAACTGATGGCATAATTGCAAGAACTATTAGATAAGAAGTATATTCCACCAAACGTATCACCGTGGGGAGCGCCAGTGTTATTCATGGAGAAGAAGGATGGGTCAATGCGTCTTTGCATTGATTATAGAGAATTAAACAAAGTCACTATTAAGAATAAATATTTGTTGCCAAGAATAGATGACTTGTTTGATTAATTGAAGGGTGCTAAATACTTCTCAAAAATAGATTTGAGAAGTGGATATCACAAATTAAAGGTAAGAAAGGAGGATATACCTAGAACGACATTCAGAACTTGGTATGGACATTACGAGTTTCTGGTGATGTCTTTTTGTTTGACAAACGCCCTTGCTGCATTCATGGATTTGATGAACATGGTGTTTAAACCATTCTTAGACAAGTTTGTGGTAGTATTTATCGATGACATTCTGGTGTATTCCAAAACTTAAGAAGAACACGTGGAACATTTACGTTTAACGTTGGAAACACTAAGAAAGGAAAAGTTGTACGCGAAATTCTCTAAGTGTGAATTTTGGCTAGATCGTGTACAATTTCTTGGGCATGTGATTGACAAAGATAGGATTTCAGTGGATCCATCAAAAGTTAAAGCCGTAATGAATTAGGAACAACCAAGAACACCGTGAAAAGTGAGGAGTTTCTTGGGACTGACCGGTTATTATAGACGGTTTATTCAAGATTTTTCCAAGATAGCCACTCCGTTAACATATTTGACAAGGAAAGCTGTAAAATTTGTTTGGACGGAGAAGTGTGAAAAGAGTTTTCAAGATTTGAAGAAGAAGTTAAGTGTGGCACATGTGTTGTCATTACCAGATAATACGGGAAACTTTGTGGTGTATAGTGATGCCTCACATAAAAGATTGTGTTGTATTCTTATTTAGAACGACAAGGTTATTGCATATGCATCAAGACAACTGAAGGACTATGAGAAAGGGTATCCGACTCATGATTTAGAGTTGGCTGCAGTAGTATTTTCTTTAAAGATATGGATACACTATCTCTATGGAGAGAAATATGAGATCTACACAGACCATAAGAGTCTGAAGTATATTTTCACTCAGAAGGACCTGAACATGCATCAAAGAAGATGGATGGAATTGATAAAAGATTACGATTGTGAGATCTTTTATCATCCAGGCAAAGCAAACTTGGTTGCAGATGCCTTGAGTAGGAAAGGCAGAGAAAAGTTGATGTTGTTAACCAACCACGAGGAGCTCATTTCAGTAACGGCAAGGTTAGAGCTGGAAATCAAATTTCAAAAAGAATCCGATGAAAAATTGTACCAGATAGAAGCTAGTCCAAAATTAGAACATGTGCACAACGTTTTTCATTTGGATAGAATAACACCAAATTTCGAGGAACTTTGAAGTAGCTGAACAAATCTCTAATTACTAACAAGTCTTCTCGCCTTCTATGCAACACAATAATTTGATAATGAAAGAGTGCAATGCTTTCAATGTTTCTACGATATTCTAATGAATAACAATTTAAAAATATTCTCCAGAATTTATACTGAATGACCTTAAATGATCTTGAAATCTTATTCTCGGGTAACTATCAAAGATTTACTTTGATATACCCAAATAACAAGATGGAAATATTTTCCCAGAATTTATGCCGAGTGATCACAAAGGATCTTGAACTTCTCTTTTCGATTAACTATCAAAGATTTACTTTGATAAACTCAGGTGTATCAGATAACCATAAGATTAAATCATACCCCTCTGCAAGTATATAAAGTGATCAGCTTCATTATACCCTATATTATGCATAATACTTAAAAGTGCGCAATGCCCGAATATACGACCTAAAATGTTCCTTTTATATAAAAGGGTGTTCTTCTCAGTCTTTGAATCAGAATTTGATTTAACAACGAAATACAATTATTTCAATATCTAATCACTTCTCTTCTCTTCTCAAACCTATCAAGTTTTCTTTTTTGATCTAGCCGAAACAATTGGCATCGATCTATCAATAATAATTTAATTTTCTTTTCTTCTCTTCTCGAACCTATCAAGTTCTAACAAATGTTTGTCTAGCCAGAACAATTAGCTAAGACATTTCTCAACACGATTTAACAATAGAAAAAATTTATCTATACTATTAATAATAGCTTCAACGGATGTAAGTATCCAATAATAATTATCCTCCAAGTATATTCTCAGAATCACTAATCCAATTTGAATTAATAAACATGCACTAACTGCAAATAATCAACAATAAATGCTTAGACGTGGTCTAATCAATAATAATTAACCACCATAGTATTTAAAAGATATAACTCAAGGTTTAGTTAGGAAACTTTCCTTCCACGTTGATTAATGCTACACAATATACTTATCTGCATTCGTAAAACTTATAATCAATAATATCGGTCTTATAATTAGCACAATAATTTATAACATGTATCACTGTAATTTACAGTTAATCTGTCTCCTAGGCACATTACCACATAGCAACATTAGTGTTTATAACTTATATAAACACTTATCAAGTCTAACTATTTCAGCCTGGTTGGACTTCGGTCTCATCTCAGTATCTTGGTCACCCTACCCGACAATTAACACATTTATTGTCAATTAAACTCGGTCTTAAAGCTTCAATATTATTTTAGATAAGTCATATATCATTTATAATATTTTTCGAAATATTTTAAAAATTTATAAACAATTATTATAATTTTTCAAACACTTAAATCATTTTTAAATGATTTAGTTTTCAAATAATCTTATCATCATTAATATTTAATAATATAAAAATATTAATGTTATACTTGTCAAAATATTAGAGTTAATGTTAATAACTTAAAAATATTTTTAAATCATCAATATTCTACTTAAATGATTTTTAAAATAATTAAAATCATATTTAAATCATCAACATTAATATTTAAATATTAATGAAATTATTATCAAAATATTAAAAGTAATTAATTATAACATAAAATATTTTTAAATCATTTTTCTCATTTTTAAATGATTTTTAAATCAATAAAAAAATTTTAATTCATCTAATTAATATAATAAATAATTAAATCTAATATCATTAATATTAATTTATTAATGAGAATTCTCCAAAATATTGAAAATTAGATTTTATAAAGCAAAATATTTTTAAACACTTTATTCTTCTTTAAAATGATTTTTATAATATTAAAATTATTTTTAATTCATTTATTTAATATAATAATTAAATAAATCTATTATCAATAATATTAAATTATTAATGAAAATTCTCTAAAATATTAAAAGTTACATTTTATAACTCAAAATATTTTTAAACACTTTATTTTTATTTAAAATGATTTTTATAATATTTAAATCACTTTTCTCTAATTTATTTAATACACTAATTAAATAAATTAAACATCATTATTATCCAAATAATTATAAATATTAATGATAAATGTCCCAAATAATTAAAAGTTATTTTTCAGAATTTAAAATAATTTTTAAATACATTTTTGTAATTTTTAGAATTTATTTTCTATTGTTAATCATTTTACGTAAAATCTGAAAATAAAAATAATTAAACCGTCACTAATGGCCTATAGCGACACTTTCTTTCGTCTTAGGTGTTCTTGGCCTCAAGAACACTGACAAGTCATTGTTCAAGGGGTCACGTTTGACCATCAATGATTCTCTGTGTAATGCATTTCTGGGCTAGCTTGAACTGTGATCGTATAGTATATATGTAGTACTACAATAATCAATCACTAACTTGGTCATACAATAACTTAGATTCCAGATCCGAGCATTTGAAATCGTTATCAGGTCTGTTCTAGGTTTTCTGGGTAACCTACAAACCCATGTAGTTTCGAGTAGTCATAATCTAGATCGATTATCTTTATGGTCTGGTTATGATTTATGTGATCTAATGGTTCAAACCTATAGTATTCATGACAAGGTACATTTACATAACAAATTTTCAGTTCAACAATAGCCAAACATCCAGATTTATCCCGGTCAACGGTTGTCAGAGAACTTGCTCATACGGTTTTTTGGTTTTCCAAAAACCAAAAATCAGTTTCGGATGGCTACTTTGACCATCTTATATATACTTACAATTTTTTGACCGTTAACATGATCTAAAGCCATAAATATAAATTACATATGTCAGGCTACACATTGGTTATAACAACATCCATAAATAACATTATACCTGACAGATCTGGACGTTGCAAGATCTTGTCAAACCCAGCTTAAGGATTTCTGGGTTACCCAGAAATCGCCCGGTCAAGCTTGGTCAACACACGTTGACCATGAATATCTTTCAATCTGGGTATGGAATGGTTGTGATTCCACTTCCAGATCAAAGACCTCATGTCAGACTATGGATCCAAACATAAAATAAGAAAAATCTTAAACAAACAAGAATATGTGGGTCCTGACATTAGCTTGTCAGACCACAAATCATGTTCTTGGGCAATTTTGAAAAAACTTACTTTTAAGGCACGTTGATGCTATAGATCTATGATGGATCTTCATAGATCATCATATACCATCTTCTAGCATTAAGCTAAACACATAAACACAAAAGATTTCTTAGCATACAAGATAAAATATCAAATTAGGGTTTATACCTCTCTTGCTAAATCTTTGATTCTTGCTCTCCAATCTGATATTAGGTGATCTAGGGACTGTTTATGTGACTGATTTACTTGATAATTTCGGAGGGTTAGAGAGAGAGTTGGTGAGAGATTGGATAAAAAATAAGTCAAATACATGAACTTTCTCTCTCTTAGATCTCTTATATAATGTGATATAATACATATAGTTGATGATTTGAACAGATTTGCTGAGATTTCTTAAGCCACAAAGTCAATTGAGTTGTTCACCAACTAAAGCTTTAGCAACTTATACAAGTTACATAATAAAAATATACAAAAAGGGCATTTTGGTTTTTGTCCTTGTAATTTTAATGGCATACATGACATTTCTCCAAACCCTTAGGGTTTAACTCTTAGGGTTTAACCCTAAGGTTCTAACCCTTATGTTTTATAAACTCTAATTCTAGAATTTTCTAATTAGGGTTTTAAAATAGAAAATTAAGAATTTCAAAAATGTAGTTAAGGTTTTAAATAGAAATTAATATTTCTAAAGTATAATTAGGGTTTCTTATTTATATTTAACATTTACTAATCACATTAGGGCTTACTAATTAGGATTAGGGTTTCCTAATTAGGGTTTAGGATTCTTGAAAATGAAATTAGGGTTTCCCGACATTCGTTTAGGGTTACTAACTGTACGTTAGGGTTTCTAGTCCTGATATTACACTACAAAAAATAGGTCATTGGTGACGGGCTCATTAGCGACGGCAGATGCCCCGTCGCGAATAGGGTCATTATCGACGGCCTAGCCGTCGTCCATATATCCCGTCGAGAATGACCATTCCCGGGTCCAATTTTGGTGGGAATATTTTCCCGCGCGTGGGAAACATCATGGGAGACGGTCGTGCCGTCGCCAGTGCCATCACTAATGTGTCAAAGACGACGGGGGTATGGGTGACGGCTATGTCGTCGAGAATGAGTCTTTTAAAAAAGCCCTAGGCACGACGGGAAGGACTATTTTCTTTTCACTCTCTACTGTGGCTACCTCATTCGATTCTCCCTCAATTTCTGTCGCACCAATCAGTCCAGACAAGTCCAAATTTGCCTCAAATTTGTCGAATTTGAGCATCAGAGCTTCCCTCCGACGTTAGGCTTCTCCCCTCCGGCGACTCTCCCCCCTACTGCCACCTCCGGTGACTCTTCCCCTCCTGCCACCTCCGGCGACTCTCCCCCCTCCTGTCATACCTTCCGACGATTCCCCTCTCCTGCCATACCTCTGGCGACCCCCTCTCCTACCATACCTCTGACGACCTCCCTCTCATGCCATACCTCCGGCGATTCCATCATCAAAGAAGTTGAGGACTTGCATTTGCAGGGTATTTTCTCATTCTCTCTGTATCTCTCCCTTTCTTTCTCTCTCTTTGTATATATTTAATGTACATATTTCATGTTCAAGTAAAATGTCAAGCTGATTTTTCTTTGAAATCAAATACTTTTACCTTTTTTGAAATAAAAAATATCCCAATATGGAAAGGCTTTCACTAGTTATGGGTTCTATCTCTGTAAATATTCCTTTTGCACTAAAAAAGAATATCAATAAACAATGAATAAGGCATACATAGGGGTTTCAAAATTGATGGGAGTCTGTGTATGTGTTTAATGGGATTGTTGTTTGATTAAAGAAAGAATTAAAATTAAAGATACCAGTACTTTGTCTTTGAGTTTCAAATTAAATTTGATGTAAGGAATTTTTTGTAAATGTAAAGTGGTATATGTACAAGTAGTTTGATTAGCTAGAATTTTCCAATTTTCTATGATATTGACTTGCAAACTTAATATTTGCATTGCATCATTTGCATCAATTTATTCCAAACTTTGGGGATGTTTGTAAATGGAATGCATTATTTTAAGTTGATATGTTAATATTTTAATGTGTATATTTATATTATATTTACAAGGATAAAAGTATTTCAACTTGCAATCCAAAAGTTAACAATCACCCTCTTATTTTAAAAAGTTACTACTAAAATCTAAAATGGATTAAATCTAGAAAAGTTAAAAATGAAGATGAAAAAAATGTAAATGGAGGATAATGCATTATATATAGTTATTTAAGGCAAAAGGCGCGTGTAAGTTGGCCCAATGATACCTTACCGTTCAGAGAGAGAGAGAGGGGCAAAAGGCGCAACAATGTGCAAAGGTTTCCCTAAGCCTAGGAACATGCTTTAGAGAAATATCAAGATCCAAGAACAAAGTATCAAACTAAGCTAAATGCATAATGACATACAATCATATAATCCTAACCTGCTATAAAGATGTTGTGTGTGTGACGTGTTCATATATAAACTTGAAAAAGGTGAGGATTTCACATGCTATACTGTTTAAGGAAGAAAATTGAGGTTCAAACCAAGAACTATGCATACAAATGAAACAACAACTACTCCAACACATCAGTACAAGCTAAGGTTCAGTAAAGGGTTTATTCTGCTTTATTTTTACTCATGGATCGATTTTCACATTTTCCCGCGGTGTTTATTGATTTTTATTATATATATATATATATATATATATATATATATATATTTACCATGATTGTGCAATGTCTCATTCCATTAGGCTAACAGTGCTACCCCTTAGCGAGCTTTTTAACCAACGACTCCCTGCACTATTAAGACCTTAGGGCGCTAGGTGTAGAGACAATCCCCTCTGGCGTTCTTACTCAAGTAACAAAGGCCCCGAAACAAGACTAGCCACTGTAATTATTCAAAAAAAAATCCTCTTTTTTTTTATAAATCAAGCATACCCATGCGTTCCCAAAACTTGAGTTTAAGTGTCTTCATAGTCATTACTCACTTTCCTACACAATTCTATCATTAAATACAACATTTTCCTCTCAATAGACAAGCATGCTAATCTTAACCAACAAGCAAATAGGAACAATGTCGTGCTACCTGGTAACATCTAAACAGCAAGCATCAATTATATCCTGTATAAAATTATAACTAAGCTCAAGATATCCACTAAATTCAAAAATCTATCAAATTTCTATGTCATCATTGGCGAAATTAGAATTCAACTAACTAAAAGCCTGGGATTATGCAATGTTATGCAACTAAACACATACTAAGTAAACAAGACAAAAGAAAACTAAAAAAAAAATTCATACTAAAATACCCCTACTATGCAACTTAATCATGCAATCAAACTATATGCAACTAACTATATGCAACAACTACTCACTACAACCCAATACCCCCAAACTTAAAATAAACAATGCCCTCATTGTAATTAAAAGTGAAAGAATACTCCCCTAAGTAGCAATGTCATCTCCGTTCGCCTCCTCATGATCCGATGGTATATCAGGCGATGGCTAAGTTTGAGATATTCTATAGTTGGAGACTGAGTGTGGGCTTCTAACTGTCCGAATGCTTGAGTCAGAAATTCTAAAAATTTAGCATTTTTTTTTTCGTGATCGAGCTATATGCTACGGCATGCTGTGTTTGGCTTGTAGTTGGGCTCAGTCGCGCGACCTTGTACTCTGGCAGCTTCAGTTTTTGACTTCTGTGTGATCCTAAATGCTTATACCAATTTGATTGAACCTGAGAGGAGAAACAATAAAACTATTATTAAGACTTACCACTATCTAACATCTACTAAATATGGAAATGTAAAAAAAAAAGAATTAAACAAGGAGGGAGAAAGATTGGATGGGGTGCCTCCCATCGAGCGCTCGGTTTATAGTCCGTTAGCTAGACTCTTTTCTTGACAACGCTATCCAATTCCTCTATGATAAGCTAGGAACCCTCCATCCATTAGAACTGCAATGTGCATAGGTAGGTTCCCCATCTTGCGTGTCTGTGAATTGAAACATCCTGGCATATTTCCGGTACATGATGCCCCCAGTTCTATTGCATAGCCAGGCGTTCCTTCCGTTGTGTTTGTGAATAGATTTTTGCATTGAGGCATGACAGATACAACATGATTCTCTTCTTCTATTATCTCTTCCTCAGCCCACCATGGTTTGTAAGAGGCCTCATAATCGCAGAATTTCTTGCTTTGGATGTAACTACGAAGGGGACATGGGTGTGCAAATTTCACTGAATTTTTCAATTCTATCTGAGAAGGCACTTGGGGTATTATACAAGTCAGCTCATGATCATCATTTTCCATACCCCCAGTTGTCTCCTCAATGTCCACTCCTTTTAGTTCATTCAATGGCATGAACACCTCTGACTCTCCATTAGTTTCATCGTCCATGTCATAACACCAATTGTTTTGAGGGCGATTGTTCAAGGCTTCAAGTATTTGATTTATTTGATTCTACAGATTCTGAATTGACCTCCCTTGCTCAATCATCTTCTCCTAAGTTGATGCTACAAACTCGAACCACAAATCCTCCACTCTTGAATTATCTTGTTCAGTTTAAAAATCCATGTATTAAGGACCATTCATTGAGGAGTTAATGAATTGTTCCGTCTATTTGTTAAGATTTTGGCTTGATAACTCCTGACTCATCATCATCTCGTCATGGTCTGCTATGCTTTTTGACATGAATTCCTTCAACCTTGAATTTTCCTCTTGATGCATTGAAGGTGGATATGAGAAATTTGATGGATGTGTTGGACTTGGGATGCAGTATTGGTTAGGATAGTTATAACTCCATTCATAATCTGGGCGATACCCCCAACCTTGTTGATAATCAGGATAAACATCGTTGTTGAAGTAATAACCCCCAAACAGCACTTGTCCAACCTTGATGTTGCACTGATAACTCGCATGTTCGCCAGCATAGTATTCACATGTAACTACTATCTCTCGAGTGCGTTGGGCTGCACGAAAATCCAACCTCTCCGAAATTGTTGCAATTTGTGCTGACAATGTAGAAAATACATTGAGTCCCTCAGTGCTCGTGTCCCTTGGTCGAATCATATTTGCATAAGGCCATTGATAAGCAAAGTCATCAATGATACCTGAAAAGAGAGAAATATAAGAAGATAATTAAAACAACAAAAAAAATGTTTAAATTAAGACTAATTTGATTGAAATTAATGTTGGCAAAAATTTATTAAGCTAATTCCCTGGCAACGGCGCCAAAAACTTGTTGCCTTTTTTTTAGTCTTAACAAAAGAGCTCGCACAACACACAAGTATACATGGTCAACAAGTAATAAAGAGTAAGTAAAGTATCGTTCCCAGGGAGAATTAACTAACAAAGTTCACCAAGCATTAACCCATAACCATCTCAGTCTTATTTAAACGAATGATATTATATTTTGTCTTTAAACTACGAAATTAAATAAACCTAACTATTCCCAGAGTGAGACTAGATAATAAAGACCTGAGATTACAATTTCATCTATTGACTCATTCAAATCGATACATTTCATGTTACGCCAAACTAATTGTACCGGTTTGTTAGTCGAGAACACAAAAGTGAAATATAGCCATCTCTCGATGTACCATACCCATATCAAATATAATCCCCAGTTGAAAGAATACACATGAACACCCAAATTACCTAAACCATTATATATCTATGTGATTTACAAATAATTAGAGTTTAAGCCCAAGTTCTCAATTGACTACGAGCGGTGCTTCAGTATATGTCTATCCTAAGAACGAATCATATATTCCATCACCATGTAGAACATAGAAACACAAGCTATCAAGATCAAATCTAAACCCATACTCCGTCTTTCAAGTTCAAATGGGTTATCCCAGTAATTGATGGCCAATAACCTAAGAAAATAAGCATGAATCTTAATAGACAATCCCATACCAATCAATAAGGCTAACAACGAAATATATCAGATTAAACTAAATAATAGAATCCATTTCAATCCCAAAATAAAGTTTAACTCATCATAGAATCAAAATCTATAATCCACAATTGACTATGCACTGAGAAATAAAGATAGAAGTAAAGAGAAGTTAGGGAATTAGAAATGTAAATCTGAGATTCTCCTCTTGCTCCAATTCTGAATTTCCTATGCTCTTCAATTACTTCAATCTTCAACTCTAATCTAATCTAGGGTTCTAATCTCATCTAAAAAGAAAGACAAGAAAAGAAAACAATAGTAGCTTTAGCCCCTAAGGGGTGGAATCTCCTTTTCATCATGAAAATACGTCTAATATATAAGCCCTAATTGAATCCCCCTCTCCGTTACGCTTCAATTGCACTGTTTAATGAAAATTCAACTTTGGTCAACACCTGAAGTCGCGCGGCCGGGAAAGAATTGGCCTAACATTGGGCGCGGCCGCGCGCAAGTATTAAATCACGGCTTTTTGTTACTATAAGTCGGCATGTACATAAGAGAAATTCTTACTTACCATGAGGTTGATTTTCTACTACAGTGTGCTCTGGTAAAATGGCCATAACTTTTGATCCAAGAAGAGTTACGGGGCCTGCCACCTGTCCAATTGAATCTATCAACAATCTATACAACTTTCATTCTTTGATGATTCAGAAATTCCGGAAGGATGAAGGCTGAAAGTGGTCTGGAAATGACTGCTATGAAACTGGCTAACCAAAACAGCGAAGTTCGACGTCCGTTGGTACAAAGATCATAGCTCTTGCATCCGAACTCTAATTGGAATGATTCAAGATGATACGGAAAGCTTAGAAGAAGCTCTACAACATATTCCAAGTTCCAAGCCAAGAACATGAAATTAACCCGATAGCCCAAATGATATCCAGATTGCTTTTCATTGCATTTCCCTTGCATATCCTTACCAATAGTTGCTGAAACCGTTCCCAAATGTATAACCTACAAATAAACTCAAAATGCTTGAAAAGTAACTCAGACACATAAATATAAGCAACTAATTTAAGTAAAAGATACCGGATAAGTGTATATAAAATCCACTTATCAGCGAGGTAGCGGATACCTATTCTTAATAGTGACGTGGTTCAATTCTCGGTAGTCAATACAAAGTCGCATACTCTCGTCTTTCTTCTTTACGAATAACACAAGAGCACCCCAAGGAGATGTACTAGGATGATGAAACCGATGTCCAACAACTCCTGTAGTTGGACCTTTAACTCCTGAAGTTCAATAGGAGCCATTCGATATGGGGTTTTAGAAATGGGCTTTGTACCAGGTTCAAGATCAATAAAGAATTCAACTTCACGTTCTAGGGGTAGACATGGAAGTTCTTCAAAAAATACGTCAGGAAATTCACTAACAACATAAATATTATTCAAATCTGACGTGTTTTTGTTCAAGTCCGTGACACGGGCTAAGAAAGCTTGACATCCGTTTTTTAATAAACGAATAGCTTTATGGCTTGATATGATAGTGATTAACTTTAATGGTTTGGTTGTTTGAATTTGCATAATAAGTTGGTTAGGAATATGAAAACTAACAACCTTACGAAAACAATCAATTTTAGCATGATGCTTGATTAACCAATCAATCCCTAAAATCACATCAAATGCAAGAATTTTCAACAAAATAAGATCGACATGTAATGTTATGGTTCCAACTTGAATCAAGCAAGATTTATAAAAAATAGATGTAATGAAAGTTTCTCCTAACGGAGTGTCAACAGATAAGTCAAGGTCTAATTTCTTCGGAGTCAAGTTTAAACATTGAGCACAAGTAGAAGAGATAAAAGAATGGGTAGAACCGGTATCTAATAAGGTATAAACTTTGCAAGAGTTTAGGATTAGCTTTTCCGTGATCACCTCGTTTGAGTTTCTCGTGTTTTGGCCAGTCACGACAAACGCCCTCCCTTGAACCACCGACTTTGTTTTGTCCATAGTCGCCTTTGATGTCGTCGTCCCAGCTGGACTTGACTTCGGTAACGGACAAAATCGGGCTATATGACCATCTTTTCCACAACTAAAACACACCTTGGAAGGCTGTGAACAGTTTGGACTTATGTGTCCCTCCTCTCCGCATCTATAGCATCTAACTGGCGGTCGTTCTCCTTCCCTAGAATTTGTTGTTGGTGCTGGTGCTGCTGCTAATGTCTTCCCGTCAATGTTGAATCTCCTCTTTCTAAAATTTCCACTTGACTCACCTCTCCTATTATCATGGCCACGATTACCACCCGAGTGGTTACCGCTTTTGTTTGTATTGTTTCCTCCCCGCTGGTTATCATCGCTCGAGATAATTTCGCATCCTTAGGTATGACCCTGATTGTGGTCCCTCGGTTGGGCATACTCATTATCTCGCTCTAATAATTGAGCCCTATTGACAACATCTGAATATAAAGAAAATTTATGAGAGATAAGATATTGCTGAATCTCGGGTTTTAGACCTCTCAGAAACACCTCAGCATTAATTTGTTCATTTATAACCACATAAAATAAATATATCGATCATTTATATCCACATAAAATAAATATTTCTTTATCATATAAATCAATAACTAATCATTCACAAATAATATTATAGAATCACAATTATGACAACTAGATCGTTCCCAAGAAAGAGGGGGCTTTCCGATTGGATTTCTCCTTATTGGCGCGCAATTAAGTGACCAAACCCCATTCATAGACAGAACTTCCTTAGACATTTTCCAATAATGCTATCTAATAATATTATTCAAATAATATGAATTATTGATTTGATAATGGAGATACTGTACAGTGACAATAATTGAAACCACAATAATATAAAATATTAACGCAACAATTATTGAACCAATAAAATAAAATATTGAATAGTAATTACTGTAAAAATTATTGAGTAGTGACTTCTTATTTAAGATTCAATAATTTCAAAAATACTGTGCAATACCGTGTGCTACTGTGTAACCACGCATATTACTTTATTTTAACCACCGGGTATTCCAACAGTGTTAACGGTAACCATTACGCCGTTATATATAAAAACTCAAACTTTTTATTTTCTTCATCCGACATTTATTCGTTATAGGGCCCATAAATGGCTGCACTGTCGTACGAATATTCCCCGACAGAAAGAGTATTCCACAGCCAAACGAATATTCCCCGACAGAAAAAGCCATCTGACTTGTTTATTTTGCAAAATTTGTACATTTCACCCGTAACTAAATTATTATATCAAATTAACACTTTATTATTCAAAATAATAAATAGAGGAAATTTGATTTTATTCATTAAAAAGTTGGGGTCTTACAGCCACAGTTGTAACAGACTCATTTTTTCTTCAAACAACCTCCTTAATGACACTTCCTGCAAATTACACACGGCGTACCCTTCCTCCTACTCTCTTTTGGATTATTTCTTAAATTAACATTATCATCCCTCTTACGTTTATTAAAATCACTGCCTCCATTACCACCTATCATATTATTTCCTTTAGCCTCCTTTCTTTGTTCTTGACTATGCTTTAATACAGCTTCAATTTCTCCCTCAACGATAATGGCTTTTTCTAAATAAGTTGAAAATAAATTAATTTGCAGCACATCTAACTTCTCGAGTACCAATGATTTCAATCCATTCCTAAAACATCGTGCTTTCAGTTCCTCAGTGTCCACTTGATGTGGAGAGAATTTAGCTAATTCGTTGAACTTGAAAAAATATTCTGTCACTGTCATATTCTTCTGCTTCATATTCAAAAATTGTTCTTCGATATTTTCCTTTAGACTTCCCTTCCTTTGCGGCATTATCTGATAAAAATCTTACATTAATTCTCTTTTTCTACACCAATTCTTATTAATCACACAACAAAAATTTGGCACAAAGTTCTCATATAATCACATATTTATTCAAATAACACATAGTTCATTTAGCACTTAATACATAGCAGTATCCCTTTTTAAAAATTATCAGGATTAACAACACAACTTTAAACAAAAGTTGTAATTCTCCATTCACACATAACTATTCCCCAGTTCATCAAACTTACCACACCTAGGGGTTCAGGAACTTGCCACAATTATATGAGTGTATGAACTTATCCTAGTCAGACCTTTGGCGTCCATTCGCCGAGGGGTTCAAAACATTTCATCTAATTATGAGTCATAAACTTACCATAAGTATGAGTTTTAAGAACTCAAAAAATAAATTAATCTTAATCTTATATTCATATAGAAAATAAAGATTTCATTCATACAAACATATATATTTTCATATGTTCACACGTCATTCTTAATATTACAACCGTTAATATCACACACTATCAAAAGATATTATTTCTTATACTTAAGTTGTCTACCTTTCACTCCCTTCACCAATCTTCTTCTTACCGGGACACTTGCTAAATCTGTGACCCGTTCTCCCTCTTTCTCTTATTTTTGCTCTTCTTCTGCTTGATTGTTCCTTCAGACGATCCACTACCTTCAGTCTTCATCCTTTCCACATGCGCCTTCAACTTGTTCCGTTCTTCGGTCATTTCGCGTAACGCTCGCTCCGTCTTCCATAACTCCTCTAAGAGAACCACTTTACTCTAAAGTTTTTGGACTTCTACAGATACTTGATCTTGTTCTCCAACTTTGATCTTATTCTCTTTCTCCATCTTAGCTTCTTCGGACTCTGTCTCCTCATCACCACTCAGATACATCTCGGGATAATCGTCGTGATCGCTCCCCAGATTAACCATAGGTTCATCTTTTCCCACCTCTTCAATTGACTCACTTTGCGCTGGCACCTCGACTACTGGCACTAGTGCAATAGCCGCTAGCATCTACGCACTTATTTCATCTTCTCTAGACATCCTACAATCAGTCTAAATAACTTGATTAATACTTCTCCAGTACAAATTTCTCACACTATTTGTCAACATATCTCACTATCGATATGTTTCGGCAATTCCTCACTCAGTACTCTAAATGAGTATTCTCTATCTTGCTTATAGTTATAATCCTAGGGTTTCCCCACCCCACTTAAGGTTTATAACCTACAACTTTGATATCAACCTGTGACACCGCCAAATCTGGGTTACCTGACCCCCAAATTTGGTGCTCACGATCCACAATATAATTAACATCTAACTACCCATTCATTGAGGAATAGAATATTACACCACATTAACTGATATAGTTAATACATTCGTCCCAGGTTATCTAACCTTCAAAATACAAACATACCCTTTAGATATACAAAAGGGTTTACAATTATAACATATTTATAATGTTCATAAAAACTACTCCAGTATTTTGCCTTTGCCTTTGTTCTTCACAGCACCTCCAGTCACTTCGTCCCTAGCTGAAATGTTTTATTTAGCAATGGTGAGCAACAAATTGCCCCGTAAGTTAAGATATACAATGAATGTATAAGAATCATAACAACAGACTATCTATTTGGATAAAATGACACCAAAGTTTGGGGAACTTTGAAGTAGCTGAACAAATCTCTAATTACTAACAAGTCTTCTCGTCATCTATGCAACACAATAATTTGATAATAAAAGAGTGCAATGCTTTCAAAGTTTTCACGATATTCTAATGAATAACAATTTAAAAATATTCTCCAGATTTTATATTGAATGACCTTAAATGATCTTGAAATTTTATTCTTGAGTAACTATCAAAGATTTACTTTGATATACCCGAATAACAATATCGAAATATTTTCCCAAAATATATGCTGAGTGATCACAAAGGATCTTGAACTTCTCTTCTCGAGTAACTATTAAAGATTTACTTTAATATACCCAGGTGTATCAGATAACCATAAAGATTAAATCATACCCCTCTGTAAGTATATAAAGTGATCAGCTTCATTAAACCCTATATTATGCATAATACTTAAAAGTGCGCAATGTCTGAATATACGACCTAAAATGTTCCCTTTATATAAAAGGTTGTTCTTCTCAGTCTTTAAATCAGAATTTGATTTAACAACGAAATACAATGATTTCAATATCTAATCACTTCTCTTCTCTTCTCAAACCTATCAAGTTTTCTTTTTTGATCTAGCCGAAACAATTGGCATCGATCTATCAATAATAATTTAATTCTCTTTTTTTCTCTTCTCGAACCTATCAAGTTCTAACAAATGTTTGTCTAGCCAGAACAATTAGCTAAGACATTTCTCAACACGATTTAACAATATATAGAATTTATCTATACTATTAATAATAGCTTCTACGGATATAAGTATCCAATAATAATTATTCTCCAAGTATATTCTCAGAATCACTAATCCAATTTGAATTAATAAACATGCACTAACTGCGAATAATCAACAATAAATGCTTGGATGTAGTCTAATCAATAATAATTAACCACCATAGTATTTAAAAGATATAACTCAAGGTTGAATTAGGAAACTTGCCTTCCGCGTTGATTACTGCTACACAATACTTATCTGCGTTCGTAAAACCTATAATCAATAATATCGATCTTACAATTAGCACAATAATTTATAACACGTATCACTGTAATTTACAGTCAACCTGTCTCCTAGGCACATTACCACATAGCCACATTAGTGTTTATAACTTATATAAACACTTATCAAGTCTAACTATTTCGGTCTGGTTGGACTTCGGTCTTATCTCGGTGTCTTAGTCGCCATATCCGACAATTTACACATTTATTGTCAATTAAACTCAGTCTCAAAACTTCAATATTATTTTAGATTAGTCATATATCATTTATAATATTTTTCGGAAGCTTTTAATAATTTATAAATAATTATTATAATTTATAATAATTTTTCAAACACATGATTTAATTAACAAATAATCTTATCATCATTAATATTTAATAATATAAAAATATTAATGTTATACTTATCAAAATATTAAAGTTATTGTTAATAACTCAAAAATATTTTTAAATCATTAATATTCTACTTAAATGATTTTTAAAATAATTAAAATAATTTTTAAATCATCACCATTAATATTTAAATATTAATGAAATTATTATCAAAATATTAAAAGTCATTAATTATAACTTAAAATATTTTTAAATCATTTTTCCCATTTTAAAATCAATAAAACCATTTTTAATTTATTTATTTAATATAATAATTAAATAAATCTAATATCATTAATATTAATTTATTAATGAGAATTCTCCAAAATATTGAATATTATATTTTCTAATTCAAAATATATTTAATTACTTTATTCTTCTTTAAAATGATTTTTATAATATTAGAATTAGTTTTAATTCATTTATTTAATATAATAATTAAATAAATCTATTATCAATAATATTAAATTATTAATGAAAATTCTCTAAAATATAAAAAATTCAATTTTATAACTCAAAATATTTTTAAACACTTTATTTTTATTTAAAATAATTTTTATAATATTAAAATCATTTTTCTAATTTATTTAATACACTAATTAAATAAATTAAATATCATTAATATCAAAATAATTATAAATATCAATGATAAATGTCCCAAATAATTAAAAGTTATTTTTCAAAATTTAAAATTGTTTTTAAAATCATTTTTGTAATTTTTAGAATTTATTTTCTATTTTTAATTATTTTTCGGAAAATCAAAAAATAAAAATAATTAAACCGTCACTAATGGCCTATAGCGACACTTTCTGTCGTCTTAGGTGTTCTTGGCCTCAAGAACACTGACAAGTCCGTGTTCAAGGGGTCGCGTTTGACCAATAATGATTCTCTGTGTAATGCGTTTCTAGGCTAGCTTGAACTGTGATCGTATAGTATACATGTAGTACTACAATAATCAATCGCTAACTTGGTCATACAATAACACAGATTCCAGATCCGAGCATTTGAAATCGTTGTCAGGTCTGTTCTGGGTTTTCTGGGTAACCTAGAAACCCATGCAGTTTCATGTAGTCATATTCTAGCTCGATTATCTCTATGGTCTGGTTATGATTTATGTGACGCTCCCAAATCCGGGTATCTTCCAACCTGACAGATGGTGCTACACGGTGCTACAGTTCACACAATCATTCAATTGAAATACCTTAAAAAAATGAATATGTCTTATATATATTCAAAATATTATTAACATTCTCCCAGGTTCTTATAACCGTTACATCTGTTCTTGTCATAATATAAAATATTATCATTACAAAACCTATAATATTACATAGGTAATCTACGGGTTCGCCTTAGCTTTCCCTTTATCCTTGCCGGATCCGTCGGTCCATTCGGTCTTAGCTACATTCATATGGTTCAAGCAAGAGTGAGCCTAACTAGTTCAGCAAGTACAACAATTCTAGGAAAAATAGTATGCTTGAGACATATGAATCATATATATTAAATAACTGAACAATAGTTACAAAGTACTATTGATAATTAAAAATAGCACTTCTTTTCCTTCAAAACGTTTTACAACAATAATATTCAGTAAATCATCAATTCCGGTTCAAGGCCGTGAGCATTTCATAAGTACTTTGAAAAGGACATCCCGACACGAAGTTCGTAAGCCCAGCATAACTTACGAGCACGTCTAGGTGATCAGCCTATAGTACTCTATGTTGATCAACACTACATTCATTAAACGTGTATACGTTTAAGTTGTGGCAACCTCACGTGCCTGTCGTTTGACGACAAAATAATTTAGCATATTCAGTCTCCTTTTCAAAACCACAACATTATTAGTTTGGTAAATCATTGCACATACTTGAAAGATTAAAAGAATCCAACATATCGTAAGTCTAGCCGAGGGAATTGGCGTTGACTTCATCAAACATTAACTCATGCAAGGAATACATGAATCACAAAGACTTGTCAAGAACGAACTAGAACAAGGGTTAGAGTACTTGCCTTTAGCGTCTGCTTAAAGATATAACACGTGCACTTTAAGTATTTAAGGTCTCTACAGTAAATGATAACATCACATAGCACATTAGGTCATGGATAAACATACATGGTTCCTAAAGAATCTTACCCTTCTTCTCAATCTAATTATGTATTAGATTTGTTATTATTGGTTTCGGCTTCCTTTACGTCATTCTTACTTTCACATGTAACTGACTTTCTTTAACCCTAAGTGGTCATACTTAAGGCTTAATTATGTCTTAACAATGTTACATTAAGATCTTTAGTTAATTGTTAAACATCTACTATCCATGCTCAACATGAAAAAATTATTTATTGTCTAGGTTTTAAGTTTGGCGCTGCGGCGCCGGTTATAACTCTTTGTGCCGCGTTGCGGCGTCACATGTTAATGCCCTAGAAACTAGACTCGGTCTTTGCACGCCGAGTCTCCTTTATTCTGGCTGCTGTACTGCGGTGCCACTCTCCAATGAGGTTATGGCTTTGCTTTCACTGGCTTCATATGTCATGGCCATGGCGAATTATTATTGGCATTGAAATTTGTGGCCAACTCAGACTCGCACCATCTAAAACTTTGATGATTTTTCAACTTGTGAGATTCCCGGACTCGTAACTTCTTCATTATAAGTCCAAATTGGCTCGTTCAAGAGCATACGGTTCATAAATCACATACTCTACATGTTCATGCAAGAATTTTATCTATTTGACTTCGTTGGCTAGAAATTCACCTATTAGTTCATTTTTAATGAAAATGATAAACGTTCATAAACGTTCAACACTCGTTTCTTCGTTCTAAGTCAGAATTCGGTCATTTTCGAGTCCGCAACTCTATAATGCCAAATACGACTTGTCTCCATCGGAAACCAATGTTTCCGAGTTCAAAAACGAAATATGACTTCCATTCCGAGAATTTCACGAATTCGACGATTATCGTCCAATCGTGTGAATTCTGACAAAACTTCATTACTAATGATTTGTTCATCATTCCAAATACATTCATTTTATTAACTAGATATCTCAACTTACATGATACAACAACTTACATTCAAATTAGGTTATAGCTTATTTCTTATGAGTTCATAACTTAACAAATTATACACTACAAAACTTTCATTTCCTTATGACTTACTCTTAATTAAGTCATTTAAGCTATATGCTTACATCTTATTATTCATACCAACTTCTTAAGTTAACCATATGACAAGTTCATAGGTGTATTCAATAAATTCATAACTTGTTTAGGTTCAAGTTACTTATTCATAATTTATTAGGCTCAAGTTCATTGCTTAACCATTCCTCATTTGTTCTTAACATATAAGTTCATTAGGTTACAATTCTCTTATCACCCTATTATGATAGAGATGGAAGATATATTTATGAGAAGAGCCTTACCCTTGATGAACTAGTACTTCTTCTTCTTGGAAAACCTAGTAATGGAAGTTAAGCTTCAAAGTGCTTATTAGCTCTAACAAATAAGTTGTTTGCAAAGAGAGTTTGTTGGATGAAATTTGAACAAGTAAATGACAAATCCAAGCTTGCTATTTATAGAGGGGCCAAGGTCAGGTTATTAAGGTCATTAAGACATCCCACCTCCTTAGTTAACCTCCTTACTATTCATGTCTTAAGGCCTAAGTAATCTTGCTTATCACTCTTAATTCTTGCCAATCACACAAAGTTCTTGCCCACTACTTCACCCATGGGTTGCCCCATGGATCCTATTTAGTTAATGGATCATTACTTTGGGCTTGGTTTAGCTAATTACTCTATTTATCTTGGGCTTAATATTATTTACCTAAAGGCTTACACCTTTAATCTTATTGAACTTGTTCTTCATACAAGATTTACCCTTCCCTTTTCATTAAACTTTTATTACATATATTCTCAATTTAAGTTCGCATGCGAAATATTGCGTTTTCCATACATAGATTATTATTACATAATCCATCTCGCCTTGATATTATATTGCTACGCATTTCTCGGAAGTTCAAAAATAATTCCCGAGCGGTAAACAATGAATAATGTTTTTCGAAAAATTTCTCAGAAAGTTTTTATTTTTGTCTTGGAAATTCAAACACTATAATTCCCTGACGTAGTTCAAATAGTACGATGTTCCGACGTTTCTAGGTTATAGAACGACATACATCTTATTAACACATAATAATAATAAATAATATTATTTTATTCATTATTTAATTCTTTCAAGTATTTTACAAAGGAACTGAATTTCTCGGTCGTTACAATTTATGTGATCTAATGGTTCAAACCTATAGTGTTCATGACAAGGTACATTTACATAACAAAAATTCAGT
This sequence comes from Panax ginseng, assembly GCA_020205605.1. NCBI lineage: Eukaryota > Viridiplantae > Streptophyta > Magnoliopsida > Apiales > Araliaceae > Panax > Panax ginseng. The sequence goes on along the minus strand of CM035146.1, from coordinate 28,167,068 downwards.
TCAACAATAGCCAAACATCCAGATTTATACCGGTCAATGGCTGTCAAAGAACTTGCTCATACGGTTTCTAGGTTTTTCCAGAAACCCAAAATCAGTCTCAGATGGCTACTTTGACCATCTTATAGTTACAATCTGTTGATCGTTAACATGATCTAAAGCCATAAATATAAATTACATATGCCAGGCTACACATTGGTTATAACAACATCCATAAATAACATCATACTAGACAGATCTGGACGTTGCAAGATCTTGTCAAATCCGGCTTAAGGATTTCTGGGTTACCCAGAAATCGCCCGGTCAAGCTTGGTTAACCCACTTTGACTATGAATATCTTTCAATCTGGACAGGGAATGGCTGTGATTCCACTTCCAGATCAAAGACCTCATTTCAGACTATGGATCCAAAACATAAAACAAGAAAAATCTTAAACAGACAAGAATATGTGGCTCTTGACATTAGCTTGTCAGACCACAAATCATGTTCTTGGGCAATTTTGAAAAAACATACTTTTAAGGCACTTTGATACTATAGATCTATGATCGATCATCATATAACATCCTCTAGCATGAATCTAAACACATAAACATAAAAATTTTCTTAACATACAAGATCAAATGTCAAATTTGGGTTTATACCTCTCTTGCTAAATCTTTGATTCTTGCTCTCCAATCTGATATTAGGTGATCTAGGGGTTGTTTATGTGACTGATCTACTTGATAATTTCGAAGGGTTAGAGAGAGAGAGTTGGTGAGAGCTTGGATAGAAAATAAGTCAAATACATGCACTTTCTCTCTCTTAGATCTCTTATATAATGTGATATAATACATATAGCTGATGATTTAAACAGATTTGCTGAGTTTTCTTAAGCCACAAAGTCAATTGAGTTGTTCACCAACTAAAGCTATAGCAACTTATACAAGTTACATAATAAAAATATACAAAAAGGCATTTTGGTTTGTCCTTGTAATTTTAATGGCATACATGACATTTCTCCAAACCTTTAGGGTTTAACCCTAAGGTTCTAACCTTTAGGTTTTACAAACTCTAATTCTAGAATTTTCTAATTAGGGTTTTAAATAGAAATTAATATTTCTAAAGTATAATTAGGGTTTCCTATTTATATTAACATTTACTAATCACATTAGGGCTTACTAATTAGGATTAGGGTTTCCTAATTAGGGTTTAGGATTCTCGAATATGAAATTAGGGTTTCCTAGTATTTGTTTAGGGTTACTAACAGTACATTAGGGTTTCTAATCCTGAGATTAGGGTTTTTAATCTCTTATTAGGGTTTACTAATTTTAAACCTTATCCGATCAATCATTGATCAAAAATTCTAAACAGTATAAACACGTACTCATTACTATAATTATTTTAATTATATTTTCTATCGAATCCCTATCCGTAACTAGGGTTAGGGTTTTAAATTCTCAGTTACGCACAACTCTACTCTTATTTCTCAGTCAATACACAAATTGACTAATTCTCACAGCTCGTATCACAGATACACAACACAATATTGATAATTAATATTAATATTAATTAAAAAAAATTATTCGTAAAATTTGAATTATTTGAAATCCTGGGTTATTACATTATATAACCATATTAGCGTGTTTAAACTGATATATGACTGTTTAGAATCAAATTCGTAAGTAATTTCTATGGTTGGGATGAAGTTACGCCCAAGTAGGCGCTCTTCCTGCTCGAACCAGGACATGGCAAGCTTATTTGCCGGAATAATAATGTAATGCCCAGACTCTAGGTCCTTTTACCCCGGTTCGGTCATTCTGATAAAATACAAACATCCACCTCTAAACAACATACGATAACTAAAATGCATAATATAATAAACATAAGTCGTTCATTCAAAAGGTGTTACTAGTCCCAAGATTTGATAACCTTAATACAATCTTACAAACATACCCTAAAACAATAATTAGGGTTCACATTACATAACATTAATTTAAACTAGACATATAGCAAAGTCGGCTCCTGGCAACTATCCTACATCTTTCCTTTACCCTTATCCTTTCCTGAGGTCTCGGGCTTAGCTGCAATATAATTCATGCTATAGCAAGGATGAACAACAAGTTTAAATACAACAATAAGGATATATCATGATGAATGGAAAATATCTGACAATAAATTCAACAATATGAATATTTGAAGGATTCAATAATACGAATATTAGAAGCAAAGATAATGATTGCTTTTAGAATAATTGCTAGTTAATTAAACTTTGAACTATAACACTCCAATGGAATCAATAGCTAATTGACCCTTTGGTTACTGGCTACAGAATAAGTACTTGAGGGGATCAACCACGCGTACACCATGTATATGCATAACATTTAAATCTGCTCTTTGTATCTTATATTACATACCTGGTACTCCCTTATCATAGAAAGGGTGTTCTTTTAAGTCTAAAAATCCTTACCATCAATTGGTTTGGATAGCTTTTATAAAACTTCTACGTTTGTCTGACCGAACAAAGGTTCAGACTCTATCTAACATAGTTCAATAATTATTGAACTTTAAATGATGTACGAGTCCAAGACTGTACGAACTCAAGTGCACTAAGTGCGAATAGAAATAATATCGATGTGGGATAATTGTAAAGTAATTAAACCACTTAATAGCATGCTTTGAAATATGATTCAAGCTTAAATGAATAACTTTTAACTCAACGATAACCTGCTCAATACAATAGGAAACTTCCACAAACTCAAAGTTGTGTAAGTTAGGAAACTTGCAATGTAAAAATGTTCGGATACTTGCTCAAGTAAAAGAGTAAGAATTTAAGGAACTTGCACAACCGAAGAGTGAAGTTCAAGAAAACTTGCTCAATAATAATTGGAGTAAGTTTAGGGAACTTTCTCAATAAAAGTAGGGTTCAAAGAACTTATATGTTTGCTCAGCTACAATAAATTCTAGCTTTAATTACTTGCGTTGAAATGACCTAATATTAATAAGTCGGTCTTTTCAATTAGTATGTGTAAACTAGTACGAGTCTACACTTAAAAGAATCAAGTCATCACATAGCATGCTTCTCAACATATTACAAAGCACATGGGTCACATAATACAAGTTAAAGTAATCATATAATCATGCCTTAAAACTTCAAACCAAAAAGCAATCTTGGCAAGAGCTGGCAGAGACGACCTTAACTATGCTGGTCTAGGCTTAGGGACGACAGCAATTTTGCCTTGTCCTTAGCCAAACCAAGGTTTAGCTTCTTTTCTCTTGACTCAAGTCCAACTCTAACACACCAATTACACATACATTTTAACATACATACATGCTAGAGTTTCACACATGACAATACTTGAATTCATTACTTCAAGTTTAACTTACAATTTTTATGTCATTAAAACATAAAAATCATGTAACCATCATACCTAATACATATGAATCATATTTAGGATTATTATAGCCGGCCATAACATGACATCTTACTACTTTAGTATCTAAGTACTCATATAATATGCAACTTATGTTTGAAAATATGTCCAAGGTTGTCTTTGAAATCATTTTAGAACGAATGATGCAATATACACATACAAGACAACTTTAGAACTCATATTATGTGTGATTAAGTTATGTTTAACATCTTTAAACACCAGAACCTACATCATGTAGCATTCATGTATATTACTTTAATATAAATAACTTTTCCTTTAAAACATTCTCTAACACAAAGCTAACAAGTTTAAATCATGATAAAGACACTATACATCATATATCATGCTCACTTAAGTTCCACATCAGTCATGTATGTGGTCTCATAAGTTTAGAATTGTAAGACATATATTACTTCAAAGTTTGTTTTCTAAACTTATGTTTTCATTACAAATCTCTTACTAAAATGTGTTGATCACTTCATATTACACAAGAAAACCATACATAACATGCTATACTCCTTTATAGGTATGTATCTAGGTCATGATACCATGTCAGCAACACATATCTCAAACAAAACCAGTAACTAGATCTCGAGAGTGCAGTAGCAAATTGCTACTGCACCCTAAGTACTAATTAGTAGCAGCCCACTCCAAGTCGGGACGAGAAGCGAAAACATACTGCTTTTACGAGCCTGAACCACCTTGGTTCATTTCAGTTTAAACATGCTACAACTTATCATTTAAGAGTTTAAACATGTAAACATACTTTAGAAACATATCATGGCATGTTAATTCACTTTGATTAACAAAGAATTTCAAGTAATTTTCAAGAATTAACTAGACCCATTTCAAGAACATAGTTAAAATCTATACCTTCTTGAGCTTGGATTGGATTCTTTACACACTAAGTATGCTCCCAAAATTTCCCAGCAAGTTAGAGTTCTCAATCTCAGACTTTAACAAACAACAAAACTAAATTTAGAGCTTGTATTTATAGAGGGGACATGGACTAGATAATCCCATTGCACTAAGGTTGAGTTCAAGGTGTAATGGAGAAAAACAATGGTTATTAAAGAGTGGTTGAGGAACCCACCCATCATCCATTGGCCTAGAAATCATTACCTATGTTTAGCCAAATGCAAGTTACGTAAACCAAAAGTAGGCTACTGTTCATGTACTATGGTGACACTCATTTTGGGACAAGAAGAAATCTCAGCATACTTGACCAACTAAGGCTTGGTTTGGACACTATAATTCCCATAATGTAATATAAATGTGTAAATGCTACTACACAAGGAAATTTGGGGATTATTTATGAACTCACAATATATATCCAAAGTTCATTAAATACACGTAATAAAATACCGCAGTTAACTATTATTGTCCGGGTAGTTTCATAACTATCTCTACTACTCACATAGGCATATTATAACATTATTTAATATTATATATCAAGTGTACACACATAACTTCTTTTTTGATTTCTAGAATGCACAGATATTAATTTATTTCTATTTAACAATCACTTATAATTTTATTGCACTATTTGATACTCCATATCATTAGAATATATTCTTATTATATGATTCTACGCATGCCACACATTACACTAATGTTCCAATTCATTTTCTACAACAGAACTTAACTTTCTAAGTTTGGACCTTTGGCAATTGCGCCCATTTTGTCTTCTTTAGATTGAGATGCAATTGCTTGGGTCCTTGGCGATTGCCAAAATAGGTTAGCTTCAATCCAGTTCCAATTCCTATCACCACATAAGTTTCATATGGGATAATTTAACTTCTTCAATGGTGATATACCCATACTTGACATAAATCAAAATGTTCAAATCTTGCTACTATATTCAAATAAATTGAATATTTAATTATTAAGAATCCTATCAATTCTTGATATCAAACTCTTTGGGTTAGTCCAATAATTTAAATAACTATTAGTGACTCCTTTTAATCATTTCATACATTCATATAACCACATAAGGTTTTAAATAAACTTTCAAAGCTAACTCATTAAAATTAAATCACATATTAAATTAATAAAGAGTTTCAAATTTGTGGACATTACATCCCTCCCCCCTTATAAAAATTCTTTCCTCGGAATTGCAAAAATAAGGTTACTCAAATAAAAACGGTTAATTCGTTTTCATTTTCTCTTCTAGCTCCCACGTAGCTTCTTCTACTTTGTGGTTCCTCCAGAGAATCTTAATAGAATGGATAATCTTATTCCTCAACTTCTGTTCCTTTCTCTCTAGTATCTAGACAGGAACTTCCTCGTACGATAAGTCTTTCTCGACTTGAATTGGTTCATAGGAGATAACGTGCTTATAGTCTAGTTTATATAGCCGCAACAATGACACATAAAACACGTTGTGAATGTGCTCAAGTTCAGGAGGTAACGCTACCTCATACGCCACTTCACCGACTCGCCTCAGAATCTCGAACTATCCTATGAACCTAGGGCTCAACTTGCCCTTCTTCCCAAAATGAATCTTCCCTTTACATGGAGATACTTTCAGAAATGCATAGCTTGTTAATTCAAAATCTCTCTTCTTGCGATGCAGGTCCGCATACTTCTTCTGGCGATCTTGAGCTGCTACTAGTCAGGCTCTTATCACCTTGATGATTTCTACCGTCTGTTACACCAATTCTGGTCCCAATAGTTGGCGTTCTCCAACTTCGTCCCAGCATAAGGGCGTTCTACACTTCCTCCCATACAGTGCTTTGTACGGTGGCATTCCAATACTGGTGGGATAACTACTGTTATACGCAAACTCTACTAATCGAAGGTGATCATCCCAACTACCCTTGAAGTCCATCACATAAGCTCGGAACATGTCTTCAAGTGTTTGAATTGTTCTTTCACTTATCCCATCGGTCTACGGATGATACGCGGTACTCATTCGTAGTTGTGTCCCCATTCTTTGTTGAAGACTCTTCCAGAAGTTTGAGGTGAATCGCAGATCTCTATCTGATACAATAGATACCGGCACCCCATGCCTCAAGATAATTTCCTTGACATACAATTTGGCTAATTGGTCCAAACTATACTTAATCTTAATCGGCAAAAAGTGAGCTGACTTAGTAAGACAATCTACAATCACCCATATGGCGTCGTACCCTTTCTACATTACCGAAAGTCCCACCACGAAGTCATTGTGATGTGCTCCCATTTCCATTTTGGAATCTTTAATGGTTGTAATAACCCGCTTGGTCGTTGGTGCTCTGCCTTGACTCTCTGACAAGTTAGAAATCTACTTACGCATTCTGTACCCTCTCTCTTCATGTTTGGCCACCAGAAGTGGTGACGCAAATCTTGGTACATCTTCGTGCTTCCTGGGTGTATCGAATATCTCATACTATGCGCTTCTTGTAAAATCTCCTCTCTCAGTTCTGGTACTAACGGTACCCAAATTCTTCTTTCAAATTTGAGCAGTCCAGTGCTATCAACCTTAAATTTTAATTTATCACATTTAGTCAATCGCTTCTTGATGTTATTACAATCTTCGTCTTTTTCTTGTGCCTCTTTAACCTTATCCAATAAAGTTGGGCTCGCTGACACTGTAAATAATTACTTGTCGGTCTCCATCGGATACCTAATTTCCAAGTCTAGTCGTTCAAAATATTTCACCAATTCTTCTTGAATGGTCAACTGCAATAACTTATCTCTGCATTTTCTGCTTTAGGCATCTGCCACTACATTTTCTTTGCCTGGATGGTACAAAATCTCACAATTATAATCTTTGATTAATTCCAACCATCGGTGCCGCCTCATGTTTAACTCTCTCTGCGTGAAGATATACTTCAGACTCTTGTGATCCGTATATATCTCACACTTCTCGTCATACAAATAATGCCTCCAAATCTTTAAAGAAAAAACTATCGCTGCTAACTCTAGGTTATGAGTCAGATATCCCTTCTCATAATCTTTCAGCTGACGTGAAGCGTACGCAATGACCTTACCGTGTTGCATTAGTACACAGCCAAGACCCTTGTGTGATGCATCACTATAAACTATAAACCCTCATGTGTTGTCAGGTAAGGCCAACACAGGTGCTTGACTAAGCCTCTTCTTTAATTCTAGGAAACTTTCCTCACACTTCTCCGTCCAAACGAGCTTAACTGTCTTTCTGGTAAGATTGGTCAATAGCTATGCTAATTTCGAAAAATCCTGAATAAATCTTTGATAGTATCCCGCCAATCCTAAGAAACTCCGGATTTCTGTCGGCATCTTCGGCTGCTCCCAATTGATAGCCGCTTCTACCTTCGCTGGATCTATTAAAACACCATTCTTGTCGATAACGTGCCCTAAAAACTGCACTCTCTGCAACCAAAACTTACACTTGGAGAATTTTGCATACAGCTTCTCCCTCCTTAATGTCTCCAACACTATCCGAAGATGCTCGGCGTGTTCTTCCTTTGTCTCTGAATACACATAGGATGTCATCTATGAATACAACAACAAAATTATCCAAATACTTTTTGAATACTCTGTTCATCAAATCCATAAATGCTGCTGGCACATTCGTCAATCAAAATGACATTACCAAAAACTCAAAGTGTCCATACTGAGTTCTGAATGTCGTCTTTGGAATGTCTTCCGGCCTCACCTTCAACTGATCAAACAAATCGTTTATCCTGGGCAACGGGTACTTATTCTTAATGGTGACCTTGTTCAACTCTTGGTAGTCGATACAAAGTCTTAGCGACCCATCCTTCTTCTTCACAAATAAGACGGGTGCTCCCCACAGTGATACGTTCGGTCGAATGCATCCCTTATCTAACAACTCTTGTAATTGAGCCATCAGTTCTTTCATCTCTATTGGTGCCATACGATATGATGCTTTGTATGCCGGTGATGTCCCCGGTGACAAATAGATAACAAACTCAATCTCTCTATCCGGTGGCAGTCCAAGAATCTCGTCTAGGAAGACATCAACGCAATTCCTTACAATAGGTATCTAACTCAGTTCACCCTCTACTCGTTGAGTATTAACCACGTGAGCCAAATAACCTATACAACCCTTCCTAAGCAATCTCTGCGCTTGCACAATCGTCAAACAATGAGATTGTCTCGGTGATTTACTACCATAAAATACCACCTTCGACTTATTCGGAGTCTTAAGGTGTACACACTTCTTCTTACAATCTATAGCTGCTCCGTGAACCGATAACCAATCCATTCCAAGAATTACATCGAACTCCCCCAAACGAATCGGTATCAAATCCACTTTGAGCCTAAATTCTTGTAATTCGGCATAACAATTCCAATGAATGTATGCTACGAGAATAATTTCATTGTTTGCTACTTCTGCGTTCATATGGTGCGCTAATCTTTCACGGGGTAAGTCTAACCATTTAGCAAATTCTTCGAAAACAAAAGAGCAGGTAGCACCCGAATCAAATAACACGTATGCATCTATATCATTGATCGAATGATACGACACCACGTCCTTAGATTCCACTTTGCATCTGTCGCGGTCATGTTGAACATTACGTTATACGTTAGTGCATTGGCTTGACTAGCTGGCCCTCGAATGTTTAGCCCATTGTTGTTGTTATTGCGGTTGCCGATAGCTGCATCGCCCTTTTTCTTTGGGCAGTCCTTGATTTGATGGTATGTGGCTCCACACGAGAAACATCCTCCCTTCTGCTTATTCAGACACTGAGGAGCCGTATGCCCCGATTGTCCACAATGATAACAAATACTCTTTCCCTTCATGCACTCCCCCAAGTGGTTCCTCACACAGTTGTTGAACTTCATACTTTTCTTGGCCTCCCCCCGGACTTATTACCTCCCGAGGATTGGCTCTCCGTCCATTTACGCTTGTTGGGGTTGCTTCCTCCACTACTTCCCCCTTTTTGTCCATCCTGACTGGTCTTCTTTTCTTGTTTGAATCGAGCGATGGCTTCATTGCCTCCTTCAGCAATGATAGCCCTTTCAAAATGATCAGAGTAAGTCTTTATCTTCAATACGGCCACTGCTTTCTGCACCCATAACTTAAGTCCTAATTCGAACCTCATTGCCTTCTGGCCTCCGTGTCAACTTGATGTGACGCGAATCGGGCCAACTCGTTAAATTTTGTCGCGTACTCTGCGACAGTCATACTACAATGCTTCAATTCCAGAAACTTAAATTCCATATCCTGTTGTGTATTCTCTGAGACGTAATTCTCAAGGAATAGCTCATTAAATCTGTCCGAAGGAATAACTCCTTTCTATGCTCGTCCCTTATTATCTTTCCACTAATAATTAGCTTCGCCCTTCATCATGAAAGTGACAAAACTCGTCTTCTGTGCTTCGGCCACTCGTGCGACCTCGAACACTTTCTCCATTTCTTTTATCCATGTCTGGACTTCAATTGGGTCCAAGGTTCCCCGGAACTTCGGTGGTCCTACCAATTTAAAGTCCTTAAAGATAGCCAAGTGTTGTCACGGGCGCCCTCTCTCTTCAAGAAGTGCATTTTGGATTGCCTCAGTTAACAGGTTAACGAAGATCTGCATTGGATCAACATTTTCCCCTCCACCATTGTTAACGGATCCTTCCTCCCTTTGATTCTGCTGAAATCTCTTAGGCGGCATGATATGAGGGAAATGAAGAAACAATTAGGCTTTATGTGATATGATATCCATGTTAGCAGTAAGAAGTTTAAAACATCTATCAATTATTTTTGATTTAAATAAACCACTTCAATATCACAATAAAACTTAATGGATTTCGTCATCCCATCACTTATATACACTTCTTGAGTTTTCTTACTAAGGTTATAACCTAGATTTTGCATTCCTAACGTTTATAACCTAGGCTCTGATACCAACCTGTGACCCCGGTTCGGTCATAACGATAAAATACAAACATCCACCTCTAAACAACATATGATACCTAAAACGCGGAATATAATAAATGTATGTTGTTCATTCAAAAGGTGTTACTAGTCCCAAGATTCGATAACCTTAACACAATCTTACAAACATACCCTAAAATAATAATTAGGGTTCAAATAACATAATAGTAATTTAAACTAGACATATAACAAAGTCTGCTCCTGGCGACTATCTTACATCTTTCCTTTACCCGTGTCCTTTCCTGAGGTCTCGGGCTTAGCTGCAATATAATTCATGATATAGAAAGGATGAGAAACAAGTTTGCTCAACAAGTTTAAATACAACAATAATGATATATCATGATGAATGGAAAATATCTGATAATGAATTCAACAATATGAATATGTGAAGGATTCAATAATATGAATATTAGAAGTAAAGATAATGATTGCTTTTAGAATAACTGCTAGTCAAGTAGACTTTGAACTATAACACTCTAATGGAATGCATAGCTAATTTACCCTTTTGTTACTGGCTACAGAATAAGTACTTGAGGGGATCAGCCTCGCGTACACCATGTATATGCATAAAATTTAAATATGCTCTTTGTATCTTATATTAGATACCTGGTACTCCCTTATAATAGAAATGGGTGTTCTTTTAAGTCTAAGAATCCTTACCATCAATTGGTTTGGATAGCTTTTATAAAACTTCATACGTTTGTCTGACCGAACAAAGGTTCAGACTCTATCTAACATAGTTCAAGAATTATTGAACTTTAAATGATGTACAAGTCCAAGACTGTACGAACTCAAGTGCACTAAGTGCGAATAACAATAATATCGATGTGGGATAATTGTAAAGTAATTAAACCACTTAATAGCATGCTTGGAAATAAGATTCAAGCTTAAATGAATAACTTTCAACTCAACGATAACCTGCTCAATACAATAGGAAACTTCCACAAACTCAAAGTTGTATAAGTTAGGAAACTTGCGATGCAAAAATGTTCGGATACTTGCTCAAGTAAAAGAGTAAGAATTTAAGGAACTTGCACAACCGAAGAGTGAAGTTCAAGAAAACTTGCTCAATAATAATTGGAGTAAGTTTAGGGAACTTTCTCAATAAAAGTAGGGTTCAAGGAACTTATATGTTAGCTCAGCTACAATAAATTCTAGCTTTAATTACTTGCGTTGAAACGACCTAATATTAATAAGTCGGTCTTTTCAATTAGTATGTGTAAACTAGTACGAGTCTACACTTAAAAGAATCAAGTCATCACATAGCATGCTTCTCAACACATTACAAAGCACATGGGTCACATAATACAAGTTAAAGTAATCATATAAGCATGCCTTAAAACTTCAAACCAAAAACAGAATCTTGGAAAGACTGCAGGACGACGCAACTACGCCTGGTCTAGGCTTAGGGACGACGCAGCTGCACTGTCCCTTGGCCAGACCAAGGTTTAGCTTCTTTTCTCTTGACTCAAGTCCAACTCTAACACACCAATTACACATACATTTTAACATACATACATGCTAGAGTTTCACACATGACAATACTTGAATTCATTACTTCAAGTTTAACTTACAATTTTTATGTCATTAAAACATAAAAATCATGTAACCATCATACCTAATACATATGAATCATGTTTAGGATTATTATAGCCGGCCATAACATGACATCTTACTACTTTAGTATCTAAGTACTCATATAATATGCAACTTATGTTTGAAAATATGTCCAAGGTTGTCTTTGAAATCATTTTAGAACGAATGATGCAATATACACATACAAGACAACTTTAGAACTCATATTATGTGTGATTAAGTTATGTTTAACATCTTTAAACACCAGAACCTACATCATGTAGCATTCATCTATATTACTTATGTATAATAAACTTTTCCTTTAAAATATTCTGTAACACAAAGCTAACAAGTTTAAATCATGATAAAGACACTATACATCATATATCATGCTCACTTAAGTTCCACATCAATAATGTATGTGGTCTCATAAGTTCAGAATCGTAAGACATATATTACTTCAAAGTTTGTTTTCTAAACTTAAGTTTTCATTACAAATCTCTTACTAAAATGTGTTGATCACTTCATACTACACAAGAAAACCTTACATAACATGCTATACTCCTTTATAGGTATGTATCTAGGTCATGATACCAAGTCAGCAACACATATCTCAAACAAAACCCGATGGCGGATCTCGAGGGACTAGCAATTGCGTTGCTCCCTAGTATAATTAGAGTATTATTGCCAAGTCGAGACCGAATGAAAACATACTGCTTTTGCGAGCCTGAACCACCTTGGTTCATATCAGTTTAAACATGCTACAACTTATCATTTAAGAGTTTAATCACATTGCACGAAGGTTGAGTTCAAGGTGTAATGGAGAAAAATAATGGTTATTGAAGAGTGGTTGAGGAACCCACCCATTAGCCATTGGCCTAGAAATCATTACCTATGTTTAGCCAAATGCAAGTTACGTAAACCAAATGTAGGCTACTTTTCATATACTATGGTGACACTCATTTTGGGACAAGAAGAAATCTTAGCATACTTGACCAACTAAGGCTTGGTTTGGACACTATAATTCCCATAATGTAATATAAATGTGTAAATGCTACTACACAAGGAAATTTGGGGATTATTTATGTATTCACAATATATATCCCTAGTTCATTAAATACACATAATAAAATAACGCAGTTAAGTATTATTGTCCGGGTAGTTTCATAATTATCTCTACTACTCACATAGGCATATTATAACATTATTTAATATTATATATCAAGTGTACACACATAACTTCTTTTCCGATTTCTGGATTGCACATATATTAATTTATTTCTGTTTAACAATCACTTATGATTTTATTGCACTACTTGATACTTCATATCATTAGAATATATTCTTATTATATGATTCTATGAATGCCACACATTACACTAATGTTCCAATTCATTTTCTATAGCAGAACTTAACTTTCTAAGTTTGGACACCTTTGGCCTTAATTGCGCCCATTTTGTATCTTTGGGATGGCGCAATTGCTTTTTGTCCTTAGCAATGCCTAAAATAGGTTAGCTTCAAGCCAGTTCCAATTCCTATCACCACATAAGTTTCATATGGGATAATTTAACTTCTTCAATGGTGATATACCCATACTTTACATAAATCAATATGTTCAAATCTTGCTACTATATTCAAATAAATTGAATATTTAATTATTAAGAATCCTATCAATTCTTGATATCAAAATCTTAAGGTTAGTCCACTAATTTAAATTACTATTAGTGACTCCTTTTAATCATTTCATTCATTTAAATAACCACATAAGGTTTTAAATAAACTTTCAAAGATAACTCATTAAAATTAAATCACATATTTAATTAATAAGGAGTTTCAAATTAAATGGATGTTGTTACTGATAACATCGAGGCCCAGTTAGCAAATTGCCTTTGGCCTCTCTTTTTCGATTTACGCTTTCTCTTAAAAAATCTGCTAAGTGTGATCAATTATTATGACTTAAGCCAATATGCAAGCATGTGTAACATGTATATATAAGTATATTAACCTAATGTGAGCATGTTTTACTAGGTTAGCATACATGATGATCAAAAGCATATAGTTTAGATGAAAATTAGGACTTTAGAAATGAACTTGATGAGTATGAATGCCATGTTCATATGCTGACTTTGCAAGCATGTTGGTATGATTTAGAAATGCATGAATAACCTGTTACCTTGTGTTTATATGATTCATAAGGAAGCATGAACATGTTGAACATATTAGTAAGCTTTACTCATGAAAATACGAATTTTGAACGAGAATGTTAACATACTATCTTGAGAGTTAGAATATGATATTGTGAACATGTTTGATGATGCTCTTAGACTCACTCATGAATCATAAATAATATATGTATCATGCTTAAGTATTGTAATTCAAGGGAAGCATAAACGAAACATATTTCAAACCAAAACGATGCTAATTGCACATATGTGTTATGAATACTCACAAGCATGCCAAATATGAGTTTTATAACTACCTTGAATGATTATAAGGCAATTATGTTAGACTTTGTGATTACATGACCATTGAATGACTATAAATTGTTGAAATGGTCAACTTAGAACTATGTCATGAAAGAACCTAAACTGACTTGAGAAGCATAACCAGACCTTTAACATGACAAAACATATTATTAATGAATCTTGTGTTCAAGCTGGACATAAAACACAAGGCAACAGCTGAGTCTTGGCTTGGCCAGAGGGCTGCGCAGCTACGTCGTCCCTAGGATTAACCATGGCGCAGCTGCGCCAGTCTGGAATCTGACATTATGCAATCTGATTTTGGACAGTTAACTTATATGATGCCTATATTGCTAAAAGTGGTTTAAAACCTACTGATACATGTATATATGTGATGATTAAGTATTATGATAGTGTTTTCCTTGTATAATGAAAGTCCATGGGTAAAAAGGTCTTAATCAAAAGTATTGTAAATTTACTTATGAAATAACTAGATACTTGATTTCATAATAAACCTATGAGCTGATTTTGTACAATATGTGCATACTTGAATCATGTCAAACCGGAATGAAGAATGTGTTAGCTAATGAGCATCTTGTACCTATAATACACTATAATAGGATTTGAAAGTGTTGATTTCTTAACGTGGATAAACTACACTTAAGGCTAGTATTTGAACTATCCTTTACATTGTGCAAGTATCCTAAACCCTTTCTTTACTTTATTTAACGGATATCGTAAGCTTATATCTTTGAATGCAAGTTATCCTACTTATTCGTTCAATTAAGCTAGTATGTTTAAACTCTCGTGAAAACTATTATTCATGTTGAACTTGGTATTGTTCTTGAATATTGTGAAAGGGTCTATGTCATTGATTCAGCCAGACTACATACATGTTTATAAAACTGTCCAAACCAATTGATTGGTGTGGAAATCTTAAAAACTGAGTTGAACAACCCTTATGGTAAGGGGAGTGTTTGTTGTTGGAAACCCCAACACACGAGTGGATAGTACTGTGAGACCCCAAATTTTATGAAATAAAAGTATTCAATTTTCTTATAATTATTCTATTTAGTAAATTGTTAAATTGATAAAAAGTTAAAGTTAAGGGTGATGTGTGAAAATTTTTCAAAGTAAGAAAGTTGTCATAAAATACTCTATGGTAAAAGTACAGTAATACACGTGGTTGCATAGTATCACATGGTATTGATTATCGATGCTTATGTGAGAAGTCATTCAGTTATAATCAATTATTGCTATAGTAATTGTTGCATCATATATCTCATATTATTGATTCAATTATTGTCAAAGTATCATCTACATAATATTTTATTTTATTAAATCAATAATTGAGACGACAAAGTTAATCATATTATTATTTGTAATATTAACAATGTCTAGAAAGTTCTATCGAGGAGAGGTTTGGTCACCTAATTGCGCGCCAATAGAGAGAAATCCTTATCGGAAAGCCCCCTCTTTCTTCGAAATGATCTGGTTGTTAAATATTGTGAGTTATACTATTATTGATACATATGTTCGGTTGATTAAAGATGAAATTGATATTTCCATTGTGTTAGGATTATTAGTGTTAGTGGAAATCGACATCTATTCTGATAATAATTGATGTCTGGAGGTTATATTGACCAATCGGGTAATTGATCGAATAAATGAGCAATTAATTGCTATTAATTCACGTGCTTATAACTATGTGTTCACATGTGTGAACTATTGATTCACATGTATGTACTATTAGGGGAGGTGGTGCAAGATTGATAATACTTGCATGACTAAATTAAAAATAGAGGTATAGATGAAGGTACTATACTGTAATTATTTTTTTCACATGAATAGAACTATTAAGTCACATGATTGTACTATTGATTCACATGATATACTATTAGGGGAGGTGGTGCAAGTTTGATAATACTTGAAGGACTAAATTAAAAATGTAGGAAAAGATGAAGGTATTATACTGTAATATTTCGAGCCCCAAAACGTGCAATTATCGAAGCTATATTTTCCTATAAATAGAAGCTCATTCTTCTTTCATTCTCACTAATTCACTAAGACTCACGAGCAATTATAGAGGAAGAAGCTATAGAGAGAAAGAAGAAGAGAAGTCTACTACTTCACTATTCCAGTACCCAGTCTTCTTCAGAAGTAAGGGGTATTATTTATTTCATATTCTGAAGAGAAATTATTTTTCATATTCGTATGAATATTATTTTCGTTTAATATTCGTAAAGGGTATTTTTTTTCTTGTATTCATGAAGAGAGTTATTTTCTTTCAATACTCGTAAGGGTTGTTATTCCATTCTTTATTATTCTGTTGGAATAACCTGTCTACATGGACTACCGTATTCATGGTGATATTCTTTTGTTATTCCATTCTTTATTATTCTTTTGGAATAACCTGTCTACGTGGACTACCGTAGGCATGGTGAAATTCTTCTGTTATTCCATTCTTTATTATTCTTTTGGAATAACTCAGATATGCGACTCTCTAGTAAGCATGGTGAAATTCTTCATTATTCCATTCTTTATTATTCATTGGAATAACTTTGTCTCACGCGACTACTGGCATGCATGCTGAATGACCCTTCGTATTCATTCTTTATTATTTTGTTGGAATAACGTGTCTATACGGACGACCGCATGCATGGTGAATGACCCTTCGTATTCATTCTTTTTTAAATTGTGGAAATGATCTGTCTACGTGGATTATCGCATGGCGGGTGAAAATCCATTTGCAGTTTCGTATATTCTATTATACTCGTATGAGATATCATTTCTTTTGTACTCGTCATGGAATATTGTTTTCTTTTGTATTTTCCTTTTATAAGTACTTTTCATAGAGTAATATTCATGAGTTACTATTTAAGAGTTACTATTCACCCAGTTACTATTCACTCAAATATTATTCACTCTGGTATTCGGGACACTTTTTGTGCCGGAGTACTATTCACGAGTTACTATTCACGGGTTACTATTCACCCGATTATTATTTACTAGAATATTATTCACTCGGGTATTTGGGGCACTTTTCATGCCGGAGTACTTGTGACGAACGAGAATTTTGTAAATTAATTTTAATATTTATTGGATTAAATAAATATTTTCAATGATTTAATTATTACATTAAATAATTAATTGATGCAGTTGTGGTAGATTAATTTAATTATATGTGTTACATTTATTAAATTAATGTGGAGAACTTTTTATTATCGAAGTATGTTATTATGTGAGCTTATTATATTAAAAGAAAAATATTTAATAAGCCTAATGTTATTTTAATTAATTAATTTATTAATTAGAGATTTAATAATTTGACATTATTTATTAATGAGAAATTAAATTATGTGGCCATGTGAATTTATGAGAAATTATTATATTTTATTTAAAGTAAATTAAATAAGATATTGATTTATTTTATAAAGGAGTGTGACATTAATTAAACTATGTGATAAAGCTTTATTAAATTAAATGGTTTTGTAATCTATTATTGCTAAGCCAAACAAGGCCCTAGGGGGAGTTATCAGCAGTTAACCCATGATTGGGCCAACTGACCACTTCTGCGTCAGTTCTTCTCCTTTAATTATCAGACGTCTTTTTCTTTTATTCATTATTTGCCTAAGTCTAGAAAGCTTAACATGGGAGAAATACATAGAAAGATTTGAGAATGAAGAAATTGTTAAGAGGATTGTGAGAGTCATCTGAGAAGGAATTCATCTTCCATTAATTCTACGCTTGTGTAATCTCTTCAACCCAATTCCTTTTCACGTCAGTTAGTTTTTATAAGAAAATGGCTTTCAAAGCTTTTGTAAAATCTTTGTAATGGAGAAAGGGTTTGATTATGAGTTTATATATGGGTTAAGATGTATCAAATCGTTTTAATTATATTTATTATGTAAACCATGTCATCAGTTTCATAAAAACATGTCGTATATGATTGCTGCAAAATTACAGAGTTTGGGTTATGGCCATATGGCCTTATACGTGATTTTAGTATGTCAAACATAAATGTTTTCGTAAAATTTACACTCTTATTTTATTATGCATGTTGATATGAAGAGACCAAAGTTTAAATGAACAGATTCGGTGTTTTAACGAATCCGTAGTGACAATTTTCATGTTTTATTTTCAAAACCTTCAAGAACATCAAAGTCAGTGAAATTGCATGCTTAAATTCTGTAATTAAGTGTTTAAATTGGTTAAAGTCATTATATAAATGTTGGGTTATGATTATACATGAATTATAACATGTGGGTTTGTCTAAATTCAAGTAGAAATTAAGAAATTGATAGAAATTGGCATGTTCTCACGATTTTTCATGAATCGCCATTTCTGTAATATGTATGCGAAATTGCCACTGTGTCTATTTCTCACAGCAGACATCATAATACATAACGCCATGTGTCTCTCATGACAATGATTACCATGGTATTCAGATTTTAAGAGTACTGTTGTGATAGCCATCATCATGCATGATCGAAGATCAAGTATAAAAGTGGCGTCACAGCGCCACTCTCTCTAGAAAGTTCAGAAATGTAATTTTTAAAATGCTTAAGTCTAACAATGTGTTAGTAAATTAATTTAATGAACATGTAAACATGTTAGAAGTATAATGAGATGTTAAAATAGTTGTTTAACATGTAAATAACATAATTTCATGTGGATTGAATTACTAAATACATAATTAGCTTGATATTCATGAAGTACAAATTATGTGACAAAGTGGTAATTTGTCTAAGTATAGTTAATAATCAAAGTAGACAAAGAGAATGAGTTTATGATGATTAGTTAAGTTATAATTAACTGGTATTATGAATGTGAATGGTATGTAGGATTAAATTCAAAGAGCGTGCTTAGTTAAAGTGTAATCTACGCACGAGGCAAGTTTTCTAACCCTACTTGTCATTATTGTTCAAGTTTATTATTTACCCCGAGTAAATTATCATTACTATTATTCAAGTTCAAATGTTATATTAAAGATTTATTATCTTTTCAAAGCATGATTCAGTTATACAATAATTATTCTATTGTATACTTCTTGAGATTATTATTCGAATTGAATATCATTATTGTTGAACCTTATTAGACTAGTGAATTTTATTGATTCAACTAGTCCTTAGTTGATGAACGTTCTAAATTTCAGAACCCTTATAGAATTATCTAAACCAAACTTCCTTTGGTGCGGACTCGAATGTCAAACCGAGATGAACAACCTCGCAAAGGGATTTACTTATCGTTAAGCGTTAAGATATTGTGCATGATGATGGTACTAAGGGATCCCCAAAATGCAGTAGAAAGGTCCATAGTCTTATAGTATCAAGTAAGGTTTCAAGTATAACCCTTGATAACCTAGGACATAGTTCAAGGTCTTATGACCCTCAGAATTCTTTTGATTCTTGCTATTCATTCTTGATTCAAAAGTTGAGCTTTTGATTTATTCGCATGTTATTATACTGTTATTTCATTATTATACTTGTGGGCAATAATGCTCACTCTTGCGTAATAATAACATTCCAGTTAAGAACAAAGGAACTAATGAACCTTCCACTAGTAAAGGCAAGGGCAAGGTTAACGAGTGATGAAGACTTGTTATTTTTATTAGATGATGTATTTATGTTTAAGACTTGAGTTAATGATGTTGTTTAAGACTTATTTGTTTATGATTCCACACAGATGTTTAAGGTTAGTTTAACCTGGGATTGTATTATTATTATTCGGATGTTGTAATCCTTAAGGGAAGATTTTTATTCTATCTATTGCATGGCTTGCATTTTTATGGGTAGATAGATAGATGATATTTGTACAGTGAACACCAAATCCCGTGGAATTGAAGTACCCGAATTTGGGTGTGTCACAAGTTGGTATCAAAGTTGTAGGTTATGAACCTTAGGTGGGGGAACAACCTTAGGTAGTAGCCTTATAGAAAGAACATAGTGATGGAAAACTCTTATCGAGTTCTAGGAAATGAATTTTTGTAATTCATTGAAGATAATAAAAGACTTTATGTGCTTATGTGTTAAATTATGTCCTCACTAGTACGACTTAGTAACTAAAACTCAAAATTTTGTTGTCAGTATGTCTGACGTTGGAGGATCTAGTCGAGCAGGGGAGGAGGAACCCCGAGTACCTATAGTACCGACAGAGGAGGAACGCAGAGACATTCATGTCGTTAGGGAACAGTTGGTACAGAGGGAGTCATCTCCATTGATCACTGTGGTGGGTCAGGAGCATGAACCTGAGATTGATCCTAAGGACGATCCTGAGGAGGAATTTGTTGAGGAAGATGAAGAGGAAGAGGAAGAAGAGGAGTTACCACGGTACACTGTTGATGCTTTGAGATGTACGACATTAAAACGCACCGTAACGTGGAGTTACGAGATGAGGTGCGAGATCCGATCGAGCGAAGCTATTATTCAGCAGATTACTCTAGAAGAGAAGGAGAGGGAGATTTCGACTCTTCACTCACGACTGGGAAATGTAGAATGGCATTTGGTCCATGAGAAGGGTCAAACCGAAGATAAGACCTAGGAGATAGAGAAGCTAAAAAAGGAACTGAAGGAAACCTCCGAAAGACTGAAAATAGCAGAGGAAGGATGGGTAAGAGAATCACGTCGAGCTGATCGTGGAGAAGATGATGGTCGTGCAAAGAAGGCGAAGATTGGAGAGACATACTCTACACTTAACAAGGCAATGAATGAGACCCAAGATCGAGTTTTGAGGTACCCAATCAAGTTCAAAGGACTACCATTGTACATGATAGATCGCAGAATGATGTATCGCATCTTAGAAGAGGAGCGTAGCAAGGCTATTCAGAACCTTAACCGGCAGTGATATGATTTGCTTAATTATGTGAAGAACTTAATTAGTTTTTAGATGTAAATTCTGATATGTTATGAATGAAGGAATATTTTAAAGGTTTTATATTCTGTGGATTCTTTATTCCAGGATAGTAGATGTAAATAGCAGTGATGCTATAGTTTGATGTTAAAACTTTTGAGTTGAATGAATATATATCAAGTTGTTTGAGATGATGTGTTAAATGAGTATGTTAAATTGTTAAGTAATGCCTTAATTATTTAGAGAAATAAATAAAGTTCTAATAAGCGTTTATTTAACAACAAAAAAATGCCGCCAAGGAGAACACAACAGCGTCAACCGGCTCAGGAAGAGTCAACCAATAATAACAATAATGCCAACGCTAATCCCGTTCAACAGTTAGTTAACTTATTGACTAGAGCAATGAACAATCAACCTCAAGCTCCACCAAACACAACGTTTAAAGATTTCAAGGCGGTGGGACCGCCAGAGTTCAAAGGTTCCATGAACCCAATCGAGGCTCAAACGTGGGTTATGGAAATGGAGAAGGTTTTCGACGTTGTTAGGGTTAGAGAAGACTAGAAGACCGCTTTTGCAACATTTATGCTGAAGTCTGAGGCTAGCTACTGGTGGCAAGCAAACAAAGTGCAAGGAGGTGAAGGTGTAATTACGTGGGAGAGATTTAAAGAGATGTTCTTCGAGATGTACTTCCCAACTAGTTCGCAGAATCAGATGGAAGTTCAATTTCTAGAACTGAAGTAGGGAAACGTGAGTGTACCTGACTACGCGGCTAAATTCAATGAGTTAGCGAGGTTCTCCCCGTATCAAGTACACACGGATGAAAGAAAATCCAGAAGATTCGAACAAGGACTAAAGCCTTCGGTGTACAACAAGGTATCAATGATTTAGCTAAACACGTTTCTTTGGAGTCTCGAAAAGGCCATCCTCATTTGAAGGAGGAAGCGATCACGGTGACCAAGTACAATCAAGATCAGAAGAAGAAGAAGAGTGAAGGTGAAATTAATAACAAGGCCAGTGGAAGTGGCACAGGAGGTGGAAATTTTAATCAGAAGAAAATGTGGAATGACAACTCATCATCGGGGAACCAGCATGGTAATCAGAAGAAAAGAATCGAAGCATGCCCGACTTGCGGGAAAGCCCATCTAGGAGTTTGTATGAAAGGAAAAAGAGTGTGCTACAATTGTGGTCAGGAAGGCCACATAGCACCAAATTGTCCAAACCCAAAGAAGGGTGCTTGTTTTACTTGTGGTTCGAAGGACCATCTGGAAAGAGATTGTCCCAAGAAGGGATCGGGAGGGTCAGGATCAGGAGGAAACCGGGGAAACAACAGTGGAAATGCCTTAACCATCACCGGACCTACCGTAACAAACCGACCGACCGTCCGGACTTTCAACATGACGGTACAAGATGTATTTCAATCCCGTGATGTGGTGTCAGGTATCATTCCGATCAATAAAATTAATACTTATGTTTTATTTGATTCGGGTGCTACTTGTTCCTTTATATCCGATGATTTTGTGAAGAATTTAGATTTGCCTAAGAATGAATTGGATTACCCCATGAACACAGAAATTGCGAATAGAGAAATAATCCCTGTTAAGTATGTACATAAGAACTGTAAAGTGGATATTAAGGGTAATATCATGAATGTAGATCTTATCCCTATTTGACTTGCGGAATTTGATGTTATTTTGGGAATGGACTGGTTATTCAATTACGGGGCTCTAATTGATTGCCAAAAGAAGCGTGTTAACCTTATGACTCCGTCCAAAGTTGTATTTTATGGTAGCAAGTCGCCTAGACAAGCGAGTTGTCTGATGATGATGCAGGCCAGGAAGTTATTAAGACAAGGCTGTATGATACTTAGCTTATATAGTCGACAGTCGAAGAGAGAATCCGAAGGTAGAAGAGATACCGATTGTGGGGACTTCATCGACGTATTTCCAGATGATTTACAAGGACTTCCACCAGATAGAGAAGTAGATTTTGTGATCGATTTGGCGCCCGAAACTGCTCCAATATCAAAGGCACCATACCGAATGGCACCAGTAGAGATGAAGGAATTAATGGTACAACTATAAGAATTGTTGGACAAGATATACATTCACCAAGCGTATCACCGTGGGGAGCGCCGGTGTTATTTATGAAAAAAAGGATGGATCGATGCGGCTCTGCATTGACTACAGAGAACTGAATAAGGTCACGATTAAGAACAGATATCCATTACCAGGGATCGACGACCTGTTTGATCAATTGAAGGGAGCGAGATACTTTACCAAGATAGACTTGAGAAGCGGTTATCATCAATTGAAGGTGAGACTAGAGGATGTATCAAAGACAGCATTCAGGACGCGATATGGTCACTACGAATTTTTAGTAATGTCGTTTGGTCTTACGAATGCTCCTACAGCATTTATGGGACTAATGAATGGTGTGTTCAAGCCGTGATTAATTGGGATCAGCCGAGAACGTCGTCGAAAGTAAGAAGTTTTCTTGGATTCGCAGGATATTATAGAAGGTTCATACAAGACTTTTCCAAGATCGCAACTCCGTTAATGAATTTAACTCGAAAAGCTATGAAATTTGTTTGGACGGATAAGTGTGAGGAAAGTTTTCGAGAATTGAAGAAGAGGTTGAGTACGGCCCCTATATTATCTCTTCCGGATGATTCAGGAAATTTTGTTATTTTTAGCGATGCGTCGCATAAAGCACTTGGTTGTGTGCTTATGCAAAACAGCAGAGTCATTGCGTATGCATCACGAAAATTGAAGGATTAGGAGAAGGGATATCCGACCCATGACTTAGAGTTAGCTGCGGTTGTTTTTGCTTTGAAAATTTGGAGGCACTACCTCTACGGGGATAAGTGTGAAATATATACGGACCATAAGAGTCTAAAATATATTTTCACGCAAAAGGATTTGAATATGCGTCAAAGAAGGTGGTTGGAGTTAATTAAGGACTACTACTATGAGATTTTATACCAACCAGGTAAAGCAAATGTGGTTGCCGACGCCTTAAGTAGAAAGGGTTGTGAGAAATTGATAATGTTTACTGCTCAGGAGGAGCTAATTGCAGAAATGGAGAAACTAGAGTTGGAAGTGAAGTATCCTATGGAGGTTGATGAGAAGCTATTTCAGATGCAATCTAGTACAACTCTACTAGATAAAATAAAAGAGGCTCAGCTTCAGGACGAAGAATGTAAAAAGGTGACAAAGAAGATATCTGAAGGAACTGAACTAAGATTTAAGATGGATAAGGAAGGAATCGTGAGATTCGAGAGTAGAATTTGGGTACCGCCAGTACAAGAAATTAAGAAAGATATTTTGAGCGAGGCTCATAGTTCACGATATTCGATTCACCCTGGTAGTACCAAGATGTATCAAGATCTTCGACAACATTTCTGGTGGCCGAATTTAAAACGTGATGTTGCAGAATGTGTTGCCAAGTGCCTAACCTGTCAGAAAGTGAAGGCAGAACATCAGAGACCGAGTGGATTGCTACAACCGTTAGAGATCCCAGAATGGAAATGGGAACATATTATAATGGACTTCGTGGTTGGCCTTCCGAAAACTCAGAAAGGCAACGACACAGTATGTGTTATCGTTGACCGGCTGACGAAATCCGCACACTTCCTTCCGATAAAAATCAGATTCAACTTAGATCAGTTGGCAAGGTTATACGTAAAAGAGATTGTTTCGAGGCACGGAGTGCAAGTGTCAATTGTTTATGACAGAGATCTGCACTTCACATCAAACTACTGGAAACGTCTACAGGAATGCATGGGTACGCAATTGCGAATGAGTACAGCTTATCACCCTCAAACAGACGGACATAGCGAATGAACAATTAAAACGTTAGAAGATATGCTAAGAGCATGTGTGATGGACTTCAAAGGAAATTGGGATGATCACCTACCGTTAGTAGAGTTCGGCTACAACAACAGTTACCACGCTAGTATTGGCATGCCGCCTTACAAAGCGTTATACGGCAGAAAGTACAGAACTCCGCTTTACTGGGATGAAGTTGGTGAAAGACAATTGCTAGGGCCAGAATTGGTACAGCAGACAGCAAAAATAGTCAAAGTGATCAGAGCACGACTAGTAGCGGCTCAAGATCGACAGAAGAAATACGCAGATCCACATCGTAAAAATATCGAGTTTGAATCAAGTAGTTATGTTTTCTTGAAGGTCTCTCCTTGGAAGGGAATGATCAGGTTCGGAAAGAAAGGAAAATTGAGTCCAAGATTCATTGGACCATTTGAAGTATTACGTAGAATCGGAGAACTCGCGTACAAGGTAGCCTTACCTCCAGCACTTGAGAATGTCCACAACGTCTTCCATGTTTCTGTGTTACGACCCTACAAAGCCGATTACAAGCATGTAATTGAATACGAACCCCTGCATTTTGAGAAAGACTTATCTTACGAAGAAATTTCTGTCCAAATTGTCGACCGAAAAGAACAAGTTCTCAGAAATAAAGTTATACCTTTTGTTAAGGTAATTTGGAGGAACCACAACGCTGAAGAAGGTACGTGGAAACTCGAAGAGAATATGATGAAGAATTACCCTCATTTATTTACTTAATTATGTGTAAGCGATTCTGGGGACAAAATCTTTGTAAGGGGGGAGAATGTAACAAGTCGAATTTATTGAGTCGTGATTCTGGGGATAGAATCCTTTTAAGGGGGGAAAGATGTGACGAACGAGAATTTTGTAAATTAATTTTAATATTTATTGGATTAAATAAATATTTTTGATGATTTAATTATTACATTAAATAATTAATTGATGCAGTTGTGGTAGATTAATTTAATTATATGTGTTACATTTATTAAATTAATGTGGAGAACTTTTATTATCGAAGTATGTCATTATGTGAGCTTATTGTATTAAGAAAAATATTTAATAAGCCTAATGTTATTTTAATTAATTTATTTATTAATTAGAGATTTAATAATTTGACATTATTTATTAATGAGAAATTTAATTATTTGGCTATGTGAATTTATGAGAAATTATTATATTTTATTTAAAGTAAATTAAATAAGATATTGATTTATTTTATAAAGGAGTGTGACATTAATTAAACTATGTGATAAAGCTTTATTAAATTAAATGGTTTTGTAATCTATTATTGCTAAGCCAAACAAGGCCCTAGGGGGAGTTATCAGTAGTTAACCCATGATTGGGCCAACTGACCACTTCTGCGTCAGTTCTTCTCCTTTAATTATCAGACGTCTTTTTCTTTTATTCATTATTTGCCTAAGTCTAGAAAGCTTAACAGAGAGAAATACTGAGAAAGAGTTGAGAATTAAGAAATTGTTAAGAGGATTGTGAGAGTCATCTGAGAAGGAATTCATCTTCCATTAATTCTACTCTTGGGTAATCTCTTCAACCCAATTCCTTTTCACGTCAGTTAGTTTTTATAAGAAAATGACTTTCAAAGCTTTTGTAAAATCTCTGTAATGGAGAAAGGGTTTGATTATGAGTTTATATATGGGTTAAGATGTATCAAATCGTATTTAATTATATTTATTATGTAAACCATGTCATCAGTTTCATAAAAACATGTCGTATATGATTGCTGCAAAATTATAGAGTTTAGGTTATGGCCATATGGACTTATACGTGATTTTAGTATGTCAAACATAAATGTTTTCGTAAAATTTACACTCTTATTTTATTATGCATGTTGATATGAAGAGACCAAAGTTTAAATGAACGAATTCGGTGTTATCACGAATCCGTAGTGACAATTTTCATGTTTTATTTTCAAAACCTTCAAGAACATCAAAGTCAGTGAAATTGCATGCTTAAATTCTGTAATTAAGTGTTTAAATTGGTTAAAGTCATTATATAAATGTTGGGTTATGATTATACATGAATTATAACATGTGGTTATGTCTAAATTCGAGTAGAAATTAAGAAATTGGTAGAAATTGGCATGTTCATGATTTTTTGCGAACCGCCATTTCATGTCTGATACGCCATGCCACAATTACCGCTTACCTATCTATTTCAGCAACAGTAAGCACCATGTCTCGAAAGTCATGCAAGGCCATGGCGCCGCAGAGCCAAGAGTCCAAATTAAGACACCATCAAGTACCGTTATGTACAAGATCAGAAGATCAAGTATAAAAGTGGCGCCGTAGCGCCAGTCTCCAGAAAGTTCAAAAATGTAATTTTTAAAATGCTTAAGTCTAACAATTTGTTAGTAAATTAATTTAATGAACATGTAAACCTGTTAGAAGTATAATGAAATGTTAAAATAGTTGTTTAACATGTAGATAACATAATTTCATGTGGATTGAATTATTGAATACATAATTAGCTTGATATTCATGAAGTACAAAATATGTGACAAAATGGTAATTTGACTAAGTATAGTCAATAATCAAAGTAGACAAAGAAAATGAGTTTATTATGATTAGTTAAGTTATAATTAACTGGTATTGTGAATGTGAATAGTATGTAGGATTAAATTCAAAGAACGTGTTAAGTTAAAGTGTAATCTACACACGAGGCAAGTTTTCTAACCCTACTTGTCATTATTGTTCAAGTTTATTATTTACCCCAAGTAAATTATCATTACTATTATTCAAGTTCAAATGTTATATTAAAGATTTATTATCTTTTCAAAGCATGATTTAGTTATATAATAATTGTTCTATTGTATACTTCTTGAGATTATTATTCGAATTGAATATCATTATTGTTGAACCTTATTAGACTAGTGAATTTTATTGATTCAACTAGTCCTTAGTTGATGAACGTTCTAAATTTCGTAACCCTTATTGAATTATCCAAACCAAACTTCCTTTAAAAGTGACTCGAATGTCAAATCGAGATGAACAACCTGCAAAGGGATTTACTTATCGTTAAGCGTTATGATATTGTGCGAGTATGGTACTAAGGGTGATCCCCTGGCACGCAGTAGAAAGGTCCATAGTCTTATGACTATTAAAGGTTTCAAGTATAACCCTTGATAACCTAGGACATAGTTCAAGGTCTTATGACCCTCGAATTTTTTTTGATTCTTGCTATTCATTCTTGATTCAAAAGTTGAGCTTTTATTCGATGTTTTGATTTATTCGCATGTTATTATAATTGTTTTCATTATTATACTTGTGGCCAATAGTGCTCACTCTTGCTTAATAATAACATTGCAGATAAGAACAAAAAAACTGATGAACCTTCCACTAGTAAAGGCAAGGGCAAGGTTAAGAAGTGATAAAGACTTGTTATTTTTATTAGATGATGTATTTATGTTTAAGACTTGAGTTAATGATGTTGTTTAAGACTTATTTGTTTATGATTCCGCACAGATGTTTAAGGTTAGTTTAACCTGGGATTGTAAGATTATTATTCGGATGTTATAACCCTTAAGGGAAGATTTTTATTCTATCTATTGCATGGCTTGCATTTTTATGGATAGATAGATGATATTTGTACAGTGAACACCAAATCTCGTGGAATTGAAGTACCCGGATTTGGGGGTGTCACAATATTATTCACCCAAAAAATATATTTCTTTTCTGTCCAAATTATTTTTGATACATAAATATTATTCTTGAGTTTTAGTCCACAAAGCAGTATCATGTTGACAATTTGGATGTTTTTAAACTCTGGATAAATTTAAAGTCTTTAATATTTATCCTTGATTTCATTTGATTAATGCTTATATCATTGTCATCATCATCATGCTTATATTGTGATGAAAGTCATCTTTAGCTTACGTGCATAGATTAACTATTGATTGGTATGATTATGACCAGGGATTATTCGGTATAATAATGACCGTAATGTTACAAATGATGTGGTAAAAATCCTCATTGGCCTGCAATGCGTTTATAGATAGTTGTTGGTATGATTATGACCATTGATTATTCGGTATAATCATGACTATTAATGATTACATGAATATCCTTGGCCCGTAATGCAAGGATGATTCGATCATGTGATTTATTTATTAAGCTGAGTCTCAGCGATAAAATTGATGATAAACTTTTTAAATCATAGAAGATAGTAGATATCATGCTCTACTTGACTCTTCTAATGGATTGCTTGTTCTGCTGCAGTTAAACTTGATGTTTATTATATTTTATCAGTTTAATTCTGTTGAAGGCTAAGGATAATTTATTCTGCATTATCTTAGTCATAATATTTCTTACTAGGCTAGTTGAGCTCACCCTTTTCTTTCATTGTTCTCTTCAGGAAATGAGATTATAGATGGGACTAGTCGGGGAACGGAGTGATGGTCCGAGATGGTGCATTAGTAATCCTCACTATTCTGTGAAATAGTGTGATAATAATTATAATGAGGACTCCATTGAGTGTGGATATTGTCTAGAAGACAATATTCATTTAAAACTCTCAGCTATGTTTAGTGGTATTTTTACACGATGGTTGTATTAAAGAAGTTTGTATTTGATTTCTGTACCATGTATCTGGCGACCCAAGATGAGTGATGTATACCTATTTTGGGGGCGTCATAGTTGGTATCAAAGCTTAGGGATATGATCCCTAGCTGAGATGTGAGACAAGAACTAGGAGGGGAGAGACGGGGAATTCCTTCGCTAGAATGACCTACCTAAGTTTATTTGGTATTTAATTGGTCGGTCAGAATATAGGAATAATATGTGGCATGTCAATTAACCCTTATTTTGATTCTATATTCTAGAATGATATCTGAAATACAAGAGATGAGAAATGGGAAAATCCTGATAGAGATGAGATAACCGAGAAGGTACAATCCGAAAAGAAAGCAAGGTATTCTAATCTCTTCGAACTACCAAGTACGTAAATTTTGAGGGCAAAATTTCATAAGGAGGGGAGATTGTGAGACCCCGAATTTTATGAAATAAAAGTATTCAATTTTCTTATAATTATTCTATTTAGTAAATGGTTAAATTGATAAAAGGTTAAAGTTAAGGGTGATGTGTGAAAAATTTTCAATATAAGAAAGTTGTCATAAAATACTCGGTGGTAAAAGTACAGTAATACGCGTGGTTGCATAGTAGCACACGGTATTAATTATTGATGCTTAAGTGAGAAGCCACTTAGTTATACTCAATTATTGCTACATTAATTAATGCATCATATCTATCATATTATTGATTCAATTATTGTCATAATATCATCTGCATAATATTATATTTTATTAAATCAATAATTGAGACGACAAAGTTATTCATATTATTTTTTGTAATATTGACAATGTCTAGAAGGTTCTATCGATGAGAGGTTTGGTCACCTAATTGCGCGCCAATAAGGAGAAATCCTTATCGGAAAGCCTCCACTTTCCTGGGAATGATCTGGTTGTTAAATATTATGAGTTATACTATTAATGATGAATATGTTCGTGTTGATTAAAGATGAAATTGATATTTCCATTGTGGTGGGATTATTAGTGTTAGTGGAAATCGACATCTATTCCGATAATAATTGATGTCTAGAGGTTATATTGACCAATCGGGTAATTGATCAGATAAATGAGCAATTAATTGCTATTAATTCAATGCTTATAACTATGTGTTCACATGTGTGTACTATTGATTCACATGTATGTACTATTAGGGGAGGTGGTGAAAGATTGATAATACTTGAATGGATAAATTAAAAATAGAGGTATAGATGAATGTACTATACTGTAATTATTTTTTTCACATGTATAGAACTATTGAGTCACATGATTGTACTATTGATTCACATAATATACTATTAGGGGAGGTGGTACAAGTTTGATAATACTTGCAGGACTAAATTAAAAATGATGGAAAAGATGAAGGTATTATATTGTAATATTTCGAGCCCCAAAACGTGCAATTATCGAAACTATATCTTCCTATAAATAGAAGCAATTTCTTCTTTCATTCTCACCAATTCACTAAGACTCACAAGAGCAATTATAGAGAGAGAAGCTATAGTGAGAAAGAAGAAGAGAAGTATGTTACTTCACTATTCCAGTATCCAGTCTTTTTCTGAAGTAAGGGGTATTATTTATTTCATATTCTGAAGAGAAATTATTTTTCGTATTCATATGAATATTATTTTTGTTTAATATTCGTAAAGGTATTATTTCTTTCGTATTCATGATGATAGTTATTTTCTTTCAATACTCGTAAGGGTTGTTATTCCATTATTTATTATTACATTGGAATAACTTTATCTACGTGACTTACCGTGATGCATGGTGAAATTCTTCTGTTATTCCATTCTTTATTATTCTGTTGGAATAACCTGTCTATGTGGACTACCGTATGCATAGTGAAATTCTTCTATTATTCCATTCTTTATTATTCTGTTGGAATAACTTGTATACGCGGACTACCGTATGCATGGTGAAATTCTTTTGTTATTCCATTCTTTATTATTCATTGGAATAACTCGCTCTACACGGACTCATCAGATGCATGGTGAATGACCCTTCGTATTCATTCTTTATTATTTTGTTGGAATAACATGTCTACGCGGACTACCGCATGTATGGTGAATGATCCTTCATATTCATTCTTTATTAAATTGTGGAAATGATATGTCTACGTGGATTACCGCATGGCGGGTGAAAATCCATTTGCAGTTTCGTATATTCTATTATACTCGTATGAGATATCATTTCTTTTGTACTCGTCATGGAATACTGTTTTCTTTTGTATTTTCCTTTTATAAGTACTATTCATGGAGTAATATTCATGAGTTACTATTTAAGGGTTATTATTCACTTGAATATTATTCACTCAGGTATTTGGGACAATTTTCGTGTCAGAGTACTATTCATGAGTTACTATTCATGGGTTACTATTCACCCGGTTATTATTTACTAGAATATTATTCACTCGGGTATTTGGGGCACTTTTTATGTCGGGGTACCATTCACGGGTACTATTCCAAGTACTTATTCACTGGGTACTATTCACTTGAGTACTATTCAATTCAAAAATATATTTCTTTTCTATCCAAATTTTTTTTGATACATGAATATTATTTTTTAATTTTACTCCACAAAGCAGTATCATGTTGACAATTTGGATATTTTTAAACTTTGGATAAATTTAAAGTCTTTAATATTTATCCTTGATTTCGTTTGATTAATGTTTATATCATTGTCATCGTCCTCATGATTATATTGTGATGAAAGTCATCTTTAGCTTACGTGCATAGATGGACTGTAGATTGTTATGATTATAACCAGGGATTATTCGGTATAATCATGACCATAATGTTATAAATGATGTGGTAAAAATCATCATAAGCCTGTAGTGCATTAATGGATAGTTGTTGGTATGGTTATGACCAGGGATTATTCAGTATAATCATGACCATTGATGATTACATGAATATCCTTGGCCCATAGTGCAGGGATGATTCGATGATGTGGTTTATTTATTAAGTTGAGTCTCAACGAGAAAATTGATGATAAACTTTTTAAATCATAGATGATAGTAGATATCATGCTCTACTTGACTCTTCTATTGGATTGCTTGTTCCGCTGCAGTTAAACTTGATGTTTATTAAATTTTATCAGTTTAATACTGATGAAGGCTAAGGATATTCTATTATGTATTATCTTAGTCATAATATTTTTTACTGGGCTAGTTGAACTCACCCTTTTCTTTCATTGTTCTCTTCAGGAAATGAGAATATAACTGGGACTAGTCGGGGAACGGAGTGATGGTCCGAGATGGTGCGTTAGTAGTCCTCACTATTCTGTGAAATAGTGTGATAATAATTGTAACGAGGACTCCATTAAGTGTTGATATTGTCTAGAAGACAATATTCGTTTAAAACTCTCAGCTATGTTTTGTCGTATTTTTACACCACAGTTGTATTAAAGAAGTTTGTATTTGTTTTCTGTACCATGTATCTGGTGACCCAAGATGAGTGATGTATACCTGTTTTGGGGGCATCACAAGTAATGTGGTGTTATGCATAACTTAGAGTATTGTAGACTGATAATCTATAGTACTTGATTCGTTTGGGTTATCAGTTTAATATTGATAATTCTAGTAGATGTTCAATAGTCCTTTGTGAGTGCTCAGTATAAATTATTTTATCAAGTTGGATACGTTGGTAGCCTTTGAATTCATATATATCAATTGATCTATATTGAACTATCATTTCATATTCCAAATATTTGATTCGAGAAATGTTGATATTCATTGATTCATGATATTATTCTAATACCCTGAACTATATTGGAGACTATACTTTGATATTTCAAACTTGTGATATAATACTCATCACCCCTGTTGTATATTACTTGCTGGGAAATTTGTGCTCATCCTTGCTTATTTAAAACCTTTCAGTTAAGGAGGAACAGGGAATTGTCTCTGGGAAAGTCAAGGGCAAGGGCAAGGATACTGACTAGCTTGTTCCTGTTTTAAGATTGTTATGTTGTATGAAGACTATTTTCAGACTATATTTCAGCTTAAGTAGGATTATGTAATAAGTCTTTATTCGATATTATTATGTAATCTATTAAGTACTGTAGGTTGCGAGACTTGGGAGAATAATTATAATAAATTATTGTATATTATTCTAAATTAGATCTTCCGTTGTGAACGTATAATTTTAGTTATTTTGTATGACATGAGCACGTGACGAACCGAATTCAAGTGACCAAGTGGCGGTCCGAATTTGGGGGTGTCACATCATTGATGGACAGTTGTTGGTATGATAATGACCAAGGGTTCTCTTCGGCCAAGGGTGCAAAGATGAATTGTTGTTTGGCATGATCATGACCTTTGGTGATACTAACGAATATCCTTGGCCTGTAGTGCATGGATAATTCGTGGATATGATACTAACGAATATCCTTATCCCGTAGTGCATATATAATTCATGGATGTGATAATAACAAATATCATTGGCCCGTAGTACATGGATAATTCATGGATGTGATAATAACAAATATCATTGGCCCGTAGTGCATGGATAATTCGTGGATGTGATAATAATGAATATATTTGCCCGTAATGCATGGATAATTCATGGATATGATAGTAATGAATATCCTTGGTCGTAGTGCATGGATAATTCGGTGATGTGGATTATTTATTTTTTTCAGACAAATGATGTGGTAAAAATCCTCTTTGGCTTACGTACAAAGATGGATTGTTGATTATTGGTTTTATAGTTGTATATCTTTGGCTTACGTGCAAAGATGGACTGTTGATTTACCTGATTATAAATATGAATTGTGAATTTAACTATAATCTTTGGTGGTTCAGGTGAAGACAGGTGATGAGTGATCTCTTTGTCTTGGGTACAACAAAGAATTGTTGGTGAGCATTACATGAATGGACTTTTAATTTGGAGAGGATAGTAAACATTATGTTCTACTTGACTCTTCTAATGGATTGTTGATTCCGCTGCAATTATGGTTGAAAACTTTTATCATCTATCACATGTTCTAAATCTTTGATTTATTACTGATGAAGGCTATTGATAAATTAATTATCTTAGTCATAATATTCTATACTGGGCTTTTTGTGCTCACCCTTTTGCTTCACAATTCCTTTCAGGTATTAAGACTGTAGCTGGGTCGAGCGGGGATAACATAGGAATGGTGTGATGGTCCGAGACTATGGAAGTTTCTCAATACATTATAAAACTGCATGACATGCAATATATAATTGTATTAAGGACCTAAGATGGGTATGTCGTATATTATACGTCACTTAATAATTGATATTGGTGAACAACAATAGGGTGATGAGAACCCAACTTTGGAAGCGTCAAAATACACTTCATTAGAATGAGGAGGACATAAATCTTCTCGTGTTCATTTGGAGACTTGAAATATTTGATGATGTACTTTATATGGCATTGTAATAATTTGGGTATGAATATTATCGTATTATATACGTAACAATATTTGTATTGAAACTCACAGCTTATGCGTTGTCGTATTTTGCACGACAGTTCAACAGTTGTATAAATGAAGTTAGTATTTGAATTCTCACTACAAGGAAATTGGTCATTGGCGACAGCCATTAACCCGTCGATAATGACGTCACTGTCGACGGTCACGCAGTCGCTAATGAGTGTCGTCGATAATACCTTTTCCCCCCAGGAAAAATAGGTGCGAAAATTTGGCGGTGGAGGGAAAACTCATTGGCAACGGACTTAGAAATTAAAGACGACGGCAGTGCCGTCGCTAATGACGTAATGGCAACGGGACCCGAGCGACGGGACACGCCGTCGAGAATGAGTAATATATTTTAAAACCCTGGTTCGCGACGGCAACGTCTTCTTTTTTCCTTTTCCCTTTGTCTGAGATTTTTTCCTTTCCCTCTCAATTTGCTCATTTCCCTCTCAATTGAAGACTCAGTTGGTTTAACTAGGTCGGAATGCTCGATTGATTGCACCCATTTTACTCCATTATCTCACTGCAGTTCGCCCATTTCCTCCCCCTTTCTCTGTTACTTCTCCCACTTCCTCGCCACTGTTCACTGACGACTGGTCAAGCACTGTTCTTCTTAAAGGTAATGATTCTTCTCTTAATAGCCGCTGAACATGATTTATTGCTCCTAATATGAACACAAAATTCTATCAGTGTTAACTTTGATTTCACATTGGGGGTTTTTTAAGTGGGTTGAACAGATGAACTTGATGTCGGTATGATATTCATATAATGCAATACTTTTCAGTTTGTATAGCAACTTGTTGATTCATATTTATGGTTTTCATTCAATTCTTATTACTAGTTTAATTAGGGTATAAAACTTGAAGTAGTTTAGTTTGTTCTTCCATTTAGTGTATGTAAACTGGTATATGGTTTTTCCCATTTGAAAGCTTTGCTTAAAGTTTTCCTTTTCTATTTCCTTTATTTAATAGTTGTACTAAAGCTATGAAATAGTGGTTCATTGTGATAAGATATGATTTCATTGTGATAAGATATAACTTTACTATGTATATGCAGTAATATGAACAATAATTTTTAGTCATTTTTACATGATTTCAAGTGTGTGTAAACTTTCTGTAAGTTCAACAAAAAGGCATGTATGATCATATTAATTAAGTTATGTTATGAGCATATATATAAATAACACTTGGGTTAATTATCTGTAGTTTTGTGTTATATATAAAGCTATATTATTTATGTGATTTGAAAAAGAGAAAAGAAGTAGTGGAATAAGGATAATGATTCTCTTTTCTTTTACACATGCTTGGGTTTATAATATTTTGAGACATGATTCTAAATGAACTCTGTTTATTGAATGTCTCTTGTCGTATGCATCAACATTATCATACAAAAATCCTTTGTTGATCAAACGTACTTAGAAGTCATTAGTGTATATGTATATTATTGGAGATAGATACCAACATCATATTCTTTTCAAGTATATACCAAGTAACAAATGTTGAATTAATTTCTATTTTGTGATAGGAGTTGAAATCCTTTCTTAATGTTTTTATAACTGGATTCTTGTATATTTTAGATTTTCCAAATTCATTTAGCAACTGTACTTCTTGAAGGTAGTTCAAAAGCTTACGTAATTATAACTCTTGTTCTAGCTCAACTATTAGATGTTGAAACTTCTTGTCTGTATTCTTCGAGCTGTACTTGAAGGTGAAAAAATGAAACATGCGAACCTCTATAGTTATTAACCTAGGTTCAGTGTAGATTGTAGACCTGGGATCAATGTATAGAGGCTGCATTATATAATTATGTACTTGAGCTCTGTATTTTTGTCTCGACCAACAGTTTGGGGCTTAGTTTGTATATATATGGGGGAGATTTAGGGGAAATTAAAGGGTCATTTAGAATTTGGATAGCCTTTTTAAATCTATTTTTAAAACTAGTTGGCATTAAAAATACCGAAACATATTGGCATTGAAAACACAATGCATTGCAAAACTGTAAAACATTTGTTTATAGTTGTCAAGTGTTTTTGAGTATGTTGCTAAAAAAATATGAGTAAGAGTAAAATATGTTGAACACACATTCGTTTATAGTTGACATTGTCAATTTTTTTACTCTTACTCATATTTTCGTTTATAGAAAAAATGAGTAAGAGACTTGATTGTGTTTGTCTAACTTTCTATATATATAGCAGACATTATTTTTGATGTATTTCCTTATTTATAATTATATTGCTTATATAAACTATCAAATAACTAGTTAACACGCAAACACAGGCGTATGAAAGTAGTAGTGGTATATATTTAGACAGGCATATGGTAGTAGTAGTGGTATATATTTAGCATTGATTACTATGTTTTTTGTACGAACGTATGAGAGTTACATGATTACAAGAATATATAGATCGCACACTTGGTTGATATATATATATATATATATATATATATATATATATATATTGGTGTGGGTAAAGTTCATCATTAGTAATTAGGTAGTTAGACTGCACAAAACACAATAACGACAATAACACCGCGTAGGCAATAGACACGCGTTACAATTGACGGGACTCGATTTCGATATACGGAGCCCGAGTTCGAGTCCCGTCCGCATAACTTGAGAAAACTTAGAAAAATAGTCGAAAAAGAGACCAAAACCCACCACGGCCGTCTAGTTGACACACAAATACATGTAACAGTACTGTATAGGCAATAGACACACGTTACAACTGATGCGACTCGATTCCGATATACGGAGCCCGAGTTCGAGCCCCGTATGCCTAACTTGAGAAAACTTAGGAAAATAGTCAAAAAAGAGACCAAAACTCAACCCGGGCGTCTGAACGACACGAATACACAAGCAATAGCACCGCGTAGGCAATAGACATGCATTACATGGGACTCGATTCCGATATACGGAGCCCGAGTATGAGCCCCGTACGCGTAACTTGAGAAAACTCAGAGTAATAATCGAAAAAGAGACCAAAACCCACCCCGGTCGTCCGAACAACACACAAACACATGCAATAGCATCGCGTAGGCAATAGACACGCGTTACAACTGATAGGACTCAATTCCGATATACGGAGCCCGAGTTCGAGCCCCGTACGCCTAACTTGAGAAAACTTAGATTAATCGTCGAAAAAGAGACCAAAACCCGCCTCGATCGTCGAAATGACACGCTAACATAGGCAATAGCACTGCATGGGCAATAGACACGCGTTAAAACTAGTGGGACTCGATTCTGATATACGGAGCCCGAGTTCGAGCCCCATACGCCTAACTTGAGAAAACTTAGGAAAATAGTCGGAAAAAAAAAAAACCAAAACCCGCTCAAATTGTTCGAATGACACGCAAACATAGGCAATATCACCGCATAGGCAATATATATGCATTAAAACTGACGGGACTCGATTCTGATATACGGAGCCCGAGTTCGAGCCACGTACGCCTAAGTTGAGAAAACTTAGAGTAATAGTCAAAAAAGAGACCAAAACCCGCATTGGTCGTCTAGTTGACACACAAACATAGGCAATAACACCGCATAGGCAATAGATACGCATTACAACTGATCGGACTCAATTATGATATACGAGCCCGAGTTCGAGCCCCGTACGCCTAGCTTGAGAAAACTTAAGAAAATAGTCGAAAAAGAGACCAAAACCTGCCCTGATCGTCTGAACGATACATAATCACATGTAATAGCACCACGTAGGCAATAGACACGCGTTACAACTGACGAGACTCAATTCTGATATACGAAGCCCGATTTCGAGCCCCGTACGCCTAACTTGAAAAAACTTAGAGTAATAGTTGAAAAAGAGACCAACACCTGCCTCAGTTGTCAAAATGATATGAAAACATAGGAAATAGCACCGCATAAGCAATAGACATGCATTATAACTGACGGGACTCGATTCCGATATACGGACCCCCAATTCGAGTCTCGTCCGCCTAACTTGAGAAAACTTAGAAAAATTGTCGAAAAAGAGACCAAAACCTACCCCGTTCGTTCAAATGACACTCAAACACTGGCAATAACACCGCATAGGCAATAGACACACGTTACAACTGATGGGACTCGATTTTGATATACGAAGCCCGAGTTTAAGTCTCGTCCGCCTAACTTGAGAAAACTTAGAAAAATAGTCGAAAAGGAGACCAAAACCCACCCCGGTCGACCAAACGACACACAAACACATAAAATAACACTGCATAGGCTATAGACACGCGTTACAACTGACGGGACTCGATTCTGATATACGAAGCCCGAGTTCGAGTCCCGTCCGCCTAACTTGAAGAACACAAACTAAAATAATGTAAATATGTTTTCATTTTGACTTTGTTATTAATATTTTAATTTTGTAGGGTCTTGTTGACGAGACTCGTGGAGGTGGAGGTGGATGCACTAGTTATTTCTGTCGAGTTGATGACGACCAGCCTCCTCCAATACAAGGTGATGACCGTCGAGCCGATGACATGGAGACAGGCGACGGGTTGTAGTTTGTTTAGTTTATGTTATATTCTGAGTTTCATGTATGTACTTGTACAGTTTTTGAGTAATACAGATGGCCATTATATTTTTGATCTATATATTGGATTTGGATTACTATTTCAATGGTGAATTATATGATATTTGCTTGCTATTTGATGGTTATTATTCGTTTGTAATAGGTGTACATTTATTTTTGTAAATGAACAGGGAAAATTTGAAATTATAAAAAAAAATCAAAATGTATATAATCATTGCCGACGGGGGTAATGGCGACGAAAAAGCCGCCGCCAATGACATATAACAACAATCATGAGTTAAAGGCATTACCGACGACCATAAAATTCATTACCGACGGCCATGCCGTTTGGGAATGAGGTTTTCCCCTAAAAGCTTTATGGAGTCATTGTTGACGGACTTGTCGTCTCTATAATTGTCGACATTGACATTGGGCCATCGCCAATGACACCCGTCGCTCGTCACAATGATGCCGACGACTGGCGATAGGATCTGGGGGAGACGACTATGGGGCGACGCAAGCGTCTGACTCAACAGCTTGTCGATGCCAATGACCTCAATGCCGACGACAGATTATAGTCATAAGCGTTTTTAAAGGGCCGCTTCAAAATGACTTTTATTTTGTAGAGTCTCAGCATCGTATCCTGGCGACCCAAGATGGGTGGTGTATACCTATTTTGGGGGGTTTCACAAATGGTATCATAGCTTAGGGATATGGTCTCTGGCGGAGATCCGAGATTAGAACTAGGAGGGGAGAGACGAATAATATCCTTCGCTAGTGTGTGTCCTACCTAAGCTGAATTTTCTTACTTAAGTTGAAAAATTATGATATGTCAATTAACCTTTGTTTTGAAGATGTATTATAGGATGATATCTGAAATACAGGAGATAAGCAATGGGAAAATTATGATACAGAGGAAATAATCGGGAAGGTACAATTCAAAAAGAAAACAATGTATTCTCATCTCTTCAAACTACCAAGTACGTAAATTTTGAGGGCGAAATTTTATAAGGATGGGAGATTGTAAGACCCTAAATTTTTTGAAATAAAAGTATTCAATTTTGTTATAATTATTATTCTATTTAGTAAATGGTTAAATTGATAAAAGGTTAAAGTTAAGGGTGATATGTGAAAATTTTACAAAGTAAGCAAGTTGTCGTAAAATATTCGTTTGGTCGGGGAATTTTCTTTTAATCGGGGAATATCCGTATGACGACACAATCATTGGTGCCCCCAACGGAATAACTGTCGGATTTAGAAAGCGACATAAATAACTTTTTATAAAAATAACGGCAAGACTTTTACCGCTAAACTGTTGAAATATCCGGTGATAAAAATACAGTAATACGCTTGGTTGTCACAATATCATCTACACAATATTTTATATTATAATTGAGACGACATAATTATTCATATTATTATTTGCATTATTGACAATGTCTTAAAATTTTTGTTGAGGAAAGGGGTTTGGTCACCTAATTGCGCGCCAATAAAGAGAAATTCTTATCGAAAAACCCCCTCTTTCCTGGGAATGATCTGGTTATTAATATTTTGAGTTATAATATTAATGATGATTTTTTTTTATTAAAAATGTGTTTAGTGAAGCAAAGTGAATTGAGATTAATAGAGGGTTTTTTTTATGAAGTATTTGTTTTATATTTGGCTTATTATATGGACCCCCACTTAACCATTTTTCAAAATTATCAGTATAATGTTATCTCAGTTTTGTTATATATATATATATATATATATATAAGTCCCAGTCACTATAAGTTTTGTTTTTTATATAAAATAGAATATATTATATTTTATTATAGACATAGTACTACATAGTGGTTTCATAGTACTGCATAATGCAGCATAGTAAAATCAAAAAAAATTCAGAATCCTGCCCGTGATTTTGTTTTAAATTTTTACTGTGCAGTCCGTGATTTTATTTTCTAAATAGTATCCTATCATTCTCCTGTAAATAGGATGCTCAGTTTAGAAATAAAAATCACACCAGAATCAGAACATTCTTCTTCTATAATATTGAGCGTATTTCTTTTGAATTAAGGAAACTTTGAGTGTAGCAAATAGTGCAAGCTTTTCTTCAAGAATATCTTCGCTATACCAGTCAGAAGTACTCTCTATTTAAGGTAAGGGGTATTATTTATTTCATATTCGTTTACGATATTATTTTTCGTATTCGTAAGGAATTTTATCTTCGTTCAATATTCGTAAGGAACATTATATTCGTTCAATATTAGTAAGGAATATTATATTCGTTCAATATTCGTAAGAAATATTATTTTCGTTCAACAGTCGTAAGGGATATTATTTTTGTTCAATATTCGTAAGAAATAATATTTTCTTCCATACTCTATAGTATGTAAGTAATATTATTTCATTTCAGTTTCCGAATTCTACACTTATTTTGATAAGTATTGCTTCTATACTCCTTGAAATTAGTAGAACATCCTTAAAATTTGCGTTTCATCTAGTATATTTTCACAAGAATATTTTTCTGAACATTCTTGTTAAATTTTTATCTTTTCATGCTGGGGTACTATTCACCCACTATTCACGAAGTACTATTCA
This sequence comes from Panax ginseng, assembly GCA_020205605.1. Lineage (NCBI taxonomy): Eukaryota > Viridiplantae > Streptophyta > Magnoliopsida > Apiales > Araliaceae > Panax > Panax ginseng. The sequence goes on along the minus strand of CM035146.1, from coordinate 28,124,967 downwards.
CGGGGTACTATTCACTTGGGGTACTATTCATGACAAAAAATAATTTCTTTTCTGTCCAAATTATTTTTGATATATGAATATGATTCTTGAGTTTTACTCCACAAAGAAGTTATCATGTTGACAATTTGGACATTCTTATATCATTGTCATCATCCTCATGCTTATATTGTGATAAAAGTCATCTTTGGCCCGTAGTGCATAGATGGATTGTTGATTGGTATGATTATGAACAGGAATTATGTATCGGTATAATCATGACCTATAATGTTACAAATGATGTGGTAAAAGTCCTTATTGGCCCGTACTGCATTGATGGACAGATGTTGGTATGATCATGACAGTGGGTTCTCTTCGGTCAAAGGTGCAAAGATGAATTGTTGTTTAACATGATCATGACCATTTGTGATACTAACAAATATCATTGGCCCGTAATGCATGGATAATTCGTGGATGTGATACTAACGAATATCCTTGGCCCGTGGTGCATGGATAATTTGTGGATGTGATACTAAAGAATATCCTTGACTCGTAGTGCATGGATAATTCGTGGATGTGATAATAATGAATATCGTTGGCCCGTAGTACATGGATAATTCATGGATGTGATAATAACGAATATCCTTGGCCCGTAGTGCATGGATAATTCGTCGATGTGATAATAATGAATATCCTTGGCCCGTAGTGCATAGATAATTCATGGATAAGATAATAACGAATATCCTTGGTTCGTAGTGCACGAATAATTCGTTGATGTGATAATAATGAATATATTTGGCACGTAGTGCATGGATAATTCATGGATGTGATACTAACGAATATCCTTGGTCGTAGTGCATGGATAATTCGGTGATGTGGATTATTTATTTTGCAGACAAATGATGTTATTAAAATCCTCTTTGGCTTATGTGCAAAGATGGGTTGTTGAGTATTAGTTTTACATTTGTATATATTTGGCTTATGTGCAAAGATGGACTATTGATTTACCTGATTATAAATATAAATTGTGAATTTAACTATAATCTTTGGTGGTTCATGTGAAGATAGGTGATGAGAGTTCTCTTTGTCTTGGGTACAACAAAGAACCGTTGATGAGTATTATAGGAATAAACTATTAACGATGGACTTTTAATTTGGAGGGGATAGTAGACATTATGTTCTACTTGACTCTTCTAATGGATTGTTGATTCTGCTACAATTATGGTTGAAAACTTTTATCATCTACCATATATTCTAAATCTTTGGTTTATTACTGATGAAGGTTATTGATAAATTAATTATCTTAGTCATAATATTCTATACTGGGATTTTTGTGCTCACCCTTTTGCTTCACAATTCCTTTCAGGTATTAAGACTGTAGCTGGGTCGAGCGGGGATAACATAGGAATGGTGTGATGGTCCGAGACTATGGAAGTTTTTCAATACATTATAAAATTGCATGACATGCAATATATAATTGTATTGAGGACCTAAGATGGGTGTGTTATATATTACGTCACATAATAATTGATTTTGGTGAACAAGAATAGGGTAATGAGAACTTAACTTTGGAAGCGTCAAAATACACTCCATTAGAATAAGGAGGACATAAATCTTCTCGTGTTCGTTTGGAGACTTGAAATATTTGCTGCTGTATTTTATATGGAATTGTAATAATTTGAGTATGAATATTGTCGTATTATATACGTAACAATATTTGTATTGAAACTAATAGCTTATGTGTTGTCATATTTTATACGACAGTTCAACAGTTGTATAAATGAAGTTTGTATTTGAATTCCATACCGTGTATTTGGCGACCCAAGATGGGTGGTGTATACCTATTTTGGGGGCGTCACATTCATTTACAAACATTTGTATGCTTTATGAACTTTAATAAATTCTACTCACTACTTAACTTTTTTATGGCCCTCTTTATTAACAATTTTTGTCTCTATAATTACAATGTATCTCGAAAATTAATAAATTTTTATAATATAGGAGTTGACGTCAAAATTTGTTCGCCTCCAGAATTATCAAACAACGAGCGAGAAACCTACACAGGAAATGAACGACCACACTGAGAAGGTTGATGGTCTGGGTCGCCGTGGGATAGATTCAGTGTGAGAATAAGTACATGTCAGAAACATCAACAATTGAGGTATATAATTGCTCTAGTTTGTAAAAGTAAATAATATGAGAGGTACCTCGAACCTGTATTATGACCATGTATTTATAGTTGATTGCATCTCCTTAATTTTTTGCGCCCTTCCCTAAGTAGGAATATGATTCTTTATTTGAAGTCCTATTATAACTGCAATCCTCATGATTTAATTTGATCGAATTTGGTTTTCTTAGAAGTAGGAAGTCAAATTAGGTATGGAAATTACAAGTCAATTAAGATTGTGAATCCCTCAAAAGTCAATCCTCTTGACTTAAATATTCTACCACATGGCGTGGCCCATCGGATCATTCGAGCCCACAAAATCGCACCCCAACATTGACCCCCACTCTCTTATTATAAGAAGATTAAAATAAGAGAGTACATCAATTAGTCACGGATGATGTTAGCCGAAAGGCGTTTAGTCCCGGTAGACGTCAGCCCGAATAACGTGTAGTCCCGGAGGATTCTTTTATGTCCCGAAGGATGCTTTTAAGTCTTGAAGGATGCTTGTCGGTCCTAGAGGATGCTTTTCTGATGGACTTTCAGTACGTTGGATATGTATTTTGATGGACATTTAATCCGATGAACGTTTAGTCTTATGGATATTTGTTCGCGTGTCCGATTCAGAGAATGTTAATCTGTTTGGGAAGATTTTTAGTTTGTCTCGAAGAACGATGTTCGTTCGGGAGGACGTTTAGTCCATCTCAAAGGAAGTTAGTCCGTCCCAAAGAACATTATCCGTTCGGGAGGGCATTTAGTCTGTCTCGAAGAACGTTAGCTCATTCGACAAAATGTTTGTCTGTCTCGAAGACCGTTACCCATTCGGGAGAATGTTTGTCCGTCCTGAAGAACATTGTTCGTTCGGGAGAACATTGTTCGTTCGGGAAAACATTTCTCCATCCTGAAGAATGTTATACGTTCGGGAGAACATTTATTCGCCTAGAAGAACGTTGTCCATTCGACAGAACATTTGTACATCCCGAAGAACGTTATACGGTCAAGAGGATGTTAGATCTTGGTGGGGTAGTCACTCCCCATGTCTTTCTGGACCATAAGTCAAATGTAGATAACCGACCTTTTATCTTTGTAATAGTGCTCCCGACTCCTAAGGGAGACTTTTAATTTAGGTTCTAAAGAACCGCTCGACCTTATATCTTTCACGATATTGCTCCCGATCCCCTAGGGAGGCTTTATATAGAGGTTCCAGAGTACCGTTCGACCTTATATCGCCATAACAACGCTCTTAATCCCTTGAGGAGGCTTTATGTAGAGGTTCTGGAGAACCGTCTGACCTTATTTTACCATAATAATTTTGGATTGCTATTAAAGACTCTGAGGGCAATGACTCTGGAGCTCTTCAAAACAATTCAAGCACACTTGAATATGAGATCTCAACAAATGATATGGTTATACGCACTCATCTTCGGCAACTTGGTGAAACCATAACTCTTTCTATTATAACAATAATTCTAAATGAAACATATTTATACTTGATAATGTGGCGTATCAGAACCCAAACTTGGGGAATCGACGATCGAAGGGGGTGGAACTAATCAGAGCCCCGAGTGGGAAATGTGAATCCATCAAAAAAGGTCTTGGATCTTCGGCTAAACCATGATTGTGTAGTAGCTAATCCGCTATTTGTTTCTTATGTAGCCCTCTTCCTTCTGCTTTCGACTATAGAGCTGCACTGCTATAAACTACACATAATCTATTATCGACTGTTTCTATACACAATATGAAATGTCCTACCGTTGCTAACCTTTAGTTTCTGCTTATACAACTACTGTTTTACAGTTGTTGTTCTGGTACCTCCTACATGCTATTGTGTTACTGTCGAAGTTGCTAAACTACTACCACTCTATTATGTTTGACATCTTGTGTTGATTCTCTGATGACAAGGACTCCGAAACCGAACATTAACCCATTAATTGTAATTTTTCTCTTTGAAAAATAATTGTAATGTACTGAACAACTCTTGTAAATAGAACTCGGTGAATGAAATCATGCCTTCTTTTTTATTGATATTCTCCAAATATTAGAAACATTATCTACTAATAATACTTCTTAGTCAACCTACATGTCAATTATATTATGTTAGGTTTATAAGATTCATGGACGCAATCAAATTGCACAAAGTAAAACGGAAGCATGAAAATAAAGTTTTAAAATTTTACAAACCATATACCCGGATCATCCTATATGCACAATTATTAATTAAACGAAAAGATAAAGAAAAAGAATTATACCTATTAAGATTTGAGCTTCTTCAAGTACAAGTTCACCTACAATCCTTTTCGCGTTCAACTTGAATCCACCGGGTTTGGTTCCTTCCTTTGATCAATGTTAGCCACCCAAGTGCTTGGCCTCTAGAGGGATCCTGTGACGAACGAGATTTTTGTAATTATTTTTTAAAATATTTATTAAATTAAATAAAAATTTTATTAATTTATTTATTGAGTTATATAAATATTTGATGGAATTTTAGTAGATTAATTTAATTAAATGTGGTACATTAATTAAATTAATGTGGAGTAATTTTATATATCAAAGTGTGAATTTCATTGGGATAATTAAATTAAATGAGTTGTTAAATAATTCTAATGTTGTTTCAATTAATTAAATAATTAATTAGAGATTTATTGATTTGTTATAAATAATAAATGAGAATTTTAATTATGTGATGGGGTGATTTAATGGGTAATATTACATTTTATTTAATTGAGTTAAATAATATTAATTGAATAATTTAAAGTGTGACAAATAAACTATATAATAAATGAATTAATTAAAATAATGATAAATGGGATAATTTGGTGCTAGCCAAACATGACCTAAGAAACCTGGGAGCAGTTAATTTCGTGTTATACTTAACTGCTACCAATGATCCCACCAGTTATTTTACATAATATATACTATTATCAGACTTCATTATATCATATCAGTTGGAGAATACAAAGAGAAAAGAGAGAAAATTTGAGAATCTTTGAGATTGAAGAAGAAGTTGGAGAATTAAAGAAGCTTTCTTTCACATTCTAGTAATCTAAACAAACAATCAAGGGTAAATTCTTAATCCCATGTTTCAATCATATTTTTAAGTTTTTCTCCATGAATGTATAATAAGTTCTATGTTAATTGAAGTTCAAGAGGTATTTGTTAAAAACTTGATATTAGATGTTTATTAGCATGTATAGTTCAATTATATATGATTTACATGTGTTTTAAAGTAATCAAATCCATGCAATTGTGTTTAATTGGAGTTTTATAGTGTACAAAGTAAGAACACATGAATATGGCTTAAAATTATTAAAAAAAAATTCATGTTTCAATTTCATATTAATTGGTAAATTGATGAATGATTATGTTTAAACATGTAAAAACGAAAAAGAACGAAACTTAAACGGATTAATTTGGTGTTATAACGAATCTGTAATTTGTGATTTCATGAAATTTGACCAAACTTTGAAAAATGGCAAGAACGTGAAATTATGAGTTCAAATTTAGTTGTTTATGTAATTTGAGTTGTCAAAAGCATGCTAAGAATATCATTAAATATTTCTGTTAAGTTCAGAACACATGGGTAATACTGAATTCGTCGTTTATGTGAATTTTTGGCCTAATTTGATTTTATGTTGTGTTCATTTGCGAACTACAGAATTGGATACTGGGTAGTCGTGTCATAAGTCTCCAAAGTCAAGGTTCGGCTTCAGTTAAAGTTTTACTTCGGATGGCGTCATATGTCTTCGGAGTCAGAGTTTGGCTTCAGTCAGAATTCGACTTCGGATGGCGTCATATGTCTTCGGAGTTAGAGTTCGACTTCAGTCGGAATTTGACTTCGGATGGCGTCATATGTCTTCGGAGTCAGTGTTCAGCTTCGGCCGAAGTTCGGCTCTTGATGGCATCATGACTTCGAAAGCTGGAAATTCGGAGTTCGGCTTCAGTCAAAGCTCGGCTCCGGATGACGTCATGTATATGTGAATGATAGTAATGAGCAGAACTTAAACTAAGTTAACAAGTTATACTGAAAGTGGGAACTGAACTTATAAATGTAACTAATGAATGTTGTTAATAAATATGATATATATGTAGGATTAAGTTGAGGAACGTGAATAGTAAGCATGTAATCTATGCACGTGGTAAGTTACCAAACCCTATTCTTACATTGAGCAAGTTCTTAAATCTTATTATTATTGAGCAAGCTCTGTATTCTTATTTCGAACTGTTCAAATCTTAATTGTTCACGTTCATGAATCCGAAAGAAATTTTCTAATTCTTTTGAAGTATTACTTCTATTATATAAAGTTTATTCAATCGTGTAGAATTGAGATCCAATCTTTTCAGTCAATTATATAGAGTTGAGATTCAATCTTTGATTTGATTATTGATTTTGATATTGCATTGTAACCTTGAATAGATAGTGATTCCTTATTGATCAACTAATCCTTAACTGATGATTATTGAACTCTAAATTACCGTTGAAGCTAATCCAAACCAAACTTCATTTGGTGCGGACTCTAATGACAAACTGAGATGAACAACCCTGTTATAGGGGATTATTGATGCTCTAGCATTAAGATATTGTGCACAGTATGGTACTAAGGGTTGATCCCCCTAAGTACGAGAAGAAGAGTTCATAGTCTTATGATTGTTAAAGGTTTCAAGTATAAACACTTGACAACCTAGGACATAGTTAAAGGTCTTATAAGCCTCAGAAGTTCTTTTGATTCTTGTTATTCATTCTTGATTCAAAAGCTGAGTTTTCTTATTTAAGAAGTCTTTGATTCACTCGCATGTTACTATTTTGTTGTTATATTATTATACTTATGGGCAATCATGCTCACTCTTGCGTAATAATAAAATTGCAGTTAAGAACGAAAAGTTTGACGAGCCTTCTACTAGCAAAGGCAAGGGCAAGGTCAACAAGTGATGAAGACTTGTTGTTTATTTGTTATATTTATGTTTAAAACTTATGTTAATGTTGTGTAAGACTTATTATTTATTTATGCTTCCGCATTTGAGATTTAAGGTTAGTATAACATGGGATTGATGTATTTACATTCAGATGTTGTAACTCCATAAGGAGAGGATTTATTTCTATCTATTTTATGCTTTTCATTTATTATGGGTAGATAGACATATGATGTTTGTACAATGAATACAAAATCCCATGGGAATCGAAGTAACAGGATTTGGGGGCGTCACAGTTTGATACCAGAGTTGTAGGTTATGAACCTTAGGTGGGGGAAAAACCTTTGGTTTGTGAGACCCCAAATTTTATGAAATAAAAGTATTCAATTTTCCTATAATTATTATTCTATTTAATAAATGGTTAAATTGATAAAAGGATAAAGTTAAGGGTGATATGTGAAAAATTTTCAAAGTAACCAAGTTGTCATAAAATAATCGGTGATAAAAGTACAGTAATACGCGTGGTTGCATAGTAGCATACGGTATTGATTATTGATGCTTATGTGAGAAGTCATTCAGTTATACTCAATTATTGCTAAAGTAATTGCTGCATAATATCTCTCATATTATTGATTCAATTATTATCACAATATCATCTTCATAATATTTATTATTATTAAATCAATAATTGAGACGACAAAGTTATTCATATTATTATTTGCAATATTGGGAATGTCTAGAAAGTTCTGTCGAGGAGAGGTTTCGTCACCTAATTGCGCCAATAGGGAGAAATCCTTATCAGAAAGCCCCCTCTTTCTTGGGAATGATCCGGTTGTTAAATATTGTGAGTTATAATATTAATGATGAATAAGTTCGTGTTGATTAAAGATGAAATTAATATTTCCATAATGTTGGGATTATTAGTGTTAATGGAAATCGACATCTATTTCGATAATAATGGATGTCTGGAGGTTATATTGACCAATCGGGTAATTAATCGGATAAATGAGCAATTAATTGCTATTAATTCACATGCTTATAACTATTTGTTCACATGTGTGTACTATTGATTCACATGCATGTACTATTAGGGGAGGTGGTGCAAGATTGATAATACTTGCATAACAAAATTAAAAATGGAGGTATAGATGAAGGTACTATACTGTAATTATTTTTTTTCACATGATTGTACTATTGATTCACAAGATGTACTATTAGGGGAGGTGGTGCAAGTTTGATAATACTTGCAGGACTAAATTAAAAATGAAAGAAAAGATGAAGGTATTATACTGTAATATTTTGAGCCCTAAAACGTGCAATTATCGAAACTATGTTTTCCTATAAATAGAAGCTCATTCTTCTTTCATTCTCACCAATTCACTAAGACTCACAAGAGAAATTATAGACAGAGAAGCTATAGAGAGAGAAGCTTTAGAGAGAAAGTAGAAGAGAAGTCTGCTACCTCACTATTCCAGTATCCAGTCTTCTTCTGAGGTAAGGAATATTATTTGTTGTATTCGTAAGGGGTATTATTTATTTCATATTCAGAAGAGATATTATTTTTTGTATTCGTATGGATATTATCTTCGTTCAATATTCGTATGAAATAATATTTTCTTCCATACTCGGTAGTATGTAAGTAATATTATTTAGTTTCGTATTCCTACTTCTACACTCATTTTGTTTAAATATTGCTTATATACTCCGTGAAATTAGTAGAATATCCTTGATATTTGCGCTTCATCTAGTTTATTTTTATGGAAATATTATTCTGAGATTTCTTGATAATTCTTGATCTTTTCATGACGGAATACTATTCACAAGTTACTATCCATGAGTTACTATTTACGGGTTACTATTCACCCAGTTACTATTCACTCGAGTATTCGGGGCACTTTTCATGTCAAAGTACTATTCATGAGTTACTATTCATGGGTTACTATTCACCCAGTTACTATTCACTTGAATATTATTCATTTGGGTATTTGGGGCCATTTTCATGCCAGAGTACTATTCCTGAAGTACTATTTATAGGGTACTATTCACAGAATACTATTCACCCAAAAGATATATTTCTTTTCTATCCAAATTATTTTTGATACATGAATATTATTCTTGAATTTTACTCCACAAAGCAGTATCATGTTGACAATTTGGATTTTTTTAAACTCTGGATAAATTTAAAGTCTTTAATATTTATCCTTGATTTCGTTTGATTAATGCTTATATCATTGTCACCATCCTCATGCTTATATTGTGATGAAAGTCATATTTGGCTTACGTGCATAGACGAACTATTGGATATTGGTTTTTACAGTTGTATGTGTTTGGCCCGTAGTGCAAAGAAGAACAGTTGATTGATGTCTTTGGTCGTAGTGAAAAGATGAACTGTTGATTGATAGCTTTGGCCTGTAGTGCAAAGATGGACAGGTGTATGACATGATCATGACCACTGGTGATACTAACGAATATCATTGGCCGTATCGCATGGATAATTTGATGATGATATTGGCAGTATCATGACCATTAGTTAACAGTTGAATGTCTTTAGCCATAGTGCACTAACAGGTAATTGATTGGTATGATCATGACCATTGGTTTTATAGTTGAACATCTTTGGCTCGTAGTGCAAAGATAGACAATTGATTGGTATGATCATTGTTATTGCATTTGAATATCTTTAGCCTTTGGGGTAAGGATATTGAGTGAACGTTCTATTAAGCCTTTGTGGCAAGGAATTACTGTTGATTCACATTGTTATAAACATAAATTGTGAATTTAACTAAAATCTTTGGTGGTTCAGGTGAAGACAGGTGATGAAAGTTTTCTTTATCTTAGGTATATTAAAGAACTGTTAATTGGTATTACAGCGATAAAATTGATGATAAACTTGTTAAATCATAGAAGATAGTAGATATCATGCTCTACTTGAATCTTCTAATAGATTGCTTGTTCCGTTATAGTTAAACTTGATGTTTATTATATTTTATCGGTTTAACACTGTTGAAGGCTAACGATAATTTATTCTGCATTATCTTAGTCATAATATTTCTTACCGGGCTATTTGAGCTCACCCGTTTCTTTCATTGTTCTCTTCAGGAAATGAGAATATAGCTAGGATGAGTCGGGGAATGGAGTGATTGTCCCGGATAAGTGGCTTTAGTAGTCCTCACTATTCTGTGGAATAGTGTGATAATAATTGTAATGAGGACTTCATTGAGTGTGAATATTGTCTAGAAGACAATATTCGTTTGAAAACCCAGTTATGTTATGTCGTATTTTTACACTACAATTGTATTAAAGAAGTTTGTATTTGATTTCAGTACCATGTATTTGGCAACTCAAGATGGGTGATGTATACCTGTTTTTGGGGCATCACAGTAGTCTTATAGGAGATCAAGAACATAGTGGTGATAAACTCTTATCAATTTCTAAGAAATGAATTCCTTAATTCATTGAAGATAATAAAAGACTTTATGTGCCTATGTGATAAACTTATGTGCTCACGAGTATCGATTAGTAACTAAAACTTAAAATTATGTTGTCAGGATGTCTGATGTTGGAGGATCTAGTCGTGCAGGGGAGGAGGAACCCCGAGTACCTAGAGAGGAGGAGCCCCAAGACATTCATGTCGTCCGGTAGTAGTTGGTACAGAGAGAGCCATCTCTGTTGATCACTATTGTGGATCAGCAGCATATGTCTGAGACTGATCCTGAGGAGGAAGAGGAGAAAGACGGGTTCCCACCGAACTCTATTGCAGCTCAGATGTATGATGAGGTATATGACCATAACATTGAGCTTCAGGATAGAGTAAGAGAATTGGAGGAGCTGGCAGATAGACGTCAGAATACTATAGGTCAGAAGAACCTTGATGCACGTCTTGGAAATGTGGAGTGGAAATTAGTTCACTTAGAGGGTGACAATAAGAAGTTGACGGCAGAGGTTGCAAAGCTGAAAGATGATCTGAGAGAGGAGTCCGTCAAACGAGTCAGAGCTGAAGATGCTTACGAGGAGGCTTCCCAACGAGTAAATGTAGTCGAGGAAGTGGTGCAAGAAAAGAAGGTCAAGATGGTGGAGATGGATTGTGCGTTCAACATTGTGGTAATCAAAGCTCAAGATCAATAAGAGTGCAAAGAAGTTGGTCGACGTCTTAATAGGTCGTGATAGGAAAAATATGAATTATATGAATATCTATGTTAGTTAATGATGTAAATTCTAGTGTAAATAAAAGTAATGGAATATGATGATTTAATCCTGAAGAGTCTTTATCTCAGGATAATTGATGTAAATAGCAGTGATGCTATCGTATTATGTTAAAACTTTAGATTTAAATAAAATATCAGAGTTTATTTGAGATAATGTGTTATGTGATTATGTTTAAATGTTTTAGTTAAGCCTTGAATATTTAAATGATTGAATAAAGACCTAATAAGTGTATATTTTAACAAAAATATGTCACCGAGAAGAAGACCAAACCGTCAACCGGCCCAAGAAGGGTCGACGAACAACAACAAGGACGCCAATGCTAACCCCATCCAGCAATTGGTGAACTTATTGGCTGGAGCGATTAACAATCAACCTCAAATTCCACCAAATACAATGTTCAAGGACTTCAAGGGGTGGGACCGCCAAAGTTTAGAGGCTCCATGAACCCGATAGAAGTTTAAACTTGGGTTATGGAAATAGACAAAGTTTTTAACGTTGCTAGAGTCAAAGAGGACCAGAAACCGCCTACGCAATGTTCATGCTAAAATTAGAAGCCAGTTATTGGTTGCAAGAAAATAAGGTCTGTGGAGGAGAAAGTGTGATCGCTTGGGAGAGGTTTAAGGAGATGTTCTTCGAGATGTATTTCCTGACAAGCTCGTAGAACCAAATGGAGTTACGATTTCTTGAATTGAATCAAGGAAATATGTCCGTATCAGACTATGTGGAAAATTCAATGAGTTGGCTAGGTTCGCCACGTATCAAGTACACACGGATGAGAGGAAGGTAAAAAGGTTTGAACAGGGACTGAAGCCCTGGTTATATAGCGAAGTGTCAATGTTTCAGCTGAACACTTTTTCTGGAGTACTGGAGAAGGCCATCCTCGGTGAAGGTTGGAGCAATGCGGTGACCGAGGATAATCAGGATCAGAAGAAGAAGAAGAATAGTGAAAATGAGGGAAATAATAAGGTCAGTGGCAGTAAAACGGGAGGAAGTAACAACAAGAAGAGAAGGTGGACTGACAGCTCGTCAACTGGATATCAGCAAAGAGGTCAGAAGAAGAGGATTGAAGCATGTTCGACCTGCAGGAAAGCTCACCTGGGGGTCTGTATGAAAGGGAAAGGAGTTTGCTATAATTATGGTTAGGAAGGCCACATAGAACCTAACTGCCCTAACCCAAAGAAGGACGCTTACTTCATATGTGGGTCGAAGGACCACTTGGCTAGGGATTGTCCCAAGAAAGGATCTAAAGGGGCAGGAATATGAGGGAACAAGGAAAAAAATGGTGGCAATGCTCTAACTATCACGGGACCAACTGTAACTAACCGATTGACCCCCAGGACATTCAACATGACAGTGCAGGATGATGTGCAATCTCGTGATGTGGTGTCAGGTATCATTCCAATCAATAAAGTTAATGCTTATGTATTATTTTATTCGGGTGCTACTTGTTCATTTATATCCGATGACTTTGCTAAGAACTTAGAATTGCCTAACGACGAGTTATAATACTCCATGAACATAGAGATTGTGAATAGAGAAGCGATCCCTGTTAAATACGTACATAAGAACTATAGGGTGGATATTAAGGGTAACATTATGAACGTAGATCTTATCCCTATTAGACTTGGGGAATTTGACGTCATTCTAGGAATGGATATGTTATTCAGTTATAGGGCTGTAATTGATTGCCAAAAGAAATGTATTAACCTTATGACTCTCAAAGGTTGTGTTTTATGGCAGCAAGTTACCTAAACAAGTGAGTTGTCTGACGATGATGCAGGCCAAGAAGTTGTTAAGAGAAGGCTGTGTAGGATATTGAGCCTACATAGTTGACAGTCGTAAAGAGAACCCGAAATTAGAGGAGATAGAAGTAGTGATGGACTTCGCAGACATATTTCTAGATGATCTGCCAGGACTTCCGCCAGACAGAGAGGTTGAGTTACTGATCGATTTGGTGCCATGAATGACTCCAATATCGAAGGCACCGTACCGGATAGCTCTGGTAGAGATGAAAGAATTGATGGTACAACTACAAGAGTTACTGGACAACAAATACATTGAACCGAGCGTATAACTATGGGTTGCACCGGTGTTATTTAGGAAGAAGAAGAACAGGACGATGCAGTTCTACATCGACTATAGAGAACTGAATAAGGTCACAATTAAGAATAGATATCCATTACCAAGGATCGAGGACCTATTTGATCAATTAAAGAGAGCGAGATACTTTTCAAAGATAGACTTGAGGAGTGGATATCATCTGCTAAAGGTGAGGCTAGATGATGTTTTGAAGACAATGTTTAGAACTTGATATGGTCACTACAAATATCTAGTGATGTCATTCAGTCTAACGAATGCTCCTACAACATTTATGGGCCTAATGAATGGAGTGTTCAAACCATTTTTGGACAAATTCGTAGTTTTATTTATCGATGACATTTTGGTATACTCGAAATCCAAGGAAGAACATGTAGATCATTTGAAGGTAATGTTAGAGACGTTGAGAAAGGATAAGTTGTATGCCAACTTTTTGAAATGCAAATTTTGGATTGAGCGGGCATAATTTCTTGGGTATGTGATTGATAAGGACAGAATTTTGGTAGATCCCTCCAAAGTTGAAGCTGTGATGAACAGGGATCAGCCAAAAATGCCGTCAGAAGTGAGAAGTTTTCTTGGATTGGCAGGTTATTACAGAAGATTCATTCAGGACATTTCCAAGATCGCAACTCCACTAACGAATTAGACTAGGAAAGTTATTCGTTTGGATGAAAAAGTGTGGGGAAAGCTTTCAAGAACTTAGGAAGAGGTTGAGTACAACACCTGTGTTATCTCTGCTGGATGACACATGAAATTTTGTGGTTTATAGTAATGCGTCGCACAAAGGACTTAGCTGTGTGGTTATGCAAAATGGCAGGGTCATTGCGTATGCGTCACAACAATTGAGGGACTATGAGAAGGGGTATCTGACCCATGACTTGGAGTTAGCTGCGGTGGTATTCACTTTGAATATTTGAAGACACTATCTCTATGGGGAGAAGTGTAAAATATATATAGACCATAAGAGTCTGAAATATATTTTTACACAGAAGGACTTGATTATGCACTAGAGAATGTGGTTGAAGTTAATTAAGGACTATGATTGCGAGATTCTATACCATCCAGGTAAAACAAATGTGGTTGTCGATGCCTTAAGTAGAAAGGTTCGGGAGAAATTGATGATGTTGACCTCTCAGGAAGGGCTAATATCAGCGATGGAGAAGCTGGAATTGAAAGTGAAGTATCCTATGGAGATTGACGAAACGTTGTTCCAGATATAAGCTGGCACAACCTTGCTAGATAAATTTAAGGAGGCTCAACTTCAGGAAGAAGAATGTGAGAAAGTGAAAAAGAAAATATCTGAAGGAATCAAACCGAGATTCAAGATAGATAGTGAGGGATTATTGAGATTCGAAAAAAGAATTTGAGTTCCGTAAGTATCAGAAGTATGGGAGAAAATTTTGAGCAAGGCTCATAGTTCACGGTATTCGATTCACCCGGGGAGTATAAAGATGTTCCAGGATCTCTAACAACATTTCTGGTGGCCAAATATGAAGAAAGACGTTCCCGGTTGTGTGGCCAAGTGTTTGACATGTTAGAAAGTTAAAGTAGAACATCAAAGGTTGAGTGGGTTGTTAAAACCGTTAGAAATCCCAGAATGGAAGTTGGAACATATCATAATAGATTTTGTGGTAGGAATTCCAACGACTCATAAAGGTTTTGACGCAGTATGGGTTATCGTGGACCGATTGACGAAATCAACATACTTTTTACAAATCAAGATCAGATTTAACTTAGATCAGTTGGCGAAATTGTATGTGAAGGAAACTATTTCAAGGCACGGTGTTCCAGTATCTATAGTCTCTGATCGAGATCCGCGTTTCACGTCGAACTTTTGGAAACGAATACAAGAATGCTTGGGAACGTAATTGAGAATGAGTATGGCATACCATCCTCAAACAAATGGCAAGAGGGAAAGGACAATACAGACATTAGAGGATATGATAAGACCTTGTATCATGGACTTCAATGTAAATTGGGATGACCACCAACCATTGGTGGAATTCGCTTACAATAACAGTTACCACGCAAGTATTGGCATTCCGCCTTACGAAGCGTTGTACGGTAGAAAATGTTGAACTACATTATGTTGGGATAAAGTTGGTGAATGTCAACTACTAGGACCAGAGTTGGTGCAACAGACCACTGAAATTGTTAAGGTGATCAGGACTAGATTTATAGTTGCGAAAGACAGACAGAAGAAATATGATGATTAACACTGACACAATCGAGAATTTGAATCTGCTAGCTACGTCTTCTTGAAAGTATCTCCCTAAAAGGGAAATATCCGATTTGGCAAGAAAGGCAAATTGAGCCTGAGGTTTATTGGACCCTTTGAAGTTTAATTTTGAGGAGAATTGGAGAAGTCGCGTATGAGGTAGCCTTACCTCCGGCCTTAGATCATATCCTTATGTCTTCCATGTTTCTGTCTTACGACCGTATAAGCCCGATTACAAGCACGTTATCGAATACAAACCCTTGCAATTTGAGAAAGATTTATCTTCTGAAGAAGTTACTGTTCAGATAGTCGACAGGAAATAACAAGTACTCATAAATAAAGTAATACCTTATGTTAAGGTAATATGTAGGAACCACAATGCTGAAAAAGCTACGTGAGAACTCGAAGAACAAATGATGAAAAACTTCCCTAATTTATTTGTTTAATATATGTGTAGCAATTCTGGGGACAGAATCTTTGTAAGTGGGGAGAATGTAATGGGAAGAATTAAGTAAATTGTAATTCTGGGGACATAATCCTTTTAAGAGGTGAAAGATGTTACGAACGAGATTTTTATAATTATTTTTTAAAATATTTATTGAATTAAATATATATTTTGTTAATTTATTTATTGAGTTATATAAATATTTGATAGAATTGTAGTAGATTAATTTAATTAAATATGTTAAAATAGAGTTTTAAAATTTTACAAGCCATATACCCGGATCATCTTTTATGCACAATTATTAATTAAACGAAAAGATAAAGAACAAAAAATTATACCCATAAAGATTCGAGCTTGCTCAGGTACAAGTTCACATCCAATCCTTTTCGCGTTCAACTTGAATCCACCGGGTTTGGTTCCTTCCTTTTATCAATGTTAGCCACTAAAATAGTTGACCTTTAGAAGTGATCCACCAAGGAAGAACAAAGATTTAAGAAGATGGATTTTTGGCAAAACCCTAGTTTTCTATCTCTATAGAAAAAGAGCGTACTCTCCAATAATTGGAATCACGTATACTTGATATCTGATATAAGACTCATCTTATAAAGATATCAGTTAACCCTTCTAATCTAATTAGAATAGGGTATTATTTAATTAATTAAATTCTTTTAATTAATTAAGCTCTGTAATCTTATTAGGGATAATTAATTAAACTCTTTTAATTAATTTAACCTCCTAATCTTATTAGGAATATATGAGAGTACTTTTATTAATTAATTTTCAAACTCCTTTAGGAATTAAATAATAATAATAATAATAATAAGACTCTCTTATTAATTTATATTTAATATTTTCAAAATATTAAATAATAAATATTAAGCTATTTAATTTATTCTATCACCATAGATTCAATTCTTAACTTATTATTACAATTATGCCATTAACTTCTTAAATACTTATTATTCCTTTTATGGCATGACCCTTTAGGTTCTCCATATTAAACCGGTTGTGAATAAATCAATTAGAACAATTCTAATCTTATTTAAATAAATAAATTAAACTATTAATTTATTTAAATAAATAATATTTATTCTACAATAGGGATAAACTCCCTAGCGATTAACGACTTTTCAGATAATATAGATTTCAACATTAATCATAAAAGAACCTTTGAGTAAATAGTTACCGTACATTTCAATCCTTCCACCATACAATGTCCCAATTAAATATGACATTAAATTACTATCAAGTCTTATTTTATTTAATTATATGTATTTCGATTCTTAAATGCACAACTCCTGTAATATCCGAGTTTTATTTTTATTTTTTTTAATATTTTTTTTTTGTAATTTAAGAATTGTTAATAAATGAATTTATATGAAAGTTTTGGGTGATTTCATTTATTAGATGTATGTGTGTGGTACATATATGTGTTATTTCAAGATATGTGATGAGATGTATTTAAATGGTTGGTTTAGTTTTATTTAATTATTTAAATAAAATTAAGTAGGGAATTATTCTATTTTATTACGTGGGATGGTATTAAATCATGAGCTGGAGTTAGGAGCAGAATTTAGAGACGCGGACTGTGTATTCGAGTCCGGAACGTCGAAATTAGTCAAGATAGACTGTAATCACGAAAAAGTGTCACAGTTGACTTTTTGGTCAAAGTCAACCAGTTGACTTTTCCGAGGAAAAAGTCAACTACGAATTTCAAAGATGAATTTGACTAAACGGATAGTCCCATGACGTCCGGAAAGTCGATTTTAGTAGGAATCGATATATGGTTCGCAAAGTTTGGTTCCGAAGGGTAAAATAGTCAAATAGCTTATTAATTGATTAATTGATTAAAATAATATATGTATTTTTTTTATAATAGAAATCAGCTGAACTGATGGACCCATGAGACTATTAAATTGGGACAAGGGAGAGAGTATACATATATTACATAATAGCTAAGGTGGAAGTAATTTATTTTATTCCTTAAAATCAAAATTCTTTTTATTTTTCTAACTCCCACATTCTTCCTATTAATTAACTATATTATTGTAGTATTAAGTATTGTGAATAACTAGAGTTGGGGGTTATGGGAGTTGGGGGTTATGGGAATCAAAAGACTCTAACAAAGCTATACATATATACAAACACACTTTTCATTTAAGAAAATTCCACCAAGTGAGTAAACATGGAGAGAAATTGAGAGCCTGAGAGAGTTAGAACTAATTTTGGAGGATTACTGAGGATTTGACAAGCAAGGAGAAGGAGCATCATATTAAACCAAGAAGAAATTAATCAAAAAGGTGGAAGTTTGTTTAAGTTTGATGTTGTGAAATGTGAAAACATGTGAGAGTAGATGATCTGGACATTAGGAATAATTTAATTGCATGCTAGAAGCAAAATCTCTGATTTTTGTCAAATTGGGTTTAACTAGTAACTGTGATTTTTGGGGTTTTTAGAGCCTCGTGGATCATGGTGTATATGACTTTCGATTAACGTATGTAATAATTTTATAAAATAGTATCTAACATGAGGTACAACTTTGTCCAAATTTCATAGGAAAGGGAGTTAAATTGAGCAAGTTATGAAAATCGTAAAGCATGCATGTTGGTAATAAAATCTGCAAATTTTGGAAATTCCGCAATTTTTTTTCTAAGTATAAAACTAGTGCTTGCACGCTTTTCTATGCTATCTGGTTGGTTTGTGGTCTTAGCATGCTAGTTTTATGAATGTTATATTTTTGTAAAATACCTTGATGTATGAAGGTTATTGTGTCCAAGTATCATGGTCATATCATCTTTAGATTAAGGAATAAAATCGTAGAGTCGGTGAAAATCGTAGAGTAAACTCAAAAATCGTGAGAGTCAATGAAAATCGTAGAGTTAACTCAAAAATCGTGAGAGTCGTTAAAAATCGTAGAGTAAACTCTGAAAATCGTAGAGTCAATGAAAATCATAGAGTTAACTCTGAAAATCGTAGAGTCAGTGAAAATCGTAGAGTAAACTCTGAAAATCGTAGAGTCAATGAAAATCGTAGAGTAAACTCTGAAAATCGTAGAGTCAGTGAAAATCGTAGAGTAAACTCTAATAATAGTAGAGTCAATGAAAATCGTAGAGTAAACTCTGAAAATCATAGAGTCAATGAAAGTCGTAGAGTAAACTCTGAATATCGTAGAGTGCAGATAGTAGAGTGAAAATCGTAGAGTCAACACTGAAAATCGTAGAGTCAGTGAAAATCGTAGAGTGAACTCTGAAAATCGTAGAGTGCAGATAGTAAAGTGAAAATCATACAGTGAACTCTAAAAATTATAGAGTAAAGTTTATATTACAACTATTATGCGTTGCTAATAGTTGTGTGCATGATTATACAATTGTGTAGGGCACGTGAAGTCTGAGATAATAGTATGTAAGTCGTTAATCTGCTATTGGTAAACAATGATCAAGGCAAGTTTCTTACCCTATTTTTCATTATGAATTTCTTAAACTCTTATTCAGTTGATTGTAGTGAGGGTAAGTTTGGGCTTGTGATTATTTATCATTCGTGCAAGCTCCTTTATTGTAAAGTTCTATAACTTCAATTGTGATGCGAAACGTTACTGATGATTATTCAGTTCTTATTGCAACTGCTATACTTTAAAGTTCGTATTCCTTAATGAACTATATTCAAGCATGCTTTCTAGCTTTTCGTCCAAATTTAGATGTTATTGATGCAAACATAGTATATTGTTTAAACAATTCAAATCCTTTGAAGCTATTTGATGTTTACCAATCCAAATTTCTTTGGTGAGGTCCCGTATGAATACTAAGATGAACAACCCTTGGATGATTCGGTAATCGATGACTCGCATATAGTCCCATTTACGCTTATGCGTTTAAACTTTATACTTGTGCACAATGTAGGGTACGATAGGTTGATCACCTGGAGTACTTGCAGAGACTGTGAGACCCCGAATTTTATGAAATAAAATTATTCAATTTTTTCTATTTTGGTAAATAGTTAAATTGATAAAAGTTTAAAGTTAAGGGTGATATGTGAAAATTTTTCAAAGTAGACACGTTGTCATAAAATACCCGGTTACTATTTACTTTAGTATTGTTCACTCGAGTATTTGGGGTACTTTTTGTGTCGGAGTACTATTCACGAATTTCTATTCATGGGTTACTATTCACCTAAATTACTATTCACCTGAATATTATTCACTCAGGTATTTGGGGTACTTTTTGTGTCGAAGTACTATTCACGAGTTACTATTTACTAAATTACTGTTCACCCAAATATTGTTCACTCGGGTATTTGGGGTATTTTTCGTGTCGGGGTACTATTCATGAGTTACTATTCACGGGTTACTATTCACCCAATTACTATTCACTCTAGTATTCTTCACTCGGGTATTTGGGATACTTTTTGTGTCGGGGTACTATTCACAGGGTACTATTCCCGAAGTACTATTCACAAGGTACTATTCACCCGAAAAATATATTTCTTTTCGGTCCAAATTATTTTTGGGTACAATATTATTCCATGAAGAGATGTACTAATTTTTCAGACCGTTGGTTGAAATTATAACAGAAAAGCTTTTTATATAAAACAAAATACTTTTATAAAGTTATTCTATAAATAGAATATATTATATTCTATTATGCATAATTTTTTGCATAGTAAAATCTTTTTATATAAAAAATGTAAAACTTTTATAAAGTTATTCTATAAATAGAATATATTATATTCTATTGTGCATAGTGTTTTGTAGAGTAAAATC
Organism: Panax ginseng; assembly: GCA_020205605.1. Lineage (NCBI taxonomy): Eukaryota > Viridiplantae > Streptophyta > Magnoliopsida > Apiales > Araliaceae > Panax > Panax ginseng. The sequence goes on along the minus strand of CM035146.1, from coordinate 28,104,197 downwards.
TTTTTATATAAAATAGAATACTTTATTAAAGTTATTCTATAAATAGAATATATTATATTTTATTATGCATAATGTTTGCATAGTAAAAATCTTTTTATATAAAATAGAATATATTATATTTTATTTAAAAGATTTTGCTTTAAATATGGACCGTCCGATTAAAGTAAATCAATCTGGACCGTTCATGGGTTGGTTACTATTCATTTCATTCTTCTATAAATAGAAGCTCATTCTTTCATTATTTCTTACGAATTCACTGAAACTCTAGAGAGAGAAACTATAGAGAGAGTTCTTCTTCTATAAGCTTGAGCGTATTTCTTTAGAGTTTAAGAAAGCTTTGAGCATAAGTACAAGTTTTCTTCGAGTATATCATCGCTTCTACAAGTGGAATACTCTTCTTTACTAGGAGAGAATATTATTTGTTGTACTGTAAGGGTTATTATTTCTTTTGTATTCATGAAGAGAACTTCATTATTCCATTCTTTATTATTCTCACTGAATAACCAAAGATATCTGTGAGCTACCCTATATACTTGGTGACATTCTTCTATTATTCCATCTTTATTATTATTCTGTCGAAATATCCTGTCTGTGCGTTTTACGCCGGACCTAGTTCCATTATTTATTATTCTGTTGGAATAACCTATCTATGCGAAGTACCGCATGCATGGTGATTTCTTTTGTTATTCCATTCTTTATTATACTTAGTTGGTTAAAACTTTGACTTTTATACTGCATGAAATTAGTGGAATATCCTTGATATTTGCGCTTCATCCAGTATCTTTTCATGGAAATATTCTTCTGAGCATTCTTGAATTTTACTCTACAAAGCAGTATCATGTTGACAATTTGGACATTATCATTTCCTAGATAAATTATTTCTTCAACTTGTTTTATTGAATTCTTATATCATTGTCATCATCCTCATGTTTATATTTTGTTGAAAGTCATCTGTGGCCTGTAGTGCATAGATGGACTTGGAATGATTATGACCGGGGATTATTCGGCGTAATCATGACTGTAATGTTACAAATGATGTGGGAAAAAGTCTTCAATGGCCCGTAGTGCATTGTTGGACAATTTTTTGTATGATTATGGCTATGGATTCTCTTTGGCCGTAGTGCAAAGATGAATTATTTTATGGCATGATCAGGACCGTTGATGAAAACATGATTATCTTTAGCCGTAGTGCATGATTTTATTTATCGGGTCTTGTTGTCCTCCAGCTTTGTTGACAAATTCTTCTGCCATTTAGTTTCATTTTTGTCCTGGCGGCATTATCATAAATTATTCTTTATTAACTTACATTCTAAGCCTTATCGTATACGCTTAACATATAACGCAAAATTTTCTATTCAAATAGTCATGTACTCAAAATTTTAGATTTCGAAAACTCAGTTTTCTGTATTAACTAGTGTTCAGATAAATAATTACTATCTTTATACTAACTTATTTTCTTAGTCCAACATAGATTCATATTCATAGCACTTGACATACCATAACACATTCTGCTTTAAACATCCTATATCCCTTTGTGACTCAAGAGTCGGGAATCGCTGCCACAACTTATACAAAAGTTGAAAATATTACCTTATACAGACATACCTATCATATACACAACATAAAATCATACCTATTCACGTAATACTAATACTACTTATTTCTTACGCCTTCACTAAGGATCTTTGCTTCGTATTCTATATATTCCCATCATCCTCGATAATCCATTCACACCTAACTATACCTAGTTCATCCAACTTACTTACCATACATTATGAGTTTAAGAACTCACCATAAACATATGAGTTTAAGAACTCGACATTGACCACATATTCTGTAACTATACTTTACCTATCAGTTATACTATTGTTTCAGGGTTCGGTACTACATTTTCTAAAAATAACTACCTCATTGAGGTAGCTTTCAATGTGAGTCTCTAATTCAGCTATTGGCTTTTATATTGGCTCGGTCATGGAGATCTGTTCTTTCTTTACGATCTGAGGGTATCCTAATTCTTTTCTATCTGACATCTACACAAACTATCTTGATTAACCAAGAATATGAACACACAGCAAATAATAGTTTTATTAAGTTATCTTTTATTTGATTTGAAGATGAACTTATTCAATTCATCTCCTTTTTAAACTCTATATGAGTTATTTGTATTTTCAATGTTTCCCTTTGTTCTATGGTTATAGCCTAAGGTCTTACCCACCTAAGGTTTCTAACCCTAAAGCTCTGATACCATGCTGTGACGCCCCCAAATTCAGGTACTTAAAACCCGAACTCGGTGCTTCACGATACCATTTCTATGAGCGGAATAATACTAATAAAAATAACAATAATATAAAAATCAAACTTAATTTATATTTATCAGAGTCTAATCCCAAGTACGCAACATTTACTATAATTCCTTACATGATAGATAATACATATCATTATCTTAATACAGTTTAACTATTACAAAAGATACCATTAAACATATTTTGTTTTCTTTCCTTTTCCCTTGTTCTTGGCCGAACCTTCTAGCTGTTCACACTTAGCTGAAAACATTTAAATTAAGCAAGGATGAGCCTTTGAGTGCCTAGCAACTAATAACAATTATAGATATAATTAGCTGAAAGAATTAAATGTTTTCTTTATACATCACTTCTATAACGATTCAATAGCTGTGAAGTAAACTAAACCGATAATAATAACATAACAACTCTATATCATATTTTTGAAACTATGTATTGACTATAAATAGGTTTAAGGTGACATACTATGAATATTATTTTAAATTTTCGATAATGTTTAGTAGAACTTCATCTGCAAACCGTTATAACTTAGGGGCGCAAGGGTGTACATCCCATGGGCCCTGTATTGATCAATACTACATACAAGAACGATATTATCGTTCACTCTGTTCGCCTTGGGCGCATAAAAGTTTTCCCTTGATCGGGATGTTCATACTTAGTCTGGAATCAGAACCAAAACAATTTGATTGATACAAAAATGTTTTATCATATTCAACGATATTTCTAAATCAGGTCTAATTTGGTCAAATAGCTTAGACGACTTATATATATATATATATATATATATATATATATATATATATATATATATATATATATACATGTGTTTAACTACGATGATTATCCAAGTGAGGACACTTCAGATAACCATATTTCAAATTAACGTAACAGTAATATATATATAAGAGTTATATAATATAATATCATGTTGATAAACAATGATTGGATATAATATATACGACAATATGGTTAATAATATAGTACAATAATAATATAAATCTGAATCTTCTTACTAATGTCCATTGCATAAAAGAAATGCAAAGGTAGGATACTTGCCTGGTCTGCTGCTTACAATACGCAACTTAGATTTATCTTTTATATAGAAACCTATCAGTCATAAGATCATTTTACTGATTAGTATAATATATCGTAACACATAATACTACTTATTGCAGTCAGCATATAACCTAATCACATTGTCACACAAAATCATCAGTCATTGAATCACAAACAAACATTAATACAGTCAAAATATTTAAATCTAGATCAATTTCTGAAACGTGTCAGTGTATCGATGACTTTATCGGGTAATTATCGAGTCTAAGACTCTATCATGTAATTCCACATCTGTAAGTATCAGTCATATTATTTTTAAATGACTTATAATAATTTTTAAAACATTTATTATAATTTATCATGAATTTTTAAACACCAGAATCATTATTAAATGATTTAAATATTGAATAATTTTATTATCTTTAATATTTAATTAATATTAAACTATTAATGAAACCATTGCCAAAATATTAAAGTTAATTATAATAACTCAAAATACTTTTAAAGTATTAATATTACCATTAAATGATTTTTAAAAGAATTAAAATCATTTTTAAATAATTATCATTAATATTAAAGTATTAATGTATTATTTATCAAAATATTAAAAGTCATTAATTATAACTTGAAATATTTTTAATTCATTTATATCCTTTTAAATAATTTTTAACGTAATAAAACCATTTTAAAATGATTTATTTAATATAATTATTAAATAATAAATTTAATATCATTAACATTAAATTATTAATGAAATATTAAATATTAAAAATTGCATTTTATAACTTAAAATATCTTTAAACACTTTATTTTCATGTAAATGAATTTTATAATAATAAAATTATTTTTAAACTAATTTATTTAATATAATTATTAATTAACCTTAATATCATTAATAATAATTAATGAATGAAATTTACCTTTAAATATTGAAAGTTATATTTTATAATTGAAAATACTTTTAAATACCTTATTATTATTTAAAATGATTTTTAAAATAATAAAATCATTTTTAATTTATTTATTTAATTTATTTATTAAATAAATTAATTATCATTAATATTAATTTATTAATGAATTTCATCATAAAATATTAAAAGTCATTAAATATAACTTAAAATATTTTCTTATATCATAATATAATTTTAAATGATTTTTCAAGTATTAAAATCATTTTTAAGTAATTTATTTAATAATATAATTAAATAAATTAAATACCTTTAATATTAAATATTTAATATATTCAAAATAATTAAAAACTAATTTTTGGACTTCAAAATATTTTTTAATAATTTATTTTGTATTTTTAATAATTAAAAACTAATTTTTTCTATTTATTTAATAAAAATAATGAATTTTAAAAATAAACTGTCGCTAAAGGACCCTATAGCGACGAAACTGTCGCTATAGGTGTTCTTGAGTGTTCTTCATCAAACATAGAAATTCATCGACAGTGTGTAGGGTGTCTAGTTTGAGCACTTATAAAATCCAATCCAAAGTGTTTCTGGGATAGAGATCGATTAGATATTGTAGTACTCATGTAATACTATAACGTCAAATGGATTTCATGGATAAATCATAACAAACTTGCCAGATCTAAGCTACAAAAGTTATTGTCAAACGTGTTCTTGAGGTTATGGGTTGCCCAGAAACTCAAGGGTCCTACTCTGACGCTTTATAATTTTTAGTATGTGTCTAGTTTGTGAGATTCAGTGGTTCGTACTTGTATTCCGGATGTCAAAGTACAATAAAAAAACATCCTATCATCATAACATCAACACAAGAAGGATATATGGGCCAGTCAAAGTAGTGATCAGAAACTGTTCTAGAACATTTCTAGGTTTTCTAGAAATGTTCTTGAGCAGTTTCGTCAACCCATGTTTGACCAAAACTTAAATCGATTATGTTATGTATCTGGGTAATATAAAAGCTTTATCTTATAGTCTTCATGTCAGTCTACAATTACAAAACAACAACATGATCAAAACACTTAACAACAAAGAAGATCAAGCGCTGCAGAAATCATCACAAAGCGTTTCGGGCAATTCGAAATTTGCCTGTAAATATGGCAATCAATGCCACCAACCCACTTTGACTCTTAATAACTTTAATCTACTACATATATGGACATGATTCAAGTTTCATATGAAAGATATCATGACATACTACAACGTCAAACATTTAAACAACAAAAACACACAAACAGGATAAGATTTACAGGGTCTGACATTTGGTTGTCAGACTCATTTTAAAAAATTTCCGGATTTGAAAAAACACCAGATCTGAGCTTATAGATGTTATGGATCCAACATCTATCAACCCAGATCACTTAATAACACTATAAACAACACGTTTTAACATAATATTCTAACACCTAACACATTGATCAATATCAGATTTCAAGCTATGGTTTTATACCTTACTTGAACAAATCCTGAATCTTGGCTACTGATTTGTTTATGGGAGTACTGGGGCTTGTTTATGGGACTGAAATGCTATACAATTTCTTGGGTTAGAGAGAGAGATTAAAGTGAGTTAGGTGTTTGGAGAGAAATGAGGCAAAACTGAGACTTTTCTCTCTCTTGAATCTTATAAACAACAATTTGCAATGAATTGGCTGAGTTGTAGTGGTTGTCAAGCATTTCATTTCAGTCACAAGAAGTCAAGAGTTGGTAACCAACTCTAATTTTGCTAGATACACAAATAAGCCTCAATTATGAAATAAGGGCATTTTTGTCATTTGGCTTAGAAATTTAATGACATTTTGGTCATTGGTCTAACCCTTAAGGTTTAACCCTAAGGTTTAGCAGAAAATTGAAGTATTTCTAGTTTGGGTTTGTAAAATAAAATAAAATTTTAGTTTCTAAAAATTGTAATTAGGGTTTCTTAATATAGTTTAGGTTTTCAATTAATAAAAACTTGTTAATTAGGTTTAGGTCCACTAATTAACATTAAAAATTCTAATTTTGTAATTAGGGTTTTCCCCACTTGACAATTAGGGTTCCAAATATAGAAACTAGGGTTTATAAATATTAATTAGGGTTTCAAAAATTAGGGTTTTCCTAATTAACTTTTAAATTCCATAATTCTTATCCTTAATCATGATAATACAATTATAAAACATTCTCGAACTCATAATGAAGTTTTAAATTAGGGTTTTCTAATATTTAGAAATTAAAGTTTCTAAATATAAATTATAAAATTAAGGTTTTCTAATTTCATGATTAAGGTTTACAATTAGTAATTAGGGTTTATAATTACTAATTAGGGTTTCTAGTAAATTAGGAAATTAGGTTTCCGAATTTAGTAATTAGGGTTCTCAATTAATTAGGGTTTTTAATTAATTAGGTTTTCTAAGTATAATTAAGGTTTTGCCTAATTACTTGAAATTTTGTAATACACGACATAATTCATTTAACATAATTACATAACAGTCTCGAACTTATAATTGAGTTTCAAATTAGGGTTTCCATCTAGCAATTAGCTAATTATTATTTAAGGTTTCGAATTTTAGAAAATAGGGTTTTAAATTACTAATTAGGGTTTTCCACATAATAATTAGGGTTTTCCTAATTAAAATGAAATTCTAATAATACATATCATATACCATATAACAAAATCACTAGACAGATTTTTGGTCATTTAATTTGACTTCAAAACTATGGTTTGTCAGTAAAATTAGGGTTTTGCTGATTATAATAAAACTGCTTTCCGGATTAACCTTACACACATAACATACATATTTATAACACTAAAAAATAATAATATAATATTATTATTCTCATTCCTTGATACAAATCCAAAATTAGGGTTTGAATTCCATATCTGATTTATGTAAGACCCCAACTTTTATAAATAAAGATGAATTTTCTATAAATATCATTTTTGAATATTATGGAATGAATTTGATATAATGTTATAGTTGTGGGTAATATTTATAAATTTTGCAAAGGTACGCAAGTTGTTATAAAATATCAATTGGTCGGGGAATATTCGCTTTAATAAGGAATATTCGTATAACCAAGACAATCATTGGTGGACTCCACAACGGAATTATTGTTGGATTGAGAAAACGATTTAAAATACTTTTATGAAAATAACTATAGGAAGTTTTACTCATTAATCTGTTGAAACACCTTTGTTAAAAGTACAATAATCGATCGTCGACAAGAGTAGCTACCAGTATTGATTATTGATGTTTACGCCGAGAAGTCACCAGCTTTTGTTCAATTATTGCTTTCTCGATGAATTCTTTGACAAGTATCTCACGTTATTTGATTCAATTATTGTCAATATTTTATATATTATGAAATTAATAATTGAGATGACAAAGTTATTAATATTATTATTTACAATATTAACGATGTCTAGAAGTTTTGTCAAGAAGAGGTTTGGTCAACTAATTGTGCGCCAATAGGGAGAAATCCTTATTGGAAAACCCCCTCTTTCCTGGGAACGATCTGGTCGATTAATATTGTGAATTATAATAATGATGATAAAGTTTGTTTTATTATTATTATAAATGTAATAAAACAGAAAACTTTTTACATAAAACAGAATACTTTTATAAAGTTATGTGTTTTATTAGATTTTAAATAAAATATATTATATTTTATTATGCATAGTGTTTGTGCATAGTAAAATCTTTTTATATAAAAATGTAATACTTTTATATAGTTATTCGTTTTATTAGATTTTAAATAGAATATATTATATTTTATTATGAATAGTGTTTGTATAGTAAAACCTTTTTATATAAAACAGAATACTTTTTTAAAAGTTTTGTTTTATTTTATTATAAATAGAATATATTATATTTTATCATAAAGTGCAAAGATAGTATCCTTTCTATTCTTCTATAAATAGGATGCTTAGTTAGAATTAAAAATCACACCAGAAATTCAGAGAATTCTTCTTCTATAATCTTGAACGTATTTCTTTAGAGTTTTAAGAAGCTTTGAGCGTAGAAAACAGTATAAGTTTTCTTCAAGAATATCCTCACCCTACCAGTCGGAATACTCTTCTTTTTAAGGTAAGGGGTATTATTCTTTCGTAGTCATGAAGAGAGTTATTTTCACCATTACAAAATAGTAAATAGACAACGCAGAAAAAACGTTGTGGTTTCTGTCAGAAAAATGTCATGGTTAAGGGTGTTGTCTATTTGACACCCTTACACAACGTTTTTAAAACGTTGTAGTTAAGCACAATACACAACTTTTTTTAGGAAAAAAACGTTGTAGATTTGTTTTACAAATATTAGCAGATGCTTAAAAAAGTTGTAAAAGGTATGATTCCACAACGTTTTCTGGCTAAAAATGTTGTAGTTTAATGTATTAGACAACGTTTAGGCACATTTACACAACATTTTTAAAATGATGTAGATTAAAAAAAAGAAAAAAAAAGGTTGTGGTTCACCTACATTACCAATGCACCTGCAATATGCTAATGCCATTATATATAACTCAAAGGTCTAAATTCTAATTTAAATTTAAAGCCAAAGTGTATCAACCATTCAAAATGCATCCCAATAATACCATTCGTTTACAGTTTCAAATTACTACATTCACAAAATATATATCAAACTATCCATATATACATCTCAAATTCACTTTTCAATATAAATTACTACTATATTGAATTGTGAATTTGATTACATGCATCCACAAAATAAACCAAACTATCCATAAAATTAAGCTACTACCTAACCAAACTATCTTTGATCATCTATATGCTCCGCATCCAATCCAATAAACCATGATCCCAACGAGACATCCTCATTAGCATAATTGTGTAGTACATGCCTACATAATCACAAGTAGGAAACTACTAATCATAATACAGTTTACGTGTAGCAGTATCTGCATTGGTAGGCAAGCATTAACATATATCCCAAAAAAATAAACAAAAAAAAGGTATAGATAATAAATTTGCAAAAAAACACTAATTTATCTGTCTTTTGTGTCTTGAATTCATAGATTTGTGATGTTTAGATTTTAGAAACATGTGACTATCTTGGACTTAATATAACCGTGTGCACCTCAAATCGTTAAAGTAGGATCTCACTCTGAAAACAATAGTAACAAAGAAACTAAGACATTATCCAGACTTCTCATTGAAACCCTAGTGTTTGTAAGCTAGCATACCTCTGTAGTTTGCCAAAGACATGTCAAGTAGAATCCTCCACATATGTAGTCTAAGATACCTTACATGTACAAATAGTTATTTGAAACCATGAGTTATTGGATATAACTATTAGTTCACAACTTAACACTCAATTCCCAGTAATTTATATGGTTCCCAATCAGTGTTAGGTGACCAGATATTCCCTAGTTCGCTTCTGAAAGCCAGAGTGTCTCTAAGTGACTGTTGAACCATAAAAGGTGTTAATGTTATTTTTCCAGAGGTATAGTACAAGTAATAGTTGTCAAGAAACACTAACTATTACTATATATTTTAACAAAACTACCCCAGCATACCACATTTTAGATTAAAATGCATTAGTAAAGTAAATTAATCTCAGTTGAAGTGTTATCCTCTAATTATCTCAGTTGAAGTGTTATAATTTCAATGTTGCTGCTGCAGCAGCAGCATCAAGTGGGTTCTTTTCTTGCTTGCTACCAACTGCAAAGATCAAGAGCTCCAAAGTCAAATTGTTAGACCAAGAAGTAACCACATTTATTCAGCTACAAGTTTAATGTATTCAGAATTAGGCAACATATAAATTATTAATAGGAAATATGATAGAAACTATATTTTGTGGGTTCAAAAGGAATACTCACCAAATAGGGAAGAAGATAGTTCAGAGCTTTTCAACACGCGAAACCTCTTAACCGTAGATACAAACATGCTGCAAAACACAAGTTACAAACCAAATTACATCACAACACATCAATTACAGAACAAATTTCTTAATAACATAAAGCGCCTATGGAACCTAACCTAACTGATGTAAATTAGAGAGAGAGAGAGAGAGAGAGAGAGAGTGTGTGTGTGTGTGTGTGTGTGTGTTACACTATTACATTAGTCCTGAGATTCGCTAAAGTACTATGCTTTAAGAAAAGGAATTATTGTCAAGTGGTTGGGAAGCTAAATGCTGGAGAGATGAAACAAAAATACAATTATAAACATTATTTTAAGCACTTTAGAATAGATTGGTGACCAAATGATGGGTACTGAAACTACAACTCGTCAATATCCACAGTGGTAAGATGCTTACTGCCATGAGACATCCCCTACAAGCATCCTATCTCCTTCATCTAATATTCCCGCAATTGCTTTCTCTCCCTCTTGATTGTTCTGTATTCTGCCATCAGTGGGATCCCTTTGAGTTAAGCAGAGAAACAAAATACAAACCAATTCAGAAATAACATCTATCACAAATACAGCTAAACTAGATGAAGCTCTTAATATCACAACTTTTCATTCCAAAATGATCTCTTAACTAAAACTGGTGATCTCTTAACCAAAACTGGTGGCGAACTGGTTCAAATGCTTATATACAAGGTTCTATCTAGAAAAAAAAAGCTGATACAGAGAGCCTACTAAACCATGATACCTGTATTGGATATTTGTTGCTGAATGACCGAGTGGATATTGTTGATCGATTTCAATCATCAATGAATACGCTGCAAGATACACTGGCCAACAAAGAATAAAAAGTGAAAGTAGAGTATCGCTTCCACGGAGAATTATTTAATAAAAATCACCAAGTACTAATTCTTAACCAAACTAATTTTATTTAAACAATCTCAAATTGTGATTTTCTAATTAAGAAAACTAAATTAACTAATTAAAACTAAGATTTTAACGAATGAATTCAGATAAATAAAGATTAAGACTCCAATATCCCCAATTATGAACTATAAACCAATTATCCAATTATCCAAATTATTATGTCTATTGAATTGTTAATAGGAATTCTCAAATGTCAAAAGCCCTTTCTCAAGTGATCATTTGCCTTCTATTTAATCCAAGTTAATTTTGTTATATCCCTATGCAAAACAATTGAATTAAACTCACTACAATCCCAATTCCTTATGTGTTACATGCGGAAAATAGATATTTTCATTCTATTCACAAACCTATTATTCACTATGCAAATAACTAAGTCACATGTCACCAAGCCCAGTTCTAACCCTAGAATTTCTTTCCCAATTCCTTCTAGAGTAACAAGGTAATTATTGGCCAGATAATTAATTAATAAACACAAAGCAAGATGAACAATTCACTTCAACATAAATAATTGGAACAAATCAAATAATCAATTCATAATCATAAAAGGTTCTATTGGAATCTTAGTAAAAGAGTTAGTTCATAATTAATAAATTGAAACCAAGAATCCACAACATAATAGACATTAAACGATAAAAGTATGATAAGAGAAGAGAATAGAATCTGCTGTCAGCAAATCTGATGCTCCCCTCTTGCTCTTGATCTTCAATGGTCTCCAAGTTGCTTTAATCTTCAATGGATAATTAAGAACTAGGGATATGTTCTAATTTAATGGAGTGTTTTTTCTAGTCTAATCTATGTAATCTCCTTTTATTATATGCCTTATATCATGTATTTATAGGTTACAAGTCCAATTTTTAGCTTAGGAACAAACCCAATCTAATTTGGAGTCAAAAAGGTGTCAAAATTACCTCAAACACATCATCCAAAGCCGCACTAACCTCTTCCCCAAATATTGGTCACGACGACGTCAACATCGCTTTGCTCTTGAATACCCCATGGCTACCGTATAGGCCAAAAATGGGTGCCCCGACGCTGGGCATAGGCCAAAAATGGGCGCCCCGGCGCTGACACATGTTCTGACATTTTCTACTCCGACGTCCTTTGGGAAAATGACCATAACTTCTTCGTTTGAACTCCAATTTCGATGATTCAAGATGATCAGAAAAGAGGAGAAGTAGATCCACAACTTTCATTCTTTAAGGTTTTCGAAATAAGGTCCATAGAAATACTCAAATTGGCTCTGAAGTGACTGCTATGTAAATGGCAAGCCGAAAATGCGAATCTAGCCACCCCGAACTTCGATCCAAGTAACTTTTGTCCCAAATCCTACAAAACAATGTAAAACATGCATGAATTCACATAAACACTTAAAAACTATTCTAAAAGACTTGGGAACAACAATAAATTAAGCCCGAATGTATCCAATTCATGTGTATAAAACTCACTCATCAGATATCCATTCCTCCAGTAATGCTTGCACATGAGAAGAACAGTTATGTTGAAAAAATAACATATTTTCTAATAATTGGTTTAAGAGTTTTAGCAAGCAAGGGCAATGTAACTGAAGTATGCAATTAGTTAATAAAACCTTGAAAAAAAAATAAAAGAGAAACTGATTATGATTTGATGCACTACTCATTCATACTAACACTGCATCAAAAGGTTAACCATGTACAAATATTTACAAATAGCAAGTCCCTTGATTAAGAATAGCAGTCAAAAGTGAATTCAATTGAGTATGATATGCAAAGGAATCAACCTTGTCTTTAACAATGCCCGAAAGTAAAGCATTAGCATCGATCAATAGAATCGCATCAATTCGACGAGGTGCCATCCTTCTACCAACATCATAAACTGTGGTCCCCTCGGGAATTGTTAGGGCTTTCGACATGACCTCAACTTCTTCAACGTCCTTTTCCCCACTAACATACCCAAAATCCCAAAATGATTCAACAATCAAATCCCATCAAAATACACAAATTGCAAAAATAAATAATAAAAATCAATTGATAGAAATGAACTCACGATGAGTGAACGGGCGATGTGGACTTGGCGAGTCTTCCATTGGTGGTGAGGCTTCCTTTTCAGAGCTAAACCTTCCTTGTTCACCAATTTCATGGCGTAATAGCAGCTCTCGTCGCTCGGGAGGGCGAGGTACACTCTTCCGATGTGTTGCACTCGATCTCAAGTGACGACGACGTGAAGTCTCTGAATCCGAGGTGACTATCGATCTACTATAAGAGGGCAAGAGAGAGATAAAGGAGGGGGAAGAGGAGGAGGTCATTGGCGAGGGAGCGACGAACGGATGAGGTTGCCGAAAAAAGGAGTGAGAGGAGGAAGGTTTGTCGCTGCTGCTACTGGAGAGAGAAAATGGGAGAGAAAAATGAGAGGAAGAAACGAAGGGTTGGATTGTATGAGAGCTCCGTATTTTTGTAGATAGATAACGTTTTGTTTTTAAAAATGTTATCTATTTAAAACCAAAAATTACCCTTATAAATACATAACATTTTTTCATATGTATCTACAACGTTTTATTAAAAAATGTTGTAAAAAAAATACCACAACATTTTTATAAAAAACGTTGTCTTTTAAGTGTTGTCTATTTACTGTTTTGTAGTAGTGTTTCTTTCAATACTGATAAGGGTTGTTATTCCATTCCTTATTATTATGTTGGAATAACATATCTATGCGAAATACCGCATACATGGTGAAATTCTTCTGTTATTCTATTCTTTATTATTACATTAGAATAACTTCGTCTGCTATGGTCTATCGTATATGCAGGTGAATTCTGTTGTTATTCCATTCTTCATTATTCTGTTGGAACATCTTGTCTATGCAGATTACGTATGACCTGGTTCCATTCTTTATTATTCTGTTGGAATATCCTGTTTGTGCGGGTTACGAATTACCTGGTTCAATTCTTTAAGATTCTGTTGGAATAACCTGGATGTGCGGATTACACACGCTTGGTGAATTCTTCTGTTATTCTATTCTTTATTATTCTGTTGGAATAATCTGATTACGTGGATTACCGCATGGCGGCAAAAAAAATTCATTTGCGATTTCATATATTCTATTATACTTAGTTGGTTAAAGTTTTGGCTTCTATACTCCATGAAATTAGTGGAATATCCTTGATATTTGCGCTTCATCCAAAGATCTTTTCATGGAAATATTCTTCCCGAGCATTCTTGAATTTTACTCCACAAAGCGATATCATGTTGACAATTTGGACGTTATTGAGTTCGTGGATAAATTAACTTATAAATCTTTAAAATATATTCTTGAACTTGTTTTATTGAATTGTCATCATCCTCATGTTTATAATATGTTGAAAGTCATCTGTGGCCTGTAGTGCATAGATGGACCTGGTATGATTATGACCAGGGATTATTCGGTATAATCATGACCGTAATGTTACAAATGATGTAGTAAAAATCCTCATTGGCTGTAGTACATTGATGAACAGTTTTTGGCATGATCATGACCATTGATGAATACACGAATATCCTTGGCCCTTAGTGCATGGATAATTTGTGGTCGTGCTACTAAAGAATATCCTTGGCCGTAGTGCAGGGATAATGTGGACTATTTATTAAGCTGAGTCTCAGAGATAAAAGTAATGAAAACCTTTTAAATCATAGAAGATAGTAGATTTTATTCTCTACTTGACTCTTCTAATGGATTGCTTGTTCCGCTGCAGTTAAACTTGATGTTTGTTATATTTTATCAGTTTAACAATGATGAAGGCTAATGATAATTTATTCTGCATTATCATAGTCATAATATTTCTTACTGGGCTTGTTGAGCTCACCCTTTTGCTTTCATTGCTCTCTTCAGGAAATGAGAACGTAACAGGGACTAGTCGGGGAATGGAGTGACGGTCCAGAGGACAGCATTAGTAGGCCTCACGATTCTATGAAATAGTGTGATAATAAATGTATTGAGGACTTATTTTGAGTTTGAATACTCTCCCTGTAGAAGACAATATTTGTATTAAAACTCACAACTCATGTTGTATTTATTTAAGGTTGTATTTGTATTCTGTACCATGTATTTGGCGACTTCGTAATAGGTGATGTATACCTATTTTGGGGCGTCTGGATTTTGGTATCAAAGCTTAGGGATATGATCCTCAGCTAAGATGTGAGACTAGAACTAGGAGGAGAGAGGGGAATTCCTTCGCTAGTATGACCTACCTAAGTTTATTTGGTATTTATTTGGTGGTTCACGTAGTATAGGGATAATATGTTACATGTCAATTAACCTTTGTTTTGTGGCAGTATCTGAAAATGACATCCGAGAATTTTGAGAATAGCAATGGAGTACATGAGACCGTTGAGTCTCCACATATCAATAATCAGGATAATGTGCATCAAGAAGGCGACAATCCTCATGCAAACAACAACACTGACCAAATAATGAATGATGGAATGTTCAGAGGCTTTATGCAATTCATGTAACATCAGGCGAGAGCGGCTCCTATCCAAAATGTAGGTGGAAACACTGGAAACTCTTGGACGGTCACCGCTAAACAGTTCAAGAAGCTGGGACCACCGGAGTTTATTGGAGAGCCAAAACCACCTAAGGCGGAAGCGTGGATAAATCAGATCACCAAGATATTTGATGTCTTCGGATGCTCTGAGGAGCAAAAGGTTCCCTTTGCCACCTTTATGTTGCGAGGAGAAGTAGATTACTGTTGGGAATCGATAAAGCGTACTCAACCTGTCGGACTGAAGATGTCTTGGGAGAAGTTCCAAGAACTATTCAACGACAAGTACTTTCTCGAAAGTATTCGTTAAATGAAAGAGGTAGAGTTCATCAAGTTGGAGCAGAACAATATGACCGTGTTGCAGTACGAAGCTAAGTTTGCCGAGTTGTCCCAGTTTGTGTCTCACTTGGTTGATAATGAGGAAAGAATGACGCGGATGTTTCTTAGAGGTTTAAAACCCGAGATACATCAATATCTAATTTCTCATAAACTGTGTTTGTATTCAGATGTTGTAAATAGGGCTCAGTTATTGGAGCGCGATAACGAGTCAACTCAATCAAGAGAAAGCAGCCGATAAAATAATAATACCAGTGGTAGCAGTCATCGAAGCGATGACAACAAACGTGGAGGGAATCAACATGCCAGAAATGGTAACCACTTCGATGGTAATCATGGCCAAGACAATAAGAATGGACATTTCAAGAAGAGGAGATTCAACAATGATGGAAAGACGTCAGCATCAGCACCCGTGGTTAAGGAAGGAGAACGACCACCTATCATATGCTTCAAATGCGGAGGGGAGGGACATATCAGTCCAAACTGCGTGATGCCATCCAAAGCGTGTTATAATTGTGGAAGAGAAGGTCACCTAGCCCGATTTTGCCGTGCACCGAAGACAAATCCAGTTGGAATGGTGACACAAAATATCGTCTCAGACAAGTCAAAACCAGTAGTTCAAGGGAGAGCTTTTGTTGTGACCTCCTAGAAAGCAAGGAACCCGAACGAGGTCATCACGGGTAAGCTTATCATAAACTCTAGCGAAGTCTATACCTTATTTGATACTGGTTCTACCCATTCTTTTATTTCTCCTACTTGTGCTCAACGATTAAATTTGATTTCGGAGAAATTAGACTTTGACTTATTTGTGGAAACTCCGTTGGGAGAAACCTTCATTACATCCACTGTTTATAAGTCTTGTTTGGTTTAAATCGGTACCCTCACATTACATGTTGATCTTATTTCATTGAAAATACTTGCATTTGATGTGATTCTAGGGATTGATTGGTTAACTACTCATCATGCTAAAATTAATTATTTTCGTAAGGTTGTTAGCTTTCATATTCCTAATCAACCTATTATGCGAATTCAAGCGATCAAACTATTAAAATCAGTCACGGTCATCTCAAGCCATAAAGTTATTCGTTTATTGAAAAATGGATGTCAAGATTTCTTAGCTCACGTCACAGATTTAAACAAAAATACATCAGATTTGAATGATATTTCTATTGTTAATAATTTTCCTGACGTATTCCCCGAAGAACTACTTGGCCTACCCCCGGAGCGTGAAATCGAGTTTGGTATCGACCTTGAACCCGGTACAAAACCCATTTCAAAAGCTCCATATCGAATGGCTCCTATTGAACTTCAGGAGTTAAAAACCCAACTGCAGGAATTGTAAGACATCGGTTTCATTCGACCTAGTACTTCTCCTTGGGGTGCTCCTATTCTATTCGTGAAGAAGAAAGATGGAAGTATGCGACTTTGTATTGATTATCGGGAGTTTAATCATGTCACCATAAAAAATAGGTACCCTTTGCCTCGCATTGATGACCTGTTTAACCAGTTGCAAGGAGAACAATTCTTTTCAAAGATCGATCTTCGTTCTGGATATCATCAGCTGAAGGGCATTATGAATTCTTAGTCATGTCTTTTGGATTGACTAATGCTCCTGCTGCCTTCATGGATTTGACGAACTGAGTATTCAAGGTATATTTGGATCACTTTGTGGTCGTCTTTATTGATGACATCCTCATATATTCTAAAAGCCATGAAGATCATGAGCAACACTTGAGGCAGATACTCCAAAAGCTTTGTGAAAATAAGCTTTATGCCAAGTTGAAGAAATGCGAGTTCTGGCTTGAGGAAGTAGCATTCCTTGGGCATGTAGTATCAAGTCATGGAATATCTGTTGACCCGGCAAAAATTGAAGCTATTTAAAGCTGGGAGCAACCTAAATCAGTGACCAAAGTACGTAGCTTTCTCGGATTAGCTGGTTATTATCGGAGATTCGTGGAAGGGTTTTCTCGAATTTCTACTCCATTAACTCAGCTGACTTAAAAAGATATAAAATTCGGTTGGAGCATGGAATGTGAGAAGATTTTTCAAGAACTCAAGAGGAGACTCATTTCAGCACCTGTTCTAACAATACCATCTGGCTCGGAGGGATTTGTCATCTATAGTAATGCATCAGACAAAGGGTTAGGATGTGTTCTCATGCAACATGGGAAAATCATAGTCTATGCCTCTCAGCAACTCAAAGAATATGAGAAGAATTATCTTACTCATGATCTAGAGTTGGCAGTTGTTATCTTCGCACTTAAAATTTGGAGGAATTTTTTGTATGGGGAGAAAGTGGAGATCTTTACGGATCATAAAAGCCTCAAATATTTCATCACCCAAAAGGAACTCAACATGCGACAACGACATTGGCTTGAACTATTAAAAGATTATGATCATACCATTCAATACCATCCTGGTAAAGAGAACGTAGTAGCTGATGCATTGAGTAGAAGATCATATGCGGGTACGAGTACGATATTGTCAACACAAAGGCCCATTTTAGATGACTTGCAAAGGATGTAGATAGAGTTAAAGACTCTAGGGACCAACATGATGATGGCAAATATACGAGTAGAACCGAATTTAATCGATAAAGTTAAAGCTGATCAAGCTACAGACCTGGAACTGATGTGTATGAGGAAGAAAGTGCAAGAAGGTGTTATGACGGAAGCAAGAATCGATGAAGAAGGAATACTTCGAGTCAACTCTAGACTTTGTGTTCCTAACGACCCTGATTTAAAGTATAAAATCATGATGGAGACGCACAACACACCGTTTGCAATCCATCCTGGGAGTACCAAAATGTATCGTGATCTTCGTCATACATTTTGGTGGAGCAATATGAAGAGAGAGATAACGCTGTTTATCTCAAGGTGTCTAACTTGTCAACGAGTTAAGGCAGAGCATCAAGTACCAAAATGTCCATTGCAACAACTTGAATTTTTAGAATGGAAGTGGGAGCACATTACCATGGATTTCAATTCTGGCCTTCCTAAGGTTTCTCAAGGCATAGATGCGATTTGGGTCATTGTTGATAGATTGACCAAGTTTGCTCATTTCACCGACACTGAAACTTATACACTTGAACGCTCTTGCTCAGTATGTACATAAACGAGATTGTAAGATCGCATGGTATGCCAGTATGCATAGTTTCTGATCGAGACCCAAGATTCACTTCATGATTTTGGGTTAGTTTGCAGAAAGCTATGGGCACAGATTTATGATTTAGCTCGGTATATCATCCTCAGATGGATGGGCAGTCGGAGAGGACTATTCAAACTCTTGAAGATTTATAAAGACTCTGTGTCCTTGACTTCAATGGAAATTGGGATAAGTTCCTACCATTGGTGGAGTTTTCCTATAATAATAGTTATCAAGCAAGTATTGACATGGCTCCATTTGAGGCGTTGTATGGAAGAAAGTGTCGCTTCTCGATGTCTTTGGGATGGGTGGGTGAAGCAACGTTGTTGGGATCGGGGAGTTTGTACGTATGACTACGGAAAAGATTTAAACGATCCGACAACGTATAAAAACCTCACAAGATCGACAAGAGAGTTTTGTTGATCTTCATCGAAAGAACGTAGAATTCGATATTGGAGATCATGTGTTGTTACGTGTTGCTCCATGGAAAGGAGTTACGAGATTTGGAAAGAGAGGAAAGCTCAATCCTCGATTCATTGGCCCATTTTTAATCCTCGATCGAGTAGGAACTATGGCATATAGACTCATTTTACCGCCAAGTATGTCTCGTGTTTATAATATCTTTCACATATTTATGTTACATAAATATGTGAAAGACCTGCACCACATTATTGAGTTAGAACCGGATGAAGTAGCGGAAGATTTAACGTATGAAGAGGTTCCTGTTAAAATCTTGGATAAAAAGGAGCATATTTTACACTCCAAGGTTATACCTCAAGTCAAAGTTTTGTGGAGGAACCACGATGATGAGGAAATGACCTGGGAGTTAGAATCTAAAATGAAATCAAGGTATCCTTACCTCTTCGACATACCAGGTACATACCCTTATTTTGAGGGCGAAATTTCATAAGAAAGGGAGGTTGTAAGACCCCAACTTTTATAAATAAAGATGAATTTTCTATAAATATCATTTTTGAATATTATGGAATGAATTTGATATAATGTTATAGTTGTGGATAATATTTATAAATTTTGCAAAGTACGCAAGTTGTTATATAATATTCGATTGGTTGGGAATATTCATTTTAACAGAAATATTCGCATAACGACACAATCATTAGTGGACCCCACAACGGAATTATTATCATTTGATTGAGAAAACGAGAAAAATACTTTATGAAAATAACGGCGAAAGTTTTACCGTTAACTGTTGAAACACCCGATGTTAAAAGTATAGTAATACGCGTGGTTGCATTGTAGAACACGGTATTGATTATTGATGCTTATGTGAGAAGTCACTCAGTTTTGTTCAATTATTGCTACCGTAATCGATGCATAGTATCTCACGTTATTTGATTTAATTATTGTCAATATTTTATATATTATTAAATCTATAATTGAGACGACAAAGTTATTAATATTATTATTTGCAATATTAACGATGTCTAGAAGTTCAGTCAAGGAGAGGTTTGGTCACCTAATTGCGCGTCAATAGGGAGAAATCCTTATTGGAAAGCCCCCTCTTTTCTGGGAACGACCTGGTCGATTAATATTAAGAATTATAATAATGATGGTAAAGTTTGTTTTATTATTATGATAAATGTAATAAAACAGAAAACTTTTTATATAAAACAGAATTCTTTTATAAAGTTATTTATTTTATTAGATTTTAAATAGAATATATTATATTTTATTATGCATAGTGTTTGAATAGTGCCTGCATAGTGTTTGCATAGTAAAATCTCTTTATACAAAACAGAATACTTTTATAAAGTTATTTGTTTTATTAGATTTTAAATACAATATATTATATTTATTATACATAGTGTTTGTATAGTGCATGCATAGTGTTTGCATAGTAAAAACTTTTTATATAAAATAGAATACTCTTTATAAAGTTTTGTTTTATTTGATTATAAAGAGAATATATTATATTTTATTGCATAGTGCAGCATAGTATCCTTTCTATTCTTCTGTAAATAGGATGCTTAGTTAGAATTGAAAATCACACCAGAAATTCAGAGAATTCTTCTTCTATAATCTTGAACGTATTTCTTTAGAGTTTTAAGAAGCTTTGAGCGTAGAAAACAAAGATAAGTTTTCTTCAAGAATATCCTCGCCTCTACCAAATGGGAATACTCTTCTTTTTTAAGGTAAGGGGTATTATTCTTTCATAGTCATGAAGAGAGTTATTTTCTTTCAATACTCATAAGGGTTGTTATTCCATTCCTTATTATTATGTTGGAATAACCTGTCTATGAGAAGTACTGCATACATGGTGAAATTCTTCTGTTATTCCATTCTTTATTATTATATTGGAATAACCTGTCTGTGCGGTCTATCGCATGCCTAGTGCATTCTGTTGTTATTCCATTCTTCATTATTCTGTTGGATCTTGCCTGTGCGGATTACGTATGACCTGGTTTCATTCTTTATTATTTTGTTGGAATATCCTGTCTGTGCGGGTTACGCATGACTTAGTTCCATTCTTTATGATTCTGTTGGAATAACCTGTATGTGCGGATTACGCATACCTGGTGAAATCTTCTGTTATTCCATTCTTTATTATTCTGTTAGAATAATCTGTCTAAGTGGATTACCGCATGGCGAAAAAAAAAAATCCATTTGCGATTTCATATATTCCATTATACTTAGTTGGTTAAAGTTTTGGCTTCTATACTCCATGAAATTAGTGGAATATCCTCGATATTTGCGCTTCATCCAGTATCTTTTCATGGAAATATTCTTCTGAGCATTCTTGAATTTTACTCCACAAAGCAGTATCATGTTGACAATTTGGACGTTATTGAGTTCAGGATAAATTAACTTATAAATATTTAAAATTTATTCTTGAACTTGTTTTATTGAATTGTCATCATCCTCATGTTTATAATATATTGAAAGTCATTTGTGGTCTGTAGTGCATAGATTGACTTAGTATGATTATGACCAGAGATTATTCGGTATAATCATGACCGTAATATTACAAATGATGTGGTAAAAATCCTCATTGCCCGTAGTGCATTGATGTACAGTTGTTGGCATGATCATGACCATTGATGAATACACGAATATCCTTGCCCGTGAGTGCATGGATAATTTGTGGTCATGATACTAATGAATATCATCGTCGTGAGTGGGGATGATGTGGACTATTTATTGTCGAGTCTCAAATGATAAAAGTAATGAAAAACCTTTTAAATCATAGAAGATAGTAGATTTTATTCTCTACTTGACTCTTCTAATGGGTTGCTTGTTCACCGCAGCTTAAACTTGATGTTTGTTATATTTTATCGCTTAACAATCGTGAAGGCTAATGATAATTTATTCTCGCATTATTTTAGTCATAATATTTCTTACTGGGATAGTTGAGCTCACCCTTTTTGCTTTTATTGTTCTCTTCAGGAAATGAGAACGTAGCAGGGACTAGTCGGGGAACGGAGTGACGGTTTAGATGACAGCATTAGTAGTCCTCACTATTCTATGAAATAGTGTGATAATAAATTTATTGAGGAATTATTTTGAGTTTGAATATTGTCTAGAAGATTATATTTGTATTAAAACTCACAGCTCATGTTATATATTTAAGGTTGTATTTGTATTCTGTACCATGTATTTGGCAACTCAGAATATGTGATGTATACCTACCTATGTTGGGGGCGTCACAATTTATCTGGCATATATAACATTAATAATTAAGTTTAAATAAAAAACTTAATTACTATGAAATAACTTCATATAATAAAATAAAATAATTATTGTAATAATTCTATAATCATTTCATATATTATTTAAATAATATAATAATCATGTTTTCATGGAAAATAATTAATAAAAACATTTTTACTGTAAAATTAATTATTATAAGAATATAATTTATAATGATCAATAATTCTAAAATAAAATTAATTGTAATCATTCATGTAATAAATAAAATTTATATTTATCACATAAATGCATACACATTATCTGGCACATATTCACACCTTTAAAATAAATAAAAAATTTATACACAAAATTTTTGATTTTATTTTATAGAAAATATCGGGTTTTTACATGACCCCAGAAGGATACTGGAATGTCGGTAAAATCATCATGGACTGCATCATGTCCAACAAAGTATAATTTTTCCTTTAAGATACATCAATCAATTATTACATATCAGGAGGTGTCCATTGTGAGAAAACCATTTGAGATGATCTAGAAACTCATTGCACAAGTATTAATTCCATCTTTGATCCGATAAAAAAATCCTAATACTTTGCCAATTTGTTTCACTTCTGAATTCTTTGAACCTTTCAAATAATTCACAATTGTATTTCAGCAAATACACACATTCAACTCTTTGAATGATCATCTCATTTTCTTATACTAATTTGTTGAATATGCAAAATTATTTTCACGTAAGTCAAGTATACAAAATCCATTAAGTAATATTCCAGTTCTATACAAAACATTATTATTATAAATAGAACAACAATTGTTCATAAATATAATACCAAAGATTTCATTGTCCAATAATAAAATGGAATAATGTTTCTAACGAGAACTGGAATACAATAACAACTTATTGACTTAATAGATTTGCATGTTTGCAATGCTAAACTATAAGTTTCTATGGCTAATGCAGCAACCTTTGCTTCATTTCCCACACATAGGATTACTTATCTTTGTTTAGTTTTCTACTTTTGCTTGGTCCCTTCATAAATCTATATTTATGCTAACCAAAGTCGGTATCCAATACCCAAGTAGAACCTTGACTTAAAGAAAAATTTATTTTAAATCATGAACAAAATTATATTTGTAACCGAAACTTCACTAAGCTTCTTCTAGTTAGCCTCTAAAAGATGCTTCTTGCAGTTTCTATCTAGTGTCCAGACTTATTGCAGTGGAAATAAACTCCTTTTTTATCTGTATCAGTTTTGTTCTTATTATCCTTTGTTTTTGCCTTTCTATTTATCTTCTTTGAATCATTCTTCTTTTTAGAAGATCATTTGGCCCCTACCAGTAAGACTTAGTCTTTCTTAGTTGGAAAGTGACTCTTAGCTGTTTTTCAATATGTTAAGCAAATCAGCGAAGCTGATATCTAGCTTGTTCATATGAAAAATTCACAACAATTGTGAAAGGAGTCCGAGAGTGAGTGCAAGATCAAATCTTGGCTCAACTCTCCATCCATGACAAAGCATGTTGTCCTAATTGTTAAATCAAATTGATCATGTTTAGGACATGTGTCTCATCATCAGAGTGTCGCTTTGGTCATTTTAGATCTGAAGAGCTCCTTAGATATCTGATATCTATTAGTCCTACTTTCCTCACCATCAACTACTTGACGTGCAGGAGTATATTAGGAGCATCCATAGTTTCATGTTAAAGCTAAAACTCGTTACTCATGGATGCGAGCATGATGCATTGAGCCAACTTTTCATCATCTTGCCACTTTCTAAAAGCAGCAATGTCTTCCTCATAGGCATTGTCTGCAACCATTGCATGGATAGGCGTATTAAGGACATAAGATAGCTTTTCAGCCGTGAGAACTATTCTCAAATTCCTTAACCAATCCGTTTAATTTAGCATCTAATATGATACGCAGTGATAGTAATTTTAGACATTGTAAAATTCTGTAAATTAATTTGTAATTTAATAACATTATATCATACATTTTTTTATTAATTACCAAAATAGTTTAGGTCTTGTTTTAAATTGGTATCTCCCACTATTTTTCATCAAACTATATTACCCTCACTTATATAGTTTAGCAAAATCTAATTAAAGATTTGCTAGTGAGAATAAGGATCCCATTTCAAATGTATATAGCCTTGTGGTGACACAACAAACTATATATAACTAAATAGGTAGACAACTCTTTTTAATTACATCATCATGTAACTCCTTTTATTTTGCCTCTTAGATTATTTTGATCAAGTGGTGGCACATCCGAATCAAAATTATCTAAGTTAAGTCCAACCTAGAACTTCCATATATTAAAAAAAACATTGTCCTTGTGGTGACACAACAAAATAACATTGTTCAATTTTCTTTATAAGCATCAAATGTGACAAAATTAATATCTCAAAAAATTAAGATAAGCCTTGTGGTGACACAACCAACTTATAATAATTAATTGATACTCTATTATTTTTTATCATGCTAGAAGGCGACGTTCGATATTCCAAATATCTTTGAACGCTTAGGACTTAATATAAAATCTTTGAGGAGTTTGTTATTAATTTGTCTCATGTTGTTTAGCGCACACGAACATATATATATAAAATATGTGTCATATTAATTAACATCTAAGCATGTTTGATAATATATATATATATATATATATATATATATATATATATATATATATATATATATAGTATAAGCATGCATATATAGAATACTATATTCTACCCAGATTGATTATTATACACATCATCATATGCATCAATAAATAACATTCATCTCATGAATAATAAACATTCAATTTATACATTGATATCGATTTAATGGGTAATTTTAATTAGCATAAAATCCAATATTGAAACAAAATAAACTATCTTTTTTTAATCAAAATCATAATAAATTTCTTAATTTTATTTCATCCAATTTTGAATAAAAATAAACTCCTTTATTTTAATCAAATTTCCAATCAAAATAAACTCCTTTATTTTAATTAACAAGGAATCCAATTTCAAGTAATAAACTTCTTTATTTTAACTTAAAATTGCTGGAAAATAAAATATGTTAAATCATATTCCTTATTTAAATAAAACACCTTTAATTTTAGGAAACATAGAATCATATTCCATATGTGAATAAACTTCTTTATTCTAGGAAACACGTAATTCAATTCTCTACGTGAATAAACTTTTTTATTCAAACAAACGTAGAATCCAACTCTAAGTTAATATAAAACCTTTTTGAATAAACTCTTTTATTCAAAGAAACGTGGAATCTAATTCCAATTAAAATAAAACTTTTGAATAAACTCTTTTATTCAAACAAACGTGAAATCCAATTTCAAGTTATTATAAAAATTTTGAATAAACTCTTTTATTCAAACAAACGTGGATTCCAATTCTAATTAAAATAAACAACTTTATTTTAATCCAATTCCAAATCAAAATAAACTCCTTTGTTTTTAATCTAGAATTACTGGAAAAAAATATTTAATTTAATTTTAATTAAAATAAACCTTTTATCTTAATAAAAATCAAAATAAAAAATATATGTTTCTACAGAGTTAAGTCATGTACGCCAATGAATTCAAGATCAAAGCGCTACTGCTACCAATGTCCAGAATCTATTTTTTCAGTTCGTGAATTGTGCAATTTTTCTCCAAAAACATAATTTATACCAATAATTATGCTCAAAAAAATTGTTCTAAACACATATCAACATACATATCAAATTTGAACAATTAATAATTCGCATAAAGGATTGGCTCTAATGCCACTGTTAGGTTTAAAAGATTCATGGACTCAATCAAATTGCACAAAGTAAAACGGAAGCATGAAAATAGAGTTTTAAAATTTTACAAACCATATACCCGGATCATCCTTTATGTACAATTATTAATTAAACGAAAAGATAAAGAATAAGAATTATATCCATGAAGATTCGAGCTTCCTCAGGTACAAGTTCACCTCCAATCCTTTTCGCGTTCAACTTGAATCCACCAGGTTTGGTTCCTTCCTTTGATCAATGAAAGCCACGCAAGTGTTTGGCCTCTAGAGGTGATCCACCAAGGAAGAAGAAAGATTTAAGAAAATGGGTGTTTGGTAAAACCCTAGTTTTCTATCTCTATAGAAAAAGAGTGTATTGTCCAACAATTGGAATCACGTCTACTTGATTTCTGATATAAGACTCTTCTTATAAAGATATCAGTTAACCCTTTTAATTTAATTAGAAAATTAGGGTATTATTTAATTAATTTATTTCTTTTAATTAATTAAGCTCCCTAATCTTATTAGGGATAATTAATTAAACTCTTTTAATTAATTTAACCTACTAATCTTATTAGGAATATATGAGAGTACTTTTATTAATTAATTCTCAAATTCCTTTAGGAATTAAATAATAGTAATAGTAATAATAATAATAAGACTCCTCTTATTAATTTATAGTTAATATTTTCAAAATATTAAGCTTTTTAATTTATTCTATCACCATAGATTAAATTAAAGCTACTTAACTTACTATTACGATTATGTCCTGAACTTCTTAAATAATTATTATTCCAATTGTGGTGTGACCTTTTAGGTTCTCCTTATTAAACTAGTTATGAATAAATCAATTAGAACAATTCTAATCTTATTTAAATAAATAAATTAAATTATTAATTTATTTAAATAAATATTATTTATTCTACAATAGGGATAAGCCTCCCTAGCGATTAATGGCTTTCCAGATAATATAGATTTAACATTAATCATAAAAGAACCTTTGAATAAATAGTTACCGTACAATTCAATCCTTCCACCATACAATGTCCCAATTAAATATAAAACATAGAATTACTGTTAAGTCTTACTTTATTTAATTATATGTATTTCGATTCTTAAATGCACAACTCCAAATAATGCAAATTAGAAACTCCTTTTTAATTTCATTCTGCCTTGGCCAAAGACTACTGGCTTGTCATTTATCGAATCACATATGACATTTCTCTTCTTTTACTAGAAGCGGTAGATTTTTTATTGATCATGCATTATCTCCATGTACAACTTATTATACCTAAGCATACCATTTGATATACCCTAAGGATCTTAATGGATAAGTCAAAGTATAATTCATCATACACAAGATACTATGATGATTTCAAGTCCAAGGATCACTTATACTACTATCACTACAAGAATTCATATTGACAGACAAGTAAAACTCCATTAAGTATTCCTTAACGAATCACGTTCAGTGTACTTATTCTCCAATAAGCACCTACATATTTGCTTTAGTGTCTCCACACAAATGATCATGAGATCAGTCATCCTCATCCAATGAGCGAGTAATGTATGTATCAATATATTCGGATTTATTAATCCCCAATTTAGTAATCCAACGATTATTAATTATTTTAGTTTATAAGCTTTATAATAATTTAGATCTCATTAAAATGATCATCATCATTATTCTAAAAGCATTGCTTAAAACTATGTGTTCATCATATATTATAAAGCAACATCATGTAGATAATTAAAAGCCTTTAATAAATTAATACTTTTTATTAATAAATGAATAAGATTGTTACAAAGTATATGCTTTATCATCAAACATGATTGGCTTGTGCGCATACTACTTTTATATTTTAATTCTGAATTCAGAAATCATTAAACGCATAATGTCCACTTAACTGAAAATAAGCGAATGAAACTCCCCAATCTTACACCCACAATTGATGAACCCTTCACATCCATAAGACCTGAGATAATTGTAGTCACTTCCCCTAACTACCAAATTCATTCTTAAACCTGATACCTCATTTAATCAATTACCTGACATAGTTGACCCCCCGATAATCATCTCGACACGTTTTCTTCTGAAAAACTTGATATCATGACATATATATACCTAAAAAGGGGTATAGCATGAGGTATAAGGTTTTCTTATGTAGTATTAGGTGATCAACATGATTTAATGAGAGATTTTTAATAAAAACTTAAAGTGTTAAAAAACAAACTTTGAAGTAATACTTGTTCTAAAAGTTCTGAACTTAGTGATTCATACGCATGATTAATTTCATATATAAAGGAGCATGATCATATAATGTTTATAGTGTCTTTACTCATGACCAAACTTGCTAGACCTTGTGTTAGAGAAGTTTTCAAGAAAAAGCTTGATATGTTAAAGCTAACATGCATGAATACTATATGATATACATTTTGATCTTGCGAACATGTTAACATGACTTGACTACATATGATTAGAGCCTTAAAGTTATCTTGCATGTGTTGGATTTCAACATTCATGTTAAAATGGTTTCAAAAGCAAACATAGATATGTTTTTAAGTCAAGTGCATTAAGTATGGGTAGTTAAGTTCTTAGAATCTAAAATAACATGTTTGCATTCACTATGTCTCTAAGCATGACTCTTATATGTTTGATATAACGGTAGTAAACCAAGCATGAGTATAGGTATGTTTTTAAAGCAATACCAATGCTAGTTATGAATTAATGGAACAAACTATACGAGCATGTGTATTAATAGGTTATGTGTCCTCTATGTAGACATATAGCTAAGTTATAAAGCATGGTAACCACCTGGCCTTTCTATACCTTAATACCATGAAAATTGTAAGTTAAAGCTTGTAAGAATGAACTCAAGAATGGTCATGTGCTATCTGAGAACTTCTAACGTACATGTATGTTAAAGTATAAGTGTAGTGGTATGTTAGAGTGGGACTGAAATTAGGAGAGCAATAGCTCAACCTCGTCTCGGCTGGGGGAGAAGCCTGAATGTTCTGGCCATCCCTAAGCCTTGATAGGCACAAATTGCGCCATCCTCGCATCAAGTTTAGGTTCTATTTTTAATCTAATGTTCAAAGAATGCTTGTGAGAATAGGTTAACTTATCTTATGACCAGTGTGCTATCCAATGTGTTAAGAAACATGTTAGATACTAGAGTTAAATACTTAACGAATAATTATAAATTTCAAGAATGAAGTTCGAAAAGGTATTTGCAAACTATAAGGCAATGATTTGAAAAATGCGTTATTTGACTTTATGGTGTCATACAATCTGATTTTGTGCATTGAGGATGTCAGATATGTGATATAGTATGTATAAAGCTTATAACTAAGTTAGACGTCTATGTGTACGTTTGGACTTACATATATGAGTTTGTGAAACTAATGAATATCCTATACATGTAAATAATTATATTAGGATCCGAAAGAGGGTATTAAGCTTTACTTTGGTAAACTACACTTGAGGCAAGTATCCTAAACCCTTGCATTACTTTATTCAACGAATATCATAAACGAGTATCTAAACCTTATCACTTTGAATGCAAGTTATCTTAATTTCTCGTTTTATTATGCTAGTATGTTAAAACTCTTATGAAAACTATTATTCATGTTGAACTTGGAATTTTTCTTGAATATTGTGAAAGTGTCTATGCCATTTGATTCGGCTAGACTATATGCATGTTTATAAAACTTTCCAAACCAATTGACTGGTGAGGAAATCTTGAAAACTGAGTTGAACGACCCTTATGGTAAGGGGAGTGTATATTGTTTGAAGCCCCAACACACGCGTGAATATTACTATGTAGTTATCCATAACATAGAGTATTGTAGATTGATCATCTATCGTACTTAAATTCTTTTGGGTTAACAGTTTAATATTAGTATTCTAGTAGATGTTCAATAGTCTTTAGTGACTACTCAATATATTGTTTTATCTAGTTGGATACGTGACAGCCTTGAATTTATATATATCTGTTGATCTATATTGAACTATGATTTCATATTCCAATGATTTGATTCGAGAATTATTGATACTCATTGTTCGTGATATTAACTATCTTGGAGACTATACGTTGATATTTCAAACTCGTGATATTATACTCATCACCCTTGTTGTATATTACTTGCTGGGCAATTTGTGCTCATTCTTGCTTATTTAAAACCTTTCAATTAAGGCGGAATATGGAAATGTCTCTGGGAAAGACAAGGCCAAGGGCAAGGCTACCGACTAGCTTGTACCTTTATGTTTAAAATTGTTATGTTATATTAAGATTGTCTTCAGACTATGTTTAAGCTTAAGTAGGATTATGTAATAAGTCTTTATTTAATATTATTATGTAATCTATTAAGTACTATAGGTTGCGAGATCTGGGGGAATAATTATAATGAATCATTGTATATTATTCTAGATTAGAACTTGTTCTGTGAATATGTAATTTTAGTTACTATTATATTACCATGAGCACGTGATGAACCGAATTCGAGTGACCAAGTGGCGGTTCGAATTTGGGGGTGTCACAGGAGCTGCGTGATATCCACGTGGTATATGAGGCACAATAGATAGCGGAGCCCATATCGATAGTGTCCCCTGTTGATGAGGATGATGATGAGGAGGAGATGGAGCCTTTACCCGAGGAGTCTGATCCGGAGGAGGAGCCTATAGAGGAGGAACCTAAGCCTATGGAGAACTCCGATGAGGCTACCTTTAAGGATCGAATGTTGGGAGAATATGAGGAACATATTTTGGAGTTGGGATGTAGAGTGACACAACATTGGCATAAGGAAAAGCAATTCAAACATCCTTTGGACAAAAATATGCAAGCAAATACAAGAAGAGAATATTGAAGGACTTTTAACACCAAGTTGGATGCATGTTCTTGGCTTGAAACATTGAATTTATTGTAGATCTACTTCTTAGCTTTTCAGAACATCTTGAATTGTCCCAATCGGAGTTCGGATGCGAGAGTTGTGGCCTTTTTATCAACAAAGATCAAAGTTAAGAGTTGTCATGATTGCCGTTTACATATCATCTACTTCAAGCTCGATGTCCGCCTTATTCCAAATGGATTATGTCAATCCTCAAAGAATAAAAGTTATAGATGTCGTCGATATCTTCGATTTGATAGGTGGCAGGCCCCGTAACTCCTAGCAGATCAAAAGTTATGCCTATTTTACCAAAGGACGTCGCAACATGAAACAGGGTAGTGCAGATCACACTATACATAGCGCGGGGTGCGCCCAAAATGGCCTAGGGACAGCGTGGGGCACGCCGGTCGGCGAGGGGACAACTTTTTTATGTTATTTAGTGTCCAATTTGAGCTAGAATAGGATTCTTAGTTGCCTAACTTGCTAGGATATTCATTAGAACTATAAATAGATGAGGAGAGGCATAAAAGAGAGGATATATGTGACACCCCCAAAATAGGTATACATCACCCATTCTGAGTTGTCAATACATGGTATAGAAACAACTACAACTTTATTATTACAACAATAAAACTGTGAGTTTAAATACAGATATTGCCATATAAACAATATCCACATACAAATAAATCCTCATCATAATTATTGATACATTATTTTACAAAAATGGTGAGGACTACTAAACAACTCTCTAAAACCATCATTTCATACCCCACTGCACTTTCGCTTACATTCTCGCCTCCCGAGAAGAAAAATGGAACAAAAGGAAAAGGGTGAGCTCAACTAGCTCAAGAAAAGAATATTATGACTAAGATAATATACAACAAATTATCGTTAGTCTTCAACAGGAAAAAAAATCTAATAGAATACAATAGACAACAAGTTTTAAATCAATACTGCAGCCGAAAATATTAATTCATAGAAGAGTTACGTAGAGGATGAAATCTACTAATATCTATGAATTTAACGAATTCATCATCAATATTTTTATCCATGTAACATCAATCAATATATATCCGAATCATATATTCATCCTCGCACTACAAAAGCCAATGACATTCACTAGTTGGTCATGTTCATCTAAACACTGCTCATCTTTGCACTACGGCCAAAGATATTCATCGAAATCATCCATCTTTGCACTACGTGCACCAAAGATATCCATCGAAATCATTCATCTTTTCACTACAGTGCCAAAGATATTCAATAATATCATCATTTAAGATCGAGGATGATGAAAATATATATATATATTTTTAAAGAAAACGAATCCAAAGGAAACAAAATGACAAGGATTAAGGATTAAGGATTCAGACTTTGTTTTATCCACGCCCAAAAATACCTCAAAAATAATCATAGTGGTGTAAAATTCAAGAATGATCAAAACATGGATACAATCAAAGCTAGTATCCACAATAGATATTTTGGACGAAAAAAAAAATTTCATTTTTCGATGAATAATAGTCCGTGATTCGTGAATAGTACTGATATCGTGAATAAAGTGCCGATACGTGAATAGTAACTCCACACCAAAAGTTCCAAATTTGATAAAAACTTCAGATCAATATTTCAAAGATAATGATATTGAAGAAATAATATCATTACGAAAAAAAATAATATCCCTTACCTCTGGAAAGACAAGATTTCTAACTGGAATAATCGGATATAAAGCTATAACTTGAACTTTCACCGTATAGCAATACTCAAAGTATACTCAAAATACT
This sequence comes from Panax ginseng, assembly GCA_020205605.1. Classification (NCBI taxonomy): domain Eukaryota; kingdom Viridiplantae; phylum Streptophyta; class Magnoliopsida; order Apiales; family Araliaceae; genus Panax; species Panax ginseng. Next base: position 28,071,031 of record CM035146.1, on the reverse strand, counting down.
CACAAGATTACGCCGATAATATAGAGAGAAAACTTCAGCCGTGTGATTTTCAATTATAACCTAAGACCCTATTTATAGGAAATTACTTAGAACACCAAAGCGTAAAATTCATTAAAATAATAATATTATATTTTTTTCAAGACTTCACACGATGATCAACAACATCGAAACTCAAATTTCTAACACATGTTAAATAGGCCCAACAAAATGTAAAAAAACGTTTTTGTTATTTAAATAATTTAAAACTTCAAAAAATCAATTATTTTAAGCTCCAAACTTCAATAATTCATAATAAATAGCCTTTTTCCTAAAAAATTGAATCACGCGTTTTTTTATAGAAAATTCAATTCTCTACAACTTTGCAAAAGAAAGTTTTTCTAAATTCCAAACAACAATTGATCGAAATCCACAAATGAGCGATTTTACAAGTTATAATCAAATTTCAGTCAAAAAATGGGGGTCCATCGACACATAAAACATGCTTTAAATATTTTTGGTAACAAAATACTCCTCCTCCACATATACTCATATATCCCACATTCATCGTAAAAATATCATCATTAATATATTATTAAAATAATATATTTAATTAAATTATTTTATCAGAAAAAGATAAAATATTAAATTTCAACAATTGTCACATTAAAAATTTTCTCCATCTATATCCTCATAAAATCAATATTTTCCTCATCATATAAATCTATAATTAATTATTCACAAATAATATTATAGAAACACATTATTGACAATCAGTGCGCTTCTCTGAAAGAGGGGGCTTTCCAATAAGAATTTCTCCTTACTAAATACAAGCAATTAGGTGACCAAACCTCTCCTTAGATGTAACTTTCTAGACATTGCCAATAATGTTATCTAATAATATTATTCAAATAATATAAATTATTGATATGATAATTAATGAAAAAATACAGATAGTGACAATTATAAAATATCAACGCAAAGAATTATTGAATCAAAAATAAAATATTGAATAAGAATTATCGTAATAATTATTGAGTAAAGGCCTTCTTACGTAAGAATCAATAATTGGTGCAATACCGTGTCCCATCGCAACAACGCCAGACATTTTACTTTACCCACCGTATTCCAACAAAGATAATTAATGAAAACACTACGCCATTATTTATAAAAACTTTAATTTGTCTTTTTCTTCATCCGATAGCTTATTCTCATTATGGGGCCCACAAATGGTCATTGCGCCTTCATATTTAATATTCCCCAACATGTAAAGAATATTCCACTACCAAACGAATATTCCCCGACAACAATGAATATTTAATAACCACTCATGTATTTTTGAAAAAATTTCATATATCACCCTTAACTTTAACTTTTTATCAATTTAACTATTTACCGAATTGTAATTATAAGAAAAATTGAATACTTTTATTTCATAAAATTCGGGGTCTTACAATCTCCCTCCTTATGAAATTTCGTCTCCCTCAAATTTACGTACACGGTATTTCAAAGAGTTGAGAATACCTTGATTTCATTTCGATTCCATCTTCCCTATCATCATAATTTCTCCAATGCTCATCTCCTCAGATTTCGTATATCATTCTAGAATACAACTTCAAAACAAGGGTTAATTGAACAAATTAATATATCACATAATATCCCGATATTATGACCGACCAACAAATAAGCTTAGTAGGACACACTTAGCGAAAGGATTTACTCATCTCTCCTCCTAGTTCTAATCACGATCTCCGCCAGAGATCATATCCCTAAGCTCGATACCAATTGTAACAACCCAAAATAGGTCCATTCCATCACCCATTCTCGAAAGTTGCCAATACACATGGTACGTAAACAACTACAACTTTATTATTACAACAAGAAATCATGAGTTTAAATACGTATATTGCCATCTAAACAATATCCACATACAAATAAATCCTCATCATAATTATTGATACATTATTTTACAAAAATGGTGAGGACTACTAAACAACTCTCTAAAACCATCATTCCATACCCCGACTGCACTCGCTACATTCTCGCCTCTTGAGAAGAAAAATGGAACAAAATAGAAAAGGGTGAGCTCAACTAGCCCAAGAAAGAATATTATGACTAAGATAATATACAACAAATTATCGTTATTCTTCAACAGGAAAAAAAATTAATAGAATACAATAGACAACAAGTTTTAAATCAATACTGCAATGAAAATATTAATTCATGTAAGAGTTACGTAGAGGATGAAATCTACTAATATCTATGAATTTAACAAATTCATCATCAATATTTTTATCCTCGTAAACATCAATCAATATATATCCGAATCATATATTCATCCTTGCACTACATGCCAAGGACATTCACCATTAGTCATGTTCATCTAAACACTGCTCATCTTTGCACTACGGCCAAAGATATTCATCGAAATCATCCATCTTTGCACTACATGCCAAAGATATTCATCGAAATCATTCATCTTTTCACTACAAAGCCAAAGATATTCAATAATATCATCATTTAAGACCGAGGATGATGAAAATTTTTTTTTATTTTAAAGAAACGAATCCAAAGGAAACAAAAATGATGATTAAGGATTAAGGATTAAGGATTCGTACTTTGTTTTATCCACGCCCAAAAATACCTCAAAAATAATCATAGTGGTGTAAAATTCAAGAATGATCAAAACATGGATACAATCAAAGCTTAGTATCCACAATAGATATTTTTTGACGAAAAAAAAATTTTCATTTTTCGATGAATAAAGGCCGATTCGTGAATAAGATCAGATACGTGAATAAAGGCCGATACGTGAATAAGAACTCCGACACCAAAAGTTCCAAATTTGATAAAAACTTCAGATCAATATTTCAAATAATGATATTGAAGAAATAATATCATTACGAAAAAAAATAATATCCCTTACCTCTGGAAAGACAAGATTTAACCGAATAATCGGATATAAAGCTATAACTCGAACTTTCACCGATAACAATACTCAAAGTATACTCAAAATACTCACAAGAATACGCTTGATAATATAGAGAGAAAAACTTCAGCTTGGTGTGATTTTCAATTATAACCTAAGCACCCTATTTATAGAAATTGCTTAGAACACCAAAGCGTAAAATTTATTAAAATAATAATATTATATATTTTTTTCCAAGACTTCATACGTATGCTCTCAACATCGAATTTCAAATTTCTAACACATGTTAAATAAGCCCACACAAATTTAAAAAAAACGTTTTTTATTATTTAAATTATTTTAAAACTTCAAAAAATCAATTATTTTGAACTTCCGAAACTTCAATAATTCATAATAAATAGCCCTTTTTTCCAAAAATTCAAATCACGCTGTTTTTATAGGAAATTCAATTCTCTACAACTTTGCGTAAAGAAAGTTTTTCCAAATTCCAAACAAAAATTGACCAAAATCCACAAATGAAGCGATTTTACATGCTATAATCAAATTTCAAATAAGAAATGGGGTCCACCGACATAAAAACATGCTTTAAATATTTTTGGTAACAAAATACTCCTCCTCCACATATACTCATATATCCCACATTCATCGTAAAAATATCATCATTAATATATTATTAAAATAATATATTTAATTAAATTATTTTATCAGAAAAAGATAAAATATTAATTTTCAACAATTGTCACATTAAAAATTTTCTCCATCTATATCCTCATAAAATCAATATTTTCCTCATCATATAAATCAATAATTAATTATTCACAAATAATATTACAGAAACACATTATTGACAACCGTGCAGTTCCTAGAAAAGAGGGGGCTTTCCAATAAGAATTTCTCCTTACTGGCGCGCAATTAGGTGACCAAACCTCTCCTTAGATGTAACTTTCTAGACATTGCCAATAATGTTATCTAATAATATTATTCAAATAATATAAATTATTGCTCGAATAATGGATGAAAAATACTATGTGACAATTATTGAAAATTATAAAATATCAACGCAACAATTATTGAATCAAAAATAAAATATTGAATAAGAATTATCGTAATAATTATTATTGAGTAGTGCCTTCTTACGTAAGAATCAATAATTGGTGCAATACCGCGGTCCCATCGCAACAACAACGCCAGACATTTTACTTTACCCACCGTATTCCAACAAAGTGTTAACTGTAACTACTACGCCATTATTTATAAAAAACTTTAATTTGTCTTTTTCTTCATCCGATAGCTTATTCTCATATGGGGCCCACAAATGGTTCACGCTGTCATCATATTTAATATTCCCCAATGTAAAGAATATTCCACGACCAAACGAATATTCCCAACAACAATGAATATTTTATAACCATCATGTATTTTTTGAAAAAAATTTCATATATCACCCTTAACTTTAACTTTTTATCAATTTAACCATTTACCTAATTGTAATTATAAGAAAAATTGAATACTTTTATTTCATAAAATTCGGTCTTACAATCTCCCTCCTTATGAAATTTCGTCCCAAATTTACGTTACTGTATTTTCAAAGAGTTGAGAATACCTTGATTTCATTTCGCATTCCATCTTCCCTATCATCATAATTTCTCCAATGCTCATCTCCTCAGATTTCGATATCATTCTAGAATACAACTTCAAAACAAGGGTTAATTGAATAAATTAATATATCACATAATATCCCGATATTATGACCGACCAACAAATAAGCTTAGGTAGGACACACTAGCGGAAGGATTTACTCATCTCTCCTCCTAGTTCTAATCCCCATCTCCGCCAGAGATCATATCCCTAAGCTCGATACCAACCGTGACACCCCAAAATAGGTCCATTCATCCCACCCATTCTCGAGTCACAAAATACATGGTATGTAAACAACTACAACTTTATTATTACAACAAGAAAAGCGTGAGTTTAAATACGATATTGCCATCTAAATAATATCCACATACAAATAAATCCTCATCATAATTATTGATACATTATTTTACAAAATGGTGAGGACTACTAAACAACTCTCTAAAACCATCATTCCATACCCCTACTGCATACTCTTACATTCTCGCCTCCCGAGAGAAGAAAAATGGAACAAAAGGAAAAGGTGAGCTCAACTAGCTCAAGAAGAATATTATGACTAAGATAATATACAACAAATTATCGTTAGTCTTCAACAGGAAAAAAAAAATAATAGAATACAATAGACAACAAGTTTTAAATCAATACTGCAATGAAAAATATTAATTCATAGAAGAGTTACGTAGAGGATGAAATCTACTAATATCTATGAATTTAATAAATTCATCATCAATATTTTTATCCTCGTAACATCAATCAATATATATCTCGAATCATATATTCATCCTCGCACTACGTGCCAAGGACATTCACCATTGGTCATGTTCATCTAAACACCTGCTCATCTTCGCACTACGGCCAAAGATATTCATCGAAATCATTCATCTTTGCACTACATGCCAAAGATATCCATCGAAAATCATTCATCTTTTCACTACAAAAGCCAAAGATATTCAATAATATCATCATTTAAGACCGAGGATGATGAAAAATATTTTTTTTTTAAAAAAACGAATCCAAAGAAAACAAAATGACAAGGATTAAGGATTAAGGATTCGTACTTTGTTTTATCCACGCCCAAAAATACCTCAAAAATAATCATAGTGGTGTAAAATTCAAGAATGATCAAAACATGGATACAATCAAAGCTAGTATCCACAATAGATATTTTGGACTTAAAAGAAAAATTTTCATTTTTCGATGAAAAGTGCCAGATTCGTGAATAAGACCATATACGTGAATAAAGGTCGATACGTGAATAGTAGTCTCCTACACCAAAAGTTCCAAATTTGATAAAAACTTCAGATCAATATTTCAAAGATAATGATATTGAAGAAATAATATCATTACGAAAAAAATAATATCCCTTACCTCTGGAAAGACAAAGATTTAACCGAATAATCGGATATAAAGCTATAACTTGAACTTTCACCGTATAGCAATACTCAAAGTATACTCAAAATACTCACAAGAATACGCCGATAATATAGAGAGAAAACTTCAGCTTACGTGTGATTTTCAATTATAACCTAAGCACCCTATTTATAGGAAATTGCTTAGAACACCAAAGCGTAAAATTTATTAAAATAATAATATATATATATTTTTTTTGCAAGACTTCATACGATGCTCTCAACATCAATTTCAAAGAATTACAACACATGTTAAATGAGGCCCACAAAATTTAAAAAACGTTTTTGTTATTTAAATTATTTTAAACTTCCAAAAATCAATTATTTCGGAGCTTTGAAACTTCAATAATTCATAATAAATAGGCTTTTTTTCCAAAAATTCTAATCTCGCAGGTTTTTATCAGAAATTCAATTCTCTACAACTTTGCAGAAGAAAGTTTTTCCAAATTCCAAACAAAAATTGACCAAAATCCACAAATGAGACGATTTTACATGCTATAATCAAATTTCAACAAGAAATGGGGTCCACCTATATACATAAAACATGCTTTAAATATTTTTGGTAACAAAATACTCCTCCTCCACATATACTCATATATCCCACATTCATCGTAAAAATATCATCATTAATATATTATTAAAATAATATATTTAATCAATTATTTTATCGTAAAAAAGATAAAATATTAATTTTCAACAATTGTCACATTAAAAATTTTCTCCATCTATATCCTCATAAAATCAATATTTTCCTCATCATATAAATCAATAATTAATTATTCACAAATAATATTACGTAAACACATTATTAACAACCAGAAGTTCCTGTGAAAGAGGGGCTTTCCAATAAGAATTTCTCCTTACTGGCGCGCAATTAGGTGACCAAACCTCTCCTTAGACAGAACTTTCTAGACATTGCCAATAATGTTATCTAATAATATTATTCAAATAATATAAATTATTGATCTAATAATTAATGAAAAATACTACAATTATTGAAATTATAAAATATCAACGCAAACAATTATCAATCAAAAATAAAATATCGAATAAGAATTACTATAACAATTATCGAGTAGTGCCTTCACGTAAGAATCAATAATTGGTACAATACCGTGTCCCATCGCGTGCAACAACGCCATTACTTTACTTTACCCAATTCGGGTATTCCAACAAAGGTTAATAAAGAACTACTACGCCATTATTTATAAAAAACTTTAATTTATCTTTTTCTTCATCCGATGCTTATTCTCACATGGGGCCCACAAATGGTCATGCTACCATCATACGAATATTCCCCAACGTAAAGAATATTCCACGACCAAACTAATATTCCCCGACAACAATGAATATTTTATAACCACTTTATATTTTTTGAAAAAAATTTCATATATCACCCTTAACTTTAATTTTTTATCAATTTAACCATTTACTGAATTGTAATTATAAGAAAAATTGAATACTTTTATTTCATAAAATTCGGGGTCTTACAATATATAGGCTAGTTTTTGAGGATTCCATGAGATTAGATTAGAGTAAATTAGTTTAAAATAATAGTTCTTGTTAGATTGGGAGATTGAAGCAACTTGGAGACCATTGAAGATCAATAGGGGGAGCTTGAGGAAGATGGAGATTTGCTGACAATAGATTTATTCTTTACTCTACTCTTATTTTTATCTTTTAATGTGTATTCAAGTATGGATTCTTAGTTTTAATTCAATGAACTAATTATTTGTTTGAGTTTACAATGGATCTTATTGTATAGTTTATTTTAATATGCTTCGCTATCAATTATTTTGTTCTATTGTGAGGATTGTCTATTGTGATTTGGACTTAATTGTTTAATTGATTGTCCATCAATTACTGTGATAATCTATATGAACTCGAGAGATGAAGTATTGATTTTGATTTTATCATGATAGCATGTGCTTGTGATTTCTACATAGATGGAATTCATGATTCATGTTAGGATAGAGATATGTCTTTACGTCATACGTAATCTTATAGAGAACTTGTGCTTTAAATCCTTTTTAATTGTAATTCACATAGAGATATAGTTGATTAGTTAATTAGGGTGTCTTGCTTAATTCTATCATCTGTGGATTTAAGTGAGTATGTGTATTATGCACCGAGAGATGGTTTTATCTGGTTTAATGTTCTTGATTAACAATTCATGATAGAGAATAATTGATGAGAAGTGTGTTTACTTAAATAAAGTAATAAGTGAAGTTGTGATCTTAAATCTCCATAATCTTAATTTAACTAGTAGAATTTAATAGTAGTTTAATTTATATAATTTGAAATTCATTCGTTTAAATAAGATTGAGTTGGTTACGGGTTAGTACTTGGTGATTTGTATTAACAATTCCTCGTGGGAACTATACTCTACTTTCACTTTATTACTTGTTGACCACGTATACTTGTATGTTGTGCGTAATTAGATTTTACCCAACAATCTGACGTATTCATCTTAATCTGCAATGTTTATCATGATATAGCAAGGGTGAGCATAAGTTTGCCCAACAAGTTTAAGTTCAATAATTTAACGATATATCATGATTGCATAGTTGTGAATTAGCAAGAATAAACTTTTGACTGAACAAGTATTACACATAAACAAATATATCTGGACAGAAGGGTAATGAAGGTGATCAACTTTTCATACCTGACTTATACATGCAATATGTACAGAGTACAATTCTCCAATGGCAATCAACAATGATTATCCATAAGTATATCTGAATGAAACAACTCTAAGTAGAGTTAAGTAAAACTTGCCTGAACTGTTGATTACCGCTATGTAATTAATAAGCTTTGCCTGAACCTAATATATAAATAATATCGATATATAATACAGAATAGTATCTTCACAATAGTTAAAATAACCTAAACTTATTATCACATAACCCTATCAGTCTATACAGCACATAAGACTTAATCTCAAGTCAAACTTTTACAGTTCGAGTTGAGTTCGGTACAATTCTAACATCCCGATGGTCTAGTCGGATAATCGTCGAGTTTAAGTTCAATTAAACTCTATCTAACACTTAACAATTATCTCAGATAATTTTAATATCAGTCAAAATAATTTTCCAAGTCTCATAATAATTTTTAAATAATTATTATCATTTAAAATAATTTTCCAATCATTAATATCGTATTTATCTAATTTAAATACCACAATATTCTAATATCATTAATATTTATTTAATATTAAATATTAATGAAATACATGCCAAAATATTATAATATATTTATAATATCTCATAGTATTTTAATACTTTATTATTTCCTTTAAATGTTTTTAAAGTAATTAAAAACATTATTCAATAAATCATTATTAATATAAATACCCCATTATTCTCTTTATTCCTAATATTTATTTATTATTAAATATTAATGAAAATCATCACATAATATTATAATATATTTATAATATCACAAAATATTTTTAATACTTTAAAATCACCTTTATATGATTTTTAAAAGTTAAATTCATTATCCTAGAATTGCTATTAATATTAAAATATTAATATTTTCGTGACAAAATATCAAAAGTTATATTTTATAACCTAAAATATTTTTATAACACTTAAAACATTTTAAATGATTTATAAAATATTAATTCTATTTTTCACAATTTATTTAATATAGTTATTAAATAAATTAATTATCATTATCATTAATATTAATTAATTATTGAAATTTATCACAAAATATTAAAAGTCATTTAAAATAACTTAAAATATTTTCAGATACCATAATATAATTTTTCATGATTTTTCATGTATTAAAATCATTTTTAAATAATTTATTTAATATTATAATTAAATAAATTAAATACCATTTATATTCCAAAAATATTAAATATTTATGAAATATACTCAAAATAATTAAAAACTAAATTTTAGACCTTAAAATAATTTTAGTAATTTTTTTTGTATTTTTAATAATTAAAAATCATTTATTTTGATTTATTAATTAAAATAATTAATTTTCGGAATTTAATAATTATTAAAATAGCCCTATAGCGACAGAACCGTCGCTATATAGGTGTTCTTGAGCCGTACTTGAGCTGCCCAGAAAGTTCAAGTCAGACAACAAGGTACTCACTTTGACCAACTTTAATGTTATGTTCCTGTTGCTTTCTGGGTTGGATTTTGTGATAAAGTTGAAGTATTTATAACACTACAACAGAAAACCTAGTTCATGGCCATAACACATCAGATCAGTGAGATCGAAGCTTCCAAATAATCTGACAACACTGATCTTCATTTCTGGGTTTTCCAAAAAATGAAGAACAGTCGAAGGTGCTATATTCAACTCCTTATATCTTACAATTTGGACTTTCAATTTATGTTATAAAGGTTCAAACATGTAAAGGAGATGTCAGGGTACACAAACATGCTATCATTTCAGTCTAAAATCATAACACATGCAAGATCCATGCTAGTCAAACCATGTCAGAAATTTCGCTCATGAATATTTCTCGGTTTTCCAGAAATCTGCAAAAATAGCTGGTCAACCCTACTTTCACACATCCCATCTTTGATTCAGTGTATTATCTTGGGGTTCTAGATGCATACATATGAAGCCTACATGTCAAAGAACAACTTTAATACAACAACATGGCTAACACACGTAACAGAAGTAAGATCAAAGCCTCGAAAATCTTGTCAGACCACCTGGAAAAATTCTGGGTTGCCCAGATTCAAATTTTCGTGCTCGGTCAACGGACTTTGACCGATCATATCTTGAAATATAAACATGATATAGGCTTGCTTTAAGTCCCAGATTAAAGCCCTTGCTACAAATACCAGTTCTATAACATCAAACACCACTAACACCTAACACAGAGAGATTTATGAGCCTTGACATTCAGTTGTCAGACCAAAATTTAGGGTTCATAGATCAGTGCTAAAAACTTTAATTTTGAGCATCAAAATGATATGGATCTAAGTTTTAACAACCCAGATCATTAAATGACACCCTCTCACATAACTTTAACCAATACAACAACATCAAATTAAAAGATTTCTAGGATTAGGGTTTATACCTCTTTTATACTTGATTTTTGATTCTGATCCTTGATGTTTGTTCTTAGAGATCTAACACATGATCTTAGCTTAACTTTTCTCACGTTCTCACTCTACATTCCCGAATTTTAGAAAGAGAAGGGTTTTGGAGATAATGAAATTAAAGTGGACCTTTTCTCTCTCATACTCTATATTTGGATATATTGCAGCTATATGGCTGATGAAAAGGGCTAGGTTGCTGAGATTTTAAGTCAATGAGTTGTTGGAGTTGATCACCAACTCTCATTTGGAAAGATTTGCACTCAACTTACGAAATAATGCATAAAGGGTAAAATAATCTTTTAGCATTTAATTTTAATGGAATTTTTGTCAATTGCCCTAACCTTTAAGGTTTAGGGTTTGAACCCTTAGAGTTTAAAAAATAAATTCTAGAATTTCCAAATTAGGTTTCCATAATAGAAAATTAATATTTCTAAATTATAATTAGAATTTTCTAAATATATTAAAATTTCTTAATGATAATTTTAATCTTGCTAATTAGGATTAGTATTTCCTAATTAAAATTTCTAATTTAGCAATTAGGATCAAAATTGTACATTAGGGTTTATAACCCCCGAATTAGGGTTTTAAATAGAAAAATAATTTTTCTAATTTAGAAATTAGGTTTCCTAATTAGATTAGGGTTTCCTAATTACTTATAACTTGAAAATTAGGATTAATATTTCCTAATTAACATTTAAATTATTAAATTAACAAATAGGTTTTTTCTAATTATAAATTAGGGTTTCTAATCTAGAAATTAGTGTTTTCTAAATCAATTAGGGTTATCCCTATATAGGTTAGTATTAATAACGTTAAACCTTATACTAACATCCGCATTCCCAAATTAGGGTTTCAACTTCCGAATTAGGGTTTCAGATTCCCGGAATTGAAATTAGGGTTTCTAGAACCGATTTTAGGGTTTCTTATTAATCGCTAGTATTTTCTAACCGAACGTTGACGTTCTTAACATATACTTAGGGTTTGTTACAAATATCGTTTATCTGGTCAACCCTTGACCCTTAACCACATATGGTACACATATGATACATTATACGCAGAACATATTCACGTATATACTTAATCCTGAATAATTCATCATAAAAATTTTAAATTCGTAGAATTCCTTCTCGGAAATCTCAAATCCATTCACTTATTTTCTCTCTAGGTTTATTATTTAACCTTAATTCAATATTTTAAGATTTTATAAAATATCCAAATTCTCGGGTTGTCACAATTCCATACGATCTACTATGCCAGCAAAACATTAACTGATGCTCAGCTAAATTACACACAACTAAGAAGGAACTGCTGGCAGTGGTTTACGCTTTTGATAAGTTCCGTTCCTATCTCATTGGAACCAAAGTGATCGTGTACACAGACCACTCGGCCATCAAATATCTGATAGAAAAGAAAGATACGAAGCCTAGGCTGATAAGGTGGGTCCTTCTCCAGGAGTTTGATCTGGAGATTCGTGATAAAAAGGGGACTGAAAACCAGGTAGCAGATAACTTGTCGTGGTTGGAAAACCCTCCTCATTCGGGAGATACAAAAATAGGTATAAATGATTTCTTCCCGGATGAACAGCTCTTCGTTGTCCAAAGCAAAGCCCCTTGGTATGCGGACTTTGCTAATTTTGTCGCTTGTCCAGTGCTTCCTCCCAACATGAGCTATGAACAGAGGAAGAAATTCCTAAATGGTGAATAACAATATTTGTGGGATGAGCCCTTCCTATTCAAGTAGTGTTAAGATCAAATTCTGCGAAGATGTTTGCCATACGAGGAAATCGAAGGTGTGCTCCATCAATGTCATTCCTCAAATTATGGAAGACATTTTGGGGCAAAAGAACAATGGGTAAAGTACTCCAATCTGGTTTCTACTGGCCTACCCTGTTCCAAGATGCTCACATATATGTATCGCGTTGCGATAGATGCCAAAGGATATGAACCATCTCCAAGAGGCATGAAATGCCTCTACAAAATATCTTTGAAGTGGAGTTGTTTGATGTTTGGGTAATTGATTTCATGGGTCCATTTCCGTCTTCCTACAATAATCTGTATATCCTTATTGTGGTTGACTATGTCTCCAAGTGGGTAGAAGCAATCGCCCTGCCTACTAATGATGTTAAGGTGGTGCTCAATTTCTTAAGAAGAATATATTCACTCGTTTCGGCACACCTTAGGCAATAATCAGTGATGAAGGGTCACATTTTTGCAATAAATATTTCGAAGCCCTTCTCGCTAAGTATGGGGTGACCCATAAAATAGCCACTGCTTATCATCCGCAAACAAGTGGCCTAGCTGAGATATCCAATAGAGAGGTCAAGCGCATCTTGGAAAAGATTGTTGTAAGACCCCAACTTTCATGAATAAAGATGAATTTTTCTTTAAATATCATTTTTGAATATTATGGTGTGGATTTGATATAATGTTTTAGTTTTGGGTATTATTTATAAAATTTGCAAAATAGGCAAGTTATAAAATATTCGATTGGTCGGGCAATATTCGGTTTAACAGGAAATATTCGTACGGCGGCACAGTCTTTGGTGGACCCCACAACGAAATTATTGTTGGAGTTAGAAAACGATAGAAATATATTTTTATAAAAATAACGGTGAAAGGTTTACCGTTAACTATTGAAATATCTGGTGTTAAAAATACAGTAATACGTGTAGTTGCATAGTAGCACACGGTATTGATTATTACGTGAGAAGTCACTCAGTTATACTCAATTATTGCTACAGTAATTGGTGCATAGTATCACACGTTATTTGATTCAATTATTGTCAATGTTTTATATTATTAAATCAATAATTGAGATGACAAGTTATTCATATTATTATTTGCATAATTAACAATGTCTATAAAGTTCTTTCGAGGAAAGGGGTTTGGTCACCTAATTGGGAGCCAATAGAGAGAAATCCTTATCGGAAAGCCCTCTCTTTCATGCGAATGATTTGGTTGTTAATATTGCGAGTTATAATAATGATGAATAAATGTTGTTAAAAATATTGAGGGGATTTTATGAAGTAATTGATGTAAATATTTCTTATTTTATGAACCCCCATTTACCCATTTTTCAAAATAATCGGTAGAAGATTCAATATATATATATATATATATATATATATATATATATATATATATATATAATATTTGTGTGTGTGTGGGAGGTGTGTGAAAGTGACATGTGGGGTGGGGCCCACATGGAAGAAAAAAAATGTGTGGGGGGGAGAAATGAAAAGTCACGGGTGGAGAAAAAAAAGTGACTAGGAGGGAGTATTATATATATATAAGAAAGTTAGTATATATATATGTTAAGTACCTTACCGTGAAGGTAAAGGAATATTATATATATATTATATTTGTTTTGTTTTTTTATGAAAAATTAGAATATATTATATTTTATTATGCATAGTGTCTGCATAGTATTTGCATAATATTTGCATAGTGTTGCATAGTATATCAGAAAATTTTTGAACGAATTCGAATTGCAACCCGTGAAAATTTCTTACACAGTACCCCTTCCATTCTCCTATAAATAGGATGCTTAGTTAGAATTGAAAATCACACCAGAATCAGAGAATTCTTCTTCTATAATATTGAGTGTATTTCTTTAGAGTTTTAAGAAGCTTTGAGCGTAGAAAACAGTAAAAGTTTTCTTCAAGAATATCTCCGCTATACCAGTTGAAATACTATTCTTTTTAAGGTAAGGGATATTATTTGTGTTCACTATTCATATGAAATAATATTTTCTTCCATACTCTTTAGTATGTAAGTAATATTATTTCATTTCAGATTTCGAATTCTATACTCAATTTGTTAAGTTTTGACTTCTATACTCCATGAAATTAGTAGAATGTTTTTGAAATTTGCGCTTCATCCAGTATTTTTTTATGAAAATATTATTCTGAACATTCTTGATAAGTTTTAATTTTTTTCATGTCAGAGTACTATTCACGGGGTACTATTCCCGAAGTACTATTCACAGGGTACTATTCACTCTGTTACTATTCACCTGGAGTACTATTCATGACAAAATTGATTTCTTTTCAGTCCAAATCATTTTTGATATAATATTATTCTTGAATTTTACTCCACAAAGTAGTATCATATTAACAATTTGGACGTTTTTGAATTATGGATAAATTAAATTTTAAATCTTTAAAAATTTATCATTTTCTTTCATTTAATTGAATTCTTATATCATTGTCATCATCATCATGCTTATATTGTGATAAAAGTCATCTTTGGCCCGTAGTGCATAGATGGACTGTTGATTGGTATGATTATGACCATGGATTATTCGGTATAATCATGTTTGTAATGTAACAAATGATTTGGTAAAAGTTCTAATTGGCCCGTAGTGCATTGATGGACAGTTTTTGGTATGATCATAACCATTGGTGATTACACAAATATCCTTGGCCCGTAGTGCATGGATAATTCGTGGACGTGATACTAATAAATATCATTGGCCCGTAGTGCATGGATGATTCGATGATGTGGATTATTTATTAAGTTGAGTCTCAACGATAAAATTGATGATAACCTTTTTAAATCATATAAGATAGTAGATATCATGCTCTACTCGAATCTTCTAATGGATTGCTTGTTCCGCTACAGTTTAACTTGATGTTTATTATATTTTATCAATTTAACACTGTTGAAGGCTAACGATAATTTATTCTGCATTATCTTAGTCATAATATTTCTTACTGGGCTAGTTGAGCTCACCCTGTTGCTTTCATTGTTCTCTTTAAGAAATGAAAATGTAGCCGGGACTAGTCGGGAAATGGAGTAACGGTCCAAGATTGTTGTTTTAGTAGTCTTCACTATTTAGTGTGATAATAAATATAATGAGGATTGAATTTGAGTTTGGATATTGTCTAGAAGACAATATTCTTGTTCAAACTCTCAACTATGTTTTGTTGTATTTTACACGATAGTTGTATAATGAAGTTTGTATTTGAATTATGTACCATGTATTTGGCGACTCAAGATGGGTGATGTATACCTATTTTGGCAGCGTCACAGTTGGTATCAAAGTTTAGGGATATGATCCTTGGCTAAGATGTGAGACTAGAACTACGCGGTCGCGCTTTAATTGATTTAGGGAGTGGCGCATGGCCAGACTTGCACACCCATATACATTTATGATGTCACTTGCAGAATATACATGTCATGATGTTTATAACTAGGTTCGATCTTATATCTTATCCTTTAACATGGTTTGTTATCCATTCCTACCAATCAAGGCTTTAAGTGTTCATTTTAACAAAGTCTCTCATGTTAGTCTTTATATACCTACAATGGGGTCAACAAGTCTCAACTATACATTCTCGCGTCATCTTAGTCATGCATTTCAAGTTGCATAATTCTATTTCATTTAAACTTGATCTAAACCATACTTAACTAGTTTACGATGCATATGACAAGCTAGCATGCATGTCAATCATGTCTACATGCATATTCTTATCTTAACATGATAATCAAAATCGCATAATACATGCAAGGTTGTCATCAACCAAATTAGTTTCCCAAACTCTTAAATTTTCTTTAAAAACATATATTAAACAAAGATATTCAACCTATTATATGCAAGGAAACTTTAAGCCACATCTTATACTCATTTGTATACATACTCAAGTCATGTACATTGTGACGCCCCCAAAATAGGTATACATCACCCATCTTGAGTTGCCAACTACATGGTACAAAATTCAAATACAACTTAATAATACAACTGTCGTGTAACATACGACAAAACATAAACTGAGAGTTTTAATACGAATATTGTCTTCTAGACAGTATTCAACTCAAATGGAGTCCTCAATAAATTTATTATCACACTATTTCATAGAATAGTGAGGACTACTAATGCTATCATCTGGACCGTCACTCCGTTCCCCGACTAGTCCCAGCTACGTTCTCATTTCCTGAAGAGAACAATGAAAGAAAAAGGGTGAGCTCAACTAGCCTAGTAAGAAATATTATGACAAAGATAATGCAAAATAATTTATCGTTAGCCTTCAACAGTGTTATATGATAAAATATAAAAAATATCAAGTTTAACTGCAATGGAACAAGCAATCCATTAGAAGAGTCAAGTAGAGCATAAAATCTATTATCTTCTATGATTTAAAAGGTTTTTCCTCACTTTTATCATTGAGACTCAGCTTAATAAATAATCCACATCATCGAATCACCCCTGCACTACGGCCAAGGATATTCTTTAGTATCACGACCATAAATTATCCATGCACTACGGGCCAAGGATATGCGTGTATTCATCAATGGTCATAATCATGCCAACAACTATCCATCAATGCACTACAGGCCAATGAGGACTTTTACCACATCATTTGTAACATTATACTCATGATTATACCGAATAATCCCTAGTCATAATCATACCAAGTCCATCTATGCACTACAAGCCACAGATGACTTTCAACATAATATAAACATGAGGATGATGACAATAATATAAGAATTCAATAAAACAAGTTCAAGGATAAATTTTTAAAGATTTATAATTTAATTTAGCCAGAATTCAATATTGTCCAAATTTTCAACATGATACTTCTTTGTGGAGTAAAATTCAAGAATGATAATGTATTAAAAATGATTTGGACCGAAAAGAAATCAATTTTTGTTATGAATAGTACTTCGGGTGAATAGTACCCCATGAATAGTACTCCGTGAATAGTACTTGTGAATAGTACTTTATGAATAATACCCGTGAATAGTATCGTATAAATAAATAGTACTCATGGACAGTACTCCGGCATGAAAAACTTAAATTTTAACAAGAATGTGCAGAAAATATCATTGTGAAGCGATACTAGATGAAGCGCAAATTTCAATGATATTCTACTAATTTCACGGAATATAGAAGCAATACTTTAACCGAATGATGGTATAATCAGGAATACGAGACGAAATAATATTACTCACATACTACAGAGTATGGAAGAAAATATTATTCCTATGAATACTGAACAAAATAATATCCCTTACCTCAGAAGAAGACTGGATACTGGAATAACGAGCTAATATACTTCTCTTCTACTTTCTCTCTAAAGCTTCTCTCTCTATAAATGTTCTTGTAAGTCTTAGTGAATTGGTGAGAATGAAAGAAGAATGAGCTTCTATTTATAGGAAAATATAGTTTCGATAATTGCACGTTTTGGGGATCGAAATATTACAGTATAGTACCTTTATATTTTTCTTCATTTTTAATTTAGTCCTGCAAGTATTATCAAACTTACACCACCTCCCCTAATAGTATATCTTGTGAATATATAGTACAATCATGTGAAAAAAATAATTACAGTATAGTACCTTCATCTATACCTCCATTTTTAATTTAGTCATGCAAGTATTACCAATCTTGCACCACCTCCCTTAATACTACATGAATGTGAATCAATAGTACACACGTGTGAATACATAGTTATAAGCATGTGAATTAATAGAAATTAATTACTCATTTATCCGATTAATTACCCGATTGATCAATATAACCTCCAGACATCCATTATTATCGAAATAGATGTCGATTTGTACTAACACTAATAATCCAAACATAATGGAGCTATCAATTTCATCTTTAATCAACACAAACTTATTCATTATTAATATTATAACTCACAATATTTAACAACCAGGTCGTTCCCATGAAAGAGGGGGCTTTCCGATAAGGATTTCTCCTTATTGGCTCACAATTAGGTGACCAAACCTCTCCTTGACAGAACTTCTAGACATTGTCAATATTGCAAATAATAATATGAATAACTTTGTCGTCTCAATTATTGATTTAATAATATAAAATATTATGCAGATGATACTGTGACAATAATTGAATCAATAATATGAAAGATATTATGCAGCAATTCATGTAGCAGTAATTGAGTATAATTGAGTGACTTCTCACGTAAGCATCAATAATCAATACAGTGTGCTACTATTTAACCACGCATATTACTGTACTTTTACCACCGTGTAGTTCAACAGTTTAACAGTAAAACTTTCGCCGTTATTTTTATAAAAAGATAATTCTGTCGTTTTCTAACTACGACAATACTTTTGTTGTGGGGTCCACCAATGATTGTGTCGTCGTACGAATATTCCGTATTAAAACGAATATTCCCCGACCAATCGAATATTATATAACCACTTGCTTACTTTGCAAAATTTATAAATAATACCCACAACTATTATATCAAATCCACACCATAATATTCAAAAATATATTTCGAGAAAAAAAAATAATCTTTCTTGATAAAAGTTGGGCTCTTACATACATAGGCTAGAAAGATCAGAACTTAAAGGCACATGGTTCATCATGCTTTGCTTTTTCAAAACTTCAAGTTTTATTTAAAGTTCATACTAAAACAACCTATTATGTGTAAATCAACTTCGAATTTCATTCCACACTCATTTGTGCGCATAACTAATCCATATATACATGTTAAAAAGGTCCTAACTAAAATGACACAAGGTTTATCAAGTTTGGTTTTTGACTTCTAAATTTTCTTTCAAAAATGCTACTAAACCAAGCTTTAATAACTTACTATAACCAAAACAACATCAATCCATATGTTAGGGTCATTTACATGCATAATCAAACTAAAATAGTATGCTCAAGACAACACAAGGCAAACAAGATCGATATCTAGATCGGCAAAATGCGGTACCATATACTGGTTTAGCCTAAGAAGAAGGCGCGATTGTGCCACTTGATGCATCGAACTTGCCCTCTATTTTATACAAAATCCAGAATGTAAAATAATTACTCTTCAGTTTAGCACGCTCAGACCAATTACATTGACTCCGAACATTCATACAACTCGACTGACACAATGACATTCCTTTCCAAAACCATTAATAGTTAATTCATGAGAATTATAAGAATTTATCAAACTTGAAACTAATGGCATACATAAGTACATTACCTTCTTTGAAGCTAAAATGATACTCCTTGATCTTAACTTCAAATTGATCACCCAATTTCAGCAACTTACTCTCTAGTTTATACTTATCAAACAATTTTCTAGCAACTGAGAAATGATAAGGAAGAGCTACCATTTGTAGAAGATGGATTACGCAGTCCATGATTTTGCCTATCAAGTACAAACCAACGGGAAGGAGAATAAGCCATTGGATTGAGAAGGTTTGGTGAAAAGATTTCACCAACTCCTTCTCCCCCGTCTCAGATCATCATCGTAGCAAATTTCTACCAGGCTTGAGTTCACGCAACTGAGATTAGGCTACTGTTGAGCACTGTTTGGGTTACTCAAATTTGGATAAGAAGTTTTATTGTTACGCAATAACCAAAAAGGTTGCTAATATACTGAAGTTTTAATTTCCTTTGAGTATACAACACAATTTTAATGATATAGTATTGTCGACGTCGGGATTTTTAAATGTCCCTTTCCACTACTTGTTCTTTGGTGTTCTCATTTTAGGTGAGATTTGTTTGAAAAAACAAGTGAAAAAGGTCTGACATGTATAATGTCGACGTGGACTGTTAAGAGTCGCCAATTGGTTTTTTAAATGGTTGTACCAATACAGCCGAGAAAAGGTTTGCACATTGACCCAATGATGCGACACTGATATACGGGTCGGTGAAACCAAGATTCATTAGGGTCCGGGGACTTAGTTATACGGAGGGAAGGTGTTAGGCACCCCCCGACATCTGTGTTACCACGGTGACCGCCTCTTTTCAAGAAAATGTTGTCTAAATGTGTGTGTGTGGGTCAATGTGTTGTTATTTGGAAGTAGTGCGAGGCCTCGTTCGCACTTATATACACAAGGTTTAAATTTATGTATTCAATTTTTAGCAAGATATGACAGTGAGATTTTATAAAAGAGGTTTCTAAAACCCTGATGCTCAATAGTAATTGAGACCTTTTACACTTCCATTTTATTAAGTGTTCGGCTTGATTAATTTTATTTTCGAGATGCGAAGCATCTGTAAGAAAATAATGTACAAAATAATGCCGACTTCCTCGTGGGTATAAAAACAATCGGCGAAATTGAGACCTTGCAGAATAATTTATAAAACGCTACATTTGAAAATGTCCATCACGGGAACCGAATCTAGATCCAATAGGCTGAATCTGTGATCACATGATTCCTAGGCACACATGATACCACAATTTGTATGAAAGAAATAAGCTGGTATATATATAAAAGCTGTAAATATATATATACAGACATGATCACCTACCACAAAGCACCTCCATGGGGGATCAGAAATGTAAATAAAGCTGTAAAAGCAATCAACCAACACAGAGGAAACTCCAGGTGGGACAAAATGTAAATAAAGCTGTACAAAGTAATCAACTGCCACGAAGTGAACTCCAGGATGGACGAAACGTAAAGAAAGCTGTAAAAGTGATCAACCACCACGAAGTAAACTCTAGGTGGGACGAAATATATATATATATATATATATATATATATATATATATATATATATATATATAAAAGCAATAAACGCACCGGATGTAAAATCCAGGCTCATCGAACATAGTTCGACAACAGTTCATATATATAAGTATATATATAAGCGAGTAAACGCATATAGGATATAAAATCCGAGCTCATCGAATGAGTTCGAATAGCGATTCTATATATATATATATATATAGCGAATAAACGCACTGTGTGTAAAATCCGAGGCTCATCGAGCGAGTCCCACACACGGTTAATATATATATATATATATATATATATATATATATATTAAAGCAGTAACGCTCTAGACCAAAAGTCTAGGCTCATCGAACAAAGTTTGACACACAGTTCATATATATATAAATATATATATATAAAAGCAAATAAACGCTCCAGACCGAAGTGTAGGCTCAATCGAGGCATAAATCGATAATGTTAGTCCATATATATAAATATATATATATAATATATGTATATATAAACTGAAATAAAATCACGGACCGAAGTTCGGGCAAACACACGCAACACGACTCTCAACGTGAAGAAGGGTGTGTGCAAAGATGAAGAGAAAGGCTTTAAAGTGTGTGAGAAAGCTTACAGTGGGCTGCCAAAGAAGGCTTCTATATCTTTAAAGTGGATGAAACTCGGCTCCCGCCGGTACAAAAGTAGCTATATGTGAGCTCACAAGTGTTTAAAATGGGAAAACACTCAGTATATTACAAGTACGGAGAAAATTTTGCAGGGCTTCCTCGCTCTTTCTCTTCTTAAAATGGCCACCCCAAGCCCTCTATTTATAGAGGGGGAAGCCGTAAGAGTGTACTACTGCCACCGCAGTGTACCCTGAGGCTTCCCGGGTTTTCAGTCCAAGTCATCTCGTAAATGCGTGCCGCGTAAACGCTTTGCAATTTTTTTCGAACTTTCAGAATTGCAATCCGGGCATCCACTGAGGTATATAGGACCTATTTCGAACCACCGTTGTTGAGGGTTGTACAATGGCATGGGATTAGAGTTTATATGAAGTCATGGAAGATGGGACGATGCCCTCCGGTCTTCAAGCTTGAAATTCTATCTATTACCCCACACAATAGTCACTCGGGATTGGTTTTTCTTGATTCTTGTGGGATATCGTGGTGTAGAAATGTATGTATGAGATGTTGAGACGATGTAATGTGGTTTTAGAGTGGCAAGATGATGCCTTGGCCCCTCACCGGAGTTATCGCCAGTTTGGGCTGATAAAGCAGACGTTGCTCAAGGTTATTACTGAGATTAGACTGCTGCAAGTGTTGAAGGTCCTCAGTGTCAACTCTGAGGTGTGCCTGTCCTCCCGGTGTTATCTCCGGGTTGGTACTGGGTGTCTCATTGTGAGCGCTGAGATTGAAGTTGGTTGCATTTGAAACAAGAATTTCTGGGGTTATCGCCGGAACTGCATTCCTTGGGGGTGATCACCAAGGTTGGTAGCTATTCCCATGATTGGGACTGAGATTGGATACCTCGAGGTTATCTCCGAGATTAATCGGTCTTCTCTCCTGTGTGTTACTACGTATCTCGCATGCGTCTGGGGTTATCTCCGAGGTTGGAGTTGTTACTCCCAGTGTGTGTTCTGGGGTTGATGCTGAACTTCCGGTAGTATCCGAAATGGATATGAACTGTCTTCTAGGGTTCCCTCTTGAAAGACGAATCTGTCCTCCTACAATATTAGTGACAAGTGTGCAAAAAAATTTGAATGTCTACAGATGCCCCTCTTTATCATACTCATGCAATGCAACACATGGGTAGGATAAAGAATCCTAGCCACTTGAAATGCCATAAGACAAACATGATACTATATGTAGCAACATGATGTAAATGTATGATGAATGTGTGCGGGGTTGTTACCCAACATGCTGGGGATGATTGCTGAATCCTTGTATTGTTTATCGAGAATTGGCAACTATGACCTGATCTGACGTGTGATCTGAACCTGTTAGAATGTTGATGTTGGAGTTATCACCAAAGTCCTGGATCCTTGATACCGACTTAATCCCGAAGATGTACCTCTTATGTGTAGGAGATATATGGGGATAAAGCGTTGTATGTTTGAGGATGTGTATAACATATTCCATCATCGATCTTCCTTGATGATGTTGACCTTTCCTGGTTTGTATCGCTAGGACATGTTAAGATTCTGTTGGATATACTACCAACAATAGATGATGTCAGGATTGTCTGACCTTCGTTAATTTGTACTTTACCGACGTGTGAATCAACGAATGAAAACCTTGTGGGGGTAGACTGTCAAGGCTGCTTGACCTTCGCTGACGTGTGAACCAACGACTGATACTCTGTCAGCATATTGTCAAGGTTACTTGACCTTCGCTGACGTGTGAATCAACGAAACATTACGTTGTTACCCCCATCGGGGATCCACTAGGGGCTTATAAATACAAACGTACGCAATCATCTAACAGCTTTCGATGCTTCGATGGGTTTACTTGCCATCGGCTGAAATAATGTCAAGGTTGTTTGACCTTCGTTGATGTGTGTATCAACAGATGAACATGCATTGTAACCCCCGTCGGGGATCCAGGTTATAACCCCCGTCGGGGATCCACGTTGTAACCCCCGTCGGGGATCACGTTGATCTTTAGGGTAATGACCCGGAATTGGTGGAATTGGACCTGTACAAGGTATTGCTAAATGTGATTTGTAACAAATGAGATCATTGGCATGGTATACCTCGTGCTTGGGCGACTACCAATGAGTGATGTACAGACTCAAAGTTCCATCTAAGAAGACCAGGATTGCAGGTTGTTTTGCTCAATCGCGTATCATTTTTATTCTCGATTTAACTTTTTCAGTCTGCAAGAACTCATTTACAACTCGAACTGGACCAAGCCGGAGGAGTGGGTCCCACATAGGGGTTCCGCAGGTACACCTGCTTCAGCTTCAAATGGACCTGAGGCCAACCGTGGATATTAATATCCTGCAGGTTGGTCTTACAAGTCACTTTCAACTTGTCTCGCGAAGAAAAATCTAGAGCTCTCCTTCAAATCTGCTGATTTCGGGCGATTTTTTGCAAATTCTGTCACCGTACAAGTGTTCTGCACTATCCTGGTAACGTATGCATGTATTTTTTCCAGTTTTTATCCATTGGAAAATGAGTTATCGCATGAAATGCATCTAAACACATAGTAGTGATTATGTATGCTCAAATGACTTGATAAAAAATATTCACCATAGTAAATGCTAGTATTAAACCATGCTGAACATAATGATGTGAAATTTTTTGACTTTTAAGACAGTCAAATTGGCACCTTTTTCTGCTATTTTTGTCCTATTTGAGGTCCAATGAGCAAAAGGTAAAAAGGCAAAGTACTCCTGATATTGAGGTTAACCTTATGCATTGATGATTTTGATTTTTAATTCATATATTATGTATATGACTTTGGGCAGGTGTGCTACTGAATGGCCACCTAGTCATGCCTATGTGCACGTGGATAGTCCTATTTTTAAAGGGGACTATGGCAAAATTTTCCAAAATGTAGGCATTTAATTAGTCATGCAAATTTAACTCCACTATAAATGTATGTTAAAGTAATACATGCATGCATGTAGTCATAAAATGCATTTTGAAAAGCTCCAGGTAAGGAAATACCACACCCTTTCTGAGGTGATTTGGAGACTTATTGTCCAGATATTATGGATTCGGATCAGCCGAGTAGTTCCCGTAGAACCACTTCTGGTATACGGAGGAGGGCTTCTGAAGTGCCTCGACCCCGTTCTGTTAGACAACCTCGTCGATTAGTGGAGGCAGTGATATGTCTAGTCCGGGCTGATGTGCCGGACGTTGAGGACGAGGATGAGGATATTCTGATTGAGGACCCTGCTCCTGCTGCACATGTTCCCCGTAAGGAGCTCCCTTGTATTCAGGTGGAAAACCCAGAGATTCTGGGTGACTTGAGCAGACATCCCTCGATTTACTTAAATGCTAACGAGGTATGACATTATATATTGATCTTCCTTCTTTCCTATTGACGAGGAGTAAAGGATTATGATGTTGATCTGCAGTTCATGCAGGTTCCCGACATCACACAGCCTCGAGGGAATTGGTTTAGTATACACACTATGTATCAGGCTCTTTATCTTGATTACAGAATGGTAGTGCATGATTGGGGATTCGGGGCATTCTTCTCCATCCTTCCCCGTCATTGTCCCTGGGGTTACCTCAAGGCATTGTCTGAGAGATGGTTTCATCATACTCAGTCACTCCATTTGTTGGACTGTGACGTGATGATGACGCTGATGGATTGGCAGTTTATCATAGGTATGGAGTTTGGAGGGGAGCCAGTGCCTTACATGGCGAATATTACCCCTACTACCGTCAGATCATTGTTAGGAGTTTCAGCGGAGGTGCTCAAAGGCAGGACTGTCTGTGCAGGTCCTTTGAGCGGGCTTTTGAGTGAGCCCATGCATGATGATGTCTGAGTCAGGGATCGCATTCTTCGGCGATTGTTCCTGATGATCATTAGAGGTTGCTTCATAGCAGATAACTCTTCTACGGTGTCGTTTTCTTTTATCAGCACCACGTGTCATGTTGACCGTATTGGAGAGTATGATTGGGGTTCCTACACCTTTGCCTATTTCCTCCGGGGCATACGTATGCGCTCACGGGGTTTGACTGAGGCTTGGCTAGGATTCTACCCATTTCTACTAGTGAGTATTTCTCTTGTCATTTCCCATTTATAGGTTAAGAGTGTTTACTGACCGCAGATTTTTTGCCATTGTGTTGGCAGTTTTGGGCCTACGAGAGGCTACCATGCTTGCATCCTGTGAGTGTGTTATGTTTAGATACCTATCCATGAGGACGACGATGGCATCATTCCATTTTGGCGGAGGTCCCTATAGCTGAGGGTTTCACTCACTGTCGCATGCAGCTGGAGTTGTTGACAACTGATATCATCACATGGATTCCCTATTCTGGGGAACATTTGGCCATCGGTTTTGAGGATGGGTACCCGACTGGCATCGAGTATGTGATGTCTACCCGGAGAGTTCCTCTTTTTACAAATGGAGGATGGGAGCTCTATTTAGGAGAACGTGCTATTAGGAGCACCACAGGGGAGATTCGTATGCCGATCTTGCCTCCTGCCAAGCATTATTGGCATGTATCGTAGTCACCCGTTACTGATATCCCATTGTTGGGGTTTGACGGCTTTACGTTATAAGAGGGTCCTTGCACTCAGGAGATATTCCAGCGTTGGTGGTTACCTCGTACTATTGGAGCCCAGTCCATGCCGACTTCGATTCATGGGGATATGGTTCCGGATCCGTGATGATGACAGATTGGATAGCCTGTGTCTGAGATCTGACTCATGTGACACAGATTGACAGTTTGACCCGGCGACTAGACCATGCACATTTCTTTATCCGGTATTTGGGCAGGGATCCGGCAGAGGCAGATTCGTTTGATCTTTCCAGCTCAGGCGTTGGCCCCTCAGATGATCCATTCGGTTTTGTCGGCGCAGATCCTCCTCTATATAGGCCTGACATCCCTGTTGAAAGAGATCCAGTGACTCAGGAGGAGTTACATCAAGTGGACAGGATTGATGATGTAGACATTGACACCATTGTCTTCTTCTGATGTGTATTCTCATTATATCTTTTGATAGGCCTCTGTTAGCTATTGGGTAGCTGTGCCCCATTCTCTCTATATCTTTTGATAGCCCTCTATTAGTAGTAAGGCGTATGTGCCCCATTTCCCTGTATTTATAGATGTACATATGCATAACATGCATGTATCATGTTATGCATATGTATGTATGTCCAAAGATATTCAGCATTGACCCCTGGATGGTCTTATGACTTGGCCCGTACAGATGTCTTCTTCGACAGTTAGTCGTATTGATCATACCCCACCATCATTGGTGGCATCGGGTATGCGATCGTGGTATGATAGCATGTCACCATCAAACATGGTGACCGTAGATCATTTTTTGCAGCATACTATGACCCTGTTGATGTTTCAGGTTCCCACAGGATTTGTGGATGGCATACTAGAGCATTGGGTATCGGAGAGGCATGTTTTTTGATTTGGGACCCAGGAGTTGACTCCCACTTTGGAGGAGTATGCACGGTTGACGATGTTGCCACTGGACAGACCTTGCGTGTATATGGATTTAGGGGACATGAGTCGACGGTTCATGACCTCACTGGATTGAGCTGCAGGGTGGTGCAGGATGAGCTTACATCGAGCCACGTTATATCCCAGCATTTTCTGTTTGATAGATTTGGCTCTGAGGATAGTTATACATGACATTCCGAGGATTTCACCACACCAGAGGATCATTGGCGTCTAGCCAAGATTGATGTACTACTATTGTGCGTGTTGTCGTATGTCTATATGCCACAATACATGGATGAGATAGACATTGGAGTCATCATGGCAGTGAGAGCTCTCAGGGAGGGTCATACCATTATACCGATGATTATAGCAGAGACCCTGAGGTCAGCTACATACTGTTGTACTTATCCGATAGGAGTGTTCATGGGCAGCTCGGTCATGCTATACTTGTGGTTTATGTCACACTTGAGACCGATTGGCACCTTTAGACGGCATGGGTATTGTTTCACCCATGATATAACCATGTCATACTCCTTTCAGCCATCAGAGTGTACAGATGATATGTCTTGGTCTATGTTCATGGCGGATATCAAAGATCCGTTCAGCATATTGTCGTGCTCGGGGCTTAGCTCACCTTACAGCTTTATTACTCATGCTCCGGGCATGAACTATCTCCCTCTGGCTGGCTTGAGGGGCATGACTACCTATCACCCGATGACCGTGATGTCGCAGTTTGACCAGTTTCAGGACTTTCATCCTTTCGAGGGGGCGTTAGGTCAGCGTTCAGCTTCTCGCTATCTTTCAGCAGAGGACCGATCCCGTGTGTATGCTTGTTGGGATCAACATGAGATAGCTGCGTTTTCTGTGAGCTATCAGGGTTGTTTTGCAGAGTATTCCGCATGGATGAAGACAAAGATTTTATCGGCTGCGGTAGTACCCACAATACCGGATAGTGAGACAGATGATGGAGAGCCCAGGAAGGACGTTGATTCCCACTTCGAGGAGGAGCTAGTTGCCGGGTTGCTAGCAATTCCTTTGGATTCTCCTAGTACTAGTATTGTTGTGATACAATATTCAGCACATTACTTCAAGAAAAGTCTCCATCTAATGAACTTCGAGAGAGACCAGGCTAGAGCCTTGATATTGACTGCCGTTGATAGGAGAGACGCAGCTTTGGTAGAGAGAGATGAGGCATTAGCTCGCAGAGATGTCACTGTTGTTGAGCGGGATGAGGCTAGATCAGTCAGAGATGCAGTGATAGTTGAGCAGGATATTGCCATATCTACTCGAGATGTAGCCATTACAGATAGTACTGCAGTGAGGTCCCTTACCATTAGCATGATTGCAGAGATGAGCACTTACATCGATGAGCATATGGTCAGCATGTAGATGGCTGCAGATCTGTTGGGTCGTGTGGACATTCTTGTACAGGAGACCACAGTTTCGCCTCCTTCTTTTGAGAGGGATGTCATGTTAGGGTTGTTAGCTCGCATATACCTTGACTTGTAGATGGGCTTGTATTTTCCTCCACAGACTAGCTTAGCCATTTTGTCATGTACAGTTTATATTGTGTATATCAAAAAACATTATATATATGGCAGGGAAATATATTTTTGATCACTTTCCTTTTAGATATGATTTGCTACTAGCTTGATATTTGGTCTGCTGTTTCAGGGCTTGTGATCTTGATGTATTCTGAATTCCTCCTTGAGGGATGGACATTGAGATATCTCTGGACAGTTCAAAATGGATCATTGATCTCTATGTATCCCTACCATCTTTGCTGTCTTGGGACTGGTTTCTACATGAAAATGTGGAGAGGAATTTGGCTTTCCTCTCTGAGATTGACCGCACCACAGATGGTCGCCAGTACTTCTATTTAGGAGAAGCCTAGTTAATTCCATCTCTTATGGATTGGTGTTGATCTTCAAGGTATGACTGCATCTTAGATGGTCGCCAAATCTCCTATTTAGGAGGAGTTCAGGTAATTCCATCCGTTTGGTCTGAAGCCAATAAAATATAGTGGATTGAAAGATGATCCCGGTACCAATTGACAATAGTTTGTGTTTTAGTAGGGGGTCATAAAGCACCATAAATGGCTGCCTACATACTCCTATTGAAGAGGAGATCAGGTCTGCGTAGTTCGAACCTGGTGTAAGAGGTTCAACGTTGTATGCAGCAGAAATGGTGTAGGAATGTTTTTGTTTTTGTAAGGAGAAGGGTAGAAATGTTTTTGTTATTTTTGTTTTATTACGATCGGGCCATGTAACATGGTTGCCTACGTACTCCTATTGAAGAGGAGATCAGGTCGGCGTAGTTCGCACCATAGGGAGAGGTGAAAAGAGTGATCCCATGATCATGTCAGATTGCGGGGAGGAGAAAGTTTAATCCTAGGTTGAGGATAAATTATAGGTATGAGAAGTTTGATCCCATGTATGGGTAGCCAAACTGCAAACGCGAGAGGGTCAATCCGTAGTAGGATGACCTAAGTCGTGGGAACACAGAGAAGCCAGGCTGCTGGCTTGAGAAGTATGTTTCCCTGAGGGGCAAAGTGTCAAAAAGAGTTATATGTGGTAAAGGGTTAAAGAATCGGAATGACTGGTGATCTAATGATCCAACACCAGGATGTTTGCTTGAAGGCAACTTTAGACATAGTATTGTTTCACAGCGTCCGAGTTGATGAGTTGTGGAAATTCATCGCTGTCAATTTCTTGCAATCTAAGAGCGCCTCCTGTTAATACTTCCTTGACAACAAATGGGCCTTCCTGTGATGCCCCCAAAACAGTTATACATCACCCATCTTAGGTCGCCAGATACAAGGTACTGAATATAAATACAACTTAATTATACAACAGTCGTGTAAAATACGACAAACATAGATAGTCATGAGTTTTAATACAAATATTGTCATCTAGACAATATCCACACTCAATGGAGTCCTCATTACATTTATTATCACACTATTTCACAGAATAGTAAGGACTACTAATGCACCATCTAGGACCATCACTTTGTTCCTCGACTAGTCCCAGCTATGTTCTCATTTCCTGAAGAGAACAGTGAAAGAAAGGGTGAGCTCAACTAGCCCAGTAAGAAATATTATGACTAAGATAATGCAGAATATATTATCATTAGCCTTCAACAATGTTAAACTGATAGAATATAATAGACAACAAGTTTAACTGCAGCAGATCAAGCAATCCATTAGAAGAGTCAAGTAAGATATAAAATCTACCATCTTCTATGATTTAAAAATTTTTTCATCAACTTTATTGCTGAGACTCAGCTTAATAAATAAAATTGAATCATCCTTGCTCCACGACTAAGGATATTCATGTAATCATCAATGGTCATGACTATACTGAATAATCACTGGCCATAATCATACCAACAACTGTCCACCAATGAACTACAGGTCAATGAGGACTTTTACCACATCGTTTGTCACATTACGGTCATGATTATACCGAATAATCCCTGGTCATAATCATACCAAGTCCATCTATGCACGTAAGCCAAAGATTACTTTCATCACAATTTAAGCATGATGATGATGACAATGACATAATAATTCAATAAAACAAGTTCAAGAATAAATTTTAAAGATTTATAAATTAATTTATCCAGGAACCAATAACGTCCAAATTGTCAACATGATACTGCTTTGTAGAGTAAAATTGAAGAATGCTCAGAAGAATATTTCCATGAAAAGATACTGGATGAAGCGCAAATATCAAGGATATTCCACTAATTTCATGGAGTATAGAAGCCAAAGCTTTAACCAACTGAGTATAATAAAATATATGAAACTGTAAATGGATTTTCTCCGCTATGCGCATTAATCCACGAGATGCATCATTTCCACAATTTAATAAGGAATGAATACGAAGAATCATTCACCATGCATGTGGTAATCCACATAGACATGTTATTCCAACAGAATAATAAAGAATGAAATAACATAAGGATTCAGCATGTGTGTGATAGACTGCACATGCAGGTTATTCCCAATAGAATAATAAATAATGGAACAAGGTCCGGCGTAAACGCACAGACAGGATATTCCGATAGGATAATAAATAATGGAACCAGGTCCAGCGTAAACGCACAGATAGGATATTCTGACAGAATAATAAAGAATGGAATAACAACAGAATTCACCATGCATGCGATAGACCACACAGACAAGTTATTCTAACAGAATAATAAATAATGGAACCAAGTCCGACATAAACGCATAGACAGGATATTCTGACAGAATAATAAAGAACGAAATATTAGAAGAATTTCACCATGTATGCGGTACTTCGCATAACCAGGTCTTACATATTGATTCACTATTGATTCACTATTATAACTTTCCACCACCGATCCATATTGATTTACTATTATATCTTCAACCAACGGTTTAAAAAATTAGCACATCTCCTTATGGAATAATATTGTACCCAAAAATGCTTTGGACCGAAAAGAAATATATCTTACGGGTGAATAATATCCTGTGAATAGTAACTCATGAATAGTAACTCATGAATAGTAACTCGTGAATAGTAATCCGACACGAAAAGTGTCCCGAATACCCGATTGAATAATATAACCTCCAAACATCAATTATTATCGAAACAAATGTCAATTTCCACTAACATAAATAATTCCAACACAATAGAACTATAAAATTCATCTTTAATCAACACGAACTTATTCATCATTAATATTATAATTTACAATATTTAATAACCGTGTCGCTCCTGTGAAAGAGGGCTTTCGATAAGGATTTCTCCTTATTGGCGCGCAATTAGGTGACCAAACCTCTCATTGACATAACTTCTAAACATTGTCAATATTGAAAATGATAATATGAATAACTTTGCCGTCTCAATTATTGATTTAATAATATATCGTATTATGCAAATGATACTGTAACAATAATTGAATCAATAATATGAGAGATATGAAGCAGTAATTACTGTGGCAATAATTGAGTATAACTGAGTGACTTATCACATAAGCATCAATAATCAATACTGGTAATACTATGCAACCACGCCAGACATCACGCTTTTTACTACCGAGTAGTTCAATTGTTTTAACGGTAACACTTTCGTCGTTATTTTTATAGAAAGATAATTTTGTCATTTTCTAACTACAACAATACTTCTGTTGTGGGGTCCACCAATGATTGTGCCGCCGTACAATATTCCATGTTAAAATTAATATTCCTCGATTAATCGAATATTATATAACCACTTGCTTACTTTGCAAAATTTATAAATACTATCCACAACTATAACATTATATCAAATCTACACCAAAATAAAAATAAATATTTCGAGAAAATTAAATATTTAATCATAAAATCTGGGGTCTCACAATCTCCTTTCCTTATGAAATTTTGCCCTCAAAATTTACGTACTTACCTGGTATGCCGAATAGGTGAGGATACCTTGACTTCACTTCAAATTCTAACTCTTGAGGTATAACCTTTGAGTATCGAATATAATCCTTCTTATCTAAGATTTTAACACGTATCTCCTCATACGTTAAATCATCCGCTATCTCATCCGGTTCTAAATTAATAATGTGGTTCGAGTCGTCCACATATTTACGTAACATCGATACGTAAAAAAAACGTTTTGAACACGCAACATACTGGGCGGTAAAACGAGTCTATAAGCCACAGTTCCTACTTCATCGAGGATTTCAAATGGGCCAATAAAATCGAGTGAGATTGCCTCTCTTCATCAATTCTTGCTTCTAGAATAACGCCATCTTAAACCTTCTTCTTCACATTCATCAACTCTGAGTTTGTATCTTGCACGGCTTTAACTTTATCGATTAAAGTCTATCCTAGTCGTATATTTGTTATCTTCACGTGGGTCCCTAGAGTCTTTAACTTTATCTTCATCACTTGTAAGTTATACGAAATAGGTTTTGTGTTAACAACATCGCACTCGTAAACGTATACAATCTTCTACTCAACGCGTCAGCTACCACGTTCGCTTTTCCTATGATGGTATTGAATGGTGCAATCGTAATCTTCAACAGCTCGAGTCAACGTTTTTGGCACATGTTACGTTCATTTTCGGTAAAGAAAATATTTGAGGGTTTAAGAAATGAGTTTTGTACTGGGGTCAATACAAAATTTGATTTCACGCTTTAGGGGTAGGCTAAGAAGTCTTCAAGAATACGTCACGAAATTTATTAACAATAGAAATATCATTCAAAACTGTGAGTCTTATCCAAGACTTGGATAACACGTCACATTGATACCTATCAACTTGCCACTGTTATTCACAATGTCCCCTACGGAAAGTTCAGCTTCGGTGCATTCGACACAAGGAAGTCACCAACGAAAGGACCGGGGCTCTTTACTTATGGCTTGATATAACAATGATCGACTTTAGTGGTTTGGTTGCTTGGATTCGCATAATAGGTTGGTTAGGAATATGAAAGCTAACAACCTTACGAAAAGCATGATGAGTAGTTAACCAATCGATTCCTAAAATCACATCAAAGGAAAATATTTTCAAAGAGATAAGATTGACAGGTAACGTGAAAGTGTTGATTTGAATTAAACAAGATTTATAAATAGTATATGTAATGAAGGTTTCTACTATCGAAGTTTCAACCAATAAGTCAAAGTCTAATTTCTCTGAAGTCAAATTTAAACGTTGAGCGCAGGCAAGAGAGATAAAAGAATGGGTAGAACCGGTATCTAATAAGGTATAGACTTCGCAAAAATTTATAATTAACTAACCCGTGCTAATTTCGTTCGGGTTACTCACTTTTTGAGAAGTCACAAAAAATGCTCTTCTTGAAACCACCGACTTTGTTTTGTCCATATCCGCCTTTGGTGCCACCGTCCCAGCTGGACTTGACTTTGGTGTATGACAAAATCGGGCTAAGTGACCTTCTTTTCCACAATTGTAACATACTTTGGACTGCATCACGCAGTTTGGACTGATATGTCCCTCCCCTCCGCATTTGAAGCATACGACCGGCGATCGTTCTCCTTCCTTAATAAGTGCTGGTGGTGTTGTCTTTCCATCATTATTGAACCTTCTCTTCTTGAAATTTCCACTTCTATTATCTTGGCCATGATTACCACCGAAGTGGTTACCATTCTTGGCGTGATAATTTCCCCCACGATGGTTGTCATTGTTCCGATGGCTGTTGCACATGCATCGATTATTATCGTGTTGTTGGTCGTTACCTTTTGGTTGTGCTGAATCATTATCGTGCTCCAATAACTGAGCCCTATTCACAACATCTGAATATAAACAAAGTTTGTGAGAAATGAGGTATTGAAGTATATCGAGTTTCAAACATCTTAGAAACATTCATGTCATTCGCTCCTCATTATCGACCAAATGGGATGCAAATCGGGATAACTTGGCAAACTTAGCCTCGTACTGCGACACGGTCATATTGTTTTGTTCCAACTTGATAAACTTCACCTCCTTCATGTGACGAATACTTTCGGGAAAGTACTTGTCGTTGAACAGCTCTTGGAACTTCTCCCAAGACATCTTGAGTGCGTCAGGATGGGTACGTTTTACAGATTCCCACCTATAATCTGCTTCTTCACGAAACATAAAGGTGGCAAAGGGAACCTTTAGCTCCTTGGAGCATCCCAAGATATCAAATATCTTGGTGATCTGCTTTAACCACGTCTCCGCCTTAAGTGGTTCTGGCTTTCCCAAAAACTCCGGTGGTCCCAGCTCCTTAAACTGCTTAGCGGTGATCGACCGTGGGTTGCCATTGTTTCCACCTACATTATGAACAAGAGTCTCTCTCGCCTGATGTTGCATGAATTTCATAAAGCCTCTGAACATCCCATCGTTTATCATTTCATCGGTGTTATTGTTTACCTGAGGATTATTGTCTTCCTGTTGCACATTATCCTGGATATTGATCGTTGGTGAATCAACGGTCTCATGTGCTTCATTGCTTATCCCAACATTTTTGGATGACATTTTCAAATACTGCCACAAAACAAGGGTTAATTAACATGTCACATATTATCCATATACTTTGACCAACCAATTAAATACAAAATAAACTTAGGTAGGTCATACTAGTGAAGGAATTCCCCGTCTCTCCCCTCCTAGTTCTTGTCTAACATCTCATCTAGGGATCATATCCCTAAGCTTTGATACTAACTATGACGCCCCCAAAACAGGTATACATCACCCATCTTGGGTCGCCAGATACAAGGTACTGAATATAAATAAAACTTAATTATACAACAGTCGTGTAAAATACGACAAAACATAGGTTGTGAGTTTTAATACAAATATTGTCATCTAGACAATATCCACACTCAATGGAGTCCTCATTACATTTATTATCACACTATTTCACAGAATAGTGAGGACTACTAATGAACCATCTAGGACCATCACTCTGTTCCCCGACTAGTCCCAGCTATGTTCTCATTTCCTGAAGAGAAAATTGAAAGAAAGGGTGAGCTCAACTAGCCCAGTAAGAAATATTATGACTAAGATAATGCATAATAAATTATCATTAGCCTTCAACAATGTTAAACTGATAGAATATAATAAACAACAAGTTTAACTGCAGTGGATCAAGCAATCCATTAGAAGAGTCAAGTAAGGTATAAAATCTACCATCTTCTATGATTTAAAAAGTTTTTCATCAACTTTATCGCTGAGACTCAGCTTAATAAATAAAATCGAATCATCCGTGCTCCACAGCCAAGGATATTCATGTAATCATCAATGGTCATGACTATACCGAATAATCACTGGTCATAATCATACCAACAACTGTCCACCAATGAACTACAGGTCAATGAGGACTTTTACCACATCATTCGTCACATTACGGTCATGATTATACTGAATAATCTGTGGTCATAATCATACCAAGTCCATCTATGCATGTAAGCCAAAGATGACTTTCATCACAATATAAGCATGAGGATGATGACAATGACATAATAATTCAATAAAACAAGTTCAAGAATAAATTTTAAAGATTTATAAATTAATTTATCCAGGAACCAATAACGTCCAAATTGTCAACATGATACTTCTTTGTAGAGTAAAATTGAAGAATGCTCAGAAGAATATTTCCATGAAAAGATACTAGATGAAGCGCAAATATCAAGGATATTCCACTAATTTCATGGAGTATAGAAGCCAAAGCTTTAACCAACTGAGTATAATAGAATATATGAAACTGCAAATGGATTTTTGCCCGCCATGCGGTAATCCACGTAGACAGATCATTTCCACAATTTAATAAGGAATGAATACGAAGTATCATTCACCATGCATGTGGTAATCCACATAGACATGCTATTCCAACATAATAATAAAGAATGAAATACCAGAAGGATTCACCATGTGTGCGATAGACTGCACAGACAGGTTATTCCCAACATAGTAATAAATAATGGAACCAGGTCCGGCGTAAACGTACAGACAGCATATTCCGACAAGATAATAAATAATGGAACCAGGTCCGGCGTAAACGCACAGATAGGATATTTTGACAGAATAATAAAGAATGGAATAACAACAGAATTCACCATGCATGCGATAGACCGCACAGATAGGTTATTCCAACAGAATAATAAATAATGGAACCAGGTCCGTCGTAAATGCACAGACAAGATATTCCGACAGAATAACAAAGAACGGAATATTAGAAGAATTTCACCATGTGTGCGGTACTTCGCATAAACAGGTTATTCCAACATAATAATAAGAATGGAATAACAGAAAAATTTCACCATCTTTGCGGTACTTCACATATACAGGTTATTCCAACAGAATAATAAGAATGGAATAACAGAAGAATTTCATAATGTATGCGGTACTTCGCATATACAAGTTATTCCAACATAATAATAAAGAATGGAATAACAGAAGTTCTCTTCATGAATACGAAAGAAATAATACCCCTTACAAGTACAACAAATAATATTCCCTACATTAGAAGAAACTGGATATTGGAGTAGTGAAGTAGCAGAACACTTTTCTTCTTTCTCTCTAAAGTTTCTCTCTCTAGAGTTTCAGTGAATTCGTAAGATATAGTGAAGGAATGAGCTTCTATTTATAGGAGAACGGACTGAATAGTAACTAATTCATGAACGGTATAGATTGATTTACTTTTAAACGGACGGTACATATTGGTTTACTATTAAAACTTAAAGCAACGGTCCAAACTAATTTACTATTAAAACTTTAAACCAACGATCCATATTGATTCACTATTATAACTTTCCACCAGCGGTCCATATTGATTTACTACTATATCTTCAACCAACGGTCTGAAAAATTAACACATCTCCTCATGGAATAGTATTGTACCCAAAAATGATTTGGACCGAAAAGAAATATATCTTACGGGTGAATAGTATCCCGTGAATAGTCACTCGTGAATAGTAACTCGTGAATAGTAACTCATGAATAGTAACTTGTGAATAGTACTCCGACACGGAAAGTGTCCCGAATACCCGATTGAACAATATAACCTCCAGACATCAATTATTATCGAAACAAATGTCATTTTCCACTAACATAAATAATTCCAACACAATGGAACTATACAATTCATCTTTAATCAACACGAACTTATTCATCATTAATATTATAATTCATAATATTTAACAACCAGGTCGTTCCCAGGAAAGAGGGGGCTTTCTGATAAGGATATCTCCTTATTGGCACGCAATTAGGTGACCAAACCTCTCATTGACAGAACTTTTAGACATTGTTAATATTGCAAATGATAATATGAATAACTTTTCCTTCTCAATTATTGATTTAATAATATATCATATTATGCAGATGATACTGTAACAATAATTGAATCAATAATATGAGAGATATGATGCAGCAATTACTGTGGCAATAATTGAGTATAACTAAGTGACTTATCACGTAAGCATCAATAATCAATACCGTGTGCTACTATGCAACCACGCGCATTACTGTACTTTTACTACCGAGTAGTTCAACAGTTTTAACGGTAACACTTTCGCCGTTATTTTTATAGAAAAATAATTTTGTCGTTTTCTAACTACGACAATACTTCCGTTAGGGGTCCACTAATGATTGTCGTGTCGTACATAATATTCCTATTAAAATGAATATTCCCCGACCAATCGAATATTATATATCCACTTGCTTACTTTGCAAAATTTATAAATACTATCCACAATTATAACATTATATCAAATCTACACCAAAATAAAAAAAATTATTTTGAGATAATTAAATCTTTATTCATAAAATTTGGGGTCTCACACTTCCCAGTTAGGAGCGAATTTCCCCTTAAATTGATCTTAATTGTCAAGGATCTTCTTTAAAACCAAGTCATGTTGTTTAAACTGCCGTAGCCAGAGTTTTTTGTTGTAAGATCTGGTGATCCTTTGTTGATATAACTGAACATGGAAGATAGTCGCGGTTCACATTTCGTCTATTAGAGACAATTGGTGATACCTTTCTTATACCCATTTGTCTTCCTCCAGCTGAGCGTCTATTAACACTCTGAGGGATTCCATTTCAACTTTTATAGGGAGAACTTCTTCCATCCCATAGGTTAATGCATAGGGGGTTTCCCTAGTGGAGGTACGCATTGAGGTTCTGTAGGCTAACAGAGTAAGAGGCAATAGGTTAGGACAATCTTTGTGGTTGGCGGACATCATTTGCATGATCTTCTTGATGTTTTTGTTACCTGCTTCAACATCACCATTCATCTTCGGACGATAGATGACAGAGTTAAGATGTTTGATGTGGAATTTACTACATAATTCCTCCATCATTTTGTTATTGAGGTTCTTAGCATTGTCTGACACAATCACCTCTGGTTGTCCATATCGACAAATGACATTATTTTTTATCAAAGCAATGATGACTTCTTTGGTAACCCTGGGGAAGTAGGCTGCTTCTACCCACTTGGTGAAGTAGTGAATCATGGTATAGATAAATCGATTTCCATTACTGGCTTTAGGCTCAATGGGCCCGATAACGTCCACATTGAGAAGGGCCAGGGTGAACTCATGTTGTGGAGTTCCCGTAGAGGGGCGTGTATAACATTCCCATGAATTTGGCACTGATAGCATCTCCTGACGTGGTCATTGCAATCTGCTTTGAGAGATAGCCAATAATGTCCTGTCCTGAGGACTTTCTTAACAAGGAGGGGGCCACTCATGTGGGGGCCATAAACTCCACCATGGATTTCATCCATAAGCCTTTGGGCTTGATCTTTGTCTAAACATCTGAGGAGACCTAGTCCTGCATCTCTTTTGTAGAGCGCATCTCCACTCAGGTAGAATTTTATAGCAAGTCGATTGATCTGCCTTTTCTCAGTCGGGCTCGCCTCAACGTGTGTTGATCCATCTCGTAGATATTCCTTGATATGCTGATACCAAGGATGTTGGATGGGAGGTAGCCCATCTGATACTTCTCCAACGTAATTCTAATAGGTTGGGCCTTGTGCAGGGAAATTATGACGCTTGACAAGTGTCCCTTGTCTGATATGCGAATCAAGGAGGCCAAAGTTCCTAACGCGTCCGCAAAGTCATTCCTATTACGAGGAACGTGTCGAAAGGAGATTTCTTCGAACTCCAAAACCATCTATAAAACTTGCCGATGGTAAGGCAACAAATGTAGTTCCTTGGTTTGATAGATTCCAGTGGATTGTATGATTACCAACTCTGAATCTCCAAAGACAGTTAACCGCCTGATGTCCATTAAACGGGAAAGTTTTAGCCTCATGAGACAGCCTTCATACTCAGCTGTGTTGTTGGTGCTAACAAACTGCAATTTGATGGCGACGAGATATTGCTACCCCGTACCAGATACTAGAACTGCTCCAGCTCCAGAACCTTCCATATTAACAGCTCCATCAAAATACATCTTCCATGATTGGCACGTATCGTACTGATGGTGTTGCTGAACTGTCATTACTCCTTCATCGGGGAAATATGTTTCCAAGGGTTTAAAATCCCCTGAAGTACGATGGCCAGTTGATCCGTAATTCCTTGACCTTTGATGAAATTTTGAGTTACATATACGATGTCAAATTATTGTAGGATCAACTGCCATCTGGACAGCTGGTAATTTAACATGGGTTTATTGAATACGTACTTGAGAGGATCCATGCAGGATATGAGATGGGTTGTGTGACCATGGAGGTAATGTTGTAACCTCATGGACGCCCATGATAAAGCACAACAAGTCTTCTAAATCAGAGTGTACTTGTGTTCACTGCTGCTGAATCTTTTGCTGAGATAATAGATAGCTCATTCTTGGCCTCTATCGTCTTTCTGTCCCAGCATGTAGCCCATGGAATTGTCACTTATGGACAGGTACATGAACAGGGGAACATCATCCCTAGGTGGTACCAAAATGGGAGCTTTGACTAGCTGTTCTTTAATTGTGAGGAAGGCATTCTGGCACTCATCATTCCATTTCATGGAGTTCTTCCTTAATAGCTTGAAGATTGGCTCACAGGTTGCTGTGAGTTGAGAGATAAACCTGCTAATGCAGTTGATTCTTCCCAAAAATCCCCATATTTCCTTTTCTGTCTGAGGAAGGGGCATTTCTGTGATGGCCTGGATTATGGTAGGATCCATCTCAATCCATTTGTGGCTGACTAGAAATCTTAGCAACTTGCCTAATTTAACGCCAAAGGCACACTTGGCTGGATTCAACTTCAAGTTGTAGTTACGCAACCTGTTGAATAATTTTTGAGATGGTCTAAGTGGTCTTCCTCCTTCCGGGATTTGACAATGATGTCATCCACGTAGATCTCGATCTCTTTATGTATTAAGTCATGGAAGAGAGACATCATAGCTCGCTGGTAGGTGGCTCTGCCATTGATGAGGCCGAATGACAACTGTCTATCGCAAAAGGTTCCCCAAGGCGTGATGAAAGCAGTTTTATCACGATCTTCCTCAGCAACCATGATCTGATGGTACCCCGCAAAGCAATCAGCAAAGGAGTACATGCAATATTGAGCAGTATTGTCAATAAGAATATGGATAAATGGCACAGAAAAGCTATCTTTTAAGCAAGCTTTGTTAAAATCCTGGTAATCCACGCAAACTCGTACCTTCCCTCCGGGTTTAGGCATGGGAACAATGTTGGATATGTACTCAGGATATGTGGACACCATGATGATGCAAGCTTGAAATTATTTCATAATTTCTTCTTTTACCTTTAAACTCCACTCAGGTTTCAATCGCCTGAGCTTTTGTTTGACTTGCTGAAATCCTTCTTTAATGGGAAGGCGATGAAAGACAATGTCAGTGGACAAACCCACCATATCTTCGTGAGACCATGCAAACACATCCTGGAATTTGGTTAGTAGCGTAACCATATCATTCTGCTGGTTTGGGGTAAGGTCTGAACCAATCTGGATTAACTTAGGGCTTTTTAAGGTTCCGAGATTGAAGGAAGTGGTTTGGTTGAGGTTGGGTTTAGGTTTGTCTTTGACCCATTCTTGAATTTTTGGAGGCACCTTTATGTCCTCATGTAATTTCATCAAGGCTGAATTCATCTCTACATCAAAGGTACAATCCTTGAGGAGAAGAGGTATCGTATCAGAAAGTACAAGCACATCTAAATTCAGGGTCCTGAAAAAAAATATGCTTTCACTTAGTATATATTAAACATTTTGATCATACACAGTGTTAGCATATACTGGCAAAATAAGCTGCTAAAACTGTACAGAAAAGTAAGCAATTATGATATCTACAGGGCAGAAAGAGTTTCTACCCGTTTTACCCTTGTCGACAAATGCAAGGAGTGCTGCTCCAATTGGCAAGGGCAAAATCCGGGTGGACTGCAGTGACGGAGGGGTTGTCATCGTCCTACTTTTCCCGAATGATGGCCATTACGTCTGGGCAATCATTGTCTAGGGTGTATCTATTTGTATGTTCATCGTGAACGATGATGCGTATGCCCGACATCATTCGGATGACGTCTTTCTTGATTCTTTGTTTCTCCTCTTCCATTGCGGGATCTGGAACAAAGACTTCTTTCTCCTTCACCGGTACTGGCTTGGGAAATAACATAGCCATGATACTGGCTGGCACCTTTACAGGAGGTTGTGCGGACTCAGTGTTTGAAGGCGAAGATAAACGCCACACGTTTGAAACTGAAGGAATCTGCTGATGCTTATGAGGATTCCTATGACTAGAACTGGCAGAATATCCTAGTCCAACTATTCCAGTTTGTTTGGTTAATTGAATTGGGTACTTGATACCCTGGTGATCTTTACCCAGCCCTTGTCCCGGTTGATGACCTAATGACATCATTTCTTGAGTAAACACATCGGATATAAAATCCAGGCTCATCGAACAGAGTTCGACAACAATTCATATATATAAGTATATATATAAGCGAATAAACGCATTTGATGTAAAATCCAGTGCTCATCGAATGTAGTCCGACACAAAGTTAATATATATATATATATATATATATATATATATATATATATATATATATATATATATATATATAAGCAAATAAACGCTCCAGACCGAAGTCTAGGCTCAATCGAGGCATAACTTGATAAGGGTGTGTGCAAAGATGAAGAGAAAGACTTTAAAGTGTGTGAGAAAGCTTACAGTGGGCTGCCAAAGAAGGCTTCTATATCTTTAAAGTGGATGAAACTCGGCACCCGCCGGTACAAAATTAGTTATATGTGAGCTCACAAGTGTTTAAAATGGGAAAGCACTCAGTATATTGCAAGTACGGAGCAAATTTGACAGGGCTTCCTCGCTCTTTCTCTTCTTAAAATGGCCACCCCAAGCCCTCTATTTAAAGCGGGGGGAGCCGTAGGTGTACCTGAGGCTGCCCGGGTTACCCCGGGTTTCTCGGGTCGGGTCATCTCGTAGTACGTGCATGTAGGCACTGCAATGTCCGCTCGAACATTTAGAATTGCAATCCGAGCATCCGACTGAGGTATATAGGACCTATTTCGGATCGTCGTTATCGAGAGTTGTACAAAGGCATGGGATTAGTGTTTATACGAAGTCATTGAAGATGGGACGATGCCCTCCGGTCTTCAAGCTTCAAATTATATTCGTTACCCCGCACAATAGTCACTCGGGATTGGTTTTTCTTGATTCTTGTGTGACATCGTGGTGTAGAAATGTATGTATGAGATGTTGAGACGACGTGATGTGGCTTTAGAGTGGAGAGATGATGCCTTGGCCCCTCACCGGAGTTATCGCCAGTTTGGGCTGATAAAGTAGACGTTGCTCAGGGTTATTGCTTAGATTGGACTGCTGCAAGTGTTGAAGGTCCTCAGTGTCAACTCTGAGGTGTGCCTATCCTCTCGGTGTTATCTCCGTGTTGTTACTGGGTGTCTCGTTGTGAGTGCCGAGATTGAAGCTGGTTGCATTTGAAATAAGGGTTGTGAGGATATGAACTATCTTCCAGGGTTCCCTCTTGAAAGACGAATATGTCCTCCTGCAATATTAGTGACAGGTGTGCAGAAAATTTTGAGTGTCTACAAGTATTACT
The DNA here is from genome assembly GCA_020205605.1 of Panax ginseng. Classification (NCBI taxonomy): domain Eukaryota; kingdom Viridiplantae; phylum Streptophyta; class Magnoliopsida; order Apiales; family Araliaceae; genus Panax; species Panax ginseng. The sequence goes on along the minus strand of CM035146.1, from coordinate 28,026,927 downwards.
ACATTGTGTTAAATTAGGGTATGTATCCATGCCCATAATTATATAATCCATGTACATTTTGATAATACCGAATATAATTTAATTGGATATTATATAACCACATTATCATAAACTTTATTATTTCAATTATACTTACTTATTGAAATAATTACTAATTTACAACTCATTGATCTATTCTAATTTAATATCTTCTAAAGTACATTTTTAATGTTCTCACACATACATTGTAAGACCCTAACTTTTATGAATAAAGATTAATTTTCTCGAAATATATTTTCGAATATTATGGTGTGGATTTGAGATAATGTTATAGTTGTGGGTAATATATACAAATTTTGCAAAGTAAGCAAGTGGTTATAAAATATTCGATTGGTCGGAAAATATTCGTTTTAAAAGGGATTATTCGTACTACAACACAATCATTGGTGGACCCCATAAACAGAATTATTGTCGGAGTTAGAAAATGACAGATTTATCTTTTTATAAAAATAACGGCGAAAGTTTTACCGTTAAACTGTTGAACTACCCGGTGGTAAAAGTACAATAATACGCGTGGTTGCATAGTAGCACACAGTATTGATTATTGATTTTTACGTGAGAAGTCACTCGGTTATACTCAATTATTGCTACAGTAATTGCTGCATAATATCTCTCATATTATTGATTCAATTATTGTCACAGTATCATCTGCATAATATTTTATATTATTAAATCAATAATTGAGATGACAAAATGATTCATATTATTATTTACAATATTGACAATGTCTAGAAAGTTCTGTCAAAGAGAGGTTTGGTCACCTAATTGCACGCCAATAGGGAGAAATCCTTATCGAAAAGCCCCCTCTTTCCTGGGAATGATCTGGTTGTTAAATATTGTGAGTTATAATATTAATGATGAATAAGTTCGTGTTGATTAAAGATGAAATTGATATTGTCATTGTGTTTGATTATTAGTGTTAGTGGAAATCGACATCTATTTCGATAATAATGGATGTCTGGAGGTTATATTGATCAATTGGGTAATTAATCGGATAAATAAGCAATTAATTGCTATTAATTCACATGCTTATAACTATTTGTTCACATGTGTGTACTATTGATTCACGTGCATGTACTATTATGGGAGGTGGTGCAAGATTGATAATAGTTGCATGACTAAATTAAAAATGGAGGTATAGATGAAGGTACTATACTGTAATTATTTTTTTCACATGTATAGAACTATTGATTCACATGATGTACTATTAGGGGAGGTGGTTCAAGTTTTATAATACTTGCAGGACTAAATTAAAAATTAAGGAAAAGATGAAGGTATTATACTGTTATATTTTGAGCCCCAAAACGTGCAATTATCGAAACTATATTTTCCTATAAATAGAAACTCATTCTTCTTTCATTCTCACCAATTCACTCAGACTCACAAGAGCAATTCTAGAGAGAGAATCTATAGAGAGTGAAGCTATAGAGATAAAGAAGAAGAGAAGTATGTTACTTCACTATTCCAGTATCCAGTCTTCATCTGAGGTAAGGGATATTATTTTTGTTCAGTATTCATAAGGAATAATATTTGTTCCATACTCTGTAGTATGCGAGTAATATTATTTCGTCTCGTATTCCTGATTATACCCTCATTTTGTTAAAGTATTGCTTCTATACTCCGTTAAATTAGTAGAATATCCTTGAAATTTGCGCTTCATCTTGTATCGTTTCACAAGGATATTTTCTGCACATTCTTGTTAAATTTTAAGTTTTTTATATCGGAGTACTGTCCTTGAGTAGTATTCATTTTTACGGTACTCTTCACAAAGTACTATTCACGGGGTACTATTCATAAAATACTATTCATGGGGTACTATTCATAAGTACCATTCACAAAGTACTATTCACGAGTACTATTCATAAAGTACTATTCATAAAGTACTATTCCTAAAGTACTATTCATGGGGTACTATTCACTCAAGTACTATTCACCCGGGGAATTATTCATGACAAAAATTGATTTCTTCGCTGTCCAAATCATTTTTGATGCAATATTATTCTTGAATTTTACTCCACAAAGCAGTATCATGTTGACAATTTGGATATTATTGAATTTTGGATAAATTAAATTATAAATCTTTAAAAATTTATCATTTGCTTTCTTTTAATTGAATTCTTATATCATTGTCATCATCCTCATGCTTATTTTGTGATGAAAGTCATCTTTAGCTTATGTGCATAGATGGACTGTTGATTGGTATGATCATTAGGTATAATCATGACCCGTAATGTTATAAATAATGTGGTAAAAGTCCTCATTGGCCTGTAGTGCATTGATGGACAGTTGTTGGTATGATTATAACCAGAGATTATTTGGTATAATCATGACCATTGATGATTACATGAATTTCTTTGGCCGTGGTGCAGGGATGATTCGATGATGTGGTTTATTTATTAAGCTGAGTCTAATCGATAAAGTTGATGAAAAACATTTTTAAATCATAGAAGATAGTAGATATCATGTTCTATTTGACTCTTCTAATGGATTGCTTGTTCCGCTGTAGTTAAACTTGATGTTTATTATATTTTATCAGTTTAACACTATTGAAGGCTAACGATAATTTATTCTGCATTATCTTAGTCATAATATTTCTTATTAGGCTAGTTGAGCTCACCCTTTTGCTTTCATTATTCTCTTCAGGAAATGAGAACGTAGCCGGGACTAGTCGGGGAACAGAGTGACGGTCCGAGATGGTGGCTATAGTAGTCCTCAATATTTTATGAAATAGTGTCATAATAAATGTAATGAGGATTTCATTTGAGTTTGAATACTGTCTATGAGACAATATTCGTGTAAAAACTCTAAGCTACGCTTTTGTCGTATTGTATAAAAGAAGTTTGTATTTGATTTATGTACCATGTATTTGGCGACTCAGAATGGGTGATGTATACCTATTTTGGGGGCGTCACAGTTGGTATCAAAGCTTAGGGATATGATATCTGACTGAGATGTGAGGCAAGAACTAAGAGGGGAGAGACAGTGAATTCTTTCCCTAGTATGACCTACCTAAGTTTATTTGGTATTTAATTGGTCAGTTAGAGTATAGGGATAATATGTGACATGTCAATTAACCCTTGTTTTGTGGCAGTGTTTGAAAATGACATCTGAAAATGTTGAGATCAGCAATGAAGTACATGAGACCGTTGAGTCACCAACGATCAATACCCAATATAATGTGCAACAGGAAGACAATAATCCTCAGGTAAACAATAACACCAATCAAATGATGAACGATGGGATGTTCAGAGGCTTTATGCAATTCATGCAACATCAGGCGAGAGCATCTCTTATTCAAAATGTAGGTGGAAACACTAGAAACTCTCGGACGGTCATCGCTAATTAGTTTAAGGAGCTAGGACCACCGAAGTTTATTGGAGAGCCAAAACCACTTAAGGCAGAGATGTGGATAAAGTAGATCACCAAGATATTTGATGTCTTGGGATGCTTCGAGGAGCAAAAGGTTCCCTTTGCCACCTTCATATTGCGAGGAGAGGCAGATTATTGGTGGGAATCTATAAAGCGTACTCAACTTTCCGCACTAAAGATGTCTTGGGAGAAGTTCCAAGAATTATTCAATGACAAGTACTTTCCCAAAAGTATTCGTCACATGAAGGAGGTAGAGTTTATAAAGCTAGAGCAAAACAATATGACCGTGTCACAATACGAAGCTAAGTTTGTCGAGTTATCCCGATTTGCGTCCCACTTGGTTGAAATGAGGAGAGAATGACGCGGATGTTTCTAAGTGGTTTGAAACCTGAGATACGTTAATATCTAATTTCTCACAAATTGTGTTTGTATTCAGATGTTGTAAATATGGCTCAGTTATTGGAGCGCGATAATGATTCAACCCAACCAAGAGAGAGCAGCCAACAAATCGATAATACCAGTTATAGCAGTCATAGAAGCGGTGACAACAAACATGGAGGGAATCAACATGCCAGAAATGGTAACCACTTCGGTGGTAATCACGGCCAAGATAATTGTAGACACTCAAAATTTTCTGCACACCTGTCACTGACATTGTAGGAATGCAGATTCATCTTTCAGAGATAACCCTGGAAGACATCTCATATCAAGTTCAGATACTACCGAAAGTTCAGTCTCAACCCCGGAGCACACATCGGGAGTAATAGTTCCAACTTCGGAGATAACCCCGAGGCAAGCACCGGATTTTCCACCGGAGAAGACCGATTAATCTCGGAGATAACCCCGAGGTATCTAGTCTCAGTCCCAACACTGGGAATAGCAGTTATCAACCTTGGAGATAACCCCAAGGAATGTAGTTCCGGCAATAACCCCGGAAATGCTTGTTGCAAATGCATATAATCAGCTTCAACCACGGCACTCACACCGAGGCACTCAGGACCATACCCGGAGATAATGCCGGGAGGACATGTACACCTCAGAGATGATACTGAGGACCTTCAACACTTGCAGCAGTCCAATCTCAGCAATAACCCTGAGCAACGTCTGTTTTACCTGCCCAAACCGGTGATAACTCCAGTGAGAGGAAAAGTCATCATCTCGCCAACTCAAGGCCACATCACGTCGTCTCAGCATCTCATACATACATTTCTACACCACGATGTCCCACAAGAATCCAGGAAAACCAATCCCGAGTAATTATTGTGCAGGGTAACTGATAGAATTTGAAGCCTGAAGACCGGAGGGCACTGTCCCATCTTCATGACTTTGTACAACCTCTAATCACATGCCATTGTACAACTCTCAACAATGGCGGTCCAAAATAGGTCCTATATACCTCAGTCGGATGCCCGGAATGCAATTCTGAAAGTTCGAGCGGACATTGCAGTGCCTACGTGCACGTATTGCGAGACGACCCAACCCGAGAAACCAGGGGCAACTCGAGCAGCCTTAGGTACACCTACGGCTGGCCGCAGGTACACCCGCGGCTCCCCCCTCTATAAATAGAGGGCTTGGGGTGGCCATTTTAAGGAAAAAAAAAGAGAGCGAGGAAGCCCTGTCAAATTTTCTCCGTACTTGCAATATACTGAGTGCTTTCCAATTTTATACACTTGTGAGCTCACATATGGCTACTTTTGTACCGGCAGGATCCAAGTTTCATCCACTTTAATGATATAGAAGCCTTCTTTGGCAGCCCATTGTAAGACTTCTCACACACTTTAAAGCATTTCTCTTCAACTTTGCACACACCCTTCTTCACGTTGAGAGTCGTGTTGCGTGCATTTGCTCGGACTTCGGTTCGTGGTTTTATTTTTAGTTTATATATATATATATATATATATTTATATTTATATTTATATTTATATATATTAACTGTGTGTCGGACTTTGTTCGATAAGCCTATACTTGATGCCTCGAGCATTTCTTGCTTTAATATATATATATATATATATATATATATATATATATGCAAGTAAACGCTCTGGATGTAAAATTCAGGCTCATCGAACAAAGTCCGACACACAGTTAATATATATATATATATATACTTAAATATATGAACTGTTGTTGAACTCTGTTCGATGAGCCTGGATTTTACATCCGGTGCGATTATTGCTTATTGAACTCTTTTATAAAACATCACTGTCATATCTTGCTAAAATTGAATTTTTACATAAATTCAAACCCTGTGTATATAGGTGCGACCGATGCGTCGTACCACTTCCAAATAAACAACACATTGACCCAAACACACAAACATTCAGATAATAGTTTCTTGAAAAGTGGCGGTCACCGTGGTAACACGGATGTCGGGGGCGGGGGGGTGCCTTAACACATTCCCTCCGCATAATCAAGTCCCCGGACCCTAATGAATCTTGGTTTCACCGACCCGTTTAGCAATGTCACATCACTAGGTCAATGTGCAAACTTTTTCCCGGTTGTGTTGGTACAACTATTTAAAAAACCAACTGGCGACTATTAACAGTCCATCGTCGACATTATACATGTCGGACCTTTTTTCACTTGTTTTTTCAAACAAATCTCACCTAAAATGAGAACACCAAAGAACAAGTAACGGAAAGGGACAACTAAAAATCCCGACGTCGACAGTTGGCGACTCTGCTGGGGACTCCAGTAAGAGGACTTAAGCCGCTATTTCAATTTTTTTTCAAAATTGTTATCTGCTTCTGTGTGGATGTTGCATTTACATTTATGATGAATGTGTATGAATGCATTTATTTATTGCACTTAGTGCTTCGCACCATATCTGCTTGTGATATTAGTGCTTCGCAAATGTCATCATTTCCATACGGTAAGACGCGATGTATGTGAATGTATGTTGTGTGGTCCCTCCACCAGGAGGCTATCCTGTCGGTGTTTGATTACTGGACTCGTAGGAAGACTACTTCCCACGAGGCTCAGGAAAGGCACCACCCAAATTCGCTCTAGTTGAAAGATCGGATTAATTTCCCGTTGAGTAAATTGCGTTGATTTGGGAACCTTCATGCCAAAAAGCCGCAAGAGTAACCTAAGATAGGTCGGCCTCTGATAAACCCAAAACAGAGGAAAGTCTCTTCATGCTTTCTCATTTTAAATTACTTGTAAAAATAATTACTTGTAATTTCATTCCATATCTATCTCCATGTAATGAGAAATATGATGAAATATGTGCACATACATATTTTTTAACATGATATCATGTATTACAAATAGCTGACATCCGTGTTGCAGGATAAAATTCCTAAAACGAAAACATCACACAGCATGTTAATTTTATACATTCCCTAAAGACTAAAATATGCAAGTCTTTCACAGGGAACCAATCGGACCCACTACCCGGTCAAAATCCAAAAAAGGTTGTTGGCATACAGTCAATCATGTCGTCATCTTACCAGACTGACCTTAATCCAGTTTATCGCAAAGAATTCGACGGATTAAGCAAACAAATTACAGATTTGGTTGTTCTGCTTAAAGAACTACACCAGTCTACTCAAGGTCCAAAGATACCCGTACATGCTGAATCCTCTACACAACGGGAAGCTCAAGTCATTACAATACCTGAACTGCAATTGGATACGACCAACAAAATCCATGATGCCACACATCTCACAGGATATCCAGACACCGGTGACATAAAAAAGAAAGTCCTCCAAATGGAAGAGACCCTTCGTGCTATCAAAGGAATTGGAACACACGGGAGTGTTTCATATGTTAACCTTTGCATTTTCCCTGGTGTTCATTATCCAGAAAAGTTTAAGACTCCTGAATTCAAAAAATATGACGGGTTAGGAGATCCTTACACACATTTGAAGGTATTTATTGGAGAACTTGGATCTTATGCAGGAGAGGACGAAAAGCTCGTAATGCAACTATTCGGAAGAGTCTAACTAGAAAGCCTGGATTAAGTGGTACACAAGATTAGACAACTCAAAGATCCATAGTTGGGAAGAGCTAGCAGACGCCTTCCTCACTCAATACAACTTTCAGTCTCAAATGGCTCCTGATCGGTATCAAATTACCAAATCAAGAAACAATCTAATGAGTCTTTCAGAGAGTATTCTCAAAGGTGGAGACGCCTGGCTGCCCAAGTTACTCCTTCCATGACAGAATTAGAAATGGTCATGACTTTTATAGACATACAAGAAGCTACTTTCTATGAAAGAGTTTTAGCCGGCATCGGTAAACCATTTTTTGAAATGGTCAAAAATGGGGAGATGGCTGAGATGGGATTGAAATCTGGAAAAAGTCAATACCTGGCTGCCCTTAAAGCTGTCGCTGATCACATCCAATCCGGAAATTATGGAAACAACCCCCGGAGGGTCCATCAAAAGAAAGAGGAAGATGTTTCCCTGATACTACAGGGTTAAAAAGGCAATCATAACATGTCAATCCAAAGTAGAAGTTACACTCCCTTTCAAGCACAGTCTTCGAACCCTCCAAAACCAAAAGGTGGAGAAGGAAAATGCCCTCGAGTGTTCACACCCTTAGGGGACTCAAATGAGAATATTCTCACTCTTCTGACAACACAAAAGAAAATCACGCATCTTCTTCCACCAGCCAACCCTAATGGAAGGGGATTCAATGCTGCTCGGAAATGTGCTTATCATGCCGGGGCACCTGGACATGATACTCAGGATTTTTGGTCCTTGAAACACAAGATCCAAGACCTGATAGACAACGGTGAGATCGTGGTCACCAAACCAGATCAGCCTCACGTTCAAGACAATCCTCTTCCTCAATACAAAGAAGATAAGGTCAACATGATTAATTGGAGCAATGGACAGAGTTCCAATTTCAACTATGAATCCTCCCAGACCCCCAAAGACGGTGTTGACAAGTAGGATTATGCCAAATTCTAGTTTGTAATGGAACGTAAGATGCAAGCTCTATGCAAACAGATTAAACAATTGGCAGAACTGGTGACCTATCAGCATCAAGTGACACGCCAATTAGTCAGCCAGGAGCATGCTAGTCTCCTCCCTCTTGTCACGAATATACTCTCATCACCTTCAAAAAATGAAATGCTGGAAGACAAAGTGATAAGGAGAGCGAATGCCAAAGCCCGTTGGGATTTTTCCAATAGAAGGGAATTCATATATCTGGGCCAACCTATGGAGGAAATCCTTCAGATGTTAATCAATGAAGGAAGAATCACTTCCCTTCTACCTCCAATTAATCCCCGTTCAGGACGGTACAATTCTGCTGGAGTATGTCAATATCACTCCCATTCTCGCGGTCACAGCACAGAAGAATGCTGGGCACTCGACCACCTTATCCAGAATCTCATTGACAGCGGTGTCCTGCAACTAGCAGACGATGATACTATACTAAGTGGGAGTGAGAATACATGTCCTACTAAGTGTAAGGGATTGGTAGCAGTTCTATCTGCTGAGGCTGATGACATTGCTAAGCCGCTCACAATATCAACAATTCAACTCAGGGGAAGCAATAATCCTTTGAAAGTGGCCGCTCCCGAGCAAATCAACTTGCCATGTAGAGCACAATATCCTATTGTTAGCTTACATAAAGTGCCATGGAATTATGGAGAAGGTGAAGGATCAACCTCACATACAACTGCTACAGTGTCGAAGGAAAATCCAATGTATCTTCCCCAACGGGTAATGAAGTCTACCATCAAATCAAAGGGGAAAATACCCATGGAGAAGATGGAAAAATTCCTCCGCAATATGGGTCATAACGAAGCCAAGGTGGTTTTAATCTTAAAAGAAGCTCCTTACCAAATCTCCATTTTGGACTTGGTCCTAACTTCCGAGGATCACCGAACGATCTTGTTAAAGGTTTTAGAAGAAGCCTATCTACCAAAATCAGTAGATGCAGAAAAATTTCAATATTTTGTTGATCACATTTTCAACAACAATGTGATATCCTTCACTGATGACAACATCTTGCCCGAAGGGACCGGTCATTGCAAGCCGTTGCACATTGCGGTTTTATCCTCCGGATACATGCTAGCTGGAGTCTTGATAGATGGAGACTCATCTCTAAATATTTGTCCATACGCTGCCTTGGTGAAGATGAATATCAATCCCAACCGAATCCGGAGCAGCCATACGGTCATCAAAGCTTTTGATGGAGCCCGTCGGAATTTGGTCGGAGTAGTTGAATTGCCAATCGAAATTAGTCCCCATACATTCTGCATATCTTTCCACGTACTCAAGATAGATTCGGGATACAACCTGCTCTTGGGAAGACCGTGGATTCATATGGCAGGGGCAGTCCCCTCCACCCTTCATCAGCAGCTGAAATACATTATCAACAATAGCCTAGTCACGGTCAACGATGAACCAGAGTGTCCTCAACACGTGGACATGCCATTCATCAATGCTAATGCAGATGTTGAACCAGTCAGTTTTTATGCCTCGGAGGTAAACAATACCCAATACCATGCTATTGGAATGCCATTTCTCGAACCCAAGATTTCTGCCGAGGTAATGTTGGCTACTCAAGAAATAATGTCATTGGGTCATCTGCCAGGACAAGGGTTGGATAAAGATCATTAGGGTATCAAGTACCCCATCCAAGTTGTCAATCAAACTAGGATAGCTGGGCTAGGCTATTCTGCCAGTTCTAGTAATAGGAATCCATATAAACATCCTCAGATTCTTCCAGCTTCAGTTACACGACGTTCGTCTACATTTACAACTGCGGAGTCCGCACAACCTCATGTAAAGGTGTCAGCCAGTGTGATGGCTATGTTATTTCCCAAGCCGGTACCGGTGAAGGCAAAAGAAGTCTTTTTTCCAGATCCCGCTGTGGAGAAAAAAAAACAAAGAATTAAACAAGACATCATCTGAATGCTGTCAGGCATGCGCATCATTGTTCATGATGAACATACAAATAGATACACCCCGAACGATGATTGCTCGGACATAATGGCCATCATTCGGGATAGGGAAGACGATGACAATCCCTCCATCACTGCAGTCCACCCTAACTTTTCCCATGCCAATTAGAGCAACACTCCTTGCATTGGTCGACAAGGGTAAAATGGGCAAAAGCTCTTTCTGCTCTATAGATATCATAACTGCTTACTTTTCTATACAATATTAGCAGTTTATTTTTTTAGTATATGCTAACACTATGTATGATCAAAACGTTTCATATATACTAAGTGAAAGCATATTTTGTTTTAGGACCCTGAATTTAGATTTGCATCTACTTCCTGATATGGTGCCTCTTCTCCACAAAGATTGTAACTTTGATGTAGAGACGAATTCAGCCTTGATGGAAATACGTGAGGACATTGAGGTGCCCCCAGAAATTCAAGAATGGGTCAAAGACAAACCTAAACCTAACCTTAATCAAACCACTTCATTCAATCTCAGAACCTTAAAAAGCCCTAAGTTAATCCGGATTGGTTCAGACCTTACCCCCAAACAAATGGAATGACATGGTTACGCTACTAACCCAATTCCAGGATGTGTTTGCATGGTCTCATGAAGAAATGGTGGGTTTGTCCACTGACATTGTACTTCATCGCCTTCCCATTAAGGAGGGATTCAAGCCAGTCAAACAGAAGCTCAGACGATTGAAACCTGAGTGGAGTTTGAAGGTAAAAGAAGAAATTGTGAAACAATTTCAAGCTGGGGGAAAGGTGCGAGCCTGAGTGGATTATCGAGACTTGAACAAAGCTTACCTTAAAGATAGCTTTCTCGTACCCTTTATCCACATTCTCATTGACAATATTTCACAATACTGCATGTATTCCTTTGCTGATTGCTTTGTGGGGTACCATCAAATCATGGTTGCTGAGGAAGATCGTGAGAAAATTGCTTTCATCACCCCTTGGGGAACATTTTGTTATAGACGATTGTCATTCGGCCTCATCAATGCCAGAGCCACCTATCAACGAGCTATGATGGCTCTCTTCCACGACTTAATGCACAAAGAGATCGAGATCTATGTGGATGACATCATTGTCAAATCCCAAAAGGAGAAAGACCACTTAGACCATCTCAAAAAGTTATTCAACAGGTTGCGTAAGTACAAGTTGAAGTTGAATCCTGCCAAGTGCACATTTGGTGTTAGATCAGGCAAGTTGCTAGGATTTCTAGTCAGCCACAAAGGGATTGAGCTGGATCCTACCAAAATCCAGGCCATTACAGAAATGCCCATTCCTTAGACAGAGAAGGAAATACGGGGATTTTTTGGAAGAATCAACTTCATTGGCAGGTTTATCTCTCAACTCACAGCAACCTGTGAGCCAATCTTCAAGCTATTAAGGAAGAACTCCTCCATGAAATGGAATGATGAGTACCAAAATGCCTTCCTCATAATTAAAGAACATATAGTCAAAGCTCCCATTTCGGTACCACCCAGGGATGATGTTCCCCTGTTCATGTACCTATCCATAAGTAACAACGCCATGGGCTACATGCTAGGACAGAAAGACGATAGAGGCTAAGAACGGGCTATCTATTACCTCAGCAAAAGATTTAGCAGCAGTGAACACAAGTACACTCTGATCGAGAAGACGTGTTGTGCTTTAGCATAGGCTTCCATGAGGCTACAACATTACCTCCATGGTCACACAACCCATCTCATATCCTACGTGGATCCTCTCAAGTACGTGTTTAACAAACCCATGTTAAATTATCGATTGTCCAGATGGCAGTTGATCCTACAATAATTTGACATCGTCTACGTGACTCAAAAGTTCGTCAAAGGTCAGGGAATTGCAGATCAACTGGTCGCCACACCCTCAGGGGACTTCAAATCCTTGGAGACATACTTCCCCGATGAGGGAGTATTGACAATTCAGTAACACCATCAGTATGATACACTCTAGGCATGGAAGATGTATTTTAATGGAGCTGTAAATATGGAAGGTTCTGGAGCTGGAGCAGTTCTAGTATCCAATACGACGGAGCAGTATCCCGTCGCCGTCAAATTGTAGTTTGTCAGAACTAATAACACAGCTGAGTATGAATGGTATCTCATGGGGCTAAAACTTTCCCGTTCAATGGGCATCAGGCGGTTAACTGTCTTTGGAGATTCAGAATTGGTAATCAGACAATCCACCAGAATCTATCAAACCAAGGAACTACATTTACTTCCTTACCATCGGCAAGTTTTACATATGGTTTTGGAGTTCGAAGAAATCTCCTTTCTATACGTTACACGTAATAGGAATGACTTTGCAGACGCATTAGCAACTTTGGCCTCCTTAAGTCGCATATCAGGCAAATGACACTTGCCAAGCGTCACAATTTCCTTGCATAAGGCCCCAACCTATGGGAATTACGTTGGAGAAGTATCGGATGAGCTACCTCCAATCCAGCATCCTTGGTGTCAACATATCAAGGAATACCTACGAGAATGATCTACACCCGCTGAGGCGAGCCCGACTGAGAAAAGGCGGATCCATCGACTTGCTATGAAATTCTACCTGAGTGGAGATGCGCTCTACAAAAGAGATGCAGGATTAGGTCTCCTCAGATGTTTAGACAAAAGATCAAGCTCAAAGGCTTATGGATGAAATCCATGGTGGAGTCTGTGGTCCCCACATGATTGGCCCCCTCTTTGTCAAGAAAGTCCTCAGGACAGGACATTACTGGCTATCTCTCAAAGTTGACTGCAATGACCACGATAGGAGATGCTATCAGTGCCAGATTCATGGGAATGCTATCCACGCCCCTCCACGGGAACTGCACAATATGAGTTCACATTGGCCCTTCTCAATGTGGGGAATGGAAGTTATCTGGCCCATTAAGCCTAAAGCCAGTAATGGACATCGATTTATCTTCACCATGATCGACTACTTCACCAAGTGGATAGAAACAGCCTCCTTCCCTAGGGTTACCAAAGAAGTCATCATTGTTTTCATCAGAAACAATGTCATTTGTCGATATGGACAACCAGAGGTGATTGTGTCAGACAATTCTAAGAACCTCGACAACAAAATGATGAAGGAATTATGCAGTAAATTCCACATCAAACATCTTAACTCTATCATTTATCGTGCGAAGATGAATGGTGTTGTTGAAGCGACTAACAAAAACATCAAGAAGATTATGCAAAAGATGTCCGCCAACCACAAAGAATGGCCTGACTTATTGCCTCTTACTCTGTTAGCCTACAGAACATCAATGCGCACTTCCACTGGGGCAACCCCCCTAGGCATTAACCTATGGGACGGAAGCAGTGCTCCCCATAGAAGTAGAAATGGAATCCCTCAAAGTGTTGATAGACGCTTAGCTGGATGAAAGACCAATGGGTACAAGATAGGTATCACAAATTGTCTCTAATAGACGAAAGGCGAACCGCAGCTATCTTCCATGGTCAGTTATATCAACAAAGGATCGCCAGATCCTACAACAGAAAAGTCCGGCTACGACAGTTTAGACAACATGACTTGGTTTTAAAGAAGATCCTTGACAACCAAGATCAATCTAAGGGGAAATTGACTCCTAACTGGGAAGGCCCATTTCTTGTCAAGGAAGTATTGACAGGAGGTGCTCTCAGATTTCAAGAAATAGACGGTGATGAATTTCCACAACTCATCAACTCGGACACCGTGAAACGGTACTACGTCTGAACTTGCCATTAAGCAAACATCCTGCTGTTGGATAATTAGATCACCAGTCATTCCGGTTCTTTAACCCTTTACCACCTACAACTTTTCCACACTCTGCCCCTCGGGGAAACATATTTTTTGAGCCAGCAACCTGGCTTCTTCACGGTCCTACGACTTTGGTCATCCAACCAGGGATTGAACCTTTTCGCGTTTATAGTTTGTTATCCCCCAAACATGGGATCAAACTTTTCACGCCTGCAGTTTATCCTCAACCTAGGATCAAACTTTCTCCTCCCCGCAGTTTGACCTGCCCATGGGATCACGCTTTTCAACTTGCCCTGAGGGGCGAACTACGCCGACTTGATCTCCTCTTCAATAGGAGTACGTAGGCAACCATGTTACATGGCCCGATCGCAATAAAACAAAAACAACAAAAACATTTCTACTCCATTCTCCTTACAAAAACAAATAAATTCCTACACCGTTCCTGCCACATACAGCGTTGAACCTCTTACACTAGGTTTGAACTACACAGACCTGATCTCCTCTTCAATAGGAGTACGTAGGCAGCCATTTATGGTTCTGTCTCATCCCCCTACTAAAAAACAAACCCTTGTCATCTGGTACTGGGATCATCCTTCAATCCACTACATTTCATTCGACTTCAGATCAAAGGGATGGAATTACCTGAACTCCTCCTAAATAGGAGATTCGACGACCATCTAAGCTGCGATTGTGCCTCAAAGAGCAACACCAATCCATAAGAGATGGAATTAACTAGGCTTCTCCAGAATAGAAGTACTGGTGACCATCTGTGGTGCGGTCAATCTCAGAGAGGAAAGCCACACTCCTCTCCACATATCCATACAGAAACCACTCCCAAGACACCAAAGATGGTAGGGGTACACACAGATCACTGATCCATTCTGAACTATCCAGTGACAACTCAATGTCCACCCCTCAAGGAGGAATTCAGAATACATTAAGATCACAAGCCCTGAAGCAGCAGACAAAATATCAAGCAAGTAGCAAAGCATATCTAAAAGGGAAGTGATCAAAAATATATTTCTCTGCCATATATATATAATGTTGTTTGATATACACAATGTAAATTGTACATGACAAAATAGTTACGATAGTCTGTGCAGGAAAATATCAAAACACCGGCTAAAACTCAGGATATATGCGAGCTAACAAGCCCAAATGGCATCCCTCTCAGAAGAAGGAGGTGAAGCTGTGGTCTCTTGTACAAGAAAATCCACACGACCCAACAGATCTGCAGTCATCTGCATAGTGATCATATGCTCATCAATGTAAGCGCTCATCTCTGCGATCATGCTAGTGGTAAGGGACCTCACTGCAGTACTATTTATGACGGCTACATCCCGGGCAGATATGGCACTTTCACGCTCAACTGTCACTGCATCTCTTGCTGATTTGGCCTTATCCCGCTCAGCGATAGTGACATCTTTGCGAGCTGATGCCCCGTCTCTCTCTAACATATTTTTGTCTCTCCCATAAAGGGCAGTCAACATCAAGGCTCTAGCATGGTCCCTCTCGAAGGTCATCAGATGAAGACTCTGCTCGAAGTATTGTGCCGAATGCTGTATCATGACAGTGCTGGTACTGGGAGAATCTAAAGGAAATGCTGGCAACCCAGTAGTCTGCTCCTCCTCGATGTGGGAATCAATGTCCTCCATGGGCTCTACATCATCTGAATTAATATCCGGTATTGTGGATACTGCTGCAACTGATGAAATCTCTGTCTCCATCCACGCAGAATACTCTGGCGAACATCCCAGATGGCTTATAGAGATAACCTCTACATCACGCTGATCCCAACAAACGTATACATGGGATCGATCCTCTGCTGAGAGATAGCGAGAAGCTAAACGCTGACCTAGCGCCCCCTCAAAAGGATGAAAATCGTGGAACTGGTCAAACTGCGACATCATGGCCATCGGGTGATAGGTAGTCATACCCCTCAAACCAGCCAGAGGAAGATAATCCATGCCCGAAGCATGAGTAATAAAGCTATAGGGTGAGCTAAGCCCTGAGCACAACAATATGACAAACGGATCTCTGATATCCGCCAAGAACATAGACCAAGACATGGCGTCTGTACACTCCGATGGCTGAAAGGAGTATGACATGGCTATGTCATGGGTAAAACAATACCCATGCCGTCTAAAGGTGCCAATCGGTCTCAAGTCTGACATAAACCACAAGTATAGCATGACCGAGCTGCCCATGAACACTCCTGTCAGATAAATGCAGTAGTATGTAGCTGACGTTAGAGTCTCTACTATAATCATAAGAATGATGGTACGACCCTCCCTGAGAGCTCTCACTGCCATGATGACTCCAATGTCTATCTCATCCATGTACCGTGGCATATAGACATACGACAGTACACATAATAGTAGTAGATCAAGCCTGGCTAGATACCAATGATCCTCCGGTGCAGTGAAATCCCCAGAATGTCGTGTATAACTATCCTCAAAGCAAAATCTGTCAAACAAAAAATGTTGGGATATAATGTGGCCAGATGTAAGCTTATCCTGCACCACCCTACGCCTCAATCCAGTGAGGGTCATGAACTGTCGGCTCATGTCCCCCAGAGCCATATGTACGCAAGGTCTATCTAGTGGTAGCATCATCAACCGTGCATACTCCTCCAGAGTGGGAGTCAACTCCTGGGTCCCAAATCAGAAAACCTGCATCTCCGATACCCGTGCTCTCCAAAGATGCCATCCACGAATCTGTGAGAACACGAAACATCAACAAGGTCATAGTATGCTGCAACAAATGATCTACGGTCACCCTGTCTAATGGTGACATGCTATCATACCACGATCGCATACCAGATGCCACCAAGGATGGTGGGGTATGATCAATACGGCTAACTATCAAAGAAGACATCTGTACGGGCTTTGTTATAAGACCATCCAGGGGTTAATGCTGAATATCTCTGGACATACATACATATACATAACATGATACATGTACTACAGATAATAGATGACAATATGATATAGGGAATGAAAAACTGTGCATACATTCCTAAGTATATCAACATCTACATACATCATCTCTGTACAACTAAAAATACACGGAAATGGGGCACAAACACCCTACTACTAATAGAGGCCTATCAAAAGATATAGCGAGAATGGGGGCACAACCACCCAATAGCTAACAGAGGCCTATCAAAACATATAATGAGAATACACATCATAAGAAGACAATGGTGTCAATGTTTACATCATTAATCCTGTCCACCTGATGTAACTCCTCCTGAGTCACTTGATCTCTATCAACAGGGATGTAAGGCGTATATAGAGGAGGATCTATGCCGACAAAACCGAATGGGTCATCTGAGGAGCCAGCGCCTGAGCTGGAAGGATCAAACAAATCTACCTCTGTCGGATCTCTGCCCAAATGTCGGATAAAGAAATATGCCCGGTCCAAATGATGGGTCAAACTGTCAATCATGAGTCGGATCTCGGACACAGACTAGCCAATCTGTCATCATCACGAATCCTGGAACCATATCCCCCATGAACTGAGTGGCGCGGGTCTGGGATCCAATAGTGCGAGGGAACCTCCCACGCTGGAATATCTCCTGAGTGCAGAGGCCCTCTAATAATGTAAAACCGTCTACCCCCTACAAAGGGATGGCAATGATGGTGACTGTGATACAGGCCAATGACCCCTGGCAGGAGGCAAGATCGGCATACGAATCTCCCTTGTGGTGCTCCTAATAGCACGCTCTCCCAAATAGAGTTCCCATCCTCCATTTGTAAAGAGAGGAACTCTCCGGGTGGAGATCACATGCTCGATGCCAGTCGGTTACCCATCCTCAAAACCGATGGCCAAATGTTCCCCAGAATAGGGAATCCATGTGTTGATATCAATTATCAATAACTCCAACTGTAGGCGACAATGGGTGAAACCCTCAGCTACAGAAACCTCCGCCAGTATGGAATGATGCCATCGTCGTCTTTGTGGATAGGGTTCTAAACCTAACACGCTCACAGGGCATAGACATGGAAGCCTGTCATAGGCCCAAAACTGCCAACACAAAGGCACACATCTGCAGTCAGTAAACAATCTTAACCTATACATGGGAAACGACAAGAGAAATACTCACCAGAAGGAAGGGGTAAAATCCTAACCAAGCCTCGGTCAAACCCTACGAGCACATACGCATGCCCCTGAGGACGTAGGCAAAGGTATAGGAACCCCAATCATACTCTCCAATATGGTCAACATGATGCATGGCGCTAACCAAAGCGAATGACACCGTAGAAGAGTTATCTACTATGAAGCAGCCTCTAATGATCATCAGGAACAATCGCCGAAGAATGCGATCCCTGACTCTAACATCATCAGGCATAGGCTCGCTCAACAGCCCACTCATAGCATCCACACTCAAAGGACCTGTACACACCGTCCTTCCTTTGAGCACCTCCGCCGGAACTCCTAACAAGGATCTGACAGCAATAGGGGTAATATTCGCCATGCGAGGCACTGGCTCCCCTCCAAACTCCATACCTGTGATTAACCGCCAATCCATTGACGTCATCATCACCTCACAGTCCAACAGATGGAGTGACTAAGTCTGATGGAACCATCGCTCACATAATGCCCTGAGATAACCCCAGGGACAATGACGGGGAAGGATGGAAAAGAATGCTCCAAAACCCCAATCATGAACAATTGCTCTGTAGTCATGATGAAGAGCCTGGTACATGGAGTGTATACTAAACCAATTCCCTCGAGGCTGTGTAAAGACGGGAACCTACATGAAATACAGATCAACATCAAAATCCTTTACTCCTCATCAATATGAAAGAAGGAAGATCAAGATCTAACGCCATACCTCGTTAGCATGCAAATACATCGAGGGATGTCGACTCAAGTCACCTAGAAGCTCTGGGTTTGCCACCTGAATAATCGGGAGGTCCCTACGGGGAACATGTGTAGCAGGAGCGGGATCCACAACCGAAACATCCTCCTCCTCGTCCTCAACGTCCGGCACATCAACCCGGCCTGGACGTATCACCGCCTCCACCAAACGCCGAGGCTGTCTAACAGAACGGGGTCGAGGTACTTCAGAAGCCCTCCTCCGTACACCAGAAGTGGTCCTACGGGAACTACTCGGCTGATCCGAATCCATAATATCAGGACAACAAGTTTCTAAATCACCTCAGAAAGGGTGTGGTATTTCCTGACTTGGAGCTTTTCAAAATACATTTTATAACTACATGCATGCATGTATTACTTTAACATACATCTACAGTAGAGTTAAAAATGCATGACTAATTAAATGCCTACATTTTGAAAATTTTTGCCATAGTCCCCTTTGTAAATCGGACTATCCACATGCACATAGGCATGACTAGGTGGCCACTCAGTAGCACACATGCCCAAAGTCATATACATAATATATGCATTAAAAATCAAAATCATCAATACATAAGGTTAACCTCAATACCAGGATGCTTTGCCTTTTACCTTTTGCTCATTGGGCCTCAAATAGGACAAAAATAGCAGAAAAAGGTGCCACTTTGACTGTCTCAAAAGTCAATTTTTTTTACATCATTATGTTTAGCATGGTTTAATACTAACATTTACTATGTTTAATATTTTTTATCAAGTCATTTGAGCATACATAATAACTACTATGTGTTTAGATTCATTTCATATGATAAGTCATTTTCTAACGGATAATAACTGGAAAAAAGTACATGCATACATTACCAGGATAGTGTAGAACAATTGTACGGTGACAAAATTTGCAAAAAATCACCCGAACTCAGCAGATCTGAAAGAGAACTCTCGGATTTTTCTTCGCGTCGCAAGTTGTAAATGACTTATGAGATCAACTTTGTGGGATATCGTGATCAACGATTGGCCAGCGAGTCCTGCGGCCCAAGCGAGTGTACTGTGGCACCCTCATGTGGGTCCCACCCCTCCGGCTCGGTCCAGTTCAAGTTGTAAAGGAGTTCTTACAGACTGAACAGGTCAAATCAGGGATAAAAACGCTACGCGATTGAGCAGAATAGCTTACAAATCCTTGTCTTCATAGATTGAACCTTGGGTATGTCCATCATTCATTGGTATTCGCCCAAGCATAGGGTACACTATACCGATGATTTCAAATGTTATCAGCCATGCTCGGCAATACCTTACGCAGGTCCAATGCCGCCAATTCAGGGTCGACACCCTAATTCTCTAACATTCCCCATCGGGGGTCACAATGCAAGCTCGAGAATCAAATCCCCGGTGGGGGTCACAACGCAATATCAAAAGGATCCCCGGCGGGGGTTATAACGCATGTTCATCCATTAACACATATATCAACGAAGGTCAAGTAGCCTTGACATCAGTATGACCATTGGCAAGTAAATCCAATGAAGCGTCGGGAGCCATCCGATGATATCAACCATTGAAGCACGCATCAGCAAGGTTACAACGCATTCCCCGGCTGGGGGTCACCACGCATTATCTTCCCTTGATGTATCAATGAAGGTCAAGCAACCTTGATGGTATTTCAGCCGATGGCAAGTAAACCCATTGAGGCATCGAAAGTTGTTCGATGATTGCGTTCTGTGGTATTCACATTCCCCAGCGGATCCCCGACGGGGGTTACAACGCATAGCAGCCATTGATTCACACGTCAACGAAGGTCAAGCAGCCTTGACAATCTACCATACACGGTTTTCATCCGTTGATTCACACGTCGTTGAAGTACACGTCAACAAAGGTCAGGCAACTCTGACAGCATATGTTGTTGGCAGTAAATCCAACAGAACATTGACATATCCCGGCGATACAAACCAGGAAAAAGTCAGCATCACCAAAGAGGATCAATGATGGAATATGTTATACACATCCTCAAAATAGACAAAACTTTATCCCCACACATCTCTTACACATAAGAGGCACCTCTTCAGAATCAAGTCTGTATCAGGGATTAAGGACTTTGGTGATATCCCCAACATCAACGTCAAACAGATTCGGATCACACATCCAATAGGGTCATCGTTGCCAATCCTCGGTAAAAGTTATAAGGATTTGGCGATCATCCCCAGCATGTTGGGAAACAACCCCGCACACATGCATCATACATTTGCAATATGTTGCATTTTTTTTAAGTGTCTAGGATTCTTTATCCTACCCATGCATTGCATTTCATGAATATGATAAAGAGGGGCATCTGTAGACACTCAAAATTTTATGCACACCTGTCACTGACATTGCAGGAAAGCAGATTCATCTTTCAGAGATAACCCTGGAAGACAGCTCACATCCAGTCCGGATACTACCTAAAGTTCGGGGCCTCAACCGGAGCACTCACCGGAGAATGTGATTCAACCTCAAAGATAACCCCGAGGCATGCAGTTCCAACACCGGATATTCCACCAGAGAAGACCGATTAATCTCGGAGATAACCCCAAGGTATCTAATCTCAGTCCCAACACTAGGAATAGCAGCTATCAACCTTGGAGATAACCCCAAGGAATGCAGTTCTGGTAATAACCCCGAAAATGTTTGTTTCAAATTCATGCAATCAGCTTCAACCTCGACACTCACACCGAGGCACTTAGGACAATACCCGAAGATAATGCCGGGAGGACAGGTACACCTCAGAGACGATAATGAGGACGTTCAACACTTGCATCAGTCCAATCTCAGCAATAACCCTGATCTGCTTTACCAACCCAAACTGGCGATAACTCTGGTGGGGGAAAAGTCATCATCTCGCTAACTCAAGGCCACATCACGTCGTCTCAACGTCCCATACATACATTTCTACACCACGATGTCCCACAAGAATCCAGGAAAACCTATCCCGAATGAATATTGGTAGGGTAACAGATAGAATTTGAAGCCTCAAGACCAGAGGGCACCGTCCCATCTTCATGACTTCGTACAACCTCTAACCTCATAACATTGTACAACTCTCGACAATGGCGGTCTGAAATAGGTCCTATATATCTCAATCGGATGCCCGGATTGCAATTCTGAAAGTTCGAGCGGACATGCACGATTTTACGTATACGTCTTCATGAGATGACCCGACCAAACCCCCTAAAACACGGGGTATCTCGGCGACCTCGAGTATACCTTGGTGGTCATAGGTACACTGATCCCCCCCTCTATAAATAGAGGGCTTGGGGTGGCCATTTTAAGAAAAAAAAAAGAGCAAGGAAGCCCTTGCAAATTTTCTCTGTACTTGCAATATATTGAGTGCTTCCCATTTTATACACTTGTGAGCTCACATATAGCTACTTTTGTACACGCGGCAGCCGAGTTTCATTCACTTTAAAGATATAGAAGCCTTCTTTGGCAGCCCACTGTAAGCCTTCTCACACACTTTAAAGCCTTTTTCTTCGTCTTTGCACACACCCTTCTTCACGTTGAGAGTCGTGTTGCGTGCGTTTTCCCGGACTTAGGTCCGTGGTTTTTATTTTTAGTATGTATATATATATATATATACATTTATATATATTAACTGTGTGTCGGACTTTGTTCGATGAGCCTAGACTTCGGTCTGGAGCGTTTACTACTTTAATATATATATATATATATATATATATACACATTTATATATATTAACTATGTGTCGGACTTTGTTCGATGAGCCTAGACTTCGGTTTGGAGCGTTTACTGCTTTAATATATATATATATATATATATATTAACTGTGTGTCGGACTTTGTTCGATCAATGAGCCAGGATTTTACATTCGGAACGTTTACTCACTTATATATATATATATATATACACTTATATATATGAACTGTTGTCGAACTCTGTTCGATGAGCCTGGATTTTACATCCGGTGCGTTTATGGCTTATATATATATATATATATATATATATATATATATATGATCTCTTTTACAGCTTTCTTTAAATTTCGTCTTACTTGGAGTTCACTTCGTGGCAGTTGATCGCTTTGTACAGCTTTATCTACGTTTTGTCCCGCCTGGAGTTTCCTCCGTGGCAGTTGATAGCTTTTACAGCTTTTATTTACATTTTTGATCCCCCAATGGAGGTTCTTCGTGGTTGGTGATCTTGTATGTATATATATACTTACAGCTTTTATATATATACCTGGTTACTAATTTCATATAAATTGAGGTATCATGTGAGCCTAGGAATCATGTGACCACAGATTCAACCTATTGGATCTAGATTCGGTTCCCATGATGGACATTTTCAGCTGTAACCAGCTTGTAAATTATTCTGCGGTGTCTGAATTTCCTTCCTCACATGGTTTTCATACCCACGAGGAAATCGGCATTATTTTGTACATTGTTTTCTTATAGATGCTTCACATCTCGAAGATAAAATCAATCAAGCTGAGCACTTAATAAAATGGGAGTGTGAAAAGGACTTAATTACTATTGAGCATCAGGGTTTGAAAAACCTCTTTTATAAAACATCACTGCCATATCTTGCTAAAATTGAATTTTTACATAAATTCAAACCCCCCTGTGTATATAGGTGCGAACGAGGCCTCGTACCACTTCCAAATAAACATCACATTGACCCAAACACACACACATTCAGATAATAGTTTCTTGAAAAGAGGCGGTCACCGTGGTAACACGGATGTCGGGGGGTGCCTTAACACCTTCCCTCCGCATAATCAAGTCCCCGGACCCTAATGAATCTTGGTTTCACCGACCCGTTTAGCAGTGTCACATCAATGGGTCAATGTGCAAACATTTTCTCGGTTGTGTTGGTATAACCATTTAAAAAACCAACTAGCGACTCTTAACAGTCCATCATATACATTATACATGTCGGACCTTTTTTCACTTGTTTTTTCAAACAAATCTCACCTAAAATGAGAACACCAAAGAACAAGTAACGGAAAGGGACAACTAAAAATCTGACGTCGACAATAATAGAAGTGGAAATTTCAAGAAGAAGAAATTCAATAATGATGGAAAGACGTCAGCACCAGCACCTGTTGTTAAGGAAGGAGAACGACTGTCGGTCGTATATTACAAATGCGGAGGGAAGGGACACATCATTCCAAACTGTACGCAACAGTCCAAGGCATATTACAATTATGGAAGAGAAGGTCACCTAGCCCGATTTTGTCGTGCACCGAAGTCAAGTCCAGTTGGGATGGAGGCATCAAAGGCCATCCCAGATAAGATAAAACCGGTAGTTCAAGGGAGAGCGTTTGTCGTAACCTCCCAAAAAGCAAGGAATCCGAACGAGGTGTCATGGGTAAGCTAATCATAAACTCTAGCGAAGTATATACCTTTTTTGATACCGGTTCTACCCATTCTTTTATTTCTCCTACTTGCGCTCAACGTTTAAATTTGACTCCGGAGAAATTAGACTTTGACTTATCTGTTAAAACTCCGTTGGGAGAAACCTTCATTACATCCATTGTTTATAAGTCTTGTTTGGTTCAACTCGGTACCTTCACATTACCTTTCGATCTTATTTCCTTAAAAATACTTGCATTTGATGTGATTTTAGGAATTAATTGGTTAACTACTCATCATGCAAAAATTGATTGTTTTCATGAGGTTGTTAGCTTTCATATTCCTAACCAACCTATTATGCGAATTCATGCAACCAAGCCACTAAAGTCAATTACTGTCATATCAAGCCATAATGATATTAGTTTATTAAAAAATGGATGTCAAGCTTTCTAAGCCCATGTCATGGATTTAAATAAAAATACGTCAGATTTGAATGATATTTCTATTGTTAATAAATTTCGCGTATTCCACTGAAGAACTTCACTGCCTACCCCAGGCGTGAAATTGAATTTTGTATCGACCTTGAATCCGGTAAAAAACCCATTCCTAAAGCCCCATATCGAATGGCTCCTATTAATATTCAGGAGTTAAAAACCTAACTGCAGGAATTGTTAGACATCAAATTCATTTGACCTAGTACGTCTCCTTGGGGTGCTCATGTTCTATTTGTGAAGAAGAAAGATGGAAGTATGCGATTTTGTATTGATTATCGGGAGTTGAATCATGTCACCAACAAAAACAGGTACCCGTTGCCTCACATTGATGACATGTTTGACCAGTTGCAAGGCGCCAAATTCTTTTCAAAGATCGATCTTCATTTTGGATATCATCAGTTGAAGATTAAAACTGATGACATTCCAAAGACTGCTTTCAGAACTCGGTACGAACATTACGAATTCCTAGTAATGTCTTTTGGATTGACTAATGCTCCTACTGCCTTCATGAATATGATGAACTGAGTATTCAAGGAATATTTGAATCACTTTGTGGCCGTCTTTATTGATGACATCCTCATTTATTCCAAAAGCTGTGAAGATCATGAGAAACACTTGAGCATGATACTCCAAAAGCTTCGTGAAAATAAGTTTTATGTCAAGTTGAAGAAATACGAGTTCTGGCTTGAGGAAGTAGCATTCCTTGGGCACGTAATATCAAATCACGGAATATCTGTTGACCCAGCAAAGAATGAAGCAATTGAAAGCTGGGAGCAACCTAAGTCAGTGACCGAAGTATGTAGCTTTCTCGGCTTAGCTGGTTATTATCGGAGATTCGTAGAAGGGTTTTCTCGAATTACTACTCCATTAACTCAGCTGATTCAGAAAGATACAAAATTTGGTTGGAGCGAGGAATGTGAGAAGAGTTTTCAAGAACTCAAGAGGAGACTCATTTCAGTACCTGTTCTGACAATACCATCGGGCTCAGAGGGATTTGTCATCTACAATGATGCATAAGGCAAAAGGTTAGGATGTGTTCTTATACAACATGGGAAAGTCATAGCCTATGCCTCACGACAACTCAAAGAATATGAGAGGAATTATCCTACTCATGATCTAGAGTTGGCAGCTGTCGTTTTTGCGCTTAAGATTTGGAGGCATTACCTGTATGGACAGAAGGTAGAGATCTATACGGATCATAAAAGCCTCAAATATTTCTTCACTTAAACGGAACTCAATATGCGGCAACAACGATGGCTTGAGCTATTGAAAGATTACGATCATGCCATTCAATACTATCCTGGAAAAGGGAACGTAGTATCTGATGCATTGAGTAGAAGATCATATGCGGGTACGAGTGTGATATTGTCAACGCAAAGGCCCATTTTGTATAACTTACAAAGGATAGAGATAGAGTTAAAGACTCCAGGGACCCATGTGATGATGGTGAATATACGAGTAGAACCAACTTTAATCGATAAAGTTAAAGTTGTTCAAGCTACAGACCTAGAGCTGATGCGTATGTGGAAGAAATTACAAGAATGTGCTATTTTGGAAACAAGAATCGATGAAGAAGGAATACTTTGAGTCAACTCTAGACTTTGTGTTCCTAACGATTCTGACTTGAAGTATAAAATCATGATGGAGGCGCACAACACACCGTTTGCAATCCATCCTAGGAGTATCAAAATGTATCGTGATCTTCGACATACATTTTGGTGGAGCAATATGAAGAGAGAGATAGCGGGATTTATCTCAAGGTGTCTAACTTGTCAACGAGTGAAGGCGGAGCATCAAGTGCCAAAAGGTCCATTGCAACCACTTAAAATTACAAAATGGAAGTGGAAGAACATTACCATGGATTTCATTACTGGTCTTCCCAAGGTTTCTCAAGGCATAGATGCGATTTGGGTCATTATTGATAGATTGGCCAAGTCTGCTCATTTCTTACCGATGCGAGAAACTTATACACTTGAACGTCTTGCTCATAAGTACATAAACGAGATTGTAAGATTCCATGGTATGCCAGTATCCATAGTTTCTGATCGAGAACCAAGATTCACTTCACGGTTTTGGGTTAGTTTGCAAAAAGCTATGAGAACGGATTTAGGATTTAGTTCGGCATATCATCCTCAAACGGATGGGCAGTCGGAGAGGACTATTCAAACTCTTGAAGATTTATTAAGGCTCAGTGTCATTGACTTCAAAGGAAGTTGGTACAAGTTCTTACCATTGGTGGAGTTTTCCTACAACAACAATTATCAAGCAAGTATTGGCTTGGCTCCATTTGAGGTGTTGTATTAAAGAAAGTGTCATTCTCCAGTATGCTGGGATGAGGTGGGTAAAGCAACGTAGTTGGGACCGAAGTTGGTACGTATGACTACGGAAAAGATTCAAACGATCCGACAACGTATAAAAACCTCACAAGATCGAAAAAAGAGTTATGCTTATCTTCATCGAAAGGACGTGGAATTCAATATTGGAGATCATGTGTTGTTACGTGTTGCTCCAAGGAAAGGAGTTATGAGATTTGGAAAGAGGGGAAAACTCAATCCTCGATTCATTGGCCCATTTATAATCCTCGATCGAGTAGGAATCGTGGCTATAGACTACTTACTTTACCGCCAAGTATGTCTCGTGTTCATAACATTTTTCACATATCTATGTTACGTAAATATGTGAAAGACCCAAACCACATTATTGAATTACAACCAGACGAGATAGCGGAAGATTTAACGTATGAAGAGGTACCTGTTAAAATCTTGGATAAGAAGGATCATATTCTACGCTCCAAGGTTATACCTCAATTTAAAGTTTTGTGGAGAAACCACGATGTTAAGGAAATGACCTGGGAGTTAGAATATGAAATGAAGTCAAGGTATCCTCACCTCTTCGACATATCAGGTACGCAACCTAATTTTGAGGACAAAATTTCATAAGAATGGGAGGTTGTAAGACCCCAACTTTTATGAATAAAGATTAATTTTCTCAAAATATATTTTTGAATATTATGGTGTGGATTTGAGATAATGTTATAGTTGTGGGTAATATTTATAAATTTTGCAAAGTAAGCAAGTGGTTATAAAATATTAGATTGGTCGGGGAATATTCGTTTTAACAAGGATTATTTGTACTACGACATAATCATTGGTGGAACCCACAAACGAAATTATTGTCAGAGTTAGAAAACGACAGAATTATCTTTTTATAAAAAAACGGCGAAAGTTTTACCGTTAAATTGTTGAACTACCCGATTGGTAAAAAATACGATGTCTGGCGTGGTTGCATAGTAGTACACTAGTATTGATTATTGATGCTTACATGAGATGTCACTTAGTTATACTCGATTATTGCTACATAAATTCTTTACGTAATATCTCTCATATTATTGATTCAATTATTGTCACAGTATCATCTGTATAATATTTTATATTATTAAATCAATAATTGAGATAACAAAGTTATTCATATTATTAGTGCAATATTGACAATGTCTAGAAAGTTCTGTTAAGGAGAGGTTTGGTCACCTAATTGCGCGCCAATAGGGAGAAATCCTTATCGGAAAGCCTCCCCTTTCCTGGGAATGATCTGGTTGTTAAATATTGTGAGTTATAATAATAATAATAATAATAATAATGAATAAGTTCGTATTGATTAAAGATGAAATTGATATTTCCATTGTGTTGGGATTATTAGTGTTAGTGGAAATCGACATCTATTGCGATAATAATGGATGTCTGGAGGTTATATTGACTAATCGGGTAATTAATCGGATGAATGAGCAATTAATTTCTATTAATTCACATGCTTATAACTATTTTTTCACATGTGTATACAATTGATTCATATGCATGTACTATTAGGGGAGGGGTGCAAGATTGATAATACTTGCATGACTAAATTAAAAATGGAGGTATAGATGAAGGTACTATACTGTAATTATTTTTTTCACATGTATAGAACTATTGATTCACATGAATGTACTACTGATTCACATGATGTACTATTAGGGGAGGTGGTGCAAGTATGATAATACTTGCAGGACTAAATTAAAAATGAATGTATTATATTGTAATATTTTGAGCCCCAAAACGTGTAATTATCAAAACTATATTTTTCTATAAATAAAAGCTCATTCTTCTTTCATTCTCACTAATTCACTAACACTCACAAGAGCAATTATAGAGAGAGAAGCTATAGAGAGAAAAAAGAAGAGAAGTCTGCTACTTCACTATTCCAGTATCCAGTCTTCTTCTAAGGTAAGGGATATTATTTTTGTTCAGTATTCATAAGGAATAATATTTCTTCCATACTCTATAGTATGTGAGTAATATTATTTCGTCTCGTATTCCTGATTATACCCTCATTTTGTTAAAGTATTACTTCTATACTCCGTGAAATTAGTAGAATATCCTTGAAATTTGCGCTTCATCTAGTATCGTTTCACAAGGATATTTTCTGCACATTCTTGTTAAATTTTAAGTTTTTCATGCCAGAGTACTATCCATGAGTAGTATTCATTTTTACGGTATTATTCACAAAGTACTATTCACGGGGTACTATTCACAAAGTATTATTCACAAAGAACTATTTACAATGTACTATTCACAGGGTACTATTCTTGAAGTACTATTCACGGGGTACTATTCACTCGAGTATTATTCACCCAAGGAATTATTCATGACAAAAATTGATTTTTTCGCTGTCTAAATCATTTTTTATACAATAGTATTCTAGAATTTACTCTACAAATCAGTATCATGTTGACAATTTGGACATTATTGAATTCTGGATAAATTAAATTATAAATCTTTAAAAATTAATCATTTGCTTTCTTTTAATTGAATTCTTATATATTGTCATCATGCTCATGCTTATTTTATGATGAAAGTCATTTTTAGCTTACGTGCATAGATGGACTGTTGATTGGTATGATTATGACCAGGGATCATTCGGTATAATCATGACACGTAATGTTACAAATGATGTGGTAAAATTCCTCATTGGCCTGTAGTGCATTGATGGACAGTTGTTGGTATGATTATAACCAGGGATTATTCGGTATAATCATGACCATTGATGATTGTATGAATTTCCTTGGCCGTGGTGTAGGGATGATTTGATGATGTTGTTTATTAATTAAGCTGAGTCTTAGCGATAAAGTTGATGGAAAACCTTTTTAAATCATAGAAGATAGTAGATATCATGCTCTACTTGACTCTTCTAATAGATTGCTTATTCTGTTGTAGTTAAACTTGATTTTTATTGTATTTTATCAGTTTAACATTGTTGAAGGCTAACGATAATTTATTATGCATTATCTTAGTCATAATATTTCTTACTGGGCTAGTTGAGCTCACCCTTATGCTTTCATTGTTCTCTTCAAAAAATGAGAACGTAGCTGGGACTAGTCGGGGAACAGAGTGACGGTCCGAGATGGTGGCTATAGTAGTCCTCACAATTTTATGAAATAGTGTGATAATAAATGTAATGAGGACTTCTTTTGAGTTTGAATACTGTCTATGAGACAATATTCATGTAAAAACTTTAAGCTACGCTTTTGTCGTATTGTATAAAAGAAGTTTGTATTTGATAATGTACCATGTATTTGGCGACTCAGAATGGGTGATGTATACCTATTTTGGGGGTGTCACATACATGTTGTCACATAAACATTCTTTATGTAACTTATAATCCATTCACTTTTACTATATAGTTTTATATATTATCTAGTCACATTAAAGTGTCACACTACACTTCCTTTTTAATTGAATGTAGGTATTAAATACAATACTACTAATTATCACATATCTTGCACACAACAATTAATATAAATCTTATTATACGAATTATTTATTCATTAATATTCTATTACTCACAATAACATTTAATTAATAACATGATATTGATTAATCATTCACTTCTTAATTCATTCATTCTTTAATTTAATTAAACCATCAAAATTTTCATTCTCGTGCCACACAAGGTATTTCACAGGTCTCATCATATATTTTCATATTTTCTCAATTATCATAATCTCAATTTAATCTAATTGAGCTACTCATCTCATGACACATAAATATTCACTTTCTTATTAATATCATTATTAATATTTATTCATAAAATTCACGGTTCTTACATGGATTATAGGTTTAGATCTGACTATAATAGCATGTGATTGTGTTTTCTACATGGCGATCGAATTCATGATTTGTGTCTATGATAGAGATGTACATACACATAAAGATATATTTAGGGTGTTTATCTTAATTCTATCATATGTAGATTTAAGAAAGGGCTTCATTTCCCTAATTAGGGTACCAGTGGTTATGTTCCCCAACAAATTAATTAACAGTTGAAAATTTTATAACAATATTATCTTTGTCAATATATATATATATATATATATATATATATATATATATATATATATATATATATATTAGTTGTGTGGCACTATATAGGCGATGGGATTTATCCTTATTTTAGGCTGGCCTAGATGATTTTATTAGAGTGAGCGAGAAAATTCAAAATCAATTGCATATATATATATATATATATATATATGGAGATGATCAAATGCATACCCTTTATTTAACATACCTTGATCACCACCTTTAGCGTATATATATATATATATATATATATATATATATATATATATATTTGGAGATGATGAAATGCATACCCCTTTATATAACATACCTTGATCACCACCTTTAGCGACGGCCCGGAAGACGGTTTGGTCTGTTGTGAATATCAGAGAATCGTCGTCTTAGCTTTTAGCGATGAATAGAACCATCACCATAACATATAAATCGTTTATCTGTTTTATAACGACGGACCAAACCATCATCCGGTCCGTCGCTAAAAATGGTGTGCAGGATAGGTAAAATAAAGGGGTATGCACCATATTTACGGAGAGGATCAAATGCATACCCTTTTAATTAACATACCTTGCTCATCACCTTTAGTGACGGATCGGCGACAGTTCAGTCAGTCACGTATATCAGAGAACCATCATCTTAGCTTTTAGCGACACATCAAATTGTCACCATAACATTTAAATCGTTTATCTGTTTTATAGCGCGGACAAAACCGTCGGACTGTCGCTAAAGGTGGTGAGCATGGTATGTAAAATAAAGGGTATGCACCAGAAATGGAATATATATATATATATATATATATGGTTATATGTATATACACAGCTGTGTAGTACACAGTCGTGTTATGACGACGATTTGTTTTGGACTATAGCGCTGATTCAACCGTCGCCATAGACTAGAATATCTATGGTGATGGTTCAACCGTCTCCATAGGCGACTATGCACTACACAAATGTATATATATTTTCCCATATATATATATATATATATATATATATATATATATATATATATATATATATTGTGATGCCCCCAAAATAGGTATACATCACCTATTCAGTGCCAAAATACATGGTACAAAATTCAAATACAACTTAATAATACAACTGTCATGTAGAATACGACAAGACATAACTGAGAGTTTTAATAAGAATATTGTCATCTAGACAATATCCACACTCAATGGAGTCCTCATTACATTTATTGTAACACTATTTAACGAAATATCGAGGACTACGAATGCTATCATCATCGGACCGCTACTCCGCTTCCCGACTAGTCCCAAATTCACGTTCTCATTTCCTGAAGAGAAGAGTGAAAGAAAGGGTGAGCTCAACTAGCCCAGTAAGAAATATTATGACTAAGATAATGCAGAATAATTTATCGTTAGCCTTCAACAGTGTTAAACTGATAAAATATCTCAAACATTAAGTTTAACTACAGTGGAACAAGCAATCCATTAGAAGAGTCAAGTAGAGAATAAAATCTAGTATCTTCTATGATTTAAAAGGTTTTTCATTACTTTTATCGCTGAGACTCAGTGTAGACACTCGAAATTTACTGTACTACTGTTACTGACATTGCTTTGGAGGACAGATTAATCTTTTAAGAGAGAACCCTGAAAGACAATCCAAATCCATACCGGATACTACCAGAAGTTCAGCATCAAACCCCAGATCGCAATCTGGGAGTAACGATTTCAACCTCAGATGTAACCCCGAGGCCTACAGATACAAAACCGGCACCACCGGAGGAGACCGATTAATCTCGAAGATAACCCCGAGGTATCGAGTCTCAGTCCCAACCATGGGAATAGCCACCAACCTTGTTGATAACCCCAAGGAATGCAGTTTCGGCGATAACCCCGAAAATGCTTGTTTTAAATGCGACCAACTTCAATCTCAGCGCTCACCAACGAGATACACTGTACCAACCCGGCAATAACATCGAGAAGATAGGCACACCTCAAAGATGACAATGAGGACCTTCAATAATTGCAGCGATCAATCTCAAATGAAGTCCGAGCAACGTCTCACTTTACAAATTTCAATTCACGATAACACCGGTGAGGGAGGAAACATCGTCATCCGTCAAACATGATGCCACGCCACGCCTCTACGCAACGATGTCCCGTATACTAACCAATCCCGAGTGACTATTATGCGGGGTAACGGATGAAAGTTGAAGCTTGAAGACCGGAGGGCATCATCCCATCTTCAATGACTTCGTACAAACTCTAATCCCATGCCATCGTACAAACTCTCGACAACGGCGGTTCGAAATAGGTCCTGTTTACCTCAAACGGATGCCAGGATCGCACTTCTAAAAATCCGAGTGGACATTACAATGCCTGAGTGCACGTACTTCGAGACGACCTGACCCAACAAACCCGGGTTGCCTCTGGTACACCTGCTGGTCAGCCACAGGTACACCTACGGATAAAATGCCTATAAATAGAGGGTTCGGGGTGCTGATTTTCTAAGGAATAAAGACGGGGAAACCCTGCACAATTTGCTCCACACTCGCCCATACAATGTATTTTTCCACTTTTAAACACCTGTGAGCTCATATATAGCTTCTTTTGTACCCACAAAAGCCAGTGTTTACCCACTATAAAGATATAGAAGCCTTTTTTAGCAGGCAGCTGTAAGCCTTCTCACACACTTTAGAGTCTTTCTCTTCATCTTTGCACACACCTTTCTACACGTTGAGAGTCGTGTTGCTTTCTTTTGCCGTAACTTGATTAAAGTGGTTTCATTCCGGTCTATATATATATATATATATATATATATATATATATATATATATATATATATATTAAATGTGTGTCGAACTCGGTAGATGAGCCTTTGGATTTTATGTTTGGTACATTTATTCGCTTTTATATATATATTTATACTTATATATATATGAACGTGGTCGAACTCTGTTGATGAGCTCGGATTTTACATCCGTTGCATTTAATGCTTTTATATATATATATATATATTTACATATATATTTATTTATTTTTCCCTGCTGAGTTTCCTTCGTGGCGCTTGATCGCTCTTCTGACTTTATTTACATTTCGATCCCCATGGAGGTGCTTCGTGGTTGATGATCATGTCTCAGATATATATATTTGACTTTTATATATATATATATCTCGCTTACGCTTTTATACAAATTCGCAAGATTCTCACGTAGCCTAGGAATCATGTGATCACAGATTCATCCCATTGGATCTAGATTCGGTTCCCGTGATGCACATTTTCAAATTGTAGCGACTTGTAAATTATTCTGCGATGTCTGAATTTCCTCAGATGGTTTCAATACCCACGAGGAAGTCGACATTATTTTTGTATATTATTTTCGTACGGATGCCTCGCATTCGTCAAATAAAATCAATCTAGTTGATCACTTAATAAAAATGGGAGTGTAAAAGGTCTCAATTCCTATTGAGCATCAGGGTTTAAAAACCTCTTTTATAAAACATCACTGCCATATCTTGTTAAAAAATGAATTTTTACATAAATTCAAACCCTGTGTATATAGGTTCGAACGAGGCCTCGCACAACTTCGATATAACAAACATTGACCCACCCACCCACCCACACACACACATTCAGATAATAGTTTCTTAAAAAGAGGCGGTCACCGTGGTAACTGGGATGTCGGGGGGTGCCTAACACCTTCTCACCGCATAACCAAGTCCCCGGACCCTAAACGAATCTCGGTTTCACCGACCCGTATAAAAGTGTCACATCACTGGGTCAATGTGCAAACCTTTTCTCGGTTGTGTTGGTACAACTATTTAAAAAACCAACTGGCAACTCTTAACAGTCCATCGTCGACATTATACATGTCGGACCTTTTTCACTTATTTTTTCAAACAAATCTCACCTAAAATGAGAACACCAAAGAACAAGTAACGGAAAGGGACATCCAAAAATCCCGACGTCGACAGGTAGTGACTCTGCTGGGGACTCCAGTAAGAGGACTTAAGCCGCTATTACAATCTTTTCAAAATTGTTATCTGCTTGTGTGTGGATGTTGCATTTACATTAGATGAATGTGTATGAATGCATTTCCTTATTGCACTTAGTGCTTTGCACCATAACTGCTTGTGATACTAGTGCCTCGCACCATAACTGCTTGTGATAATAGTGCTTCGCACATGTCGTCATTTTTCATACGGTGAGACGCGATGTATGTGAATGTATGTTGTGTGGTCCCTCCACCAGGAGGCTATCTTGTCGGTGTTTGATTACTGGACTCGTGAGAAGACAAATTTTCAGAGGCTCAGGAAAGGCACCACCCAAATTCGGTCCAGTTGAAAGACCGGATTAACTTCCCATCTAGTAGATTGCGATGATTTGGGAACCTTCATGCCAAAAAGCCGGCAAGAGTAACCTAAGATAGGTCACCTCTGATAAACCCAAAACAGAGGAAAGTCTCTTCATGCTCTCATTTCAATTACTTGTAAACACAATTACTTGTAATTTCATTCCATATATATCTCCATGTAATGAGAAATATGAAGAAATGTGTACACATACATGCTACAAACAGCTGACATCCGTTGTGCAGGATAAAATTCCTAAAATGGACACATCACATAGCATGTTATTATATTCATTCCCTAAAGACTAAACTATGCCAGTCTTTTGCATGGAATCAACCGGACCTACTACCCGTTCAAAAGTCCAAAAAAGGGCAACAGCTCATCAAATAATCATGTCGTCGTCTCACAGCATCCGAACTTAATCCAGTTTCTCGCAAAGAATTCAACGGATTAAGCAAGCAAATTACAAATTTGGCTGTTCTACCAAAAGAATTACACCAGTCTACACAGGGTCAAAAAATACCCGTACATGCTGAATCCTCCACACAAAGAGAAATCCCAGCCATTACCATACCTGAACTACAGTTGGATACGACCAACAAAATTCATGATGCTACCCATCCCACTGGAGATCCAGACACTGGTGACATCAAAAAGAAAGTCCTCCAAATTGAAGAGACCCTTCGCGTTATCAAAGGAATTAGAACACACGGGAGTGTTTCATATGATAATCTGTGTATTTTTCCTGGTGTTCATTACCCAAAAAAATTTAAAACTCCTGACTTTGAAAAATATGACGGGTTAGGAGATCCTTATACACATTTAAAAGTATTTATTAGAGAACTTGGATCCTATGCAGAGGATGAAAAACTCAGAATGCAGTTGTTCCAAAAGAGTCTAACTGGAGAAGCCCGTTCGTGTTGCACAAGATTAGACAACTCCAAAATCCATAGCTGGGATGAGCTAGTACATGCCTTCCTCACTCAATACAGTTTTCAAACTCAGATGGCTCCTGATCGGTATCAAATTACCAAGATCAAGAAACAGTCTAACGAGTCTTTCAAAGAGTATGCCCAGAGGTGGAGACGCTTGGCTGCCCAAGTTAGTCCTGCCATGACAGAATCAGAAATGGTCATAACTTTCATAGACATACAAGAAGCTCCCTTATATGAGAGAGTTTTAGTTTAAGATCGGCAAACCATTTTCCTGAAATGGTCAAACATGGGGAGATGGGTGAGATGGGATTGAAGTCAAGAAAGATTCAAGACCTAGTCGCACTCAAAGTCATTCTTGATCACATCCAATCTAGAAATTATGGGAACAACCTTCCTGAGGGTCCATAAAAAGAAAGAGGAAGATGTTTCCACGATACTGTACAAAAAGGCAATCGAACATGCCTATTCAAAGGAGAAACTACACTCCCTTTCTAGCACACCGCAAACCCTCCAGCATACTAAAAGGTGGAGAAGTCAAACGCCTTGAGTGTTTACACCCTTAGGGGATACCTCGAGAACATTCTTAATCTTCCTGACAACACGAAGAAAATTACGATCTTCTTCCACCAAACCCACCCTAATGGACGGGGTTTCAATGCTGCAAGGAAATGTGCTTATCATGCCGGGGCACCTGGACATGATACTCAGGATTGTTGGGCCTTAAAACACAAGATCCAGGATCTAATAGACAACGGGGAGATCATAGTCACCAAACCCGATCATCCTCATGTTCTAGAAAACCCTTTTCCTCAACACAAAGAAGAAGAGGTCAACATGATTAATTGGAGTAATGGATAGAGCTCCAATTTCAAATTGTGATTCCTCCTGCACCATCAAAGACTAATGATGATGATGGGACTATGCCAAGTTCTAGTTCACAGTGGAACGAAAGATTAAATCTCTCTGCAACAAATTGAATAATTGGCGGAACTTGTGACTTATCAGCATCAAGTGACTCGCTAGTTAATCAGCCAGGAGCATGCCAGTCTCCTACCTCTTGTCATGAATATTCGTCATTACTTTCGTAAATGAAATCTTTGGAAGACAAAGTGATAAAGAGAGCAAATGCCAAAGCCCGTCGGGATTTCGCCAACAAAAGGGAATTCACCTATCTGGGCCAACCTATGGAGGAAATCCTTCATATATTAATCAAAGAAGGAAGGATCAGTTCCCTTCTACCCCCAATCAACCCCCGTTTGGGATAGTACAACTTTGATGGAGTATGTCAATATCACTCCCAGTCTCGCGGTCACAACACAGAAGAATGTTGGGCACTCTGCCACCTTATTCAAAATCTAATCGACAGTGGTGTCCTGCGCCAGCGTATTTACGACATACTATGTTACGTCTGAAGTGAGAATGCAGGCCCTACCAAATGGAAAAGTGTGGTAGCAGTCATATCCACTGAAACTGATGGGATTAATACCTTACTCACAACGCCAATAATTCAACTCAAGGGAGGAAACAATCTTTTGAAAGTGGTTGCTCCCGAGCCAATCAATTTGCCATGCAGAGAACAATATCTTATTGTTAGCTTGCGCAAGGTTCCGTGGAATTATGGAGAAGGTGAAGGATCCACCTCACATACAACTGTTGTAGTGTTGAAGGAAAATCCATTGTATCTCCCCCATCGGGTGATGAAGTCTACCACCAAATCAAAGGGGAAAATACCCATGGAGAAGATTGAAAAATTCCTCCGCGCTATGGGTCATAATGAAGCTACGGTGGTTTTAAGCTTGAAAGAAGATCCACAATAAATATCAATTTTGGACTTGGTCCTAACTTTCAGAATCACCGGAAGGTCTTGCTAAAGGTTCTAAAAGAAGCCTATCTCCCGACATCAGTGGATACAGAAAATTTTCAACATATGGTTGATCACATTTTCAACAACAATGTGATATCCTTCACTGATGATGACATACCGCCCGAAGGGACCGGTCATTGCAAACCATTGCACATTGCGGTCTTGTCCTCCGGATATATGGTAGCTGGAATATTAATAGATGGAGGTTCCTCTCTGAATATATGCCCATATGCTACCTTGGTGAAGATGAACATCAATCTTAACTAAATTCGGAGTAGCCATACTATCATCAAAGCTTTTGATGGAGCCCGCCGTAACTCGGTCGGAGTAATTGAGCTGCCAATCGAAATTGGTCCTCACACATTCTGCG
This sequence comes from Panax ginseng, assembly GCA_020205605.1. Classification (NCBI taxonomy): domain Eukaryota; kingdom Viridiplantae; phylum Streptophyta; class Magnoliopsida; order Apiales; family Araliaceae; genus Panax; species Panax ginseng. The sequence continues at coordinate 27,988,305 of CM035146.1, read as the reverse complement.
TATCTTTCCATGTACTCAAGATAGACTCGGGATACAACCTGCTCTTGGGACGACCATGGATTCACATGGCAGGGGTAGTCCCCTCCACTCTTCATTAATAGTTGAAATACATCATCAACAATAGCCTGGTCACAGTCAACGCTGAACCGGAGACATGCCGTTCATCAATGTCAATGATGATGTTGAGCCAATTAGTTTTCATACTTTGGAAATAAGTAATATCCAATACCATGCTGTTGGAATGCCACTGCCCGAACCACAGATTTCTGCCGAGGTGATGTCAGCCACTCAAGAAATGATGTCGTTAAGTCATAAGTCGGGACAAGGGTTGGGTAAAGATTTCCAGGGTATCAAGTACCCCATTCAATTAACCAAGCAAGCTGGAACCGCTGGACTAGGCTATTCTGCCAGCTCTAGTCACGGGAATCCTCATAAGCATTAGCAGATTCCTTCAGCTTCAACCATGTGGCGTTTATCTTCGCCTTCAAACTCTGAGTCCGCACAACCTCCCGTAATGGTGCTAGCCAACGTAATGGCTATGTATGTCCCAAGTCGGTACCCGTGAAAGGAAAAGAGATCTTTGTTCCAAATCCCGCAGTGGAAGAAGAGGAACGAAGAATCAAGCAAGACGTCATACGGATGATGTCCGGTATACACATCATCGTTCATGATGAACATACCAACAGATACACCCCAGACGATGATTGTCCAGACGTAATGGCCATCATTCGGGACAAGGAGGATGATGACAATCCATCCATCACTGCGGTCCACCCAGACTTTGCTCTTGCCAATTGGAACAACATTCCTTACATTGGTCGTCAAGGGTAAAGTGGGCAGAAACTCTTTCTGCCCTGTAGATATAATAACTACTTACTTTTATGTACAGTATTAGCAGTTTATTTTGCCAGTTTATGCTAACACTGTGTATGATCAAACACGTTTCATATATATACTAAGTGAAAGCATATTTTGTTTCAGGACTCTGAATTTTAATGTGCATGTACTTGCGTCTGGTGCCTCTTCTACATAGGGATTGTACCTTTTCGATGTAGAGATGAATTCACCTTGATGGATATACTGAGATGAAATTGAGGTGCCTCCGTAAATTCGAGGAATGGGTCAAAGACAAACCCAAACCCAACCTTGATCAAACCACTTCTTTCAATCTCGGAACCTTAGAAAGCCCTAAGTTAATCCAGATTGGTTCAGACCTTACCCCAAACCAACGGAATGATATGGTTACGCTATTAACCCAATTCCAGGATGTGTTTGCATGGTCTCATGAAGACATGGTGGGTTTATCCACTGACATTGTCCTTCTTACCTTCCTATTAAAGAAGGATTTAAGCCAGTCAAGCAGAAACTCAGGTGACTGAAACCTGAGTGGAGTTTAAAGGTGAAAGAAGAAATTGTGAAACAATTTCAAGCTGGCATCATAATGGTGTCTACATATCCTGAGTGGATATCCAACATTGTACCCGTGCCTAAACCTGGAGGGAAGGTGCGAGTTTGCGTGGATTACCGGGAATTGAACAAAGCTTGCTTAAAAGATAGATTTCCCGTGCCATTTATCCACATTCTCATTGACAATCTTTAGCTTGATACGACATGTGCCCTTTCTTGATTGCTTTTTATGGATACCATCAGATCATGGTTCCCGAGGAAGATCGTGAGAAGACTGCTTTTATCACTCCTTGGGGAACTTTTTGCTACAGACGGTTGTCATTCGTCCTCATCAATGCCGGAGCTACCTATCAACGAGCTATGATGGCTCTTTTCCACTACTTAATGCACAAAGAGATTGAGATCTACGTGGATGACATCATTGTCAAATCACGGAAGGAGGATGACCATCTAGACCATCTCAAAAAATTGTTCAACAGGTTGCATAAGTACAACTTGAAGTTGAATCTAGCTAAATGCGCCTTTGGCGTTAAATCGGGCAAGTTGCTAGGATTTCTAGTCAGCCACAAATGGATTGAGCTGGATCCTACCAAAATCCAAGACATCACTGAAATGCCCATTCCTCAGACAGAGAAGAAAATACGGGGATTTTTGGGAAGAATCAACTTCATTAGCAGGTTTATCTCCCAACTCACAGCAACCTGTGAGCCAATCTTCAAGCTATTAAGGAAGAACTCCTCCATGAAATGGAATGATGAGTGTCAAAAGGCCTTCCTCACAATCAAGAAATAGCTAGTCAAAGTTCCTGTGTTAGTACCACCCAGGGATGATGTTCCCCTGTTCATATACATGTCCATGAGTGACAATGCCATGGGCTGCATGCTGGGACAGAAAGACGATAGAGGCCACGAATCCAGCTATCTATTACCTCAAAGAAAAGGTTCAAAGAAGAAGAACACAAGTACACTCTGATCGAAAAGACGTGTTGTGCTTTAGCATGGGCTTCCATGAGGTTATAACATTACATCCATGGTCACACAACCCATCTCATATCCCGTGTGGATCCTCCCAAGTACGTGTTCAACAAACCTATGTTAAATTATCGACTGTCCAGATGGAAGTTGATCCTACAACAATTTGACATCATATATGTGACTCAAAAGTCCATCAAAGGTCAAGGAATTGCGGATCAACCGCCGCCGCACTTCTTGAGGGATTTCAAACCCTTGAAACATATTTCCTCGATGAAGGAGTAATGATGTGGTCTGAGAACACCATCGATCGATACGCACCAATCATGGCGGATGTATTTTGATGGAGCCATTAATATGGAAGGTTCTGGAGCCGGGAGCCGAGTTCTGAGTATCTGAATGCGGGAGCAAGCGGTATCCGTTGCCGTCAAATTATAGTTTGTCAGCACCAACAATACGGCTGAGTATGAAGGCTGTCTCATGGGGCTAAAACTTGTCCGTTCAATGGACATCGAGGCGATTAATCTGCTTTGGAGATTCGAGTTGGTAATCGAATAATCCACCGAAATCTATCAAACCAAGGAATTACATTTGCTGCCTTACCATTGGCAGGTTTTGAAGATGGCTTTGGAGTTCGAAAAAATCTCCTTTCTACATGTTCCTTGTAATAGGAATGACTTTGCGGACGCATTAGCAACTTTGGCCTCCCTGATTCGCATATCAGACAAAGAACATTTTCCGAGCGTCACAATTTCCCTGCACAAGGCCCCAACCTATGGGAATTACGTTGGTGAAGTATCGGATGAGCTACCTCCCATCAAACATCCTTGGTATCAGCATATCAAGGAATATCTACGAGATAGATCTACACCCACTGAGGCGAGCCCGACTGAAAAAAGGCGGATCCATAGACTTGCTATGAAATTCTACCTGAGTGGAGATGCGCTCTACAAAAGAGATGCAGGACTAGGTCTCCTCAAATGTTTAGACAAAGATCAAGCCCAAAGGCTTATGGATGAAATCCATGGTGGAGTCTGTGGCCCCCACATGAGTGGCTCCCTCCTTGTCCAGACAGTCCTCAGGATGGGACATTATTGGCTATCTCTCAAAGCTGATTCCAATGACCACGTCAAAAGATGCTATCAGTGCCAGATTCATGGGAATGCTATACACGCCCCTCCACGAGAACTCCACAATATGAGTTCTCCTTGGCCCTTCTCAAAGTGGGGAATGGACGTTATCGGGCCCATTGAGCCTAAAGCCAGTAATGGTCATTAGTTTATCTTCACCATGATCGACTACTTCACCAAGTGGGTAGAAGCAGCCTCCTTCCCTAGGGTCACTAAAGAAGTCATCATTGCTTTCATCATAAACAATGTTATTTGTCGATATGGACAACCAGAGGTGATTGTGTCAGACAATGCCAAAAACCTCAACAACAAAATGATGGAGGAATTATGCAGTAAATTCCACATCAAACATCTTAACTCTGTCATCTATCATCCAAGATGAGCGGTCTTTGTTGAAGAGGCTAACAAAAACATCAAGAAGATTATGCAAAAGATGTCCGCCAACAACAAAGATTGGCCTGACATATTGCCTCTGACTCTGTTAGCCTACAGAACCTCAATGCGAACTTCAATTGGGACAACCCCCTACGGTTTAACCTATGGGATGGGCGGTGGTTCCCCATAGAAGTTGAGATGGAATCCTCGAGTGTTGATCGACGCCACCGGATGAAGACCAATAGGTACAAGACATGTATCACCAATTGTCTCTAATAGACGAAAAGCGAACCGCGGCTATCTTCCACTTCGATTATATCGGCGAAAGGATTGCGGATCCTATAACAAAATAGTTCTGACTCTGGCGCTTTAAACAACATAACTTGGTTTTGAAGAAGATTCTTGACAACCAAGATCAGGCTAAAGGAAAATTTGCTCCTAACTGGGAAGGCCCGTTTATTGTCAAGGAAGTATTGACAGGAGGCGCTCTCAGATTACAAGAAATGGACGGCGATGAATTTTCGCAACTCATCAACTCAGACACCGTGAAACGGTATTATGTCTGAAGTAACCAGCAAACACCCTGGTGCATCATCATCAGGTCACCAATCATTCCGGTTCTTTAACCCTTTACCACATACAACTTTTCTACACTTTTCCCCTCAGGGAAACGTACTCTTCCAGCCAGCAGCCTGGCTTTCTCCTTTGCGCTCAAACAACTTAGGTCATCCCACCGTAGATTGAACCTCTTACGTTCGCAGTTTGGCTACCCATACCTGGGATCAAACTTCTCATACCTGCAGTTTATCCTCAACCAGGGATTACAACTTTTGCCTCCCCGCACTCTGACCTGCACATGGGATCACGCTTTTCTTCTCACCCTGAGGGGCGAACTACGTCGACCTGATCTCCTCTTTAATAGGAGTACGTAGGCAACCATGTTACATGGCCCGGTCGCAATGAAACAAAAACCACAAAAACATTTCTACCCTTCTCCTCACAACAACAACAAAAACATTACTACACCATTTCTGACATATACAGCGTTGAACCTCTTACACCAGGTTCGAACTACTCAGACCTGATCTCCTCTTCAATAGGAGTACGTAGGCAGCCATTCATGGTGCGGTCTCACCCCCTACCAAAACACAAACCCTTGTCTGTTGGTACTGGGATCAAACTTCAATCCACTACATTTCATTGGCTTCACACCAAAGGGATGGAATTACCTGAACTCCTCCCAAATAGGAGATTCGGCGACCATCTAAGCTGTGATCATACCTTGAAGAGCAACACCAATCCATAAGAGGTGGAATTAACTAGCCTTGTCCTAAATAGAAGTACTGGCGACCATCTGTGGTGCGGTCAATCTCAAAGAGGAAAGCCACATTCCTCTCCACATTTCCATTCAGAAACAAGTCCCAAGACACCAAAGATGGTAGGGATACACAAAGATCGATGTTCTATTCTAAACTATCCAGAGACAACTCAATATCCATCCACCCTAGAGGAATTCAGAATACATCAAGACCACAAGCCCTGAAGCAGTAGGCAAAATATCAAACAAATAGCAAGGCATATCTAAAAGGGAAGTGATCCAAAAATATATTTCGCTGTCATATATAATGTTGTTTGATATATATACAATGTAAACTGTACATGACAAAATGGCTAAGCTAGTCTGTGCAGGTAAATACAAGTTCATCTACAAGTCAGGGTATATGCGAGCTAACAAGCCCAACATGGCGTCCCTCTCAGAAGACGGAGGTGAAGCTGTGGTCTCCTGTATGAGAATATACACACGACCCAAAAGATCTGTAGCCATCTGCATGGTGACCATATGATCATCGATATATGCGCTCATCTCTGCAATCATGCCAGTGGTAAGGGACCTCATTGCAGAACTATCTGTGACGGCTGCATCCCGGGCAGATATAGCACTATCCCGCTCAACTATCACTTCATCTCTAGCTGATATAGCCTCATCCCGCTCAATAACAGCTGCATCTCTGTGATCTAATGCCTCATCTCTCTCCAATAGAGTGGCGTCCTTCACGTCAAGAGCAGTCGACATCATAGATCGAATCTGGTCTCTCTCAAAGGTAATCAGATGAAGACTCTACTCTAAGTACTGTGTCGAGTGCTGAATTACAAAAGTACTGGTACTAGGAGAATCTAGAAGAAATGCTGGCAACCCAGTAGCGGGCTCCTCCTCGATGTAGGTATCAATGTCCTCCATGGGCTCGTGCAGATCGTCTCGACTCAATATCCTGATTCTGCAGAGAATCGCTTGCATTGCGGTATAAAATCTCTGTCTCCATCCATGGGGAATACTTTGCAGAATAACCGGGATGACTGATAGAAAAAGAAGCTATCTCACGCTAATCCTAGCAAGCATACACACGGGATCGGTCCTCTGCTGAGAGATATCGAGAAGCTAAACGATGACCTATCGCCCCCTCGAAAGGATGAAAATCCTGGAACTGGTCGAACTGCGACATCACGGCCAATGGGTGATAAGTAGTCACGCCCCTCAAGCCAGCCAGAGGGAGGAAATCCATGCCCGGAGCGTGAGTAATGAAGTTGTATGGTGAGCAAAGCCCCGAGCACAACAATATGCTAAATGGATCTCTGATATCTGCCAAAAATATGCACCAGGACAGAGCATCTATACACTCCGATGGCTGAAAGGAGTATGACATAGCCACATTATGGGAGAAGCAATACCCATGCTGTCTAAGGGTACCAACCGGTCGTAAGTGTGACATAAACCACACATACAGCATGACCGAACTCCAACTGAACATGCCTGACGGGTAAGTACATCAGTAGGATGCCGACCGCAGAGTCTCTTCTACAATCATAGGCACAATGGTACGACCCTCCCTGAGACCTCTCACAGCCATGATAACACCTATATCTATCTCATCCATATACCGCGGCATGTACACATATGACAGTACACATAGCATCAGTACATCAACTCTGGCCAAACGCCAATGCTCCTCCGACGCGGTGAAATCCCCAGAATGTCGTGAGTATCCATCCTCCGCGCCAAATTTGTCATACAGAAACAGCTGAGAGATCACGTGGCCAGATGTCAACTCATCCTGCACTACTCTGCATCTCAATCCTGTGAGAGTCATGAATCGTCTACTCATGTCTCCCAAAGCTAGGTGCACGTAAGGTCTGTCTAAGGGCAGCATCATCAAACGTGCATACTCCTCCAGAGTAGGAGTCAACTCATGGGTGCCAAAACGGAATACCTGCCTATCAGGTAGCCAATGCTCTAGCATCCCGTCTATAAATCCTGCAGGAACCTGAAATGCCAAAAGGGTCATGGTATGCTGCAACAACAGATCTACAGTCACCCTATCTGGGGGTGACATGCTATCGTACCACGATCGCATACCTAATGCCACCACTGACGGTGGCGTATGATCTATACGGCTAACTGTCGAAAAAGACATCTGTTCAAGCCGTGTCATAAGACCATCCAGGGGTCAATGCTGAATATCTATGGACATACATACATATGCATAACATGATACATGCATAACAGATAATGGATGGAAATATGATATAGGGAATGAAAAATGGTGCATACATTCCTAAATATATCATCATCTAATACATCAGCTCTTTACAGCTACAAATACAGGGAAATGGGGGACAACCGCCCTACTACTAACAGAGGCCTATCAAAAGATATAGCGAGAATGGGGAATAGCCACCCAATATCTAACAGAGGCCTATCAAAAGATATAACGAGAATATACATCAGAAGAAGACCAGGGTCTCGATGTCCACATCCTCAATCCTGTCCACCTGATGTAACTCCTCCTGAGTCCCTGGATCTCTATCAACAGGGATATCGGGCCTATAAAGAGGAGGATCTGCGCAGGTAAAACCAAATGGGTCGTCTGATGGGCCAGCACCTGAGCTGGAAGGAACAAATGACTCCACCTCTGCTGGATCTCTACCCAAATGCCGAATAAATACATGTGCCTGATCCGACTACCGGGTCAAACTATCAATCTAGGTCATATGAGTCGGAGCTCGGACACAAGCTACCTAATCCGTCATCATCAAAGATCCTGAAACCATGTCCCCCATAAACTATGTGGCGCGGGACTGGGCTCCAATAGTGCGAGGGAACCACTAACGCTGGAACGTCTCCTGAATACATGGGCCCTCTGATAATGCAAAGCCGTCAACCCCCAACAATGGGATATCAGTGACAGGTGACTGTTATGCAGGCCAATGACGCCTGACAGGAGGCAAGATCGGTACACGGATCTCCCCTGTGATGCTCCAAATAGCACGTTCTCCTAAATAGAGCTCCCAGCCTCCATCAGTGAAGAGAGGAACTCTCCTGGTAGAGATCAAATACTCGACTCCGGTGGGATGTCCATCCTCAAAGCCGATGGTCAAATGCTCCCCTGAATAGGGAATCCATGTAATGGTACCCACCACGTGAACTCTCACACCATCTGACGGTGAGTGAATCCCTCGAATCTGAGGGACCTCCTAAGAAATAGAATGGTGCCATCGTCGTCCTCGTGGATAGGTATCTAAACCTAACACACTCACAGGACGTAAACATGGCAAAACTGCCAACACAATGGCAAAACAGCTGCTATCAGTAAACACTCTTAACTTGTGAATGGGAAAAGATAAGAGAAATAGTCACCAGCAGAAATGGGTAAAATCCTAGCCAAGCCTCGGTCAAACCCTGTGAGAGCATGTGAATGCCCCGGAGGAAATAGGCAAAGGTGTAAGAGCCCCAATCGTACTCTCCAATACGGTCCACATCGCGTGTGGCGCTGACCAACGTGAAAGATACCGTGGAAGAGTTGTCTGCTATGAAGCAGCCTCGAATGATCATCAAGAAAAATCACCGCAGAACGCGATCCCTAATCCTGACATCATCAGGCACGGGCTCACTCAATAGCCCGCTCATAGTATCTAAACTCAAAGGACCTGAACAGACAGTCCTGCCTTTAAGCCCTCCGCCAGAACTCCTAATAAGGATCGGACGGCAGTAGGGGTAATATTCACCATGCAAGGCACTGGCTCCCCTCCAAACTCCATACCTGTGATAAATCGCCAATCCATAGGCGTCATCATCACCTCGCAATCTAGCAGGTGGAGTGACTAAGTCTGATGAAACCATCGCTCAGACAATGCCCTGAGGTAACCCCAGGGACAACGACAGGAAAGGATGGAGAAGAACGCCACAAATCCCCACTCATGCACTACCGCTCTGTAGTCAAGATGAAGCGCCTGGTACATGGAGTGAATGCTAAACTAGTTCCCTCGAGGCTGTGTAAATCCTGGAACCTACATGAAATGCAGATCAACATCAGAACCCTTTAATCCTCATTAATAGGAAAGAAGGAAGATCAAAGTCTAGCGCCATACCTCGTTAGCATGCAAATACATCGATGGATGTCTGCCCAAATCACCCAGCAACTATAGGTTCACTACCTGAATGCTCGAAAGCTCCCTGTGAGGGACATGTACAGCAGGAGTGGGGTCCTCAATAGGAATATCCGCATCCTCAACCTCAACATCTGGAACATCTACCTGGACAGGACGTATCACGGCCTCCACCAATCGGCGAGGCTGTCTGACAAAAAGAGGACGAGGCACTTCAAAAGCCCTCCGTCGTACGCCAGAAACGGTCCTATAAGAACTGCTCGGCTGATCCAGATCCATAATATCTGGACAATAATTCTCCAAATCACCTCAGAAAGGATGTGGTATTTCCTTACCTGGAGCTTTCTAAAATACATTTTATGACTATGCATGCATGCATTTACTTTAACATATAATAGAGTTAGAATCAATGACTACCCAATGCCTACATTTGGAAAAAATTTGCCATAGTCCCCTTTAAAAATAGGACTATCCACATGCACATAGGCATGTCTAGGTGGCCATTTAGTAGCACACCTGCCCCAAAGTCATATACATAATATATGCATAAAAAATAAAAAACATCATGCATAGGGCCAACCTCAATGCTAGGAGTATTTTTCCTTTCTACATTTTGCTCATTGGACCTCAAATAGGACAAAAAATAGCAGAAAAAGGTGCCAATTTGACTGTCTCAAAAGTCAAATTTTTTCACATCATTATGTTCAGCATGGTTTAATACTAACATTTACTATGTTGAATATTTTTTATCAAGTCGATCATTTGTGCATACATAATCACTACTATGTGTTTAGATGCATTTCGTGCGATATCTCACAATCCAACTGGGATGAAAATTGGAAAAAATACATGCATACGTTACCAGGATAGTGTAGAACACTTGTACGGTGATAGAATTTGTAGAAAGCAGCCCGAACTCAGCAGATCTGAAGATGGCTCGCGGTTTTCTCTATATGAAATGAGTTGAAAATGACTTGTGAAGGCTGGCTGCAGGATATATGATCCGCGCCTAACCGTAGGCCCACTTGCGGCTGCAGCAGGTGCACCTGCGGCACCCCTACGTGGGTCCCACCCCTCCGGCTCGGTCCAGTTCAAGTTGAAACGGAGTTCTCACGGACCAGAAAGGTCAAATCGAGAATAAAAACGCCACGCGATTGAGCAAAACAGCATACAATCCTGGTTTTCTCGGATGAGACTTTTAATCTGCACATCGCCCATTGGTAGTCACCCGAACACGATGTGTACCCTGCTAATGATCTCATTTGTCACAAATCACATCCGGCAATACCTCATACAGGTCCGATGCCGCCAACTCCGGGTCGTTACCCTATATAGATCCCCGACGGGGGTTACGACGTAGATCCCCGACGGGGTTACAACGTAGATCCCCGGTGGGGGTTACGACACGTTCATCCGTTGACATTTCTATCAACGAAGGTCAAGCAGCCTTGACGTTATTTCAAGTCGATGGCAAGTAAACCCATCGAAGCATTGAGGACTGTTCGATATTTGCGTACGTACTCATGAGTCCCCAGTAGGTTCCCGACGGGGATTACAACGTAAAGCCCCGGTAGTGGATTACAACGTACATTCAAGCCGTTGACACACATATCAACGAAGGCCAAGCTACCTTGACGTTATCTCAGCCGATAGCGATTAAACCTATCAGAGTTCTAGAGCTGTTCGAGGATTTCATGCTCGATTACTCATATTCCCCCAACGGATCCCCGGCGGGGGTCACAACACAATGCTCCATTGATCTACACGACAGCAAAGGTCAATCAACCTTGACACTCTACTCACAGAGCCTCAGCCGCTGATTCACGCATCAGCGAAGGTCAAGCAACCATGACAGTATATCCCACAGGATGTTTCAGCCGTTGATTCACCTGTCGATGAAGCACGCGTCAATGAAGGTCAGGCACCCCTGACAACATTTGCTGTTGACAGTAAATCCAGCAGGATCTTGACATGTTCTGGCGATACCAACCAGAAAAGGTCAATGTTATCAAAGAGGATAGATGATGGAATATGTTATACACATCCTCAAATAGATCAAGCTTTATCCCCACATATCTCTTACACATAAGAGGTACATCTTCAAAATCAAATCGTTATCAAAGACATAGGAATTTGGCGATAACTCCAACATCAACATCCTAACAGATTCGGCTTACACATCAGATCTACTCAGTATTTCCAATCCCCAGTTGAAGCAACAGGGATTCAGCAATCATCCCCAGCATGTTGGGCTATAACCCCATACACATGCATCATACATTTGCATCATTTTACCACCCATAGTACCACGTTCATCTTGTTGCGTTTCAAGTGTCTAAGATTCTTTATCCTACCCGTGCATCACCATGCATGAGTATGATAAAGAGGGGCATCTGTAAACACTCGAAATTTTCTGTACTACTATTACTGACATTGCAGGAGGACAGATTCATCTTTTAAGAGAGAACCTTGAAAGACAATCCAAATCCATACCGGATACTACTGGAAGTTCAGCATCAAACCCCGGATCGCAATCTGGGAGGAACGATTTCAACCTCGGATGTAACCCCGAGGCCTGCAGATACAATACCGGCACCACCAGAGAAAACCGATTAATCACGGAGATAACCCCGAGGTATCCAGTCTCAGTCCCAACCATGGGAATAGCCACCAACCTTGGTGATAACCCCAAGGAACGCAGTTTCGGCGATAACCCCGGAAATGCTTGTTTCAAATACAACAAGCTTCAATCTCAGCGCTAACCAACGAGATACATTATACCAACCCGACAATAACATCGGGAAGATAGGCATACCTCAAATATGACAATGAGGACCTTCAACAATTGCAGCAGTCCAATCTCAGTAAAGTCTGAGCAATGTCTGCTTTATCAGCCCAATCCGGTGATACCACCGGTGAGGGGCAACATCGTCATCTCATCAAACACGACGCCACGTCACGTCTCTACGCAACAATGTCCCACAAGGCTAACTAATCCCGAGTGACTATTGTGTGGGGTAACGGATGAAAGTTGAAGCTTGAAGACCGGAGGGCATCGTCCCATCTTCAATGACTTCGTACAAACTCTAATCCCATGCCATTGTACAACCTCTCGACAACGGCGGTCTGAAATAGGTCCTGTATACCTCAAACGGATGCCCGGATTGCACTTTTGAAAATCCGAGTGGACATTATAGTGCTGAGTGCGACGATTGAGATTTACTTGAGGCAAACAAACCGGGCCAACCCGGGTTGTCTCTAGTACACCTGCGGCTAAAATGCCTATAAATAGAGGGATTGGGGTGCTGATTTTCTAAGGAAAAAAGATGGGAAAATCCTGCACAATTTGCTCCACACTCGCCCATACAGTGTATTTTCCCACTTTTAAACACCTATGAGCTCATATATAGCTTCTTTTGTACCCACAAAAGCCAGTGTTTACCCACTATAAAGATATAGTAGCCTTTTTTAGCAGTCAGCTGTAAGCCTTCTCACACACTTTAGAGTCTTTCTCTTCATCATTGCACACACTCTTCTACACGTTGAGAGTCGTGTTGCTTGCTTTTTCCCGGACTTCGGTCCGTGGTTTCATTCCAGTCTATATATATATTATATATATATATTTAAATATATATTGACTAACATCATCGAGTTATGCCTCGATTGAGCCTAGACCTCGATCTGGAGCATTTACTTGCTTTTTCTATATATATATATACATTTATATATATGAACTGTGTGTCGAACTTTGTTCGATGAGCCTAGACTTCGGTCTAGAGCATTTACTGCTTTAATATATATATATTAAAGCGTTTACTGCTCATCGAACTCTGTTCGATGAGCCTGGATTTTACATCCGGTGCGTTTAATGCTTTTATATATATATATATATATATATATATATATATATTTTTATTTATTTATTTATTTATTTTCGTCCTGCCTTGAGTTTCCTTCGTGGCAGTTGATCGCTCTTACTGCTTTATTTACATTTCTGATCCCCCATGGAGGTGCTTCGTGGTTGGTAATCATGTATGCATATATATAGTTACAACTTTTATATATATATTTGCTTATTGCTTTTATACAAATTGCAGCATTCTGTGTGCCTAGGAATCATGTGATCACAGATTCATCCCATTGGATCTAGATTCGGTTCCCGTGATGAACATTTTCACTATGGCGACTTGTAAATTATTCTGCGGTGTCTGAATTTCCTCAGATGGTTTCCATACCCACGAGGAAGTCAGCATTATTTTTGTATATTATTTTCGTATGGATGCCTCGCATCCGTCAAATAAAATCAATCCAGCCGATCACTTAATAAAAATGGGAGTGTAAAAGGTCTCAATTCCTATTGAGCATCAGGGTTTGAAAACTTCTTTTATAAAACATCACTGCCATATCTTGTTAAAAACTGAATTTTTACATAAATTCAAACATTGTGTATATAGGTTCGAACGAGGCCTCGCACAACTTCCATATAACAGCATATTAACCCACCCACACACACACATTCAGATAATAGTTTCTTGAAAAGAGGCGGTCACCGTGGTAACAAGGATGTCGGGAGGTGCCTAACACCTTCCCCCCGCATAACCAAGTTCCCAGACCGTAAACGAATCTCGGTTTCACCGACCCGTATAACAGTGTCACATCACTGCGTCAATGTGCAAACCTTTTCTCGGTTGTGTTTGTACAACCATTTAGAAAACCAACTGGCGACTCTTAATAGTCCATCGTCGACATTATACTTGTCGGATATTTTTCACTTGTTTTTTCAAACAAATCTCACCTAAAATGAGAACACCAAAGAACAAGTAACGGAAAGGGACATCCAAAAATCCCGACGTCGACACTCAGCTTAATAAATAATTTACACCATCCCTGCACTACGGCCAATGATATTCATTAGTATCACGACCAAAAATTATCCATGCACTACGGGCCAAGGATATTCATGTATTCATCAATGGTAATGATCATGCCAACATTTGTCCATCAATGCACTACGGCCAATGAGAATTTTTACCACATCATTTGTAATATTACAGTAATGATTATACCGAATAATTCCTGGTCATAATCATACCAAGTCCATCTATGCACTACAGGCCACAGATGACTTTCAACATATTATAAACATGAGTATGATGACAATTCAATAAAACAAGTTCAAGAATAAATTTTAAAGATTTATAAGTTACTTTATCCTGAACTCAATAACGTCCAAATTGTCAACATGATACTGCTTTGTGGAGTAAAATTCAAGAATGCTCAGAAGAATATTTCCATGAAAAGATACTGGATGAAACGCAAATATTAAGGATATTCCACTAATTTTATGGAGTATAGAAGCCAAAACTTTAACCAACTGAGTATAAGAGAATATATGAAACTGCAAATGGATTTTTGTCCGCCATGCAGTAATCCACTTAGACAGATCATTTCCATAATTTAATAAGAAATGAATACAAAGGATCATTCACCATGCATGTGATAATCCACATAGACAGATTATTCCAACAGAATAATAAAGAATGGAATAACATAAGAAATCACCATCCATGCGATAGACCGCAGACGAGGTTATTCAACAATAATAAAGAATGGAACCCGGTCCAATAGAATAATAAAGAATGGAACCGGATATTCAATGAATAATCCGCGAACGGTCATGTTCAACGAATAATAATAAAGAATGGAACCGGGTCATGCGTAAGCGCGCACGAGACGGGATGTTCCAACGAGAATAATAAAGAATGGAATAACAAAGAATTTCACCATATATGCGGTACTTAGCGTAGGCAGAGTTATTCAATATAATGATAAAGAATGGAATAACGAAGTTCTCTTCATGAAGGCGAAAGAAATAATACCCTTACGAGAGTACAACAAATAATATCCCTTCTTAGTAAAGAAGAGTATTAAAATCGTAGTAGCGAGGATATTCTTGAAGAAAACTTATACTAATTTCTATGCTCAAAGCTTTCTTAAACTCTAAAGAAATATGCTCAAGATTATAGAAGGAGAATTCTCTGAATTTACGGTGTGATTTTCAATTCTAACTAAGCATCCTATTTATAGAAGAATGGAAAGGATACTATCTTTGCCTATGATAAAATATAATATATTCTATTTATAATCAAATAAAACAAAACTTTATAAAAAGTATTACATTTTATATAAAAAGTTTTTACTATCAAAAACACTATCTACCTTTATGCAACACTATGCATAATAAAATATAATATATTATATTTATATTCTAATAAAACAAATAACTTTATAAAAGTATTACATTTTATATAAAAAGATTTTACTATGCAAAATACTATGCATAATAGAATATAATATATTCTATTTATAGTCTAATAAAATGATAACTTTATAAAAGTATTACATTTTATATAAAAAAGCTTTTACATTTTATTACATTAATAATACTAATAAAACAAAATTTATCATCATTATTATAATTCACAATATTAATCGACCGAGTTCGTTCTCCGGAAAGAGGGGGCTTTCAATAAGGATTTTCCTATTAGCGCATGATTAGGTGACCAAACCTCTCCTTGTGAACTTCTAGAACATCGTTAATATTGCAAATAATAATATTAATAACTTTGTCATCTCAATTATTGATTTAATAATATATAAAATATTGACAATAATTGAATCAAATAACGTGAGATCTTATCGTACAATTCTTTGTAGCAATAATTGAACAAAAGCGAGTGACTTCTCACGTAAGCATCAATAATCAATACTGGTGTGCTACTATGCAACCACGCGTATTATTTACTTTTAACACCGGGTGTTTCAACGAGTTAATGATAAAACTTCATTATTATTTTTTATAAAAAATTTTTTTGTCGTTTTCTCGATCAAATAATAATTCCGTTATAGGGTCCACCAATGATTGTCTTAGTTATACGAATATTCCTGTTAAAATGAATATTCTCGACCAATCGAATATTATATAACAACTTGCGTACTTTGCAAAATTTATAAATATTACCCACAACTATAACATTATATCAAATTCATTCCATAATATTCAAAAATGATATTTATAGAAAATTCATCTTTATTCATAAAAGTTGAGGTCTTACAACCTCCCTTCTTATGAAATTTCACCCCTCGAAATTAGAGTGCGTTACACGGTATGTCGAAGAGGTAAGGATACCTTGATTTCATTTCAGATTCTAACTCCCAGGTCATTTCCTCAACATCGTGGTTCCTCCACAAAACTTTGACTTGAGGTATAACCTTGGAGCGTAGAACATGTTCCTTCTTATCCAAGATTTTAACAAGAACCTCTTCATACGTTAAATCTTTCGCTATTTAAATCGGTTCTAACTTTCAATAATGTGGTGCGGGTCTTTCACATATTTACGTAACATAGATATGTGAAAAATGTTATGAACACGAGACAGACTTGGCGGTAAAGCGAGTCTATAGGCCACAGTTTCTACTCGATCGAGGATTAAAAATGGGCCAATGAATCGAGGATTGAGCTTTTCTCTCTTTCCAAATCTCGTAACTCCTTTCCATAGAGCAACACGTAACAACACATGATCTCCATATCGAATTCTCGTCCTTTCGATGAAGATCGGCATAACTCTTTTTATCGATCTTGTGAGGTTTTTTATCGTTATCGGATCGTTTGAATCTTTTTACGTGAGTCATACGTACCAACTCGGTCCCAACAACGTTGCTTCACCCACCTCATCCCAACATCTTTGAGAAATGACACTTTCTTCCATACTGCGCCTCGAATGGAGCCATGCCAATACTTGATTGATAACTATTGTTGTAGGAAAACTCCACCAATGGTAAGAACTTGTCCCAACTTCCCTTGAAGTCGAGGACACGAGTCTTAATAAATCTTCAAGAGTTTGAATAGTCCTCTCTGATTGCCCGTCCAAATCGAGGATGATATGCCAAGCTAAATCGTAAATCCGTGCCCATAGCTTTTTGTAAACTAACCCAAAATCGTGAAGTGAATCTTGGGTCTCGATCGAAACTATGGATCTTGGCATACCATGCAATCTTATAATCTCGTTTATGTACATACTGAGCAAGGCGTTCAAGTGTATAAGTTTCTCGTATCGGTAAGAAATGAGCCGACTTGGTCAATCTATCAACAATGACCCAAATCGCATCTATGCCTTGAGAAACCTTAGGAAGACCGATAACTTGAAATCCATGGTAATGTGCTCCCACTTCCATTCTAGAATTTCAAGTGGTTGCAATGGACCTTTTGGTACTTGATGCTCGCCTTAACTTCGTTGACAAGTTAGACACCTTGAGATAAATAGCGCTATCTCTCTCTTCATATTGCTCCACCAAAATGTATGGCGAAGATCGCGATACATTTTGGTACTCCCGAGATGGATTGCAAATGGTGTGTTGTGCGCCTCCATCATGATTTTATACTTTAAATCGAGGGTCGTTAGGAACACAAAAGTGCAGAGTTGACTCAAGTATTCCTTCTTCATCGATTCTTGCTTACGGCAATAGCACCTTCTTGCACTTTCTTCCTCATATGCATCGGTTCCAGGTGCATAGCTTGAGCGACTTTAACTTTATCGATTAAAGTCGGTTCTACTCGTATATTACCATCATCACATGGGTCCCCGGTCTTTAACTCTATCTCCATCCTTTGCAAGTCACACAAAATGGGCCTTTGCGTTGACAATATCGCTTTTCGTACCGCATATGATCTTCTACTCGATAAATCGGCTACCACGTTCGCTTTTCGGGGATGGTATTGGATGGTATGATCATAATCTTTCAACAGTTCAAGCCAACGTCATTGTCGCATGTTGAGTTCCTTTTGGGTGAAGAAATATTTGAGGCTTTTATGATCCGTAAAGATCTCCACTTTCTCCCCATACAAGTAATGCCTCCAAATTTTAAGTGCGAAGACAACAGCTGCCAACTCTAGATCATGAGTAGGATAATTCCTCTCATATTCTTTGAGTTCTTAGAGAGGCATAGGCTATGACTTTCCCATGTTGCATGAGAACACATCCTAACCCTTTGCCCGATGCATCACTTTGTAGATGACAAATCCCTCAAGGCAGATGGTATTGTCGAGCAGTCTTTGAAATGAGTCTCCTCTTGAGTTCTTGAAAACTCTTCTCACATTCCACGCTCCAACCAAATTTTATATCTTTAAAGTCGGTTGAGTTAATGGAGTAGCGATTAGAAAACCCTTCCACGAATCTCAGATAATAACCACTAATCAAGAAAAGCTACGTGCTTGATCCATTGATTTAGGTTGCTCCCATCTTTTTGAATAGCTTCAATCTTTGTCGGGTCAATGGATATTCCATGACTTGATACTACGTGCCCAAGGAATGCTACTTCCTCGAGCGAAACTCGCATTTCTTCAACTTGGCATAAAGCTTGTTTTCACGAAGCTTTTGGAGTATCGACCTCAAGTGTTGCTCATGATCTTCACGACTTTTGGAATATATGAGGATGTCATCAATAAAGGCGACCACAAAGTGATCCAAATATTCCTTGAATACTCGGTTCATCATATCCATGAAGGCGGCGGGAGCATTAGTCGATCAAAAGACATGACTAAAAATTCATAATGCCGTCTTAGAGATTACGAAGGCGGTCTTTGGAATATCCTCGGTTTTAACCTTGGTGATGATATCGAGCGAAGATCGATCTTTGAAAAGAATTGTGCTCCTTGCAAGCTGGTCAAATAGGTCATCAATGCGAGTAATGGATACTTATTCTTGATGGTGACATGGTTCAATTCCGATAGTCGTACAAAATCGCATACTCCCATCTTTCTTCTTCACGAATAGAGCAGGGCAGCACCCCAGGAGGCGTCTTACTAGGATGAATGAAACCAATGTCTAACAATTCCTGCAATTGGGTCTTTAACTCCACGAAGTTCAATAGGAGCCATTCGATATGGGGCTTTGGAAATGGGTTTTGTCTGGGGTTCAAGGTCGATACAAAATTCAATTTCACGCTTCTGGGGGTAGGCGAGGAAGTTCTTGAGGGAATCGTCGGAAATTTATTAACAATAGAAATATCATTCAAATCGGCGTATTTTTGTTTAAATCATGACATGAGCTAAGAAAGCTTGACATCCATTTTTCAATAAGCGAATAGCTTTATGGCTTGAGATGACGGTGATTGATTTTAATGGTTTGGTTGCTTGAATTAGCATAATAGGTTGGTTAGGAATATGAAAGCTAACAACCTTACGAAAATAATCAATTTTTGCATGATGAGTAGTTAACCAATCAATCCTAGAATCACATCAAATGCAAGTATTTTTAATGAAATAAGATCGACGGGTAATGTGAGGGTGCCGATTTGAACCAAACAAGACTTATAAGCGATGGATGTAATGAAGGTTTCTCCCAATGGAGTTTCCACAGATAAGTCAAGTCTAATTTCTCCGGAGTCAAATTTAATCGTTGGCGCAAGTAGGAGAAATAAAAGAATGGGTAGAACCCGTTATCAAATAAGGTATAGACTTATTTAGAGTTTATGATAAGCTTACCCGTGATGACCTCGTTCGGGTTCCTTGCTTTTGGAGGTCACAACAAAAGCTCTCCCTTGAACTACTTGGTTTTGACTTATGCAGGATGGTATTTTGTGTCACCGTTCAAGCTGGACTTGTCTTGATTGCCGCGACAAAATCGGGCTAGGTGACCTTCTCTTCCACAATTATAACACGCTTTGGATGGCATCGCGCGGTTTGGTGATATGTCCCTCCCTCGCGCATTTGAAGCATATGATAGGTGGTCGTTCTCCTTCCTTAACCACGGGTCTTTGATCTTGGACGTCTTTCCATCATTGTTGAATCTCCTCTTCTTGAAATGTCCATTCTTATTGTCTTGGCCATGATTACCACAAAAGTGGTTACCATTTACGGCATGTTGATTCCTCCACGTTTGTTGTCACCGCTTGATGGCTTCTACCACTTTGGTATTATCATTTTGCGGTTGCTTTTCTCTTGGTTGAGTTGACTCGTTATCGCGCTCCAATAAGCGAGCCCTATTTACAACATCTGAATACAAACACGGTTTATGAGAAATTAGATATTGGCGTATCTCGGGTTTCAAACCTCTTAGAAACATCCGCGTCATTCTTTCCTCATTATCAACCAAGTGAGGCATAAACCAGGGACAACTTCGGCAAACTTAGCTTCGTCTTTGCGACACGGTCATATTGTTACTGCTCCAACTTGATGAACTCTACCTCTTTCATGTGGCCGAATACTTTTTGGGAAAGTACTTGTCGTTGAATAGTTCTTGGAACTTCTCCCAAGACATCTTGAGTGCGGCAGGTTGAGTACGCTTTACCGATTCCCACCAGTGTCTGCCTCTCCTCGCAACATAAAGGTGGCAAAGGGAACCTTTTGCTCCTCGGAGCATCCCAAGACATCAAATATCTTGGTGATCTGCTTTATCCACGTCTCCGCCTTAAGTGGTTTTGGCTCTCCAATAAACTCTGGTGGTCCCAACTCCTTGAACTATTTAGCGGTGACCGTCAAGAGTTTCGGTGTTTCCACCTACATTTTGGATGAGAGAGCCGCTCTCTGCTTTGATGTTGCATGAATTGCATAAAGCCTCTGAACATTCCATCATTCATCATTTGGTCAGTGTTGTTGTTTGCATGAGGATTGTCGCCTTCACGATGCACATTATCACGATTATTGATATGTGGAGACTCAGCGGTCTCCTATGCTCCATTGCTATTCTCAACATTCTCGGATGTCATTTTTGAATCTTGCCACAAAACAAGGGTTAGTTATCATATCACATATTATCCCTATACTACGTGAGCCAATTAAATACCAAATAAACTTAGGTAGGTCATACTAGCGAAGAAAATTCCCGTCTCTCCCCTCCTAGTTCTTGTCTCACATCTCGGCCGGGGATCATATCCTAAGCTTTGATACCAAGCTGTGGCGCCCCCAAAATAGGTATACATCACCTATTACGAGTCGCCAAATACATGGTACAAAATTCAAATACAAACTTAATAATACAAGCGTATAATGTAAAATACGACAAGACATAATGAGAGTTTTAATAAGAATATTGTCATCTAGACAATATCCAAACTCAATGGAGTCCTCATTACATTTATTGTCACACTATTTAACAGAATAGTGAGGACTACTAATGCTATCATCGGGATCGTCACTCTCAGTTCCCAGACTAGTCCCGACTACGTTCTCATTTCTGAAGAGAACAATGAAAGAAAAAGGTGAGCTCAACTAGCCCGATAAAAAATATTATGACTAAGATAATGCGAAATAATTTATCGTTAGCCTTGAACGATGTTAAAGCGATAAAATATAACAAACATCAAGTTTAAGCTGCGGTGAACAAGCAATCCATTAGAAGAGTCAAGTAGAGAATAAAATCTACTATCTTCTATGATTTAAAAGGTTTTTCATTACTTTTATCGTTTGAGACTCGACAATAAATAATCCACATCATCCACACTTTTCTGACGAGGATATTCATTAGTATCACGACCACAAATTATCCATACACTTCATGGGCCAAGGATATTAGTGTATTCATCAATGGTCATGATCATGCCAACAACTATCCATCGATGCACTACGACGATGAGGATTTTTACCACATCATTTGTAACATTACGGTCATGATTATCTTAGAATAATCCACAGTCATAATCATACCAAGTCCATCTATACACTACACAGGCCACAGATGACTTTCAACATATTATAAACATGAGGATGATGACAATTCAATAAAACAAGTTCAAGAATAAATTTTAAAGATTTATAAGTTAATTTATCCACGAACTCAATAACGTCCAAATTGTCGACATGATCTTTGCTTTGTGGAGTAAAATTCAAGAATGCTCGAAAGAATATTTCCATGAAAAGATCTTTGGATGAAGCGCAAATATCAAGGATATTCCACTAATTTCATGGAGTATAGAAGCCAAAACTTTAACCAATTGAGTATAAGAGAATATATAGAAGCTACAAATGGATTTTTTGCGCCCGTGCGGTAATCCACTTAGACAGATCATTTCCACAATTTAATAAGAAATGAATACAAAGGATCATTCACCATGCATGTGATAATCCACATAGGCGAGTTATTCCAACGAGAATAATAAAGAATGGAATAACAAGAAATCACCATGCATGCGATAATCCACCATGAAAGCGAGGTTATTCCACGAGAATAATAAAGAATGGAACCGGTCATGCGTAATCCATTGCAGAGACGAGATGTTCAACGAATAATAAAAAATGGAACCGGTCATGCGTAAAATGCACTGCGAATTGTTCCAATGAGAATAATAAAGAATGCGGAACCGGTCGTGCGTAAATATGATGATGTTCCAACAAATAATAAAGAATGGAATAACGAAGAATTTCACCATGTATGCGGTGCTTGCGCATAGGCAGGTTATTCAACATAATGATAAAGAATGGAATAACATGAAGTTCTCTTCATGAAAACGAAAGAAATAATACCCTTACGAGTACAACAAATAATATCCCTTACCTAGTAAAGAGAAGAGTATTATTTGGTAGGGCGAGGATATTCTTGAAGAAAACTTATACTAATTTCTATGCTCAAAGCTTTCTTAAACTCTAAAAGAAATACGCTCAAGATTATAGAAGGAGAATTCTCTGAACTTACGGTGTGATTTTCAATTCTAACTAAGCATCCTATTTATAGAAGAATGGAAAGGATACTATCTTTTGCTTTATCTGATAAAATATAATATATTATATTTATAATCAAATAAAACAAAACTTTATAAAAAGTATTACATTTTTTATATAAAAAGTTTTTACTATCTGAAACACTATGCATGCACTATGCAACACTATGCATAATAAAATATAATATATTCTATTTATAGTCTAATAAAACAAATAACTTTATAAAAGTATTACATTTTATATAAAAAAGATTTACTATACAAAACACTATGCATAATAGAATATATAATATATTCTATTTATAGTCTAATAAAACAGATAACTTTATAAAAGTATTATGTTTTATATAAAAAAAAGCTTTACATTTTATTACATTAATAATACTAATAAAACAAAATTTATCATCATTATTATAATTCACAATATTAATCGACCGAATTCGTTCCCCAGAAAGAGGGGGC
Source organism: Panax ginseng (assembly GCA_020205605.1). NCBI lineage: Eukaryota > Viridiplantae > Streptophyta > Magnoliopsida > Apiales > Araliaceae > Panax > Panax ginseng. Next base: position 27,964,805 of record CM035146.1, on the reverse strand, counting down.
TTTCAATAAGGATTTCTCCCCATTGGCGCGCAATTAGGTGACCAAACCTCTCCTTGTGAAACTTCTGACATCGTTAATATTGCAAATAATAATATTAATAACTTTGTCATCTCAATTATTGATTTAATAATATATAAAATATTGACAATAATTGAATCAAATAACGTGAGATCTTATCAACGCAATTCTTTGTAGCAATAATTGAACAAAAGCGGTGACTTCTCACGTAAGCATCAATAATCAATACCGTGTCTTTCTTATGCAACCACAGCGTATTCTTTGTACTTTTAACAAGGTGGGTGTTTCAGCGATTAACGGTAAAACTTCCGCCGTTATTTTCATAAAAAATATTTTTATCGTTTTCTCAATTCGAATAATAATTCCATTAAAGCGTAGGGTCCACCAATGATTGTGAAAATTCATATTTATTCATAAAAGTTATCGAAATATTCCACTGTTAAAAAATTAAGAATATTCCCCCATTAAAAAGCTCAAATCCCAAATATTATATAACAACTTGACTTGACTTTGCAAAATTTATAAATATTACCCACTGACTATAACATTATATCAAATTCATTCCATAATATTCAAAAAAATGATATTTATAGAAAATTAAGAAAACGGTTATTAATATAAAAATTCATGCTATAAATGTAGAGGAGACAATAAAATGAACAGAAAAAAGCCCAAACTGAAATGAAAAGACTTATATTCTAAAACCCTTGTATGATAATTGAAGAGAGTAGTAATAGTAATACCTTGGTCGAATTAGGGGCAAAGATAGAGCCAAAAATTATCCATAAAATATAAGGTTATCTGGTTAAAAATACTAATATATTTCATTGTGCAATTATTTGGTTATCTCATGTACTGTAGTCCATATTCTAATTATGAGCTATTCGAAAAGTAATAATAAATGAAAAATATTCAAGTGAGCCAAGAAGCAACCAAACAATGACACATAACTAAACCACAATTATCCACTATCAAATTTCTAAAATAAGGAAATGGGCACATGATACCTCAAGACAGAAATTGCAACACTAAACTCCAGTTGCACAAACTGTTATAAACATAAAACCAAACAAATTACCACTGAAAATTTGAAGGCCTCAGAAATATATTACACCATTGACCCATCAAATCTGAAACCCTAAAAAGGATTCAAAAAGAGAACAATATCCTTCCATAGGCATAATTTTCAAAAAAAAAAAACCTTACATTACCTTACAAAAAACCTTACATTACCCCTCATTACCTTACAAAAAAAACATTTATGCTATCCCATCAAATTCCCAATAATTTTAGACTGGGTGTCAGATTTGTGGTTCAAATACTTTTCCTCTTTTCTTGTATTTAATCCTTTCCCTATTATTATGTTCAAAATTGACCAAATTCTACAAATTTATAAATTATATTTTCTATAAACTATTATTCTTTGTACTTTTTTTCCACCTTTACATTCCTTTGGGAAATATTAAAACCCCAACATACAGATAGCTATGGAAAACTACTATGTGAAATGGTAGAAGTGGTACCACCATACATTTCTCATGCTTTTGCTTTTTCTTTAGAACGAAAGGAATCATAAGCGACTTCGAAGACTAACAAATGAAAGTACCCATTTTTAATCAAATATTTAGCTCTAAAACCCCAAGAAAAATAAAAACCATAAATTAGCTCTCTATCCTTTATTTATAAACACAAAACCAGCAAAAATTCTCAAACATCAATGCTCAATATTGAACCCTTTTTTCTTCAAATACCCACTGAAAACTGGAGCTTAATCTAAACCCACCAAAAATTCGCAAATGTTATTCTACACACCAAAAGACTTTGGGGGAATTAGGCGGAAAGATAGAGGAGGGTCCGCGGAACCAAAAAGATCTAAACCCACCAGAAATTCTCCCTCCATATCTCTATCTCTATGTGTGTATATATATATATATATATATATATATATATATATAGTAGAGTTATATGTATAGCTTTCTAACTCAGTCTAAAGAAGGGACGTAAATAAGAGTTGGAGAAGAGGAGGTTTTGTGTATTTATAAACAACAATTAATCCACCCCCAAGGAAATAGCCGACTAATTTTCCAGAAACAAACAGATAAAAGGAGGTTCTACAGAAATAGGAGGAGAGAGGAAGAAAGGGAAAAACACGTAAAAGACAAAATGATAACCGTCACCTGCTCACCTCCCAACAATTTATAACAACGTCGTCATGAGGAAGAATTGTCAAACCAATAAATAGATGTTGAGAAATTATACTGTGACTTCAATGGGAACCCGAGTATCAATATAAGAGTTTGGTATGCTGGTAATAGAGATCAATATATACTGTGATCTCTACTCGGAAAGGTATTATATGAGTTATACCCGTCATATTTAATCCCAATTAAGAGTTTCTAACTTTAGAGGTGTACTTATCAGTAAATTGGAACGATAAATTCTCGCCTTTAGTCCTCAAATAGCCTCGTAGCAGAGCCATAATCCTAAAGAGAACAGAAAAGCAGTACATCCATAATAAAACATACCGACTTAATTAGATGTCTAAAACAGATGCAAATAAATGGCATCTCCCAAATAAACTTGCCAAAGAGAAGAGAAAAGCATTACATGTCTTTATCATTGTCGAATCCCACAATTACTAGGGAGGGAGATTTGGGGTTGTTTTGTATTTGGAACTTGGTTACTTTAAAGTTTATTCATCTCCCTCGTTTGAAATTGAAGTCATTCGGAGATGATGATCAGCTGAAGGAGCTCAGCGGTGATATTGGTTTCAGTAGTCATCTTAACGCTAATTAGCAAGCCTAACATTGTGTTGAGCTCAACAATTGAACTATTCTTAATAGCTTGATCCCTTGTCTCCTAGCTTTGTGACCGAGGTGAATGAGCCTGGTTCCTACTATTATGTAAAGTGACAAGATTATGCATCTCTAGTATTCTTTTTCTCCTTCATTTTTTGTGGGATCGGCAAAAACACACACACACACACAAAGGAAAAAAATAGGTTAATTTATTGGTACCCAAGACTAAGAAGTAGAACAATAAAAATAATTACCATTTCTGAACTGCATAAGTGTAATTGACTCCATGAATCATATCTTCAACAGAGCCAAGAAACATAATTGTAAACATTAAACTAATCAAAAGGAACCCTAAAAAAAGAAAACCAAATCAAGAACCCCATAAACCCAATAAAGCTAAACCCTCAGACAATGGGTTCTTATTTCGTAAGTCTTGCGGTAGACGAAGATATATCATTTGGTATAAAAGAAAGATTATCATTCAAAGGTCTTAGTGAAAAAAGACTTCTAGTTGAAACCAAAGCGTTTTTCCAAGCCACTCTTTCTTTCCTAGAATGAGTCCTAAGGTGAAGGGTCTTTGTGGCCGTAAATATGTAGAACTGTCTATTATCCGACTTACTCTCCCTAAATGAAGAGATCTGCTAAGAAAATCAAAAGAAAGATATCAGCTTTGATGCCAGTATATTAAACTACACACCTCAAATGCCCAATATGATCTAATACACATTTTATTCATATTCTTACACAAAAAAATAGTAATTTCCAAATAAAATGGAAAATATAAAGCTCCAAATCAGTGATGTACATACCCATGATAAAAACCCATTAGCCTGAAGTTAAGTCCATACATAATTTAGGCCACCTGCAAATTCCCCAAGTGGATCCAAACCCTCGACCAGCATAATATAAGAAAATGCCTACTATACAATTTTTGGAAAGAAAAATAAAAATGAACAATCTTTGAAACGCTAGGAAATTTGAATGAATATATAGAATCGAACTCTATATGCGAAATATGCGAAATATAGAATCGAACTACGAACAATCTTTAGTAATTGGTTTTAGCGAGAAAAACACCACCAAGAATATGCCGAAAAAAAAAATTAGCTTATATCCATTTCCGGTTCCCGAACTCTCCGCGCCTAGTCCCAAGAAACAAGTGCCTAATAATGATCCAAAAAAATGGGTATATTCAAACTAAGCTCAAATTAAGCATATCAGTAAACCAAAGAAAAGGGTAATAAAATTTCATTCTGAAAATCATGGAAAATCGCATATCGAAGCAATATCACCAAAATATGCTAAAAAATCAAGCTGTAAAACGGAAAAAAGGATAAAACATTTTGGTGTTTGGTATTAAGTTCTTTGGAGACTGACTTTCTCATTCATGGTCGATCGGTTGCACTTCAAACTTTTTTGTTCTCTAATAGTATCGAGTTCAGAGAGGAAGAGAGAGATTGGGCTAAAATAAGCATTGTATGTATATTCTGCCACTTGATAATCGCCGTGATTCGTTCTTACTACATCGGTAGGGAGAGTAGAAGAGAGAGATGACTGTGACTTGTGGTGTTTGCTTCGTTCTCTCGCTTCAACTTTTCTTCTGCTGCTTTTTTTATGCTCTGTCAGGTACATTAGGGGCTGGGTATGAGATTTAGGGGGGTATGAAAGATTTGGGGCTGAAATTAGGTTTGTGTATTAGGTATAAGAGATTTAAGCGAGTTTTGAGAGATCGAGTTGTTTGGGGGAATTTGGGGGAATGAGAGAGAGCTTTGTGTGTGGTAGAAGAGAGAGATGCAAGGTTTGAAATTTGAATAAGCGAGAGAGAGAGCTAATGACGTGAACTTGGATGGGACATTTATCTATTTTCTCTCTTTGTTCTATTTTATATTATATATATATATATATATATATATATATATACAGAGCCGTTCAAAAATGACCCTTCTCAACGGACCAATTGACGGACCAAATGAAAAAAGATGAAAAAAGACGTCGCTGGTCAGAAACAAAAAGGGGGGAAGAACGCGGGTCACTCACCGGGTAAAAAACCCAATTTCTTCCCTCTCTCCTAAAATGGCCGAATTCTCAGAACCAAATTTCTTCCCTCTCTCACACTTCATTGCCGAATTCTCAGAACGACTCTTTTACGCTTTTCCAATTGCCGAATTTCTTTCAAGCATACAGATTCTCTCTCCTCATTTGAAGAACGCCATTCTCTCATAAAATTTCTTTCAAAATATAGATATTGCTCCATCTTCTTCCCTCCCTCTCTCACACAATAAAGTAGCAGACGGAAGAGCTCATCGGAAGCAGAGGCAAACAGATCGGAAGGTATATTTTTTTAGGCATTTGAAAATCTAGGGTTTGTTCTTTAAAAATCCCTCTTTTTCCGGATCGCACGACATTCTTTACTTTCTCGTGGCCTAATTTATTTAATCGTTGCCTAATTCGTACAAACTCATAATCTGGATGTACGAATTTCTTTACTTTGATTTTGTTTCTGTTTTTTTAATAAATATTGTAAGACCCCAATTTATTATAAATAAAATTGAATTTTCTCTAATTATTATTGTGAATAATAAGGTGTTAATTTGATATAATGCTTTGGTTATGGGTGAAATGTGCAAATTTTGTAAAATAAGCAAGTGGTTATAAAATATTCATTTTTGTCGGGGAATATTCGTTTGGTCGTAGAATATTCTTTATGTCGGGGAATATTCGTACGACGGTGCAACCATTTGTGGGCCCCATAACGGAAAACGGTCGGATGAAGAAAATGACAAGTTGAGTTTTTATAAATAACGGCGTATTGGTTACAGTTAACACTATTGAAATACCCGGTGGTCAAAATACAGTAATACGCGTGGTTGCACAGTAGCACACGGTATTGCATAGTATTTTTGAATTATTGATTCTTACGTAAGAAGGCACTACTCAATAATAGTTACAGTAATTACTGTTCAATATTTTATTTTATTGATTCAATAATTGCTACGTTGATATTTTATATTATTATTGTTTCTGCACAGTATCTCCATTATCAAATCAATAATTCATATTATTTGAATAATATTGTTAGATATCATTATTGGCAATGTCTAAGGAAGTTCTGTCTAGGAAAGGGTTTTTGTGACGCCCCCAAAATAGGTATACATCACCCATTCTGAGTCGCCAAATACATAGTACAGAAACAAATACAACTTCAGTAATACAATTGTTGTGCAAAATACGACAACACATATACTGTGAGTTTGAATACAACTATTGTCTAATAGAGAGTATACAAACTCAAAAGGAGTCCTCATTAAAATTATTGATATACTATTTTACAAAATAGTGATGACTACTAATACAACTATCCTAAACCATCACTCCATACCCCTATTTTAGTTCTCTTATATGTTCCCCTCCTGAGAAGAAAAATGGAACAAAAAGGAAAAGGGTGAGCTCAACTAGCCCAGTAAAGAATATTATGACTAAGATAATATAAAACACTTTATCATTAGTCTTCAACAGGGAAAAATCTAATAAAATATAATAGACAACAAGTTTTAGATCAACAATTGTAGCGGAACAACAATCCATTAGAAGAGTCAAGTAGAGAATGAATTCTACTATCTTCTAAGATTTAAAAGTCCATCATCAATATTTTATCCCTGTGACATCAATCAATATACATCTTGAGTCAAATATTCATCTTTGCACTACAGGCCAAAGATATTCATTTGTATCACCAGTTGGTCATGTTCATCTCAACACATGTTCATCTTTGCATTACGGGCCAATGATATTCATTAGGTAATCATTCATCTTTGCACTACAACGCAAAGATATTCAGTTATACCATCATTTATGACTGAGGATGATGAAAAATATCTTAAAGAAAACGAATCTAGTGAGATAAAAGAACAAATATTAGGGATTCGTATTACAGTTTTATCCAAGTTCAATAAAACTCCATAATAACCAATTTTGAAGCAGAATTCAAAAATAAAGATCAAAACATGGATACAATCAAAGATAGTAACCATAATAGACATCTTGGATAAAATGAAGAAAATTTCATTTTTCGGTGAATATTGTCGTATTCATGAATAGTGTCGTATACGTGTATACGTGAATAGTAACTCCGACATAAAAAGTTCCAAGTTTGATAAAAAGTTCAGACCAATATTTCGGCATAATGATATTGAAAGAAATAATATCATTTACGAAGAAAATAACATCCCTTACCTCAAAATAACGGTACTTCTGATCGGAATATCAAATATAAAGCCGAAGGAAGCTTGTATCGAACAACAACTCTCAAAGTATCTAAATACTCACAAAAATACGCCCGACAATATAGAGAGAAAGAAAACTTGTTTCTGATGTAATTTTCAATTCTAACCTAAACGCCTATTTATAGGAAAATGCTAGAACGTCAAAGAAGACTAAAATAATAAAATATTATTATTCTTTTCTTTTTCTCTACGCATCAACCAATTTTGAATCAAGCATGTCATCTGAGACAAAAAAAATAGCAACCCATGTGTATTCGACACCAATCAAAAGTGGGTCCCACCCATAATTTAATAAAAATCATTTTATTTTCCAAAACTTCAGTAATTCATAGAAAATAGCCTGTTTATCAAAAAAATACGAATTTTATATCTATTCCACACGAAAACGAATTCTCTACAACTTTGTAGCTTTGAGTTTTTCTAAATTCCAAATCGAAAATATCTGAAATCCACAAACGGATGATTTTTAATACTTCTAATCCGACAAAATACTTATAAAATACCTCAGCATTAATTCCTTCATGTATAACCACATATATAAATAAATCCATCACTTATATCCACATCAAATAAATATTTCATTATCATATAAATTAATAATTAATTATTCACAAATAATATTACATAATCACAATAATGACAACCAGGTAGTTTCCAGGAAATAAGGGGCTTTGTGATAAGGATTTCTCCTTACTGGCACGCAATTAGGTGACCAAACCTCTCCTTGACAAAACTTTCTAGACATTGCCAATAATGTTATCTAATAATATTATTCAAATAATATGAATTATTGATCTGATAATGGGAAATAATGTGCACTGCCAATTATTGAACAACAATAATATAAAATATCAACGCAGCAATTATTGAATCAATAAAATGAAATATTGAACAGTAATTACTGTAGCAATTATTAAGTAGTGCCTTCTTATGTAAGAATCAATAATTAAACAATACTTTGTACCGTGCGCTAATCTCTTTGTGCAACCACGCAGACATCGTATTTTAACCACCGGGTATTCCAACATTGTTAACGGTAACCATTACGCCGTTATTTATAAAAACTCAAACTTGTCGTTTTCTTCATCCGACAGTTATCCGTTATGGGGCCCACAAATGGTTGCGTCGTCGTACGAATATTCCCCAACAATAAGAATATTCCACGACCAAAGAAATATTCTCCGATAAAATGAATATTTTATAACCACTTGCTTATTTTGCAAAATTTGCACATTTCACCCATAACCAAAGCATTATATCAAATTAACACCTTATTATTCACAATAATAAATAGAGGAAATTCGATTTTATTTATAATAAGTTGGGGTCTTACAACCTCCCCTCCTTATGAAATTTCGTCCTCAAAATTGACGTACGTACCTGGTGTTTCGAAAAGGTGAGGATACCTCGCTTTCATTTCTAATTCCAACTCCCAGGTCATTTCTTCAATAGCATGGTTTCTCCACAACACCTTAACTTGTGGTATAACCTTGGTGCGTAGGACATGTTCTTTCCTATCCAAGATCTTAACAGGTACCTCCTCGTATGTTAAATCTTCGGCTATCTCATCTGGTTCTAACTAAATAATGTGGTTCGGGTCTGGTCTTTCACATATTTATGAAGCATAGATATGTGAAAAACATTATGAACACGAGACATGCTTGGAGGTAATGCGAGTCTATAGGCCACATTTCCTATTCGGTCAAGAATCTCAAATGGACCAACAAATCTTGGATTAAGCTTTCCCCTCTTCCCAAATCTTGTAACTCCCTTCCATGGAGCAATACGTAAAAGACATGATCCCCAATATTAAATTCCACGTCTTTTCGATGAAGATCCGCATAACTCTTTTGTCGATCATGTGCCGTTTGTATACGTTGTCGAATCGTTTGGATCTTTTCTGTAGTTTTGCATACCAATTCTGGTCCCAATAATGTTGCTTCTCCCACCTCATCCCAGCATACTGGAGAGCGACACTTTCTTCCATACAATGCTTCAAATGGAGCCATACCTATACTTGCTCGATAAGCTTGTATCAGAGGAGAATTCCACCAATGGTAGTACTTATCCCAACTCCTTTGAAATCTAGGACATAAAGTCTTAATAGATCTTCAAGAGTTTGAATAGACCTCTCTGATTTCCCGTCCGTTTGAGGATAGTATGTCGAACTGAATCGTAAAACCGTGCCCATAGCTTTCTACAAGCTAACCCAAAATCGTGAAGTGAATCTTGGGTCAAGATTCGAAACTATGGATATTGGCATGCCATGCAATCTCATAATCTCATTAACATACATACTAGCAAGACGTTCAAGGGAATAAGTCTCCTGTATAGGCAAGAAGTGGGCAGACTTGGTTAATCTATCAACAATAACCAAAATCGCATCTATGCCTTGAGAAACCTTGGGAAGACCTGTAACGAAATCCATAGTAATGTGTTCCCACTTCCATTTCAGAATCTTAAGTGGTTGCAATGGACCCTTCGGAACTTGAAGCTCTGCCTTTACACGTTGACAAGTTAAACACCTCGAGATAAACTCCGTGATCTCTCTCTTCATATTGTTCCACCAAAATGTATGTCGAAGATCATGATACATTTTGGTACTCCCAAGATGGATTGCAAACGGTGTGTTGTGTGCCTCCATCATGACTCTTTTCTTCAAGTCAGAATCGTTAGGAACACAAAGTCTGGAGTTGACTCGAAGTATTCCTTCTTCATCAATTCTTGCTTCTGGAATAGCACCTTCTTGCACTTTCTTCTTCATACGCATTAGCTCCATGTCCGTAGCTTGAGTTGCTTTAACTTTATCGATTAAAGTCGGTTCTACTCATATGTTTGATATCATCATGTGGGTACTTGGATCATTTACCTCTATCTCCATCCTTTGCAAGTCATACAAAATGGACCTTTGTGTTAACAACATTGCACTCGTACCCGCATATGATCTTCTACTCAATGCGTTAGCTACCACGTTTATTTTTCCAGGATGATATTGGATGGTGTGATCGTAATCTTTCAATAGCTCAAGCCAACGTCGTTGCCGCATGTTGAGTTCTTTTTGGGTGAAGAAATATTTGAGGCTTTTATGATCTGTATAGATCTCCACTTTCTCCCCATACAGGTAGTGTCTCTAGATCTTTAATGCAAAAACGACTGCTGCCAACTCCAAATCATGAGTAGGATAATTCCTCTCATATTCTTTGAGTTGTCGCGACGCATAGGCTATGACTTTCCCATGTTGCATGAGAACACATCCTAAACCTTTGCCTGAAGCATCGCTTTAGATAAAAAATCCATCCGAACCAGATGGTATTGTCAGAACATGTGCCGAAATGAGTCTCCTCATGAGCTCTTTAAAACTCTTGTCACAATCCTCGCTCCAACCGAATTTTATATCTTTACGAGTCAACTAAGTTAACAGAGTAGCAATTCGAGAAAATCCTTCAATGAATCTCCGATAATAACCAGCTAAGCCCAGAAAACTACGTACTTCGGTCACTGGCTTCGGTTGCTCCCAACTTTGTATTGCTTCAATCTTTGCCGGGTCGACAGATACTCCATGTTTTGACACCACATACCCAAAGAATGCTACTTCCTCAAGCCAGAACTCACATTTCTTCAGCTTGGCATATAGCTTGTTATCACGAAGCCTTTGCAGTACCAGCTTCAAATGGTGCTCATGATCTTCACTGCTTTTGGAATAGATGAGGATGTCATCAATAAAGACAACAACGAACTGATCCAAATATTATTTGAACACACGGTTCATCATATCCATGAAAGCAGCAGGAGCATTAGTCAATCCAAAAGACTTGACTAAGAATTCATAATGCCCGTACCGAGTTCAAAAGGCAGTCTTTGTGACACCCCCAAATCCTGGTACTTCATATCCTCAAGATTTTGTGTTCACTGAATCAAAACATTCATTTCTAACCACCCAATTATAATAAAATGTAATAATAAAAACCTTCCATACAGGATTAAACTTAAATAAAAATCTCCCAGGTCATCTAACCTTTAATTACAAACATTCAAATGCAAAAAATTAAATAAACTTCATTACAGTCTTTAAATCAAAGTTTAATAATAAAACTATCAAATCTATTACAAGTCTTCATCATTTGTACATTTTTCCCTTCCCTTTGCTAGAAGTAGGTTCATTGACCTTCTCAACCCTAGCTGCAATAAGTATTTAATATGCAAGAGTGAGCAAACAAGACTCACTTAAAATAAGAATGAATAACTTTACAACATTACAACATTTGCCAGAAATAGGCTCAATAGAACCAAATGATAGGTTCTATTAACATTTTTAAACATACTACTGAGGGTCTAATGACCACGAATCATGTCCACAGTTATAAGTAATCTTTCAACTTTAACTTTAACAGTCATAAGACTATAAGGATTCCACATACTTAGGGGGATCAACCCTTCGTACAATGTATTGTGCAAAACCATTTTAACGTTAAGCGTAAACCTCTAATAAAAGAGTAGTTCATCTCAGTATTTAGAATACAAGTTCGCACCAAAGTAAGTTTGGTTTGGATACATTTCAGGGTAATTTAGAATTCAACGATAATCAACTAAGGATTAGTTGATTACAAAATAAATAACTGTATACTATGGAATAATCATAACTGAATTGATATTTATAAATTAGTACTATGCTTTAGGAATAATCTAATAGCATAAACTTTGAATAATCATAACATAAATTGGCTTGAACAATATTAAATCAAGGTTATTGAAAATTGAATACTAAGCATGCATAGTGAATAGTAATTTGAACTATAAGTTGTTCAATACTAGAATATTGAAATAAAGCGACTCGCATGCTAAATAATAAGTTGCATATTAGAGAAACTTGCTCAATATTAAACTATAAGAGTTGTGATATTTGTATCGTTATGAGAAACTAGATACAATAACTTACTCAATAATAGGCAATCTAGCTCTACGAAAGTGTAGAGGTAGTAACTTACAACAATTGAAGTTGAATTTGAAAACAATAACATAAATAATGAAATTAAACTCGCACAATGAAGTTTTGAGTTAGAGAACTTGCCTTTAGCATAAGCTAACCCTTACCACTTGAATCAATACCCTATATATATGTCATCATGACATAATTAGTCATTACCAACATTTTATATATATATATATATATATATATATATATATAAATAAGTATATACATCATGTAGGTTTAAATTATAAATTTCACATAATCGAAATACGTTAATACTAATTCTAGTTAACCCTTGATAACATGCTCATTCTTAGTTTAGTATTATTGAAAACATAATTAATCAGTCCACATAATATTTATTTTCAAACTTTGTATACTTTAACAAAACCGTCGTAACATTCTCGCTAACTCATACGCGCTTATTTCCACAATTTACTGCTGTGGTGGCGACTGCGACATTGAGTTAAGGCCATGCGTGAAATCACAAAGCCAAAGATTGGCCCTACTAAGCGTAAGCGTGACTGCTGTTGCCAGATTTATATCGTTTGGTCATGACGCGCCATTGCTGAGTCGAAACTCTAACACTAAGCTCGGCAATAGTATGAACAAAAAGAAAATTGGCCTACAAGCTCCAATCTAATAGACTAATTAACATATAATTCATACAGAGACTTCATGTAAACATAATGTGAAGACTTCTAACATGATTCTACCCATAAAATAACAGAAACATCAAATTTACAACACCCAATTTCAATGTTTTTGGTAAAAACTCCATTTTTGATGTTTTCAATGAAAATCAACACTGTGATTTTATTTTTCAACCAAAACAGTAAATTCAAAATATAATGGTTATGATTATATATACTCTATCAAATTCAATAGTCAATTTATATATATTAACAATTAATCAAACCTTAATTTCATTTTAAACTAAGCCATACTCATATATTTTTCATATGAACACTCTGTAATATATATTTATTCACAAATTGTATACATACATCCATTTATTGATTATGCTCATATATAAACTAAGGAAAATAGTTTTGCAACACTAATTTATCATATAAAGCCATATATAACCAACAATTTATCCTTCGTGAAGATTTTTACAAATAACTTTTAGAAGAGGAAAACTAAACTATAACAATAAAAGATTGAGTGCCTACCTTTGATTAAGAAGATGATAGTTATTCTCAAGCTTCTTCTCTCCAATTCCTTTCTCAAAAACCTGTTAGAATCACTCACTTTTCTCTCTATAGTTTTCTTTTTCTCTCCCTTTTCTTCTTCTGAGTTTTCTTTCTTCCTAACTCTAACATACGTAGAATAATATAACTTATATAGTAATAATATATATCAAATATATAATATAATTCTAGATATAAATTATATCAGTTATGTAAGTTTTGAAAATCAAAAGCCATAAGGCTTGTTTGGTTAACTAATAAAAAAATAACTCATTAACCCTTACACCTTATTTGGTAAACTTAATTAAAACAAATGGATTAATCCTTATACTGTGATGCCCCCAAAATTAGGTATATATCACCCATCTTGAGTCGCCAGATACATGGTACAAAATTCAAATACAACTTAATAATACAACTGTCGTGTACAATACGACAAAACATAAACTGTGAGTTTGAATACAAATATTGTCTACTAGAGAGTATACAAACTCAAAAGGAGTCCTCATTACAATTACTATCACACTATTTCACGTAATAGTGAGGACTACTAATGCACCTTCTAGGACCATCACTCTGTTCCCTCGACTAGTCCCAAATACGCTCTCATTTCCTAATAGAACAATGAAAAGAAAGGGTGAGCTCAACTAGCCCAAGAAGAAATATTATGACTAAGATAATGCGTAATAATTTATCGTTAGCCTTCAACAATGTTAAACCGATAAAATATAATAACTATCAAGTTTAATCGCAATGAACAAGCAATCCATTGGAAGAGTCAAGTAGGGAATAAAATCTACTATCTTCTATGATTTAAAAGTTTTTTCATCACTTTTATCACGGACTCGACTTTTAATAAATAATCCACATCATCGAATCACCCATGCACTACGGCCAAGATATTCTTTAAGATCACGACCACGAATTATCCATGCACTACGACTAAAGATAATCATGTTTTCATCAACTATTCCCGATCATGCCATAAAACAATTCATCTTTGCATTACTACTAAAGAGAATCCATAGCCATAATCATACCAAAAACTATCCATCAATGCACTACGCGCCAATGAGGACTTTTTCCACATCATTTGTAACATTACTAAGTATGATTACAATCAATAATCCTCGGTCATAATCATACCAAGTCCATCTATGCACTACATGCCAAAGATGACTTTCAATAAAATATAAACATTACGATGATGATAATGATATAAGAATTCAATAAAACAAGTTCAAGAATTAATTTATCTAGGAACTGATAACGTCCAAATTGTCAACATGATACTGCTTTGTAGAGTAAAATTCAAGAATGCTCAGAAGAATATTTCCATGAAAAGATACTAGATGAAGCGCAAATATCAAGGATATTCCACTAATTTCATGGAGTATAGAAGTCAAAGTTTTAACCAACTGAGTATAATAAAGAATGGAATAACAAAAGAAATCACCATGCATGCGATAGATCGCAGACAGCACGTTATTCCAATGTAATAATAAATAACGAACCAGTTGCGGCGTAAAAGCGCACAAACATGATATTCCAACAATAATAATTAAGAATGGAACCAAATCCGTAATAGAATGCGAGAGGCCAGGAAATTAAGACATGTGATATTCCAATGTAATAATAATAATACTCAAAATGAGTCCTACAGAACGCATTGTATGGATATTCCGATAGAATAATAAAGAATGAAATAATGTAAGAATTTCACCAAGTATAGGGTATCAGATACACAAAGTTATTCCAATGTAATAATAAATAATGGAATAACAGAAGTTCTCTTCATGAATACAAAAGAAATAATACCCCTTACGAGTACAACAAATAATATCATTTACCGTAAAAGAAACTGAATATAAGAGTAGGGAAGTAGAAGAATACTTTTCTATAGTTTCTCTATAATTTCTCTCTCTAGCGTTTCAGTGAATTCATTAGAAATAATGAAGGAATGAGCTTCTATTTATAGGAAAATGGACTGAATAGTAACTAATTCATGAACGGTCCAGATTGATTTACTTTTAAATGGACGATCCATATTGGTTTAGTATTAAAACTTAAAGCAACGGTCTATACTGATTTACTATTAAAACTTTAAACCAGCGATCCATATTGATTCACTATTATAACTTTCCACCAGCGGTCCATATTGATTTACTATTATATCTTCAACCAACTGCCCAAAAATTAGCATATCTCATCATGGAATAATATTGTACCCAAAAATAATTTGGACCGAAAAGAAATATATTTTACGGGTGATTAATAGTACCTCGTGAATAGTATCTCGTGAATAGTAACTCATGAATAGGAACTCGTGAATAGTAACTCATGAATAGTAACTCGTGAATAGTAACTCATGAATAGTAACTCGTGAATAGTACTTTGACACAAAAAGTGTCCTGAATACCCGATTGAAGAATACTGAGTGACTTCTCACATAAGCATCAATAATTAATACCGTGTATTACTATGCAACCACGCCAGTATTATCAGACTTTTTAACACCGTGTTTCAACAGAGTAACTGTGTAAAACTTCCGTCGTTATTTTCATAAAGTATTTTTGTCATTTTCTCTGTCCGATAATAATTACATTGTGGGTCCACCAATGATTGTATTGTCCGCATTTGGATATTCCCCGACAAAAAAGAATATTCCCCACCAATCGAATATTATATAATCACTTGCTTACTTTGCAAAATTTGTAAATATTACCCGCAACTATAACATTACATCAAATCAACACCATAATAAAAAAAATTATTTCGAGAAAATTAAATCTTTATTCATAAAATCTGGGGTCTCACAATCTCTCCTCCTTATGAAATTTTTCCCTCAAAATTTACGTACGTACCTGGTATGCCGAACAGGTGAGGATACCTTGACTTCACTTCAAATTCTAACTCTTGAGGTATAACCATTGAGTGTTGAATACGATCTTTCTTATCCAAAATTTTAACACGTAGCTCCTCATACGTTAAATCTTCTGCTATCTCGTCTAGTTTTAATTCAATAATGTGGTTCGGGTCGTCCACATATTTACGTAACATCGATACGTGAAAAAAATGTTATGAACACGCGACATACTTGGCGGTAAAACGAGTCTAAAAGCCACATTTCCTACTTTATCGAGGATTTAAAATGGGTCAATTAAATCGAGGGTTGAGATTTCCTCTCTTCGTCGATTCTTGCTTCTAGAATAACGCCCTCTTGAACCTTCTTCTTCACATTCATCAGCTCTGAGTATGTAGCTTGAGCGGCTTTAACTTTATCGATTAAAGTCGATTCTAATCGTATATTCGTTATTTTCACGTGGGTTCGTATATTCGCACTTATAACCGCATACGATCTTCTTCTACTCAACGCTGTCACGCTACCACTTCTCACTTTTCCACGATGGTATGAATACGATCATAATCTTTAATGTACCGAGCCAACGCTTTTGCGCATGTTACGCTCGCTTTAGTTGAATAAATGTTTAAGGGTTTTTAGAAATGGGTTTTGTACTGGGGTCATTACAAAATTCAATTTCACGCTCTAGGGGTAGGCTAAGAAGTCTTCAAGAATACGTCAGGAAATTTATTAACAATAGAAATATCATTCAAAACTGTGACTCTCATCCAAGACTTTGATAACACATCACATTGATACCTATCAACTTGCCATCATCATTCACGACGTTGCCTACAGAAAGTCTAGCTTCGGTGCATTCCACACAAGAAACTCAACAACGAAAGGATCGGGGCTCTTTATTTATGGCTTGATATGACAATGATTGACTTTAGTGGTTTGGTTACTTTGAATTCGCATAACATGTTGGTTAGGAGTATGAAAGCTAACAACCTTACGAAAAAGCATGATGAGTAGTTAACCAATCGTTTCCAAAAATCACATCAAAGGAAAGTATTTTCAAAGGGATAAGATCGACAGGTAACGTGAAAGTGTTGATTTGAATCAACAAGATCTATAAACAGTGGGTGTAACGAAGGTTTCTCTTAACGAAGTTTTAACCGATAAGTCAAAGTATAATATCTCCAAAGTCAAATTTAAACGTTGAGCGCAAACAAGAGAGATAAAAAAATTGGTAGAACCGGTATCTAATAAGGTATAGACTTCGTAAAATTTATAATTAACTAACCCGTGCTAACTTCGTTCGGGTCACTCGCTTTTTGAGAAGTCACGAAAAATGCTCTTCCTGAAACCACCGACTTTGTTTTGTCCGTATCCGCCTTTGGTGCCACCGTTCCAGCTGGACTTGACTTCACTATACAACAAAATCGCTAAATGACCTTTCTCTTCTTGAAATTTCCACTTCTATTATCTTGGTCATGATTACCATCGAAGTGGTTACCATTCTTTGTATGATAATTTCTCCCACGATGGTTATCATTGTTCCGATGGCCGTTGCCACTAGTATGATTATTATCGTGTTGTTGGTCGTTACCTTTTGGTTGAGCTGACTCAACGGTCTCATGTGCTTCCTTGTTTATCTCAGCATTTTCATATGCCATTTTCAAACACCATCACAAAACAAGGGTTAATTAACATATCACATATTATCCCTATACTACGATCGACCAATTAAATACCAAATAAACTTAGGTAGGTCATACTAGCTGAAAAATTCCTCGCTCTCCCTCCTAGTTCTTGTCTCACATCTCACCAGGATCATATCCTTAAGCTTTGATACCAACCGTGACGCCCCAAAATTAGGTATACATCACCCATCTTGAGTCGCCAGATACATGGTATGTAATTCAAATACAACTTAATAATATAACTGCTGTGTACAATACGACAAAACATAAATGTGAGTTTGAATACAAATATTGTCTACTAGAGAGTATACAAACTCAAAAGGAGTCCTCATTACAATTATTATCACACTATTTCACATAATAGTGAGGACTACTAATGTACCATCTAGGACCATCACTGCTCCCCGACTAGTCCCAAATTTACGCTCTCATTTCCCTAATAAAACAAGAAAAGAAAGGGTGAGATCAACTAGCCCAGTAAGAAATATTATGACTAAGATAATGCAGAATAATTTATCGTTACCCTTCAACAGTGTTAAACTAATAAAATATAATAACTATCAATTTTAACTGCATCGGAACAGGCAATCCATTATAAGAGTCAAGTAGGGAATAAAATCTACTATCTTCTATGATTTAAAAGTTTTTCATCACTTTTATCGCTGGGACTCAGCTTAATAAATAATCCACATCATCGAATCACCCATGCACTACGGCCAAGGATATTCTTTAGTATCACGACCACGAATTATCCATGCACTACGACTAAATATAATCATGTTTTCATCAACGGTCCTGATCATGCCATAAAACAATTCATCTTTGCATTACGGCTAAAGAGAATCCATAGCCATAATCATACCAAAAACTATCCATCAATGCACTACGGGCCAATGAGGACTTTTTCCACATCATTTGTAACATTACTATTATGATTACAATCAAATAATCCTCGGTCATAATCATACCAAGTCCATCTATGCACTACAAGCCAAAGATGACTTTCAATAAAATATAAACATTACGATGATGATAATGATATAAGAATTCAATAAAACAAGTTCAAGAATTAATTTATCTAGGAACTGATAACGTCCAAATTGTCAACATGATACTGCTTTGTAGAGTAAAATTCAAGAATGCTCAGAAGAATATTTCCATGAAAAGATACTAGATGAAGCGCAAATATCAAGGATATTCCACTAATTTCATGGAGTATAGAAGTCAAAGTTTTAACCAACTGAGTATAATAAAGAATGGAATAACAAAAGAAATCACCATGCATGCGATAGATCGCATACAGGGCATGTTATTCCAATGTAATAATAAATAACGGAATCCAAGTCCCACAGTAAAAAGCGCATGCAACATGATATTCCAAATGAATAATTAAGAATGGAACCAAATCCGCCAGTAAAACGCATGTATGTGGATATTCCGGCTGTAATAATAAATAATAGAACCCAGTCCCCCAAGCGCATGCATGTGATATATCCGATAGAATAATAAAGAATGAAATAATGTAAGAATTTCACCAAGTATAGGTAGCCTGGCGTGATATCAAAGTTATTCCAATGTAATAATAAATAATGGAATAATGAAGTTCTCTTCATGAATACAAAAGAAATAATACCCTTACGAGTACAACAAATAATATCATTTACCTTAAAAAAAAACTGAATATAAGAGTAGGGAAGTAGAAGAATACTTTTCTATAGTTTCTCTATAATTTCTCTCTAGAGTTTCAAAGAATTCATTAGAAATAATGAAGGAATGAGCTTCTATTTATAGGAAAATGGACCGAATAAGAATTCAATTCATGAACGGTCCAGATTGATTTACTTTTAAATGGACGATCCATATTGGTTTAGTATTAAAACTTAAAGCAACGGTCTATACTGATTTACTATTAAAACTTTAAACCAGCGATCCATATTGATTCACTATTATAACTTTCCACCAGCGGTCCATATTGATTTACTATTATATCTTCAACCAACGGTCTGAAAAATTAGCACATCTCATGGAATAATATTGTACCCAAAAATAATTTGGACCGAAAAGAAATATATTTTACGGGTGATTAATAGTACCTCGTGAATAGTATCTCGTGAATAGTAACTCATGAATAGGAACTCGTGAATAGTAACTCATGAATAGTAACTCGTGAATAGTAACTCATGAATAGTAACTCGTGAATAGTACTTTGACACAAAAAGTGTCCTGAATACCCGATTGAAGAATACTGAGTGACTTCTCACATAAGCATCAATAATTAATACCGTGTATTACTATGCAACCACGAGTATTACTGTACTTTTAACACCGGGTGTTTCAACAGTTAACGGTAAAACTTCCGTCGTTATTTTCATAAAGTATTTTTGTCATTTTCTCTATCCGATAATAATTCTGTTGTGGGGTCCACCAATGATTGTACCGTCGTACGGATATTCCCTGACAAAAAGAATATTCCCTGACCAATCGAATATTATATAATCACTTGCTTACTTTGCAAAATTTGTAAATATTACCCGCAACTATAACATTACATCAAATCAACACCATAATAAAAAAAATTATTTCGAGAAAATTAAATCTTTATTCATAAAATCTGGGGTCTCACAATCTCTCCTCCTTATGAAATTTTTCCCTCAAAATTTACGTACGTACCTGGTATCTTGAAGCAATGAGGATACCTTGACTTCACTTCAAATTCTAAATCTTGAGGTATAACCATTGAGTGTTGAATACGATCTTTCTTATCCAAAATTTTAACACGTAGCTCCTCATACGTTAAATCTTCTGCTATCTCGTCTAGTTTTAATTCAATAATGTGGTTCGGGTCGTCCACATATTTACGTAACATCGATACGTGAAAAAAATGTTATGAACACGCGACATACTTGGCGGTAAAACGAGTCTAAAAGCCACATTTCCTACTTTATCGAGGATTTAAAATGGGTCAATTAAATCGAGGGTTGAGATTTCTCTCTCTTCGATTCTTCTTGCTTCTAGAATAACGCCTCTTGAACCTTCTTCTTCACATTCATCATTTCTGAGTATGTAGCTTGAGCGGCTTTAACTTTATCGATTAAAGTCGATTCTAATCGTATATTCGTTATTTTCACGTGGGTTCGTATATTCGCACTTATAACCGCATACGATCTTCTACTCAACGCGTCAGCTACCACTTTCGCTTTTCCACGATGGTATGATACGATCATAATCTTTAACAGCTCGAGCCAACGTCTTTGGCGCATGTTACGTTCGCTTTAGTTGAATAAATGTTTAAGGGTTTTTAGAAATGGGTTTTGTACTGGGGTCATTACAAAATTCAATTTCACGCTCTAGGGGTAGGCTAAGAAGTCTTCAAGAATACGTCAGGAAATTTATTAACAATAGAAATATCATTCAAAACTGTGACTCTCATCCAAGACTTTGATAACACATCACATTGATACCTATCAACTTGCCATCATCATTCACGACGTTGCCTACAGAAAGTCTAGCTTCGGTGCATTCCACACAAGAAACTCAACAACGAAAGGATCGGGGCTCTTTATTTATGGCTTGATATGACAATGATTGACTTTAGTGGTTTGGTTACTTTGAATTCGCATAACATGTTGGTTAGGAGTATGAAAGCTAACAACCTTACGAAAAGCATGATGAGTAGTTAACCAATCGTTTCCAAAAATCACATCAAAGGAAAGTATTTTCAAAGGGATAAGATCGACAGGTAACGTGAAAGTGTTGATTTGAATCAACAAGATCTATAAACAGTGGGTGTAACGAAGGTTTCTCTTAACGAAGTTTTAACCGATAAGTCAAAGTATAATATCTCCAAAGTCAAATTTAAACGTTGAGCGCAAACAAGAGAGATAAAAAAATTGGTAGAACCGGTATCTAATAAGGTATAGACTTACAGAAAATTTATAATTAACTAACCCGTGCTAACTTCGTCCGGGTCACTCGCTTTTTGAGAAGTCACGAAAAATGCTCTTCCTGAAACCACCGACTTTGTTTTGTCCGTATCCGCCTTTGGTGCCACCGTTCCAGCTGGACTTGACTTCACTATACAACAAAATCGCTAAATGACCTTTCTCTTCTTGAAATTTCCACTTCTATTATCTTGGTCATGATTACCATCGAAGTGGTTACCATTCTTTGTATGATAATTTCTCCCACGATGGTTATCATTGTTCCGATGGCCGTTGCCACTAGTATGATTATTATCGTGTTGTTGGTCGTTACCTTTTGGTTGAGCTGACTCAACGGTCTCATGTGCTTCCTTGTTTATCTCAGCATTTTCATATGCCATTTTCAAACACTGTCACAAAACAAGGGTTAATTAACATATCACATATTATCCCTATACTATGACCGACCAATTAAATACCAAATAAACTTAGGTAGGTCATACTAGCGAAAAAATTCCTCGTCTCTCCCCTCCTAGTTCTTGTCTCACATCTCAGCCAGGGATCATATCCTTAAGCTTTGATACCAACTGTGACGCCCCCAAAATTAGGTATACATCACCCATCTTGAGTCGCCAGATACATGGTACAGAATTCAAATACAACTTAATAATATAACTATCGTGTACAATACGACAAAACATAAATGTGAGTTTGAATACAAATATTGTCTACTAGAGAGTATACAAACTCAAAAGGAGTCCTCATTACAATTACTATCACACTATTTCACATAATAGTGAGGACTACTAATGTACCTTCTAGGACCATCACTCTGTTCCCCGACTAGTCCCAGCTACGTTCTCATTTCCTGAATAGAACAGTAAAAGAAAGGGTGAGCTCAACTAGCCCAGTAAGAAATATTATGACTAAGATAATGCAGAATAATTTATCGTTAGCCTTCAACAAAGTTAAAAACCGATATAAAATATAATAACTATCAAGTTTAATCACAATTTAACAAGCAATCCATTGGAAGAGTCAAGTAGGGAATAAAATCTACTATCTTCTATGATTTAAAAGTTTTTCATCACTTTTATCGCTGGGACTCAGCTTAATAAATAATCCACATCATCGAATCACCCATGCACTACGGCCAAGGATATTCTTTAGTATCACGACCACGAATTATCCATGCACTACGACTAAAGATAATCATGTTTTCATCAACGGTCCTGATCATGCCATAAAACAATTCATCTTTGCATTACGGCTAAAGAGAATCCATAGCCATAATCATACCAAAAACTATCCATCAATGCACTACGGGCCAATGAGGACTTTTTCCACATCATTTGTAACATTACGGTTATGATTACACCGAATAATCCCTGGTCATAATCATACCAAGTCCATCTATGCACTACATGCCAAAGATGACTTTCAATAAAATATAAACATTACGATGATGATAATGATATAAGAATTCAATAAAACAAGTTCAAGAATTAATTTATCTAGGAACTGATAATGTCCAAATTGTCAACATGATCTTTGCTTTGTAGAGTAAAATTCAAGAATGCTCGGAAGAATATTTCCATGAAAAGATCTTTGGATGAAGCGCAAATATCAAGGATATTCCACTAATTTCATAGAGTATAAAGTCAAAGTTTTAACCAATCGAGTATAATAAAGAATAGAATAACAAAAGAACTCACCATGCATGCGATGAGGCCATGCGGGCATATTATTCCAATGAATAATAAATAACGAATCGATGCGGCGTAAAACGCATGCGAACATGATATTCAACGAAATAATTAAGAATGGAACCAAATCCGCCGTAAATACATTGCATGTGATATTCCGCGAATAATAAATAATGGAACCCGGTCCCATAAAAAACGCATGCATGTGGATATTCCGACAAAATAATAAAGAATGAAATAACAGAAGAATTTCACCAAGTATAGGGTAGCCCGCGTATACAGGTTATTCCAACAGAATAATAAATAATGGAATAATAGAATAATTTCACCAAGTATAGGGTAGCCCGCGTATACAGGTTATTCCAATAGAATAATAAATAATGGAATAACAGAAGTTCTCTTCATGAATACAAAAGAAATAATACCCCTTACGAGTACAACAAATAATATCCCTTACCGTAAAAGAAACTTAATATAAGAGTAGGGAAGTAGCAGAATACTTTTCTATAGTTTCTCTATAATTTCTCTCTCTAGCATTTCAGTGAATTCGTAAGAAATAATGAAGGAATGAACCTCTATGTGAGACCCCAGATTTTATGAATAAAGATTTAATTTTCTCGAAATATTTTTTTTTATATTATGGTGTGGATTTGATATATTGTTATAGTTGTGGGTAATATTTATAAATTTTGAAAAGTATGCAAGTTGTTATAAAATATTCGATTGGTCAGGGAATATTCTTTTTGTCGGAGAATATCCGTCTGTTGCCCATGATCATTGGTGGACCCCCATTTACGGAAGTATTGTCGTATTTAGAAAATGACATAATTATCTTTTTATAAAATAACGGCGGAAGTATTACTTTGTTAAAAGCTGTTGAACTACCCAGTAAAAGTACATGTCTGGCGTGGTGGCATATAGTAGCACACAAAGTTTGGTTATTAATGCTTACGTGATAAGTCACTCAGGTTTTGTTTTATTATATTATTAATGTAATAAAATGTAAAAGCTTTTATATAAAAATGTAATACTTTTATAAAGTTATTCTATAAATAGAATATATTATATTCTATTGTGTATAGTATTTTGCATATAGTAAAATCTTTTATATAAAAATGTAATACTTTTATAAAGTTATTCTATAAATAGAATATATTATATTTTATTATGCATAGTGTTGCATAGTGCACGCATATTATTTTGCATAGTAAAATCTTTTTATATAAAATAGAATACTTTTATAAAGTTATTCATTTTATTAGATTATAAATAGAATATATTATATATATTTTACTTAAAAGACTTTGCTTTAAATATGGACCGTCTGATTAAAAGTAAATCAATACTGACCGTTCATGAATTAGTTACTATCTGGGTCCATTCTTCTATAAATGTAAGCTCATTCCTTCATTATTTCTTATGAATTCACTAAAACTCTAGAGAGAGAAACTATAGAGAGAGTTCTTCTTCTATAATCTTGAGCATATTTCTTTAGAGTTTATGAAAGCTTTGAGCGTAGTGCAAGTTTTCTTCAAGTATATTCCCGCCCTACCAGTCGGAATACTTTTCTTTTTAAGGTAGGGGATATAATTGTCGTACTCGTAAAAGATATTATTATTATTATTATAGTAAGGGATATTATTTGTTGTACTCGTTAGGGGTATTCCTTCTTTCTTATTGGTGAAATTCTTTTGTTATTCCATTCTTTATTATTCTGTTAGAATAACCTATATACGCGGGATACCCTATACTTGGTGAAATTCTTCTGTTATTCCATTCTTTATTATTATCTTGGAATAACATGTCTATGCAAAGTACTGCATACATGGTGAAATTCTTCTGTTATTTCATTCTTTATTATTTTGTTGGAACATATTGTTCTGCATGCTTTCTGTGGGACTGGTTCCATTAATTATTATTATGTTTCGAATATCATGTATACATGCATTTACGCCGGACTGGTTCCATTATTTATTATTACGCCGTAATATCTTGTGCATGCGTTTATGCGCGACTCGGTTCCATTATTTATTATTCTATTGGAATAACTTTCTACGCATGCGATCATCGCATGCCCGTAAATTCTTACATTATTCCATTGTTTATTATTACTGCAATTGAATATCATCGTATGCATGCGTTTACGCATGACCGGTTCTATTCTTTATTATTCGCTTGAAATAACATGTCTATGTAGATTTCTTTGCATGCATGGTAAATGATCATTCGATATTCATACGAATAGTATTTTCATTAAAAAGGATTTACGCCAGGCAGATTTGTAATTTTCTGACCTCAAAAATTCTCGGAAAAATTTGAAATGATAATTTGATGAGTTTTCTAGATTGTGTCCAAAAATGGCGATTTTTGGATGTATAGATTAAGAGTTATGGATTTTATGGGAAAAGACTATTTTAAAAGTAAACCCTTATAACTCCTTGTGGTTAACTCCAAAATTGGTGAAATTTTTATTGGGAGTATATGTATATAACAAGAGTATACCCTATAAATTTCAGAATTTTTGGACAAAAGTACAGTTTATGATAAATGTCTAAATATTCGGCAGTTTTAGCCATATGAAAAATAGTAAATGAATTTTAAAAATTCTGAGAAAAATATATGTTCAAGATGGGACTATATTCTGCTAAATCTCAGAAAAGAAATATTTTTGGGACTGATTTGGTATTTTTCATGAAAATGAACTAGTTATGAGTAAATGAATTAAATATGTTATGTGAAGTAATAAAATTGGAAAATAGGATTTTATGGCTTGGGTATCCTATATAGGGTATATGCAGATTTTTGATGAGGGATTTAATCATTGATGATGAAATCTTATGAGTATGACATTTTTAAATGATTAAATGCATTATTTGATAAAGTGTAAACAATTGAAATAAACTGTTTATAAGTTTAAGAAATAATTAAAATATTGTTATAATATTAATAATATTAGATTATGAGATTATTAAGTGATTGATAACATTTGGTTATTATTGAACGCTAGATAAATTGTATTATAAATGTTTAATATTTATCCTTTATCTCATTTGATTGATTCTTATATCATTGTCATCATCCTCATGCTTATATTGTGTTGAAAGTCATCTTTGGCCGTAGTGCATAGATGGACTTGGTATGATTATGACCAGGGATTATTTGGTATAATCATGACCGTAATGTTACAAATAATGTGGAAAAAGTCCTCATTGGCCCGTAGTGCATTGATGGACAGTTTTTTGGTATGATTATGGCTATGGATTATCTTCGGCCAAGGGTGCAAAGATGAATTGTTTTATGGCATGATCATGACCGTTGATGAAAACACGATTATCTTTAGCCCATATTGCATGGATAATTCGTGGTCGTGATATTAATGAATATCCTTAGCCGTAGTGCATGGATAATTCAGTGATATGGATTGATTATCGAGCTGAGTCTCAGCGATGAAATATAAATTCATGGATGTGATATTAACAAATATCCTTGGCCGTAGTGCAGGGGTGATTCGATGATGTGGATTATTTATTAAGCTGAGTCTCAGCGATAAAATATTTATTATACACTTTTAATTCGTAGAAGATAGTAGATATCATGCTCTACTTGACTCTTCTAAAATACAGTTGTATGTCTTTGGCTTGTAGTGCAAAGATTAATTGTTAATGAATATCTTTGGCCGTAGTGAAAAGATGAATTTATTAGTATGATTATGAACAGAAATTCTGATTTGGTATAACCATGATTTTTGATGTTTCAGGTGAAGATAGGTGATGAAAATTATCTTCGTCCCAGTTGCGAAGAGAGAATTTAGAACCACAATTATGATTATGAGTTATTCATATGATTGTGGATGTGAACTGTTGATTTATTTTACTGAGGATAAAACATTATTGGTGGACTTTTAACGTAGAGAAGGTAATAGACCTTATGGTCTATTTGACTCTTCTAATGGATTGCTTTCGTTCACATTTACAACTATGGTTGAAAAGTTTTATCATCTACCATATTTTCTAAATCTCTGATTTATTATTGATGAAAGCTATTGATAATTTAATTATCTTTAGTCATGATATTCTTTACTAGGCTAGTTGTGCTCACCCTTTCTGCTTCACAATTCCTTTCAGGTAATAAGAGTGTTGCCGTAAGAGTGTTACCGGGTCGAGCGGGGATAACAGGGGAATAGAACAGTGGTCTCTAGCTATGGAGGTTCTCCCTAAATAGTATAGAAAAGTGTGTTGAATTTTATACATCATTTAGTATTTATATTTGGTGAATCAAATAGGGTGAGGCGAATCCAACTTTGGAAGGGTGTTTTGCCACTATCATACAAGATGTCTAATGACATACAACCTCGTGTTATTATAAGATGTGGTTCTCATGATCCACTTGCTTTAGTATATCTACAGGCACTACCTATATGATCTTCGAGTTTATTTGAAATATAATATTCACTTAGAGACAGTGGAGATAGTTATATGTCAAGAGAAGACTCGTCATTGGAAAGAAGATGATAGTAATCTTCTCGTTTTTCTTTGGGGTCTATTGGGTCAACCAAGGATAATTACAGTGATGAGATGATATCTATTATAACCTGTACGCACGGCCTCCCATGTACGAAGGTTTCCTTGAGCACTTTCCAAAGATTTTAATTTCTAAAATAGTTTTTGACTATACTTTTATGTAAAGTACCATTGTAAGGTTGTGGTCGAGGCACCATGAGAGTTACATACATTTGTATTAAAACTCACAGTTAACTATGGTAGTGTTCTATACGACGATTCAACAAAATGTATAAATGAAGTTATATTTGAATTTTGTACCATGTATCTGGCGACTCATAATGGGTGATGTATACCTAATTTTGGGGGCGTCACATTCTATTTATAGGAAAATGGACTGAATAGTAACTAATTCATTAATGGTTCAGATTGATTTACTTTTAAATGGATGGTCCATATTGGTTTACTATTAAAACTTAAAGCAACGGTCCATACCGATTTACTATTAAAACTTTAAACCAATGATCCATATTGATTCACTATTATAACTTTCCACCAAAGGGTCCATATTGATTTACTATTATATCTTCAACCAACTATTCGAAAATTAACACATCTCCTCATGGAATAATATTGTACCCAAAATGATTTGGACCAAAAAGAAATATATTTTACTAAAGGATCAATAGTACCTCGTGAATAGTAACTCATGAATAGTAACTCATGAATAGTAATTCATGAATAGTAACTCATAAATAGTAACTCTTGAATAGTAACTCGTGAATAGTAACTCATGAATAGTAATTCGTGAATAGTACTCCAGCACGAAAAGTGTTCCAAATACCCGATTGAACAATACTGAGTGACTTCTCACATAAGCATCAATAATCAATACCGTGTACTACTATGCAACCACGCGTATTACTGTTCTTTTAACACTGGGTGTTTCAACAGCATCCTACCCAGTCATGTTGAAGGTTCTGGTTATGGGTTTGTTTAATGTTGCAGGTCCTGCAATGGCCCATGTACCTCCATTATTACCTTCATTTCTTGTAGTTGTCACTCCCTCCTCCTTCTTAGGGCATTCACGAGTAAAATGATCCTTGGATCCGCACGTGAAGCACACATTCTTCTTCGGTTGAGTGCAATTTGGGGCGATGTGACCCTCCTGGCCACAATTGAAGAAAACTCATTTTCCCATCAAGCACGCACCCTTATGAAATTTCCCATATGTCGCACATGCTTCAAACTTTTTTTTTTCTTTGGTTACCTCACCCGGTTTCCAAAGACCCATGTTCCCATTCCACTTCCTCTTCAAGCTGTTGTTGTTGTTGTTTCCACCGCTACCACCTCCATTCTTAATCTCATTCTCATTCTTCTTCTTCTTCTGTTCCTGATTGAACTTTGTCACTGCCTCGCCTCCACCTTCAGCCGAGTATCGCTTTCTCCATCATCACAAAACGTCTTTAACTAGAACAGGGAAACCCTACTATACAGCCAGGGCTTCAGTCCATGTTCAAACCTTTTCACCTTGCGTTCATCTGTGCTGACCTGATATGGCGCAAACCTTGTCAATTCGTTGAATTTCGCGGCATACTCAGATACCGTCATCATTCCTTGTTTTAGTTCCAAAAACTGCACTTCTAGCTGACTCTTCGAACTCTCCGGGAAATAAGTCTCGAAGAACAACTCCTTGAACCTATCCCAGGTCATCACTCCTGGCCCTTCACGAGTTTTATTGGCCTGCCACCAATAACTAGCTTCTACTTTCAACATGAAAGTTGCGAAAGCATTCTTCTGATCATCCCCTACCCTAGCGACATCGAACACCTTTTCTATCTCCATAATCCAAGTTTGTGCTTCGACTGGATTCATAGACCCACAGAATTCAAGTGGTCTAACCGCCTTGAAATCCTTAAACGTTGTACCATGGTTTTGTGGTTAATTTTGCAACGCTCCTGTGAGTAGTTTCACTAATTGTTGAACGGGGTTACTATCAACATTGTCGTTATTGGTTCCTTCATTAGTTCTATGTCGTGGTGGTTGACGTATGGGAAGCATTTTCTGTTAAAATACATTCATTAGACTATTATTCAATTCTTTTAAGTAATTCTACTTAACTTGTCTCCAAAAAGAATTAACCACATAACACATAACACTTTTAATAAAGTAACAACTTTTATTTATTCATAACCTTTTTGAAAACATAAAACAATAGTATCACTGCTATCTACATTACTTTTCTGAGCTACAAAAGTTTTAGGGCAACATCATAGTCATATCCCATAGATTGCATAACACTTAGGATTTACAATTTATTTAACCTTTCACTAATCGTACAACAGCTACGATGTGACACCCCCAAATTTGGGTACTTCGATTTCACGGGATTTGGTGTTCACTGTACAAATATCATCTATCTATCTACCCATAATAAATGCAAACCATGCAATAGATAGAAATAAAATCTTCCCTTTAAAGGGTTACAACATCCGAATCATAAACATAATCCCAGGTTAACTAACTTT
Organism: Panax ginseng; assembly: GCA_020205605.1. NCBI lineage: Eukaryota > Viridiplantae > Streptophyta > Magnoliopsida > Apiales > Araliaceae > Panax > Panax ginseng. The sequence continues at coordinate 27,934,343 of CM035146.1, read as the reverse complement.
AAACATCTGTGCGGAAATATAAATAATAAGTCTTAAACAACATCATTAACTCAAGTCTAATATAAATACATCATCAAACAAAATAACAAGTCTTCATCATTTGCTAACTTTGCCCTTGCCTTTACTAGTAGAAGGTTCATCGGTTCTTTTGTTCTTAACTGTAATGTTATTATTAAGCAAGAGTGAGCACTATTGCCCACAAGTATAACAATGAAATAACATTATAATAACATGCGAGTAAATCAAAGACATCTGAATAAAAACTCAAGTTTTGAATCAAGAATGAATAACAAGAATCAAAAAGAATTACGAGGGTCATAAGACCTTGAACTATGTCCTAGGTTATCAAGGTTATACTTGAAACCTTTAACACTCGTAAGACTATAGACCTTTCTACTCGCACTCTGGGGATCAAATTTAGTACCATCACGTGCACAATATCTTAACGCTTAACGTGATAAGTAAATCCCTTTACTGGGTTGTTCGCCTCTCGGTTGACATTCGAATCCGCACTAAAGGAAGTTTGGTTTGAATAATTCAATAAGGGTTCTGAAATTTAGAACGTTCATCAACTAAGGACTAGTTGAATCAATAAAGTTCACTAGTCTAATAAGGTTCAACAATAATGATATTCAATTCGAATAATAATCTCAAGAAGTATACAATAGAAAAATTATTGTATAACTGAATCATGCTTTGAAGAGATAATAAATCTTTAATATAACATTTGAACTTGAATAATAGTAATGATAATTTACTCGGGTAAATAATAAACTTGAACAATAATGACAAGTATGATTAGAAACTTGCCTCGTATGTAGAAGCTAAACGCATTACTACTCTGCTCACCACAAATCCTACACACATATCATATGTATTCACGACATTCATTAGTTACATTTTCACTTAATTATTTAATACAAACTCCACTTTATTTACAAATCATTACCCTTCTAATTTAATTACTTAATTAAATTAGAATATTTTCATTCTCTTACTATTATTACACTCTAATAAATTATTTCATAATAATTTTCATCGAATATTTATTTTATTCAATAAATATCTCAATTAAAATATTTACTTTATTTTATAAATATTTTAATAATAATTTTCATCGAATATTTATTTTATTCCATAAATATCTCTCAATTAAAATATTTAATTTATTTTATAAATATTTTAATAATAATTTTATCGAATATTTATTTTATTCCATAATATCTCAATTAAAATATTTAATTTATTTTATAAATATTTTAATAATATTTTCATCGAATATTTATTTTATTCCATAGATATCTCAATTAAAATATTTAATTTATTTTATAAAAATTTTAATAATAATTTTCATCAAATATTTATTTTATACCATAAATATCTCAATTAAAATATTTAATTTATTTTATAAATATTTTAATAATAATTTTATCAAATATTTATTTTTTATTTTTTATTTTTTAATATTTATTTATTTATTTATTTATTTTTTTTAATGACCGTTTAAGTGGGTTACCTAAGCTCATTTTCTTTTCGTAGTCATAGCTTCTGCGATTGCATGAACATAACAAGGCCAAATTAGGCCAAAAATCATTCACAGGTAAAATTATACATGAATATGGTCATAACTTCCAATTAGTTATTTTTACACGAATTTAGACTTACCCAATCATTGTAATACATATATAATCATTACTTAACCCATCTAGCATGATTTTTAACAAGTTACAACACATAATTTGCAAAATCAACACATTAACTTCCACTGTTCTTGATGTTCTTGAAGGTTTTGAACATAAAACATAATTCCAACACTACGGATTCGTTATAACACCGAATTCGTTCAATTAAAGTTTGGTCTCTTCATATTAACATGCATAATAATATAAAGGTGTAAATTTTACGAAAACATTTATGTTTGACATACTAAATCACGTATAAGGGCCATATGGCCAAAATCCAAACTCTGTAAATTTTTGAAATAGAAAGTCATCATATTACGAAACTTATAATATGGAATCATGCAATATATATATATATATATATATATATATAACATGATATTATGACATAAAATCACGTGTATAACACATAGTCAATACACTTTCCAACCACAGAGAATTTTACAAAAATTGGAGAGCCATATTTTATAACATTAAGTGACGTAGAAAAGAATTGGGTTAAAGGGATTACCCAAGCGTAGAATTAAAAGAAGATGAATTCCTTCTCAGATGACTCACAATCCTCTAAAAATAACTCTGAATTCTCAACTCTTTCTCTGTATCTCTCTCTGTTATGTTTTCTAAACTTAGGCAATTAATGAAGAAGAATAAAGAGAAGACGATAATAATTAAGCCAACTCGACACAGATAATGGTCGGGCCACTCCAATAGTGGTAAATCGCTTTTCCAACTCCCCAGTAGTGTCTTGTTTTGGCTAGCAAGAATAGATTTTAAAACCATTTAATTTAATAAAGCTTTATCATATAGTTTAATTAATGTCACACTCCTTCATAAAATAAATCAATATTTTATTTACTTTTAATAAAATATAATAAATTCTAATAAATTCACATAGTCACATAATTAAATTTCTCATTAATAAATAATGTCAAATTATTAACTCTCTAATTAATAATTAAATTAATTAAAATAACATCATTCTTAATTAAATATTTCATTTAATTCTATAAGCTCACATAATTACATATTTGAATAATAATTATTCTCTACCTTAATTTAATAAATGTAACACATATAATTAAATTAATCTACCACAATTGCATCAATTAATTATTTAATCTAATAATTTAAATCATCAAAATATTTATTTACTTCAATAAATATTAAAATTAAATTACAAAAATCTCGTTCATCACATCTTTCCCCTTAAAAGGATTATGTCCCTGCATTACGATTCAATAAATTCAACTCATATTCTCCCCCCCAAAGATTTTGTCCCTAGAATCGCTATACACATAAATTAAGTAAATAAATGAGGTAATTCTTCATCATATTCTCTTCGAGTTCCCACGTAGCTTCTTCAGCTTTGTGGTTCCTCCAAATTACCTTAACAGAAGGTATTACTTTATTTCTGAGAACTTGTTCTTTTCTGTCGACAATTTGAACAAGGATTTCTTCGTAAGATAAGTCTTTGTCGAAATGTAGGGGTTCATATTCAATCATGTGCTTGTAATCGGGTTTGTAGGGTCGTTGGACTGAGACATGGAAAACGTTGTGAACATTCTCGAGTGCTAGAGATAAGGCTACCTCGTATGCGACTTCACCGATTCTTCTCAGTACTTCAAAGGGTCCAATGAATCTTGGGCTCAATTTCCCTTTCTTTCCAAACCTGATCTTTCCCTTCCAAGGAGAGACCTTCAAGAAAATGTAACTACTTGATTCAAACTCGATATTCTTACAATGTGGGTCAACATATTTTTTCTGTCGATCTTGAGCCGCTACCAGTCGTGCTCGGATTACTTTGACTATTTATGTTGTTTGCTGTACCAATTCTGGCCCTAGCAATTGTCTCTCACCAATTTCATCCCAGTAAAGCGGAGTTCTGCACTTTCTGCCGTATAACTCTTCGTAAGGCGGTATACTAATACTAGCGTGATAACTATTGTTGTAGCCGAACTCTACTAACGGTAGGTGATCATCCCAATTTCGTTTAAAATCCATCACACAGGCTCTTAGCATATCTTCTAATGTTTGAATCGTTCTCTCACTCTGCCCGTCTGTTTGAGGGTGGTAAGTTGTACTCATTCGCAATTACGTACCCATGCATTCCTGTAGACGTTTCTAGAAGTTCGATGTAAAACGCGGATCTCTATCAGAAACAATTGACACCGGCACTTCGTGTCTCGAAACAATTTCTTTTACGTATAACCTCGCCAACTTATCTAAGTTGAATCTGATTTTGATCGGAAGGAAGTGTGCGGATTTCGTCAGTCGGTCAACGATAACCCATACTGCGTCGTAGCCTTTCTAAGTCGTCGGAAGGCCAACCACGAAGTCTATTGCAATATGTTTCCATTTCCATTCTGGGATCTCTAACGGTTCTAGCAATCCACTCGATCTCTGATGTTCCGCTTTCACTTTCTGACAGGTCAGACACTTGGCAACACATTCTGCAACATCACATTTCAAATTCGGCCACCAGAAATGTTGTCTAAGATCTTGGTACATCTTGGTACTACTAGGGTGAATCGAATATCGTGAACTATGAGCCTCACTCAAAATATCTTCCTTAATCTCTTGTACTGGCGGTACCCAAATTCTACTCTCAAATCTCAGTATTCCTTCTTTATCCATCTTAAATCTCGATTCGATTCCTTCAGATATCTTCTTTGTCACCTTTTTGCATTCATCATCCTGAAGTTAAGCCTCTTTAACTTTATCTAGTAGAGTTGTACCGCAGTTGCATCCGAAATAGCTTCTCATCGATCTCCATAGGATACTTCACTTAAACTCCGGTTTCTCCATTTTGCAATTAGCTCCTCCCGAAAGCGGTCAACGTCGTCAATTTCTCCTCGACCCTTTCTACTTAAGGCGTTAAGAACAACATTTTCTTTACCCTTGATGGTATAAAATCTCACAACAGAATCCTTAATTAATTCCAACCATCTTCTTTGACGATATTTAAGTCCTTCTGTGTGAAAATATATTTCAGACTCTTATGGTCCGTATATATTTCACACTTCTCCCCGTAGAGAAAATGCCTCCAAATTTTCAAAGCAAAAACAACTGCAGATAACTCCAAGTCATGGGTCGGATATCCCTTCTCGTAATCCTTCAATTGTTGTGATGCATACGCAATGACTTTGCCATTTTGCATCACCACACAGCCAAGTCCTTTATGCGATGCTTCACTATAAACAACAAAATTTCCTGTATCATTCGGAAGAGATAACACAGGGGCCGTACTCAACCTCTTCTTCAATTCTTGAAAACTTTCCTCACACTTATCCGTCCAAACAAATTTCACAGGTTTTTGAGTTAAATTCGTTAACGGAGTTGCGATCTTGGAAAAGTCTTGTATGAACCTTCTATAATATCCTGCCAATCCAAGAAAACTTCGTACTTCCGACGGCGTCCTCGGCTGATCCCAGTTAATCATGGCTTCGACTTTGGATGGATCTACCGAAATTCCATTTTTATCGATCACGTGCCCAAGAAATTGCACTCGTTCAATCCAAAATTCGCATTTCGAAAACTTGGCATACAACTTTTCCCTTCTCAATACTTCCAACGTTAATCTCAAATGCTCTTCGTGTTCTTCTTTGGTTTTTGAATAGACCAAAATGTCATTTATAAATACCACTACGAACTTGTCCAAAAACGGCTTCAACACACCATTCATCAGTCCCATAAATGTTGCAGGAGCATTCGTAAGACTAAACGACGTTACTAAAAATTCGTAGTGGCCATATCGCGTTCGAATCATCCTTCGTATACATCCTCCGCCTCACCTTCAGTTGATGATAACCGCTTCTCAAGTCTATCTTGGAAAAGTATCTTGCTCCTTTCAATTGATCAAACAAGTCGTTGATCCTCGGTAATGGATATTTGTTCTTAATCGTGACCTTATTCAGTTCTCTGTAGTCAATGCAGAGACGCATCGATCCGTTCTTCTTTTTTACGAATAACACCGGCGCTCCACATGGCGATACACTCGGTTGAATGTACTTCCTGTCCAACAATTCTTGTAGGTGTACCATTAATTCCTTCATCTCTACTGGTGCCATTCGGTATGGTGCCTTTGATATTGGAGTGGTTCCTGGCGCCAAATTGATCACGACATCTACCTCTCTATCTGGTGGAAGTCCTGGAAAATCATCTGGAAATACGTCGACGAAGTCCCTCACAATCGGTATTTCTTCTACCTTCGGATTCTCTTTTCGACTATCGACTATGTAAGCTAAGTATCTACTACACAAATTTCTTGTCTCAACAACTTCACGGCTCAATCATCGCCGACAACTCGCTTATCTAGGCGACTTGCTACCATAAAATATACAACCTTTGACGAAGTCATATGGTTAATACGCTTCTTTTGGCAATCAATTACAGCCCCGTAATTGAATAACCAGTCCATTCCCAAAATAACATCAAATTCCCCAAGTCGAATAGGGATAAGATCTACGTTCATGATATTACCCTTAATATCCACTCTACGCTTCTTATGTACATACTTAATGGGGATTATTTCTCTATTCGCAATTTCTATGTTCATGGGGTAATCCAATTCATTCTTAGGCAAATCTAAATTCTTGGGAAAATCATCGGATATAAAGGAACAAGTAGCACCCGAATCAAATAAAACATAAGCATTAATTTTATTGATCGAAATGATACCTGACACCACATCACGGGATTGAACTGCATCTTGCACCGTCATGTTGAAAGTTCGGGCGGTCGGTCGATTTGTTGCGGTTGGTCCGGTGATGGTTAAGGCATTTCCACTGTTGTTTCCCCGATTTCCTCCTGATCCTGACCCTCCCGATCCCTTCTTGGGACAGTCTCTTGCTAGATGGTCCTTCGAACCACAAGTAAAACAAGCACCCTTCTTTGGGTTTGGACAGTTTGGTGCTATATGGCCTTCCTGACCACAATTGTAGCACACTCTTTTTCCTTTTATACAAACTCCCAGATGGGCTTTCCCGCAAGTCGGACATGCTTCGATTCTTTTCTTCTGATTACCTTGCTGATTCCCCAATGATGAGTTGTCATTCCATTATTTCTTCTGATTGAAATTTCCACCTCCTGTGCCACTTCCACTGACCTTGTTATTTCCTTCACCTTCACTCTTCTTCTTCTTTTGATCTTGTTTGTACTTGGTCACCGTGATCGCTTCCTCCTTCAAAGAAGGATGGCCTTTTCCAATTATCAAAGAACGTGTTTAGTTTGAAAAATTGATACCTTCTCAGACACCCAAGGCTTTAGTGCTTGCTCAAACCGTCTCGCCTTCCTCTCATCCGTGTAAACTTGATACGGGGCGAACTTTGCCAACTCGTTGAATTTAGCCGCATAGTCAAGCACGCTCATATTTCCCTGTTTCAACTCTAGAAATTGAACCTCCATCTGGTTCTGTTAACTAGTTGGGAAATACATTTCGAAAAACATCTCTTTAAATCTCTCCCACATAATTACACCTTCACCTCCTCGCACTTTGTTTGCTTGCCACCAGTAGCTAGCCTCAGACTTCAGCATAAACGTTGCAAAAGTGGTCTTCTGGTCTTCTCTAACCCTAGCAACGTCGAAAACCTTCTCCATTTCCATAACCCACGTTTGAGCCTCGATTGGGTTCATGGAACCTTTAAATTCTGGCGGTCCCACCACCTTGAAATCTTTAAACGTAGTATTTGGTGGAGCTTGAGGTTGATTATTCATTGCTCCAGCTAGCAAGTTAACCAAGTGCTGAACAGGATTAGCATTGGCATTATTATTATTTGTTGACTCTTCCTGAGTTGGTTGACGTTGTTGTCTTCTTCTAGGCGGCATATTTCTGTTAAGAATAATATATGCTTATTAAATCTCTATTAAATTCTCTAAATAGTTAAGACTTAACTCAACAATTTAATATAATCATTTAACACATCATCTCAAACAACTTAATATATTTAATTCAAAATAAAAGTTTACATCAAACGATAGCATAATCAAGTATTTACATCCACCATCCTCGAGATAAAGAATCCACGAGGATTTAAATATTAAAATATACCTTCGCTCATAAACACTTGAATTTACATATAAAAACTAATTAAGTCTTTCACATAATTAAACAAATTCTATCACCGTGTCGTCAAGGTCTTTGAATAGCCTTGCCACGCTCCTCATCCATGATACGAGACATCGCTTGCGATCCAAAGATGTATCGATGGAAGTCCTTCAAACCGGATGGGGTACCTCAAAACTTGATCTTGGGCCTCATCCATTGCATGATTAAGTGTAGAGTATGTCTCTCCAAGCTTCGCTTTCTTTGCGGACCGCCTTCTTCCGCAAGATCAGCACGACGTGACTCTCTTACCCAGCCCTCCTCTGCTATGGCAAGCCTCTCTGAACTTTCTTTTAGATCCTTCTTCAACTTTTCTATCTCTGCGGTCTTATCTTCGGTTTGACCCTTCTCGTGGACCAAATCCCATTCTATATTTCCCAGTCCTGAGTGAAGAGTTGAAATCTCCCTCTCCTTCTCCTTTAGAGTAATCTGCTGAATAATAGCTCGCATACAATGATCCTCGCACCTCATCTCGTAAATCCACGTTCATAAACAGATAATGTGTCATACATCTCAAAGATCAACGGTGTACCGTGGTAACTCCTCTTCTTCCTCTTCCTCGTCAAACTCCTCCTCAGATCCTCCTCGAGATCGAGTCCTCGAGTTCATGCTCCTGACCAACAACGGTCATCAATGGAGATGACTCCCTCTGAACTAACTGTTCCCTAACGACATGTATTTCTCTGGGCTCCTCCTCTGTCGGTACTATAGGTACTCGAGGTTCCTCCTCCCCTGTTCGACTAGTTCCTCCAACGTCAGACATCCTGACAACAAAAATTTCGAATTTCAGTTACTAAGTCATACTAGTGAGCACCTAATTTAACTCAGAAGTACATAAAATCTTTTATTATCTTTAATGAATTACAGAAATTCATTTCCTAGAACTCGATAAGAATTTTCCATTACTATCTTCTTCTATAAGGCTACTACCTAAGGTTGTTCCCCCACCTAAGGTTCATAACCTACAGCTTTGATACCAACTTATGACACCCCCAAATTTGGGTACTTCGATTTCACGGGATTTGGTGTTCACTGTACAAATATCATCTATCTATCTACCCATAATAAATGAAAACCATGCAATAGATAGAAATAAAATCTTCCCTTTAAAGGGTTACAACATCTGAATCATAAACATAATCCCAGGTTAAACTAACCTTAAACATCTCTGCGGAAATATAAATAATAAGTCTTAAACAACATCATTAACTCAAGTCTAATATAAATACATCATCAAACAAAATAACAAGTCTTCATCATTTGCTAACTTTGCCCTTGCCTTTACTAGTGGAAGGTTCATCGGTTCTTTCGTTCTTAACTGCAATGTTATTATTAAGCAAGAGTGAGCACTATTGCCCACAAGTATAACAATGAAATAACATTATAATAACATGCGAGTAAATCAAAGACATCTGAATAAAAACTCAAGTTTTGAATCAAGAATGAATAACAAGAATCAAAAGAATTCTGAGGGTCATAAGACCTTGAACTATGTCCTAGGTTATCAAGGGTTATACTTGAAACCTTTAACAGTCATAAGACTATGGCCTTTTCTACTCGAACCTAGGGGGATCATCCCTTAGTACCATACTGTGCACAATATCTTAACGCTAACGCATAAGTAAATCCCTTTACAGGGTTGTTCATCTCAGTTTGACATTCGAATCCGCACCAAAGGAAGTTTGATTTGGATAATTCAATAAGGGTTCTGAAATTTAGAACGTTCATCAACTAAGAACTAGTTGAATCAATAATTTTCACTAGTCTAATACGGTTCAACAATAATGATATTCAATTCGAATAATAATCTCAAGAAGTATACAATAGAACAATTATTGTATAACTGAATCATGCTTTGAAGAAATAACAAATCTTTAATATAACATTTGAACTTGAATAATAGTAATGATAATTTACTCGGGTAAATAATAAACTTGAACAATAATGACAAGTAGGGTTAGGAAACTTGTCTCGTGCGTAGGCTAAACGATTACTACTTGCTCACCACAAATCCTACACATATACCATATGTATTCACGACATTCATTAGTTACATTTTCACTTAATTATTTAATATAAACTCCACTTTATTTAACAAATCATTACCCTTGTAATTTAATTACTTAATTAAATTAGAATATTTTCATTCTCTTACTATTATTACACTCGAATAAATTATTTCATAATAATTTCCATCGAATATTTATTTTATTCAATAAATATCTCAATTAAAATATTTACTTTATTTTATAAATATTTTAATAATAATTTTCATCAAATATTTATTTTATTCCATAAATATCTCAATTAAAATATATAATTTATTTTATAAATATTTTAATAATAATTTTCATCAAATATTTATTTTTTTATTTTTTTATATTTATTTTTTTATTTTTTTATTTATTTTTTTTGACCGCTTGTGGGTGGTAATTTAGTTTAGTAACGCATGCTTGTAAGCGTTACCTGTGCTCATTTTCTCGTAGTCATAGCCTCAGATTAGTCATGAACATAACAAGGCCAAAAAATTAATCACGTAAAATTATATACTTAATATGGCCATAACTTCCAATTAGTTATTTTTACACCTAATTTAGACTTACCCAATCATTGTAATACATATATAATCATTACTTAACCTATCTAGCATGATTTTTAACAAGTTACAACACATAATTTGCAAAATCAACACATTAACTTCCATTGTTCTTGATGTTCTTGAAGGTTTTGAACATAATACATAATTCCAACACTACGGATTCGTTATAACACCGAATCCGTTCAATTAAAGTTTGGTCTATTCATATTAACATGCATAATAATATAAAGGTGTAAATTTTACGAAAATATTTATGTTTGACATACTAAATCACGTATAAGGGCCATATTGCCAAAACCCAAACTCTGTAAATTTTTGAAATAGCAAGTCATCATATTACAAAACTTATGATATGGAATCATGCAATATATATATATATAACATGATATTATGACATAAAATCACATGTATAACACATAGTCAATACACTTTCCAACCATAGAGAATTTTACAAAAATTGGAGAGCCATATTTTATAACATTAAATGACGTAGAAAAGAATTGGGTTAAAGGGATTACCCAAGCGTAGAATTAAAAGAAGATGAATTCCTTCTCAGATGACTCTCACAATCCTCTAAAAAAAACTCTGAATTCTCAACTCTTTCTCTGTATCTCTCTTTGTTATGTTTTCTTGACTTAGGCAATTAATGAAGAAGAATAAAGAGAAGACGTATAATAATTAAGCCAACTGACGCGTATAATGGTCAGTTACTCCAATAGTGGGTAACTTCTTCCAACTCCCCATAGTGCCTTGTTTGGCTAGCAAGAATAGATTTTAAAACCATTTAATTTAATAAAGCTTTATCATATTGTTTAATTAATGTCACACTTCTTCATAAAATAAATCAATATTTTATTTACTTTAAATAAAATATAATAAATTCTCATAAATTCACATAGTCACATAATTAAATTTCTCATTAATAAATAATGTCAAATTATTAACTCTCTAATTAATAATTAAATTAATTAAAATAACATCATTCTTAATTAAATATTTCATTTAATTTAATAAGCTCACATAATTACATATTTGAATAATAATTATTCTCTACATTAATTTAATAAATGTAACACGTATAATTAAATTAATCTACCACAATTGCATCAATTAATTATTTAATCTAATAATTTAAATCATCTAAAATATTTATTTACTTCAATAAATATTAAAATTAAATTACAAAAATCTCGTTCGTCACATACGATGTTCTATTAAGATACTTCTTAGCCCTATCACGTTCTTCCTCCATGACTCGAAACATTATTCTGCGATCTAATACATATGATGGCAGTGTCTCGAATTGAATCGGATATCCCATGACCAGATCTTGAGCTCGATTAATTACGGTGTCAAATACTTTATCCATCTCTTCCATCTTCATCATCTTCGCCTGTGAGTTCCTTACTGCTCTTCCAGTTCGTTGATAAGCTTCCTCGTATACATCTTCAGCTCTCGCCCTCTTGGTAGCTTCTTCCTTCAGCTTGTATGTGACGCCCCCAAAACAGGTATACATCAACTATTCTGAGTTGCCAAATACATGGTACAGAATACAAATACAACTTAATTATACAACTGTCGTGCAAAGTACGACAAAACATAAGATGTGAGTTTTAATACAAATATTGTCATCTAGACAATATACAAACTCAAATTCAATATTATTACATTTATTTTCCCACTATTTCACTGAATAGTGAGGACTACTAATGCTATCATCTGGTCCGTCACTCCGCTTCCCCCAACTAGTCCTCGCTCGTTCTCATTTCACAAGAGAACGGTGAAAGTAAAACGGTGAGCTCAACTAGCCCAGTAGGAAATATTATGACTAAGATAATACAGAATATATTATCGTTAGCCTTCAACAGTGTTAAACTGATATAATATAACAACCATCAAGTTTGACTGCAGTGGAACAAGCAATCCATTAAAAGAGTGAAGTAGAGAATAAAATCTATTATCCTTTATGATTTAAAAGGTTTTTTTATCACTTTTATCGCTGGGACTCGGCTTAATAAATAATCCACATCACCGAATCACCCCTGCACTACGGCCAAGGATATTCTTTAGTATCACGACCACAATTATCCATGCACTATGGGCCAAGAATATTTGTGTTTTCATTAATGGTCATGAGCATGCCAACAACTGTCCATCAATGCACTACGGGCCAATGAGGACTTTTACCACATCATTTGTAATATTACGGTTATGATTACACCGAATAATCTCTGGTCATAATCATACCAAGTCCATCTATGCACTACAGGCCACATATGACTTTCAACAAAATATAAACATGAGGATGATGAAAATGATATAAGAATTCAATAAAACAAGTTCAAGAATCATTTTATCAAGGAATCAATAACGTCCAAATTGTCAACATGATACTGCTTTGTAGAGTAAAATTCAAGAATGCTCAGAAGAATATTTCAATGAAAAGATACTGGATGAAGCGCAAATATCAAGGATATTCCACTAATTTCATGGAGTATAGAAGTCAAAACTTTAACCAACTGAGTATAACAAGGAATGGAATAACAAAAGAAATCACCACACATGCGATAGACCGCACAGGCAAGTTATTCCAACATAATAATACATAACGGAATCAGTTCCGGCGTAAAACGCGCAGAAAGGATATTCCAATAGAATAATAAAGACGGAATTAGGTCCCAAAGAAAAGCATGCATGACGTGATATTCCAATGTAATAATAAAGACGGAACTAGGTCCTGCTGTGAGAACGCATGTGAATAGGATGTTCCAACAGAATGATAAATAATGGAACCAGGTCCCGTGCCAGAACGCATGACGGATGTTCCAACGGTAATGATAAAGAATGGAATAATGTAAGAATTTCACCAAGTATAGGGTAGCCCACATTATATAGGTTATTCAATAGAATAATAAAGAATGGAATAATGAAGTTCTCTTCATGGATAAGAAAGAAATAATACTCCCTACCTTGGAAAAAAGCGGATCTTTGGAATAGTGAGGTAGCATATTTCTCTTCTTCTTTCTCTCTATAATTTCTCTCTATAATAATCGCTCTAAATCTTTTGTGAATTGGTAAGAAATGAAGGAAGAATGAGCTTCTATTTATAGGAAAATATAGTTTCGATAATTGCACGTTTTGGGGCTCAAAAAATTACAATACAATACCTCCAAGTTTTCTTTCAATTTTAATTTTGTCCTGCAAGTATTATCAAACTTGCACCACCTCCCCTAATAGTAAATAATGTGAATCAATAGTTCAATCATGTGAATCAATAGTATAATCATGTGAAAAATATAAATTACAGTATAGTACCTCCATCTATACCTCCATTTTTAACTTAGTCATGCAAGTATTATCAATCTTGCACGAACTCCCCTAATAGTAAATAATGTGATTCAATAGTACACACATGTGAACAAATATTTATATAAGCATGTGAATTAGTAGCAATTAATTGCTCATTTATCCGATAAATTTCCCGATTTATCAATATAACCCCCAGACATCAATTATCATCGAAATAGATGTCGATTTCCACTAACACTAATAATCCCAACACAATGGAACAATCGAAATTCATTTTTAATCAACACAACTTATTCATCATTAATATTATAACTCACAATATTTAACAAGAAGGTCGTTCCCAGGAAAGAGGGGGCTTTCCGATAAGGATTTCTCCTTATTGGCGCACAATTAGGTGACCAAACCTCTCCTTGACAGAACTTCTAGACATTATCAATATTGCAAATAATAATATGAATAACTTTGTCGTCTCAATTATTAATTTAATAATATAAACTATTATGCAAATGATACTGTGACAATAATTGAGTATAACTGAGTGACTTCTCACGTAAGCATTAATAATCAATACCGTATGCTACTATGCAACCACACGTATTACTGTACTTTTAAAACCGGGTGTTTCAACAGTTAACGGTAAAACTTTCACAGTTATTTTCATAAAGTATTTTTGTTGTTTTCTCAATCCGATAATAATTCCGTTATGGGGTCCACCAATGATTGTGTCGTTGTACGAATATTCCCTTCTAAAACGAATATTCCCCGACCAATCGAATATTATATAACAACTTGCGTACTTTGCAAAAGTTGAAATAATACCCACAACTATAATATTATATCAAATCCACACCATAATATTCAAAAATATATTTCGAGAAAATTTAATCTTTATTCTTAAAGTTGGGGTCTTACAACTTCCCCTTCTTATGAAATTTCGTCCTCGAAATTAGGGTGCGTACCTGGCATGTCGAAGAGGTTAGGATACTTTGATTTCATTTCAGATTCTAACTCCCAGGTCATTTTCTCAACATCGTGGTTTCTCCACAAAACTTTGACTTGAGGTATAACCTTGGAGCGTAGAGTATGTTCCTTCTTATCCAAGATTTTAACAGGAACCTCTTCATACGTTAAATCTTCCTCTATTTCGTCTGGTTCTAACTCAATAATGTGGTTCGGGTCTTTCACATATTTACGTAACATGGATATGTGAAAAACGTTATGAACACGAGACATACTTGGCGGTAATGCAAGTCTATACGCCACAATTCCTACTCGATCGAGGATTAAAAATGGGCCAATGAATCGAGGGTTGAGCTTTCCTCTCTTTCCAAATCTCGTAACTCCCTTCCATGGAGCAACACTTAATAACACATGATCTCCAATATCGAATTCCACGTCCTTTCGATGAAGATCAGCATAACTCTTTTGTCGATCTTGTGAGGTTTTTATACGTTGTCGGATCGTTTGAATCTTTTTCATAGTCATACGTACCAACTCCGGTCCCAACAATGTTGCTTCACCCACCTCATCCCAGCATACTAGAGAACGACACTTTCTTCCATACAACGCCTCAAATGGAGCCATGCCAATACTTGCTTGATAACTATTGTTGTAGGAAAACTCCACCAATGGTAGGAACTTATCCCAACTTCCCTTGAAGTCAAGGACACAGAGTCTTAATAGATCTTCAAGAGTTTGAATGGTCCTCTCTGACTGCCCGTCCGTCTGAGGATGATATGCTGAGCTAAATCGTAAATTCGCGCCCATAGCTTTTTTCAAACTAACCCAAAATCTTGAAGTGAATCTTGGGTCTCGATTAGAAACTATGGATACCGGCATACCATGCAATCTTATAACCTCGTTTATGTACATACTAGAAAGACGTTCAAGTGTATAAGTTTCTCGTATAGGTAGGAAATGAGTAGACTTGGTCAATCTATCAATAATGACCCAAATTGCATCTATGCCTTGAAAAACCTTGGGAAGACCAGTAACGAAATCCATGGTAATGTGTTCCCACTTCTATTCTGGAATTTCAAGTGGTTGCAATGGACCTTTTGGTACTTGATGCTCCGCCTTGACTCGTTGACAAGTTAAACACCTTGAGATAAATTCTGATATCTCTCCCTTCATATTGCTCCACCAAAATGTATATCGAAGATCACGATACATTTTGGTACTCCCAGGATGGATTGCAAACGGTGTGTTGTGCGCCTCCATCATGATTTTATTCTTTAAATCAGGGTTGTTAGGAACACAAAGTCTGGAGTTGACTCGAAGTATTCCTTCTTCATCGATTCTTGCTTCCGGCATAGCACCTTCTTGTAATTTCTTCCTCATACGCATCAGCTCCAGGTCTGTAGCTTGAGCAGCTTTAACTTTATCGATTAAAGTCGGTTCTACTCATATATTCGCTCATCACATGGGTCCCTGGAGTCTTTATCTCTAACTCCATCCTTTGCAAGTCATACAAAATTGGTCTTTGCGTTGACAATATTACACTCGTACCTGCATATGATCTTCTACTCAGTGCATCAGCTACTATGTTCGCTTTTCCAGGATGGTATTGAATAGTATGATCATAATCTTTCAACAGTTCAAGCCAATGACTTTGTTGCATGTTGAGTTCCTTTTGAGTGAAGAAATATTTGAGGCTTTTATGATCTTTAAAGATCTCCACTTTCTCCCCATACAAGTAATGCCTCCAAATCTTTAGTGCAAAGATAACAAATTGACTCTAGATCATGAGTAGGATAA
This sequence comes from Panax ginseng, assembly GCA_020205605.1. Lineage (NCBI taxonomy): Eukaryota > Viridiplantae > Streptophyta > Magnoliopsida > Apiales > Araliaceae > Panax > Panax ginseng. Next base: position 27,917,896 of record CM035146.1, on the reverse strand, counting down.
TTCCTCTCATATTCTTTGAGTTGTCGTGAGGCATAGGCTATGACTTTCCCATGTTGCATGAGAACACATCCTAACCCTTTGCCCGAAGCATCACTGTAGATGACAAATCCCTCCGAACCAAATGGTATTGTCAGAACAGGTGCTAAAATGAGTCTCCTCTTGAGTTCTTGAAAACTCTTCTCACATTCCTCGCTCCAACCAAACTTTGTATCATTCCGAGTCAGCTGAGTTAGTGGAGTAGCAATTAGAGAAAACCCTTCTACGAATCTCCGATAATAACCAGCTAAGCCGAGATAGCTACGTACTTCGGTCACTGATTTAGGTTGCTCCCAGCTTTGAATAACTTCAATCTTTGCAGGGTCAACAAATATTCCATGACTTGATACCACGTGCCCAAGGAATGCTACTTCTTCAAGCCAGAACTCACATTTCTTCAACTTGGTATAAAGCTTATATTCACGAAGTTTTTGGAGTATCAGCCTCAAGTGTTGCTCATGATCTTCACGGGTTTTGGAATATATGAGGATGTCATCAATAAATAAGACCACAAAGTGATCCAAATCATATCCATGAAGGCAGTAGGAGCATTAGTCAATCCAAAGGACATGACTAGGAATTCATAATGCCCGTACCGAGTTCTGAAAGCCGTCTTTGGAATGTCATCTGGTTCTAATCTTCAATTGGTGATATCCTAACGAAGATCAATCTTTGAAAAGAATTTGGCTCCTTGCAACTGGTCAAACAGGTCATCAATACGTGGCAATGGGTACCTATTTTTGATGGTGACATGATTCAACTCTAGATAATCAATACAAAGTCGCATACTCCCATCTTTCTTTTTCACAAATAGAATAGGAGCACCCCAAGGAGAAGTACTAGGACGAATGAAATCGATGCCTAACAATTCCTGTAGTTGGGTCTTTAACTCCTGAAGTTCAATAGGAGCCATTCGATATGGGGCTTTGGAAATACGTTTTGTATCAGGTTCAAGGTCGATACAAAATTCAATTTCACGCTCTGGGGGTAGGCCAGGAAGTTCTTCAGGGAATACGTCAGGAAATTTATAAACAATAGAAATATCATTCAAAACTGACGTATTTTTGTTTAAATCCGTGACATGAGCTAAGAAAGCTTGACATCCGTTTTTCAATAAACGAATAGCTCTATGGCTTGAGATGATCATGATTGATAATGGTTTGGTCGCTTGAATTCGCATAATAGGTTGTTTAGGAATATGAAAGCTAACAACCTTACGAAAACAATCACTTTTTGCATGATGAATAGTTAACCAATCAATCCCTAGAATCACATCAAATGCAATTATTTTCAATGAAATAAGATCGACTGTGCATGTGAGGTGCAAATTTGAACCAAACAAGACTTATAAACGATGGATGTAATGAAGGTTTCTCCCAATGGAGTTTCAACAGATAAGTCAAAGTCTAATTTCTCCGGAGTCAAATTTAAACGTTGAGCACAAGTAAGAGAAATAAAAGAATGGGTAGAACTGGTATCAAATAAGGTATAGACTTCACTATAGTTTATGATAAGCTTACCCGTGATGACCTCATTTGGGTTCCTTGCTTCCTGGGAGGTCACAACAAATGCTCTCCCTTGCACCATCGGCTTTGACTTTTCTGGGACGGCCTTTGGTGCCTCCATCCTAGCTGAACTTGTCTTTGTTGAACGATAAAATTGGGCTAGGTGACCTTCTCTTCCACAATTATAACACGCTTTGGATGGCATCGCGCAGTTTGGGATCGATATGTCCTCCCTCCGCATTTGAAGCATATGATAGGTGGTCGTTCTCCTTCCTTAACCACGGTTGCTAGTGCTGACGTCTTTCCATCATTGTTGAATCTCCTTTTCTTAAAATGTCCCTTTTTACTATCTTGGCCATGATTACCACCGAAGTGGTTACCATTTCTGACATGTTGATTCCCTCCACGCTTGTTGTCACCATTTTGATGATCACCCACCGGTATTTTCATCTTTGCTTAAATTTTGCTTTCCCTTGGTTGCGTTGACTGCGTTCACATGCTCCAATAATCGAGCCCTATTTACAACATCCGAGTACAAACACAGTTTATGAGAAATAAGATATTGACGTATCTCCGGTTTCAAACCTCTTAAAAATATTCGCGTCATTCGCTCCTCATTGTCGACCAAATGGGATGCAAACCGGGATAACTCTGCAAATTTAGCCTCGTATTGCAACACGGTCATATTGTTTTGTTCCAACTTGATAAACTCCACCTCCTTCATGTGATGAATACTTTTGGGAAAGTACTTGTCGTTGAAAAGCTCTTGGAACTTCTCCTAAGACATCTTGAGTGCGTCAGGCTAGGTACATTTTACAGATTCCCACCAGTAATCTGCCTCTTCACGCAACATAAAGGTGGCGAAGGGAACCTTTTGTTCCTCGGAGCATCCCAAGACATCAAATATCTTGGTGATCTGCTTTATCCACGATTCCGCCTTAAGTGGTTTTGGCTCTCCAATAAACTCGGGTAGTCCCAATTCGATATGGATATCTTGTCGAGGAACCCGAACGAAGTTATTACGGGTAAGTTAATGATAAACTATTGTGAAGTTTATACCTTATTAGATAGCAGTTCTATCCACTCTTTTATTTCACCTAGTTGTGTTCAATGTTTGAATTTAACTCTGGAGAAGTTAGATTTTGATTTATCTGTTGAAACTCAGTTGGGAGAAACCTTCGTACGTCCACTATTTATAAATCTTGTTTAAATCAACACTTTCACGTTACATGTCGATCGTATCTCTTTGAAAATACTTGCCTTTGATGTGATTTTAGGAATAGATTGGTTAACTACTCATATATCATGCTTTTTGTAAGGTTGTTAGCTTTCATACTCCTAACCAACCTGTTATGCGAATTCAAGCAACCAAACCACTAAAGTAAATCATTGTCATATCAAGCCATAAGTAAAGAGCCCTGATCCTTTCGTTGTTGACTTCCTTGAGTAGAATGCACCGAAGCCAGACTTTATGTAGGCGACGTCCAGAATGACAATGGCAAGTTGATAGGTATCAATGTGACGTACTATCCAAGTCTTTGATGAGGGTCACAGCTTTGAATGATATTTCTATTGTTAATAAATTTCCTGACGTATTCTTGAAGTCTTCTTAGCCTACCCCTAGAGCGTGAAATCGAATTTTGTATTGACCCCAGTACAAAATCCATTTCTAAAACCCTCAAATATTACTTCAACTAAAATGAACGTATAACGTGCAAAGACGTTGGCTCGAGCTGTTGAAGATTACGATCGTACCATTCAATAACATCGTGGGAAATCGAACGTGGTAGCTGACGCGTTGAGTAGAAGATCATATGCGTTTACGAGTGTGATGTTGTTAACACAAAGGCCCATTTCGTACAACTTACAAATGATGAAGATAGAGTTAAAGACTCTAGGAACCCAAGTGAAGATAACGAATATACGAGTAGAATCGACTTTAATCGATAAAGTTAAAGCCGCTCAAGCTACATACTTAGAGCTGATGAATGTGAGGAAGAAAGTTCAAGAGGGCGTTATTCTAGAAGTAAGAATCGACGAAGAGAGGAAATCTCAACCCTCGATTTAATTGGCCCATTTGAAATCCTCGATGAAGTATGAACTGTGGCCTATAGACTCGTTTTACCGCCAAGTATATCGCGTGTTCATAACATTTTTAACGTATCGATGTTACGTAAATATGTGGACGACCCGAACCACATTATTAATTTAGAACCGGACGAGATAGCGGATGATTTAACGTTTAAGGAGATACGTGTTAAAATCTTGGATAAGAATAATCGTATTCAATACTCAAAGGTTATACCTCAAGAGTTAGAATTTGAAATGAAGTTGAGGTATCCTCACCTCTTCGGCATACTAGGTACGTACGTAAATTTCGAGGGCAAAATTTCATAAAGAGGGGAGATTGTGAGACCCCAAATTTTTTGAATAAAGATTTAATTTTCTCGAAATAATTTTTTTGAATATTATGGTGTGAATTTGATATAATGTTATAGTTGTGGGTAGTATTTATAAATTTTGCAAAGTATGCAAGTTGTCATATTATATTCGACTGGTTGGGGAATATTCTTTTTGTCGGAGAATATCCGTACGACGGTACAATCATTGGTGGACCCAACAACGGAATTATTGTCGGATTGAGAAAACGACAAAAATATTTTATGAAAATAACGACGAAAGTTTTACCGTTAATACTGTTGAACTACTCGGTAGTAAAAGTACAGTAATACGTGTGGTTGCATAGTAGCACACGATATTGATTATTGATGCTTATGTGATAAGTCACTCAGTTTTGTTTTATTGGTATTATTAATGTAATAAAACAGAATACTTTTATAAAGTTATTCTATAAATAGAATATATTATTTTCTATTATGCATAGTGTTGCATAGTGTCTGCATAGTATTTTGCATAGTAAAATCTTTTTATATAAAACAGAATACTTTTATAAAGTTATTCTATAAATAGAATATATTATTATGCATAGTGTTGCATAGTGCCTGCATAGTGCATGCATAGTGTTTTGCATAGTAAAATCTTTTTATATAAAACAGAATACTTTTATAAAGTTATCTGTTTTATTAGACAATAATTAGAATATATTATATTTTATTATGCATAGTGTTTGCATAGTGCCTGCATAGTATTTGCATAGTAAAATCTTTTATAAAGTTATTCATTTTATTATATTATAAATAGAATATATTATATTTTATTTAAAAGATTTTGCTTTAAATATGGACCATGTCAGATTAAAGTAAATCAATCTGGACCGTTCATGAGTTAGTTACTATCTTATCCATTTTTCTATAAATAAAAGCTCATTCATTCATTATTTCTTACTTAATTCACTTTGAAACTCTAGAGAGAAACTATAGAGAGAAAGAAGAAAAGTGTTCTACTACTTCACTACTTCTATATCCAAAGATCTTCTTTCTAAGGTAGGGAATATTATTTGTTGTACTCATAAGGGTATTCTTTCTTTCTTATTCATGAAAAAGAACTTTTGTTATTCCATTTTTATTATTCTGTTGGAATAACTTTTGTATCATGCTGGATACCCTATACTTGTTGAAATTCTTCCATTATTCTATTCACTATTATTACATTGGAATATCCTCGTCATGAGTTTTATGCCTACACGGTTCCGCCTTTTTATTATTATTCTATTGGAATATCCTGCATGCGTTTTTTTGGGACTGGTTCCGCTCTTTATTAGTATTCTCGTTGAATAACTTTGTCATGCATGCGCGGCACCGCATGCATGGTGATTTCATTGTTATTCCATTCTTTATTATTCATTTGGAACATCCCGCTTGCATGCAAATTTACCGACTTTCTCTCATATTATTATTACATTGGAAACCTGTTTGTCTGTCAATCTGCGATGTATGGTGATTTCTTTTGTTATTCCATTCTTTATTATACTCGGTTGGTTAAAGTTTTGACTTCTATACTCCATGAAATTAGTGGAATATCCTTGATATTTGCGCTTCATCCAGTATCTTTTCATGGAAATATTCTTCTGAGCATTCTTGAATTTTACTCTACAAAGAAGTATCATGTTGACAATTTGAACGTTATCAGTTCCTGGATAAATTAATTCTTGAACTTGTTTTATTGAATTCTTATATCATTGTCATCATCCTCGTGTTTATATTATGTTAAAAGTCATATGTGGCCTGTAGTGAATAGATAGACTTGGTATGATTATGACCAGGGATTATTCGGTATAATCATGACCGTAATGTTACAAATGATGTGGAAAAAGTCCTCATTGGCCCGTAGTGCATTGATGGACAGTTTTTGGTATGATTATGGCTATGGATTCTCTTTGGCCGTAGTGCAAAGATGAATTATTTTATGGCATGATCGACCAGATTGATGAAAACATGATTATCTTAAGTCGTAGTGCATGGATAATTCATGGTCGTTGATACTAAAGAATATCATTCGCCATAGTGTCGTGGGGTGATTCGATGATGTGGAATATTTATTAAGTTTGAGTCCCAAATGATAAAAGTGATGAAAAACCTTTTAAATCATAGAAGATAGTAGATTTTATTCCCTACTTGACTATTCTAATGGATTGCTTGTTCAATGCAGCTTAAACTTGATAGTTATTATATTTTATAAGTTTAACATCGTTGAAGGCTAACGATAAATTATTCTCGCATTATCTTAGTCATAATATTTCTTCTTGGGCTAGTTGAGCTCACCCTTTCTTTCACTTTTTCTCTTGAGAAATGAGAACGTAGCCGGGACTAGTCGTGGAACAGTAGTGATGGTCCTAGATGGTGCATTAGTAGTCCTCACTATTCTGTGAAATAGTGTGATAATAATTGTAATGAGGACTCCTTTTGAGTTTGTATACTCTCTAGTAGACAATATTTGTATTCAAACTCACAGTTTATGTTTTGTTGTATTGTACATGACAGTTGTATTATTAAGTTGTATTTGAATTCTGTACCATGTATCTGGCAACTCAAGATGGGTGATGTATACCTATTTTGGGGGCGTCACATTTTTCCCCCACCTAAGGTTCATAACCTAAAGCTTTGATACCAACCTGTGACACCCCCAAATCTTGGTACTTCATTTCCTCAAGATTTGGTATTCACGTAATCAAAACATTCATTTCTAACTACCCAATTATAATAAAATTGTATAATAAAAACCTGCCCATACAGGATTAAACTTAAATAAAAAATCTCTCAGGTTATCTAACCGTTAGTTACAAACATTGAAATGCGGAAAATTAAATAAACTTCATTACAATCTTTAAATCAAAGTTTAATAATAAAACTATCAAATCTATTACAAGTCTTCATCACTTGCACATTTTTCCCTTCCCTTTGCTAGTAGTAGGTTTATTGACCTTCTCAACCTTAGTTGCAATAAGTATTTAATATGCAAGAGTGAGCAAATAAGAATGAATAACTTTACAACATTACAACATTACAACATTTGCCAGAAATAGGCTCAATAGAACTGAATGATAGGTTCTATTAACATTTTTAAACATACTACTGAGGGTCTAATGACCATGAATTATGTCCACAGTTATAAGTAATCTTTCAACTTTAACTTTAACAGTCATAAGACTATAAGGACTCCATGTACATAGGGGGATCAACCCTTCGTACAATGTATTGTGCACAACCATTTTAACACTAAGCGTAAACCTCTAATAAAAGAGTTGTTCATCTCAGTATTTAGAATACAAGCCCGCACCAAAGTAAGTTTGGTTTGGATACATTTCAGGGTAATTTAGAATTTAACGGTAATCACTAAGGATTAGTTGATTACAAAAGAAATAATTGTATACTATGGAATAATCATAACTGAATTGATATTTATAAATTAGTACCATGCTTTAGGAATAATCTAATAGCATAAACTTTGAATAATCATAACATAAATTGGCTTGAACAATATTAAATCAAGGTTATTGAAAATTGAATACTAAGCATGCATAGTGAATAGTAATTTGAACTATAAGTTGTTCAATACTAGAATATTGAAATAAAGTGACTCACATGCTAAATAATAAGTTGCATATTAGAGAAACTTGCTCAATATTAAACTATAAGATTTGGGATGTTTGTATCGTTATGAGAAACTAGATACAATAACTTACTCAATAATAGGCAATCTAGCTCTACGAAAGTGTAGAGGTAGTAACTTACAACAATTGAAGTTGAATTTGAAAACAATAACGTACTTAATGAAATTAAACTCGCACAATGAAGTTTTGAGTTAGAGAACTTGCCTTTAGCACAAGTTAACCCTTACCACTTGAATCAATACCCTATATATATGTCATCATGACATAATTAGTCATTATCAACATTTTATATATATATAAACAAGTATATACATCATGTAGGTTTAAATTATAAATTTCACATAATCGAATTACGTTAATACTAATACTAGTTAACCCATATAACATGCTCATTCTTAGTTTAGTACTACTGAAAACAAAATTAATCAGTCCACATAATATTTATTTTCAAACTTTGTATACTTAAACAAAACTGCCGTAACATTACGCTTTAACTTTCATATTGCCATGGCTACGCTTTACACTATGGGTGGCTGACTGCAAGACTAAGTTAATGCCATGGTGCAAGTCACGCCCAAAGATTGGAGTCATAATATATGCCCAATGGCCTTCTAAGACGAGATTTATATCGATGGTCAGGCTGCGCTGAGTCCGTAACTTCGGCACCAAGCTCGGCAACAGTATGAACAAAAAGCCAAATTGGCCTACAAGCTCCAATCTAATAGACTAATTAACATGTAATTCATACAGAGACTTCATGTGAACATATTGTGAAGACTTCTAACATGATTCTACCCATAAAATAAAATAAACATCAAATTTACAACACCCAATTTCAATGTTTTTGGCAAAAACTCTATTTTTGATGTTTTCAATGAAAATCAACACTGTGATTTTGTTTTTCAACCAAAACAGTAAATTCAAAATATCATGGTTGTGATTATATATACTCTATCAAATTCAATAGTCAATTTATATATATTAACAATTAATCAAACCTTAATTTCATTTTAAACTAAGCCATACTCATATATTTTTCATATGAACACTCTTTAATATATATTTCTTCACAAATTGTATACATACATCCATTTATTGATTATGCTCATATATAAACTAATGAAAATAGTTTCGCAATACTAATTTATCATATAAAGCCATATATAACCAATAATTTATCCTTCATGAAGATTTTTACAAAGAACTTTTAGAAGAGGAAAACTAAACTATAACAATAAAAGATTGAGTGCCTACCTTTGATTAAGAAGATGATAGTTATTCTCAAGTTTCTTCTCTTCAATTCTTTTCTCAAAAACCTGTTAGAATCACTCACTTTTCTCAATATAGTTTTCTTTTTCTCTTCCTTTTCTTCTTCTAAGTTTTTTTTCTTCCTAACTCTAACATACGTAGAATAATATAATGTATATAGTAATAATATATATTCAATATATAATATAACTCTAGATATAAATTATATCAGTTATGTAAGTTTTGAAAATCAAAAGCCATAAGGCTTGTTTGGCTAAGCTAATAAAAAAATAATCCATTAACCCTTACACCTTGTTTGGTAAACTTAATTAAAACAAATGGATTAATCCTTATACCTTGTTTGATAAAACATCATTAGATTAAAGACTTACTATGCATTAAGACATGTTTGGCAAAAAAAACTAAAATTAAACTCTTTTAATTTATTTTAATAACTCCTTTATAGCAAGGTTATTTGTCAAACTTCTATTTAAATTAAATAATCAATTTAATCAATTAAATATTAATCTATTAAATTACTTTTAACACATAAATCATTATCTCATAATTATAATTTCCTTTATAATTATAATTTTATTCAACCAACTAACACTTTATTTTAATCACAAATTCCAATTAAAATATTATAATTCATTTAATCATTATTAGCTCTCTAACTTAATTATTAAGTTAAATTAGTATATAACTTCATAACAATTAATTTTCTTAGCTCCTTAATTATTTATTCAACAAATAAATAACTAAACCACATCAACTCAAATTGAACAATTATTTATTCAACAATAAACATATCCACTAAATATTTATATAAATCAATAAATATTTAATATTTAATTATTTAATCAACAAATAATTAACTAAACCACATTAACTCAAATTGAACAATTATTTATTCAACAATAAACCTATCCATTAAATATTTATATAAATCAATAAATATTTAATATTATAATTTAAAATTATGGAATGTTACAGTCTTTGGAATATCCTCGGTTTTAATCTTCAACTGATGATATCTAGAATGAAGATCGATCTTTGAAAAGAATTGTGCTCCTTGCAACTGGTCAAACAGGTCATCAATGCGAGGTAGCGGATACCTATTCTTTATAGTGACATGGTTCAATTCTCAGTAGTCAATACAAAGTCGCATACTCCCGTCTTTCTTCTTTACAAATAACACAGGAGCACCCCAAGGAGATGTACTAGGACGAATGAAACCGATGTCCAACAACTCCTGTAGTTGAACCTTTAACTCCTGAAGTTCAATAGGAGCCATTCGATATGGAGTTTTAGAAATGGGCTTTGTACCAGGTTCAAGGTTAATAAAGAATTCAACTTCACGTTCTGGGGGTAGACCGGGAAGTTCTTCAGGAAATACGTCAGGAAATTCACTAACAACAGAAATATTATTCAAATCTAACGTATTTTTGTTCAAGTCCGTGACATGGGCTAAGAAAGCTTGGCGTCCGTTTTTCAATAAACGAATAGCTTTATGGATTGATATGACAGTGATTGACTTTAATGGTTTGGTTGTTTGAATTCGCATAATAGGTTGGTTAGGAATATGAAAACTAACAACCTTACGAAAATAATCAATTTTAGCATGATGCGTGGTTAACCAATCAATCGCTAAAATCACATCAAATGCAAGAATTTACAACGAAATAAGATCGGCAGGTAATGTTATGGTTCCAACTTGAATCAAGCAAGATTTATAAAAAGTAGATGTAATGAAAGTTTCTCCTAACGGAGTCTCAACAGATAAGTCAAGGTCTAATTTCTCCGGAGTCAAGTTTAAACGTTGAGCACAAGCAGGAGAGATAAAAGAATGGGTAGAACCGGTATCTAATAAGGTATAAACTTCGCAAGAGTTTATGATTAGCTTACCCGTGATCACCTCGTTTGGGTTCCTTGCATTTTTGTGCAATCACGACAAACGCCCTTCCAGGAACCACCGAATTTGACTTGTCCGGGACAACCTTTGGAGTCACCATCCCCGTTGAACTTGGTTTCGCAACTAGACAATCTCTAGCTATATGACCTTCATTTCCACAGTTATAACACACCTTGGATTGTTGTGGGCAGTTTGGGCTGATGTGTCCCTCTTTCCCGCGTTTAGAACAAATGACCGGTGTTCGTTCTCATCCCCTAGAAATAGTTGATGTTTGTGCTGACGTCTTTACGTTGTCATTGTTGTACCTTCTCTTCTTGAAATCTCCTCCCGACTCGCTCCTTCTATTATCACGGCCACGATTACCACCAGAGTGGTTACCGCTTTTGTCCAAATGTTTTCCTCCCTACTGGTTTTCATTTCTCCGATGACTGCCGCTTTGAACATACTCATTATCTCGCTCTAATAATTGAGCCCTGTTTACAACATCTGAATATAAAGAAAATTTATGAGAGATAAGGTATTGCCGAATCATGGGTTTTAGACCTCTCAGAAACATCCTCGTCATTCGTTCCTTATTCTCGATCAAATGAGGTGCAAACCTGTATAACTCTGCGAACTTTGCCTCGTACTGGGACACCGTCATGTTGTTTTATTCTAGTCTGATAAACTCCACCTCTTTTATATGACGAATACTTTCAGGAAAGTACTTGTCATTAAATAGTTTCTAAAACATTTCCCAAGACATGTTGAGTGTGGCAGGCTGGGTACGCTTCACAGATTCCCACCAGTAACCTGCCTCACTGCGAAACATAAAGGTGGCGAATGGAACCTTCTGTTCCTCTGTGTATCCAAGACATCGAATATCTTGGTAATTTGTTTGACCCACGTTTCCACCTTTATTGGATCCGGCTTTCCAATAAATTCTGGTGGTCCCAACTCCTTGAATTGCTTGGCTGTGACAAGCCGTGCATTGTTTCCACCCGTATTTTGTGCACGAGTCTCCCTCGTTAGGTTTTGCATAAACTGCAAAAAGCTCCTAAACATCCCATCATTCATCATTTGTTCGGTAGTGTTGTTTACAGGAGGAGTATTGCCTTCATGTTGCATGTTCCCCTGGGTGGTGATTAAAGGTGTCTCCACAGTCTGATTCACTTCATTGTTAATATTTGCAGTTGCCATTCTCAAATACTGCCACAAAACAAGGGTTAATTGACATGTCACATATTATCCCTATACTCTGACCGACCAAATTAATACCAAATAAAGTTAGTCAGGTCATACTAGCAAAGGAATTCTCCGTCTCTCCCCTCCTAGTTCTTGTCTCACATCTCAGCCAGGGATCATATCCCTAAGCTTTGATACCAACTGTGACGCCCCCAAAATAGGTATACATCACCCATTCTAAGTCGCCAAATACATGGTACAGAAACAAATACAACTTCAGTAATACAATTGTCGTGTAAAATACGACAACACATATAATGTGAGTTTGAATACAACTATTGTCTAATAGAGTATATACAAACTCAAAAGGAGTCCTCATTACAATTATTGATACACTATTTTACAAAATAGTGAGGACTACTAATACAACTATCCTGAACCATCACTCCATACCCCGGCTAGTTCCTGCTATGTTCTCACCTCCTAAGAAGAAAAATGGAACAAAAAGGAAAAAGGTGAGCTCAACTAGCCCAGTAAAGAATATTATGACTAAGATAATATACAACAATTTAACATTAGTTTTCAACAGGGAAAAATTTGATAAAATATAATAGACAACAAGTTTTAGATCAAAAACTGCAGCGGAACAACAATCCATTAGAAGAGTCAAGTAGATAATGAATTCTATTATCTTCTAAGATTTAAAAGTCCATCATCAATATTTTATCCCTGTGACATCAATCAATGTACATCTTGAGTCAAATATTCATCTTTGCACTACAGGCCAAAGATTTTTATTTGTATCACCAGTTGGTCATGTTCATCTCAACACCTATTCATCTTTGCACTATGGGCCAAAGATATTCATTAGGTAATCATTAATCTTTCCACTACAGGCCAAAGATATTCAGTTATATCATCATTTAGGACTAACGATGATGAAAAATATCTTAAAGAAAACGAATCCAGTGAGATAAAAGAACAAATATTAGGGATTCGTATTACAGTTTTATCCAAGTTCAATAATACTCCATAATAATCAATTTTGAAGCAGAATTCAAAAATAAAGATCAAAATATGGATACAATCAAAGATAGTAACCATAATAGATATCTTGGATAAAAAGAAAAAAATTCATTTTTCGGTGAATAGTGTCGTATACGTGTATACGTGAATAGTAACCCCGACACAAAAAGTTCTAAATTTGATAAAAAGTTCAAACCAATATTTTGGCAGGATGATATTGAAAGAAATAATATCATTTACGAAGAAAATAACATCCCTTATCTCAAAACAACTGTACTTCTGATCGGAATATCGGATATAAAGCCGAAGGAAGCTTGTACCGAACAGCAACTCTCAAAGTATCTAAATACTCACAAAAATACACTCAACAATATAGAGAGAAAGAAAACTTGTTTCTGGTGTGATTTTCAATTCTAACCTAAGCACCTATTTATAGAAAAATGTTAGAACGCCAAAGTAGACTAAAATAATAAAATATTATTATTCTTTTCTTTTTCTCTACGCATCAACCAATTTTGAATCAAGCATGCCATCTTGGACAAAAAAATAGCAGCCCATGTGTATTCAACACCAACTAAAAGTAGGTCCCATCCATAATTTAATATAAATCATTTTATTTTTCGAAACTTCAGTAATTCATATAAAATAGCCCGTTTATTAGAACAATACGAATTTTATGTCCATTCCACATGAAATCGAATTCTCTACAACTTTGTAAATTTGAGTTTTTCCAAATACCTCACTTATATCCACATCAAATAAATAAATAAATAATTCCTTCATTTATAACCACATAAATAAATAAATCCATCACTTATATCCACATCAAATAAATATTTCATTATCATATAAATCAATAATTAATTATTCACAAATAATATTACAGAATCATAATAATGACAATCAGGCATTTCCCAGGAAAGAGGGGGCTTTCCGATAAGGATTTC